>JARHVA010000496.1:0-685000 GCA_037957365.1 Torreya grandis
GATTGTTTTATTTATGTCTGTAAACTTTGATTGTTGTTCAATATTTATTACATTTGTTTTTGTTTTGCTTTTGAACCGAGGCAATATCATATTTTTATTTTGTAACCTTTAGTGTTTTGGCTGAATCTAGGTTATTATTAATAATTATTATTTTTGTTATTATTGTTATTATTTTTATTTCCTTATCCAAACCATTAGACCCCCCCTCTCCCACCACTCTCTCTCTCTCTCCCCTTTGAATCATAGCATAAAGGACCCTAGGAAATTTAATAATAATAATTATTGGGAAAATTAAAAAATTTCATAAATGATTTTTGGCAAATTATAAAGTCCATTTTCACCTTGGTTGTGAGACTTGGATTTAATTATTATTTAGTCAAAAAAATAAAAGTTTACATGGGCCCTAGATTTAACCCAAGGGGCAAGCTAATAGTCAAACATCATTTTATTTTTGATATGAGGTAAAATATGATTTTTTTCATTTATTATTTTAGCATTTGGAGGAGTTGAGCTCCCCCCCTAAGCCACCCCATTTTTCCCTAGGCCATAGGGTTTGAAGGCAGAATAATTAGAGAGGAAGGGAGGTGTGGGGAAGAATAAGGAAAGGTGAAAGAGAGAGGAGGAGAATGGAGGCATAGGGTAGTGGAGAGGAATTAAAACCCTAGGGAGATTGGGTGGTGGCTAAGGGAGTTGTTAGATGAATCAATCTACATAATTCAAAGAGAGAATCTCCTACTTGGTTGAGGATATTAAAAGGTATTATAAGGGTAAAAAATGACCTAGTAAATCTTTTAGTTCTCCTCCTTCTACTTGTAAGATAAATAAGTCTTTATATTTTTCATTGCTGATAGAAGTTGTCTATTTTCTTGCATGTTGGAGGGAAAGTCAATAAAAAAATACATGTAGGTTCATGATAAAATATTTTTCCTAAATATCTATTAAATTTTTCCATAGTTTCCAACAAAAATATAATTTTAGATTTTGGGTTTAAAAAAATCAGTTTCAACCCAAACCTTGTTACGTAATTATGGGTGGGAGTAAAGAATTTAATTCTAGTTTTATTTAATTTTATTTGGCTAAAATATGCAACCTAGGTTGACCTAGAGCCAAGCATTGGTTTTTTTTGCTTACCTAGGAAAAAAATTTCATTAGCTAGTTCATGTTCATTAAATTTATTATTTTTATTTATCCATTATTTTGATTTTAACAATGACCTAGATTTTGGGTTGTAAAGTCAAAATTTTAAGTCATTATACTGGAAAAATGTTTGCATAAATTTGTGGGTTTTTGGTAAATAATTTTTTATTGATATTGGGATTTTGGGAAACCATTATAATTTAGAAAAATTGGTCTTTATTCAGGTATTTTTATGAATTTATAATATTGTTTAGTTTTTGTCAAATTTTAAGTGGTTATGTTAGAAAAATTTTACAAATTTTTTTATGGGTCTTTGTTGAACAAATTTTCTTGATATTTGGGGATTTTTAGAAACCTTTCTTGGATGAAATTATTCTCATTTAAATTTAATATCAAATATTTTCTTAGCATGAAAGAATAAGTGAAATTATTTACTAAATTTGTTCAAATTCCATAATTGCCTGTTACACAAGATTTAAACCAGCTTGATGATAAAACCTGGAAAAATATTGTAACAAAGGCACCAAGTTACAAGTGGCTGAAAATAAACTAGTTTGGTTAGCTGGTAATAACCATGTGAGATGTTGATATGGTCTTATTCTTAATACATTATTTGGTTATATCATTTTGAAGTAATAATTTTATTTATTTTATTACTATGTTTCACCTAGATTAAATGATGAAGGTGTATGAGCTAAATTAAATTAATAAGTCAACTTCTTGAACCTTCAGATGAAAATTGGGTCTTTAAGGCTATTATGAGTGAATATGTAGAAGTAATGTGAAATTATTTATTATTATACTACTAAAAATTAATTTGTTCATTCCCCTTTATACTTGGCCTATATTTTGTAACTCTTGAAATATGAACTCCAACTCCTAGTTGATGGTTGGGGGTGATAAGGGCCACCAATTGGGGGGGATCATATGATGTGTCAAGATGGGATGACTTGCGAAAGGAAGATAAAATTTGTAATCAACTAGTTATTTTTATTTTTATGCATTGTTGATGCAAAATATTTTGTAAATAATTTATCCAATAATGCTAGTTGGAGTTAATATTACTATTGTAAATTGTAGATTATGTGATATTTTTACTTTACAATTGCAAGGTTTCAACATGATTACATATTTTATTTTTAGCTGAAGGATTAATATATGAATTAGTGTAAATATAGTTGATTTGTATTTTTTTGATAGATCCTATTTTTGGTGGGATACTTACCCTATTCAATTTTGATCAGAGCTCTAACTGATATGAGACAAAATTGAGGGCCCAGGTCCCCAAATGACCATCTATCATAAAAACCAAAAATACCAACACTAGCCACAACCAACCCAATAATACCAATGATCAGCCACAACCAATCTCTGATATAAAATTAATATTTGAACCTAGGCATTGTTTAAAGTAACAAAGTCACTTTACCAACTCACCCACATCTCATCGATAGTTGATTTGTATTTTATTTACTTGATAACATTTAATTGATATTTTTATTTCAGCTATTAAATTATTAAAAAAAAATTGTTCCAGCTATAGGTTACTAATATAGTTTCAATAATTTTATGTACTCTCATTTTTTTTTAGTATTCTAGTTGATTTTAGATTGGAAGTTTTGTTCCAGTTGTAGCATTACATTTATTTCATTGGATTATGTCACAAAATCAATATTTATTCACTTGAAAATAAGTGCTAAACATATTTGTTTATATGGTTGAGTTTCAAAGTTATTTCAACTTTAAATACCTCTATTATACATGATCTTAACACTTAGATTGGTCATATGTTGCAGGTAAAATCTATAATTTGTTAATTTAATTCAACTGGTTATCATTTTATGGCTGCAATTAAAATGATTCATCTTACTTTTTGATTATTAATAACCACCTATTATACATGATCTTAACACTTAGATTGGTCATATGTTGCAAGTAAAATCTATAATTTGTTAATTTAATTCAACTGGTTATCATTTTATGGCTGCAATTAAAATGATTCATTTTACTTTTTGATTATTACTATTATAGTATCAAGGTTTATATTCATATGATCAATCTAGTTCTTATACATTACAACTTGCCATCATACTTGACATGCATATTTATTTATTTATAACTTGAAACATCTATAATTCCTAAATAAATGAGATAATAAAGAAAGTATTATTTTCAAGTTATGTTGATGAGTACTTGAACAAAGCCAAATTGAAGTCATATCAAATCTTCACTTGTTAGAACAAGTTATAAATCATTTTCAACAAAGTAGACTCTTCTCTAAAGTCTTAGTTTTTATGGATCTAAGACATGTTAGATACAAACAACATTGTTAGTATTTTATCATAATGTATAATCACTCTTTAATTGTAAAATTAACTATCTATTATCTAAAGGAATCCATCCATAACCTCCATTGCATAGACATAAGATTATTATTATCTATTGCTCCAAATCTTAACTCATACTTTCTTTACACAATAAATACATACTCAGATTTGAGTATAAACATGAATATCAATACAATGAATTATTTTCATTGAATACATATTTAATAAAGTTACTACATGCTTTAAATAAATTAGATAGTCTTTTTATGACATAACCATGGTTTTTAAAGTGAAAAACCATGTTAGCATTCATAAATAAGTTTATGTGCCATGGATTTATTTTTATTGTAGTGGTTTAAATTAATAATATCATGATTATGACCAAGTGACATATAATCAGTACTAGAGAAACATGATTCTCTAGAAGATTAAATATGAGATGGTCTAGTGGGAGTATTATGGCACTATGGGTTAATAATATTCTAATTGTTCACAAATAATAATGTTTGATGAAAACTATAAATTGAGTAGTTTAAATTACTAAATCAAAAGAATGATCTGTAATGACCCCACAACATAAGATCATGGAGTAATTATCTAAAATTAGGGGTAGTGATTTTTGGATCCTTCACTTGTATTAAGTATTGAATTGCATAGGTGTAGTCCACACGCTAAAATCTATTCGAACTAAAACCATTATTTAAACTTGTTGGATACTTATTTGGATAACATTGGAAACCTAAGTAATTATCTTATCCAACCCAAGATCAAAGAATATTAAGTTGACTAATCTATCCTATATTAGGTTTCATGGATGACAAAAATTTAAGTAGGATAAGGGCACTTAGGTGGTCCTACTAGTAAGGTGTCTGCTACTATGCAGTTTTAGATATATCGATATAGATTGCATATCAATACACCTTAAATTGCATGAGGAGATTCATAGGGAAATAATCTTCCCCATAGAATATTCTAAGGGTAATTACCTTGGCTAATGGTTTTATATTCATAAACATGACATTACATTATACAAAACAAAACTTTATATTTCAGAACATTTTTTTTCTGCTGTGAACTCTAAAAGAAGGGATGCTCAAATTTTTAAGGATAATTATTTCACCTGGTATCAAAGCCTATGCTAAATTATTATTTCTAATGAATTAGAGGTTAAATTTTTTTATTTTTTAATCTACCTAAGAAACTAAATAATGGCTTCTCAATAAAATAATAAAATGGTTATGACTATATTTAGTAGTAATCATCTCGATAATGACTAAGGGATTGATAGACCAAACTTAACTAGTCAAAGCTAAAGTAAGGGTAGAAGGCTGAGGTAGGGGCCACACTATGAAGAACCCAAAAAAAGTAAGGAATGATCCTATTCCCCTAATGATAATAAAAATAATAAATCACCAAATGATAATTTGGTTGGAAATAACCCAGCGAATAAATAAGAGGAGATTCTTCATGGGATATTATCTTCTCTAAATGTAATTCAAGGCAAAATTAAAAATCAGGAGAGGATGCTAAATAATCTTGAGGGTGATCCTCATGAAGATGTACCTAAATTAGGAGATTAAAAAATGAGGAATTAATCACTTTAGTAAGTTTTTATAAGGATGGTAGACTCCATCATTAGAGAACTTAAAAAGGTTCCTCCACCTACCTTCTCAAGTGAGGAATCAGGTGATGCAACTAATGTATAGCTTGTCAATTTTTTTTAAAAAAAAAAATTAACCTTCATGACATGCTATCCAATATGAAGGCTAGGTTTGTAATATATTAGTTAAATGGTTTTGATTCCCTATGGTGGAATCATATTAGTTCCTTAAAGGTATATCAACCTATGACCCTCACTTGGCAAATTTTTTAGAACTGTTTCAAAAAAAGATACTTGAGTGCAAATTTCAAGGAGTAGAAAATAATAGACTTTCAGATGCTCAATAAAAAAAATATGCTTGTCCTTGAATATGAAAATAAAATTCTAAATATAATACATCATTTATATTGCATGCATGATGACGAGATAAAGATCACCAAATTCAAGTTAGGATTAAAGGAAATATTGATGCATGACATCAATATAACTAATCCTAAGACATTTATAATTACTATAAAGTCTACCCACGAGGCAAAAGAGAAATAAAAGTTTCATTAAAATAGAGACAAGACTTTAAAATGAATAAGTGGAAATCAAAGAACAATAATTTGCCTCTTCCATAAATTTTTTTCAAGAAGTCAAACCAAAATCACAAGTTTCAAGGGAAAAATATGAATTTTAATCAATTTCAAGGTCAAAATAAGTATTTCAAAAGCCAAGATTTATATATTAATGGGTCTTTCAAGAAATACCAACACCAAAATAGTCATCATGGACCATTCATAAAGAAAAACACTATTTTAGTATCTCCATAAAGGAAAATGGTATGATGGGAATGAAAAAACAACCACTATTGTAAGGACTAGCCAAAGCTGCAATTGGGATAACCAACCAACCATAGAGTATATGCTATAGTAGATAATCATAAAGCTGATTTTTAGGCCACTCTAATTGAGATGCGAGGTAATATTGATGGTAATTATATATCTATTTTAATTTATTTAAGTTCTACTGGTAGCTTTATTTCACCTTATATATTGAATAAATGCAATCTAAATTCTAAGCCATCGAGAGAAGGATGGGAAGTCAAGTTCGGTACTAGTAAAATAATACCTATCCAAGATTACATAGAGCAAATTGAACTTGATATGGGCCCATTAAAGAGAAGGGTAATTTTGTTTTTAACATCCTTAGGATATTATGATATTATTTTGGGTATGGATTAGATACAAAAACACCATGAAATACTTTATTTAACTTTAAAAAGGATGCAATGCATTGATGAGAATGACAAGCTTGTTGAGATCCAAGGTCTTGAAGGGATAAAAATTAGGAAATGTTCTTAGCCCTATAATTAAAAAAGATTTTTTGTAAGGGATGTAAGCTCTATGAAGTACAAATACAATAACTTCCCAAATGAGAAGAACCATCTTGTGCTAATTTTCCTATCTTATGGGAATTTATAGTTGTCTTCTCATAAAAATTGCCTAGTTTACCACTAAATTGGAAATTTAACTTCTTAATTGAGATTATTTCAGGGTTTTCCCTTACATCAAAGGCTAATTATATAATGAATGTGATAGATTTTCAATAATTGAAAGTCTAATTACAAGATATTTTGGACAATGGAAGCATTCAACCAAGCATGTCACCTTTGAGCACTCTGATGGTTTTTGTAAGGAATAAGGATGGCACCTTAATGTTGTGCATCAATTATTGAATGATCAATAAATTAATGTCAAGAATAATTAACCAATACCTCAGATCAATAATTTGTTTTATCAAATTAAGAATTCAATAATGTTTTCTAAAATTGATATGAGATCTAGTTAACATTAGTTAATGATCAAAGAGGAAGATATTTATAAGATAGCCTTCTAAACGCATTATGGCCACTATGATTTCACCATTATACCACTTGGCCTTACCAATGAACTTGTAGCTGTCATGAATCTAATGATCAATGTTTTATAGGATTTATTAGATAAGTTTGTACTAGTGTTCCTAGATGATATCCTCATCTAATCCAAGAACAAGGATGAACATCATCAAAGGTTGGTTTTTTAGAGATTAAGGTAGCATAAGTTGTTTGGTAATTTTACCAAAAGTCCCTTTTACCAATAAGAAATTCATTACTTGGGACATGTGATTTCGAAGAAAGGTATAGCAGTGGACCAATAAAGATTCAATCCATTCAAGAGTGTCATGATCCATTTAATGTACATGAAGTACGCATTTTCATGGGCTTAAAAATCTATTATTTATAATTTATGGAGAATTTATCTTGACTATCTAAGCCCATTACTTCTTTATAGTGAAAGGGAAGGAAATTTATATGGTCACTTTAGTGTGAAGAAGCTATTAGAAAGCTCAAGGAGTTATTAACAATAGCCCCTATTCTAATCATACCTTATCCAAATGGTCACTTTGACATAAGGGATAATGCCTCTAAAGAAGGATTATGTGGAATATTAACCCAAGAGGATAAAGTTGTGGCCTATGAATCTTGCATTTTTAAGGAATCTAAAAATAAATATACCATTCATGATTTAGAGTTTGTTACCATAGCACATGTGTTAAAGTAATGGAAGCACTTTTTTCTAGGCAATCATTTCAAGGCGAAATATGATCACTGTAGCCTAGAACATATTCTATCACTAGGTGATTTGAATGCCTACTAGTGTAGATGGATGGAATTTGTAAATAATTTTGACATGTCTATTTTTCAAGGAAGTTTTGGGAATGATTTCCTACAATAGTATCTTGTTGATAATTATTTCAAAGAATTAAGTGTAGGTTTAGATGATGAACCTTTGGCAAAAATATTTACTAAGTTTTTTTTTGAATTAGATAGCCTTATAAGCCATCAAAAAAGAATTTTTATGCCTAAGAAATGTGGGATGCACAATATTATACTATATTAATTGAATAAATCATCACATTTTACTTGTATATGGATAACTAAGATGATTAATGAGCTAAAAAGATTCTATTTTTGGCTTGGTCTAAAGAAAGATGTTATTGATTTTATGGTAAAGTGCCTAGTGTGTTAGCATGTGAAAGATGAACGCTACCATCCTAGAGGTATATTGTACCCACATGACATACCATGAGATAAATGAGTAGTGGTTTCATTTTATTTTATTGCGATATTTCTTAAATATCATAGATGACATGATACTATGTTGGTAATAATTGACAAAGTAACTAAAGTTGATCACTTTATTACTAGAAATCTAACATATGATGTTATTATTTTTGCCAATCACTTTGTAAAAGAAGTGGTTTGATTGCATGGCATGCCAAAATTTATTATCTTAGATAGAGATAAGCTATTTACATTGATATTCTAGTAAACATTGACTACAACCTTTGTCACTAGACTAAATTTTAATTATTTATACCACCCAAAAATAGATGGACAAATGGAAAGGTTGAAACAAGTGGTTGAATACATGATGTGAATGTATGTTATGGATCAAAAAAAAAAGTGGGAGGATTATCTCAAATTAGTTGAGTTTCCTATAATAAATCTTATCATTCTGCAATCAAAATTGCTCATTTAAAGCTTTGTATGGGCTGAAATGTATAACTCCACTTGGCTAGGACAACCTAGAAAACCATGCCATTATTAGCCTAAAATTACTATTGGAATATGATCAATAAATTACCATAATAAACTAAAAATTGAAGGCTACTTTAGATCAGTAAAAGAGCTATGATGATTTGAAGAGAACACCTCATGAGTTTTTTATTAGAGAAAAAGTTTTTCTACGTGTAAGGTTGTAGAAGAGTTCCATCAAGTTTTGGAAAACCTCCAAGCTAGCCCCTTGCTTTGTTGGCCCATTTGAAATATTAGACAAAATCATTTGTATCTCTTATCAGTTGGCTTTACCTCCTTCTCTATCAAGAATCCATGTTGTGTTCCATATTACATTACTAAGAAAATATGTACCTAATACATCTCATGTATTAGATTGGAAAAAATTAAACATTTTGGAGGAGGAAAAGATGTAGATGGAACTAGTGAAAATCTTGGGTCATTGTATCATTAAGTTAATAAATCGATAAATTCAATAGATTTTCATATAGTGGGACTCAATAAGTACTAGAAATGTAACTTGGGAGGATACACAACTATTTAGGTAGCATTATGCTTGGTTATTTTGACTTATCACAAGGATAACTCCTCATTATGGGGAGGAGGGTGTCATGAACTCACCTTACTTAGTTTTGACATGCTTTGATACTATACAACACTATTTAGAACTTTTATTTTAATGTTTTAGATGATAGACAAAAATGTTACTACTAGAGTTATTTTTTTATATGAGATATTTGTCATAATATTTGATTTTATGCATAATACTATTTAGTTCTTATATATAATTATACATTTTAGGTACTACTAATGCCATTCATGGGTGTAATAACAAGTGAAATGAGCTAGGCTAGGGATGGATTTTGAAAGTCAGGGGATATAGAATAAAGGCATCTGACACAATTGAAAAGGGAAAAGTTTAATGAACCACAAATTGTAGTAGTCTATCTTTTCTATTTATAGTCTCTTTGACTTGTTCATTATGCTTTTGAATTATCTCACTTGTTGAATGTTTTATTTATGTGCATAAACTTTGATTGTTATTCAAACTTGATTTCATGTGTTATGGTTTTGATTTTGAACTAAGATAGTGTTACCTTCTTGTTTTGTGACCTTTAGTGTCTTAGCTTAATCTAGGTTATTCTTATTCTTATTTTTATTAATCATTATTCTCGTGATTATTTTTAATATTTTTTATTGCCTTAACCTAGCCTCTAGACTCCCCTCTCTCATCACTCTCTCTCTCTCTCCCCTTTGAATTTAGCAAAAAGGACCCTAAAAAATTTAATAATTATTATTGGGTAACTTAAAATTTTCCATTAAAATTTTTTGGCAAATTATAAAAGTGGCCATTTCCACCTTGGTCGTGGGACTTGGATTTAATTATTATTTTGGAAAAAAAATAAAGTCTTACATGGGTCATGGATTTGACCCAAGGGGAAAGCTAATCTTAAAACATCATTTAATTTTTTATATGAGTTAAAATCTAATTCCTTTCATTTATTATTTTGGCACTTTGAGGATCTGAGCTCGCCCTTCAAGCCAACCATTTTTCCCTAGGTCATAGGATTTTAAGGGGAAATAATAATAGGGAGGGAGGCATGGGGAAGAAAAAGGAAAGGATAAATACAAAGGATGAGAAGAGAGGCATAGGGTTGGTGGAGAGAAAGCAAAAGCCTGGGGAGATTAGGTGGTGGCTAGGAGAGTTGGTAGATGGCTCAATTTACATGATTTAGAGAGAGAATATCATAATTAGATGAGGATATTAAAAGGGATTGACAAGTTAAAAAATGCCATAGTAAATTTTTTTAGTTCTCCTCCTATTTTCAAGATAAACAAGTCTTTATATTTTTCATTTTTGGCAAAAGTTATCTATTTTCCTACATATTGAAGGTAAAGTTAAAAAATAATTTCAGGTTCATGAGGAAATCAAATGACTTCCTCATGAACCTGTAAGGGTTTGTAAGAAAATATTTTACCTAAATTTCTATTAAATTTTGACATATCTATGAATAAAAATTTAATTTCAGATTTAGGGTTTAAAAATTTGTTAGTTCTAATCCAAACCCTGTTATGCAATTATGGTTGAGAGTAACGAACTTAATTTTGGTTTTACTTAATTTTATTTGGTTGAAATAGGCAACGTGGGTTGACCTAGGGATTTACCTCTGAAAATGGCACCCTGGCTTGTTCATGTACAACAAATTTGTTATTTTTATTTATCCATTATTTTTGTTTTAATAGTTACCTAGATTTTGGGTCTATAAGTTAATATTTTAAATCGTTATGCTGGCAAAAGTTTTGCATAGATTTGTGGGTTTTTGGTAAATAATTTTCTATTGATATTGGGGTTTTGGGAAACCATTATTGGATGGAAAATTGGTATTTCTTTAGTTGTCTTTACGAATTTATATTGTTTTTCAAATTTTATCAAATTTCGAGTGGTTATGCTAGAAAATTTTCACAAAAATGTTTTGTGTGTCTTTATTGAGAAAATTTTGTTGATATTTCATGATTTTTAGAAACCCTTCTTGGTTTAAATTATTCTCATTCATATTTAATATCAAAGACTTTTTTTAACATTTTTGAAGAGGTGAAATTATCTTTTAAATTTATACAAACTCCATACTTTCCTATTACATAATATTTGAACTAGCTTGATGGTCAAACCTAGAAAAAAATCATCATGAAGGCACAATGTTGCAAGTGGCTAAAAATAAACTACTTTGATTAGCTGGTGATTTAGCAATTTTGGGAATAATGAAGTTTTATTCCTATTTTAGTTAAGGGTCTAGAATAATAAATATATAAATAATATTGAAATAATTATAATACAGATTTGTATAATTTATTGTCTTTTAAACCTTTCTAAAAATAGAAAAAACTAAGGAGAAATATAACTTAGCTTAAAACTAGATTGAAATGACTAAAACAAAGGATAAAAATAGTTGTGCAAGATTAAGAAAATGTCACAAATAAAAATTTGGATTTCATTTAGTGAAAGGATAGGAGTGCCAAAAATAGGACACTTCAGGGTCTATCACTATTGTCCAAACTAGTCACAAAGATCTGATTTTTTTTGGTTTTATTTGTTGTCTTTCTATGAGTCTAATTATGAAATATTAAGTGTTGAATGTTGATGGAGATCCTTATAGAGATAATTTAATCTTGAAACACTAAACCTTCATTATGCTTGATAAAACTTGAGAAAGAGGAGGGGGTTAGTGTATGTCAGATGCACTGAATGTGTATCCCACCCCTTATGTAACCATACTACCTATATACTAATACTCTGAAGAGGGATAAAGCCATATGTAGTTCTCCCACTTGATGTGCTTTATGCAATAGTGTAATCAGGATGTAAAAATGATAAATTGAGAGTTCTTGAGGTGGTTAGGAGCTAGTGTGAGGTTTTGAATATGTTTGTAGCTATATTGGGTGATTGTATATAGAGAATAGGAAAGTTTCCTTAATGGTTTATTTGTATTTTTGCTTGATTTATAATATTTGTCACCTCCCTTTGTAAATGACTATAGGATGGAATTTTATAGGTAACTATTGATCAAGGGTTAGATGTATTTATACTAGGCTGACATGATGAGGGATAAGAATCAGATGAAAATGGTCATTTGGGCCCAAAATGTGATTATATAGGAGCTCTAAAAATAGGAAACCCTAAGGTCTAATGCTCCTGTCCTATAGAATCCAAACCTATGGGGATAGAATTGGCCTAGGAAATAGATCATGGTTGAGTTGGAATGATCATATAGAAGTCTATGGATGACTAGTTATGAGCAAAAAGGTGTCTAGAAGGGTCATGATAGCATGTAATAAGATCATATGGATAGGGTTTCATAAGCCACACTCATGCTACCAATTTAGACATTTTATATGACTAAATTTACCCCCCCTTATTATAGTTATGTAACAAAGTGAAATACTAGGATAAATGAAAAACAAAAAGTGTACCTAAACTTACCTACAAGGTTGAAGCCCATAAAGTTGTGTGATGTTGATTGTGCATAGAGAAAACATATTATAAAGTGTAAATCTACAAGAGAAAATAGAGAGTAGATCAGTTCTTACTAGAGACACTATGTTCAAAAAAAAAATGTATAGAATCTAGGTAAAAGAGAGAGAAAGAGAAAGTAATGAGTATACCTCACTAGGTACACAAACCAATACAAAACCTATTATGATGCTAAGTGATGTTTGATTGATGTTGAGTAATGTTGGATATGTGTTGAACTAAGAGTAATATCATGAATAGAGATGAGAGCTCAATTCCTTGAAAGTACCTAAAAAATGTAAAGGATGGCCCTTTAAGTCTATCGTCACCCACTAAGTGAAGCTATGTGATCATGTGTGTGCTAATTGATGTTTGGAATATGTGTCCAATCCCTCTAAGTAGGTGAATCAAGAATACAAGGGCTATCTAGTCTTTTAGATCCATCATTGCCCACTAAGTGAAGATATAAATTGATATTGGTATGAATGTGTGTCATATGGGATGGTTCCTAAAGCCCATGAATGCTCTAAAATTTAACAATGTGGCATGGGTAGCTAAATGTGTATAATAAACAAGGCCAATCTTGGTCACTCTAAAAGGCGGAGAATAGGCTTGTATAAAATCCACTCCAAAATTGGGAACTAGGCTTATGTGAAAGACACACAAGAATGATGTCAACCAATTATAGATGGAATAAGGCATGTAACTACCAAGAATTCCTAGGTAATATACTAAACTCAAAAATAAAAGAAGTTAAATGTGTTGCGCACATTGCCCCTAATCACTTTTGTTTATAATATGGATTTTGATCTGGAAGTTATACTAGCTACCCAATCTAAAATTAGAAGTGATAACCATCATTCCATGAATGATGCCCCATATGTCTAAATTCTCTAATAAAATTGTACTAAAACTACTTATTCTAAACTATACTATTACTGACAAAATTGTAACTAAACTTACCTTTTTATCTATTTTTATAAAATCTAGTATTTTTTTGTTTGGACAAGAGCACTAAAAATAGGACACCCTGCTATCTATTGCTTTTGTCCCGGTCTGATGCTACTGTCCTTTACTAAATTTAATCACTATTATGTAATCATCACTATTTTTTAGTTTGTTCTACATGGATTGATCTTTGATTATTGTTTTAAGTGTTCTAAAAAACTAATTTTTGACCAATAGAAGGATTTAATCTTTGTGGTAAAACCCCTTATTTTTTCCCTTTCTTTTAAGAGTAGGAATGAAGACTCTGTAACGATTACCTTTAGAAAAAAGAGCCTTATAATTGAGTTATGTTATAAAATACATGATATCATAATGATAACAAAAAAGATGTCTCAAGATATAGTATAGTTTGTATTGGAGATTTGTTACATCAAAAAGGGTATGCATAGATAGATGTAGCAATGTAATAACATATGTAATCCATTGAATTGTAACTAAAAACTTTGGTTTTTTATTATTTGTTAGTTTTCAAGGAGGGATGGAGCATGATGTCCATCATGAAATCCAAGAAATCAAGATAATGCATGATATGGATCATGGCATTACAAATGGTGAAAAGAAAACAAGTAATAATCACATAAGGCAAGAAGCAAGAAGCATAAAAAGTGGCCAAGGGGCCAAAAAAATAAGGGACATGGGCACATGTCACTCAAATAGGAAATAAATCCTACAAGGCATGTTCAAATTCCACATACACATATAATTGAAAACAAGCAAGATTGACAAAAGGGCCACAAGTACATAGAATATATAGATAAAGGATATTGGTAAATGTCCTAAGGCACACACAGGAAGACACACCATGAACTGGTAAAATGCAATCACATATAGCTATGTAAAGCAAGAAAGGAAAGCATGTAATATGCTAAAAATATTATTACATCTAACTAATTAAATTAAGAAGTGAAAGTATGCAAGACATCTAGTACAAGACTAGGTAGATGCTAAGAAATACACAAGTGTTATATGCTAGTGAGTATCTATAGACTAATCTATATAAGCTAGTAAGTAATGTACATCAACATTATGGCTAGAGTGTGTGGTGTAGGAATGGCATAACCTAGATGGTGTAGTCATGTAAAAGATGACCCTAGTGGGTAGATATATCAATGTATGTCTCAAATGTAGAAGTAGGATTCCCCCTTAATGGGTAGAAGGAAGCAATCAAAGATATAGATGTTACTACACACACTCAAATAAGATCAATTGAAGCATGGTATTATATATAAACTAACAAACAATAGAATAATGTAATTCTAGCATGGTAGTAGAAATGTAAAGCATGGATAGTGCATATAATTGAAATATTTTTGATTTATTTGATTTATTTGTATTTTGAAATGTTATATTGTTTTTGGTATTTTTAAATAAGCTATGTATCATCAATTATATAGAAACCATGTAAAATAAATTTAAAAGAAGCTATATACAAGTAATACTGAGAAGGAATGATACTAACCAATGAGTCTCATAAGAGACTCCCTATCATGGTATCTTATATCAAGGAGAGGGAACATGTGTGATCATGAAGCATGATGGAAGGACTGAGACCATGACTCTAAAATATCTATAGTGGAAACTAAATATGGGGTCCCCCTATAACTTTGAGAAGTAAAAGTAATTATAGGGATCTTAGGGACCCATCTAGTGTTAAGAGAAGTTCTATGAACATGTGATCTATGTGCAAAGGCATGAGACCTTAATGATACTACCTTGAGTGTGAACATTGTAGTTAGAAACTATCTAAAGTTTTGAAACTATGGTTTCTCTAAAAGAGGCCTCCGTGGAAGTGTATGAACTCTCTATGTCAGTGAGGAAGGCCTTGACTATGGCTAAGTTTGAACTAGAGAAAGAATTATAACTAGTGGAGAAGCTAAAACTGGTGACTATAAAGTAGGAGATGGCTCTGAAGTGGGGAGTGGTAACTCATATAGAACTCTACCAACTATAACAACCTGATTAGCATGAATGAATTTCACGTATCTATAAAATATAGAAGGTACTACATGAATTTTATAAATCCATGGTTGACTAAGTAACATATTGAAAACTCTTACACTGAGAAAAATAGTAATGGTGTGGCCACATGTGTTGGACCAACTTGAAGAGGAATTACACTCTCACCCAATGAACTCTACATGTGTCCACTAAATCTATTGATAATTATGTCCATCTGGGTAATATCCTACTATGAATATCCCAAATACTATAGTAACATCATAGTGCACATGTTCACACTAGATCCATTATTTATGAGAACACAATGAATGGGATGATGATTAATATAGGCTTTGATAAATAATACATGGTAATCTAAATCATCCTCAACTATTTAATACTCTAAAATTATAAACACCAATCATGTTTCTCAAAATATATGACTCAACTAAAGGTGTCTGGTATGTAGCTGGTGAAGGATGTGGATGATATACATAGTGAACACCTGATGTATCCCCTGTCTCTTATTTAGAATGTTATGGGAAGGGATCTAATTATTTTTAAAGCCTTATCTTACATTTGCTTTGCCTAAGGAGGCTCCAATGAAGTGCCAAGATCAATAATGATGCCATCTATCAAGTCTTGTATCTTGTGTTTCAAATTGATGCATCTATTTATTCTGTGGCCTAGTTCCCTATGAAAATCACAAAATGCATTATGATCATATCCTCATGGAAGAGGCTTTGTTGGATCAATTTATTTAATAGGAGGGAGAGATAGGAAATTACATTCTAATAATTACTATAAAACTCTAGCTAAATATACTAGTAGATTGGTAAAATTTCACCAAGGAGGCACAAATAAAACCACTCATTGAGGGGGATTTTAATTCACATTAGCTGTAGGTTGATTTTGAATTTTGTTATCATTAACCTTTACTTTATATGGGAATTTTTTGTTACTTTTAATTCTTGTTTCTGATATAATTGTGTACTTGAGTTTTCCCATTGGAATTAGTTTGACTTCCCTTTCCTTTAGTGTATGACATAACTTAGTGACAGAAGAGAATATTTTAAGCATTATTAACTCATGTACAATTGGCAAAAGACTATTTAAAGAGATCTCGTAACTCTTGATTGGCCATGGAGCTATTCATTTTAACCAAGATAGTATTATATCAAAGAACATAATTTGTGAGATGCTCATTTGACCTTTGTTTCTATTATAGAACTTGGGCATAAGAAACCTTGTCAAAATGTTAATATTTAAATGAGATAGGAACATGATAGCTAAAGTATTAAATGAATTGACTGACTGATTCAATATACTATAGAACCATTGTAGAGTATAATCCTTTAAATTATGTGGAAACAACTTGGTTAATAACTAGTCATTTGGCACATAGTCCAAGCATGCTACATGAAAATATCTCAAATGTGTCTCTGGATCACCCTTGCCACCATATAGATTGAGATTGGGTTGAACAAAACCTGGTGTCAAGGGTATAGAATCAATATGATGTGCCAATGGTGTATGGAGTAGAGTAAAAGAATACAATGCTTGTGTTGGTCTAGATGCACCTTGTTCAAGATGTAAGACCTTGGCTTGAAGAGATTTTATCTTTTACACAAGGGTAGCCACATCAGGAGACAAATATGTACTATCCATGACTAGTGGTGCCTCATAGGAAGGTTGGGATACTATACGGGGTTGTTGAGACATAGTTTCATCTGTAGTGTCATTTACAACTAGTTTCTCTATGGTTTGAGAGGACTGACCATTGTTTATTTTTTATTGTTCTTATTGTAGTATTTTAAGCATATTATCTTACATATCAGGATGTTTAGTTATAATTTCTTGAAGTTCCCTCTTATCATTTTGTCAAAACTAATATATTGGGCCATTGTTAAAGTACTGAGTAAAGGAAATGTAAAATCCTAAAAATAACAAATTGGAATATGCCTAAAAAGGATATGAAACTCACAAACATGTAAGGTGATACCTCAAATGTATGGAACCTACTATATGCAACTAGGGTTTAAAAGAAAATAATTTTTAAAATTTACTATGGAAAATTTTAAAAATTTAAATGTGAAATTCTAATTTATATGTGTAGGAAAAATAAGAAAAATATTTTTGAAATAAGTAAGAAAATTTTCGTAGGGTTTCTAGGGTTTTTATGTGTAAAAGGACCTAGTAAATTCAATTAGGGTTTGGAATAAATGATTTTTAAAATTACCATGGTAAATTTAAAAATTTAAATATACAATTCTAATTTAAATATTCAGGAATTTTTTTTAAAATGCTATAAAAATTAGAAATAAATTTACCCAAGGGTTTCTAGGGTTTTTATGCAAAAATGAAGTAAGTCGGGTTCAATAAATGATTTAAAATTTTTAGAAATAATGGAGTTTTATTCTTATTTTATTTAAGGGTCTAAAATAATAAACCAATAAATAGTATTGCAATAATTATAGTATTAATTTTTATAATTTATTATGTCTTTTAAACCTTTATAAAAATAACAATAAATAAATAAAAATGTAACTTAGCTTAATAAAATTAGATTGAGATGGCTAAGATAGAGGCTAAAAATTGATGTGTAAGACTAGGACAGTGTCATAAACTAGAGTATAGTTTTCATTTAGTGAAAATATAGGAGCGTCAAAAATAGGACACTTTAGATTCTGATGCTATAGTCCACTCATAATATAGTTGTCCAAATTAGTCATAGAGATATAAGTTTTTTGGGTTTTATTTAATATCCTTGTATGAGTCTACCTATGAAATCTTAAGTGTTGAATGTTGCAAGAGCTCCTTGTAAAGATAATTCAATCTTGAAACCCTAGATCTTCATTATGCTTGATAAAACTTGAGAAAGAAGGGGGTTAGTATGTGTAAAATGCACTGAACATGTATCCACACCTCTTGTGTGGGCATGCTACCTACATACCAATACATTAAAGAGGGTTCAAACCATATGTATTTCTCCCACTTGATGTGTTTTGTAAAATAGTGTAATGAGGATGCAAAAAATACAAATTGAGAGTGTTTGAGGTGGTTAGGGGCTAGTGCGAGGGTTTGAATATGTTTGCATCTATGATGGGTGAGTATATGCAAAGAATAGATAATTTTATCTCAGTGGTTTATTTATATTCTTGCTTGCTTTGTAAGATTTGTCACCTCCATTTGTAAATTACCTTTGGATGGAAATTTATAGGGAATTATTGATCAAGGGTTAGATGTATTTGCATTAGGACAACATGATGAAGGATAGGAATCAGATGAAAATAGTCATTTAGGCTTGATTAGATAAGAATGCCAAAAATGAGATAGGAGTATCAAAAATAGGACACCCAAGGGTCCAATGCTATTGTCCAAGTATTGTGCTCCTATCATATAACCTCGAGACCTAAGGTATATAATTGACCTAGGAAATAGAGCCTAACTAAGTTGGAATGATCATCTAAAAGTATATGGATGACTAGTTATGAGAAAAAAGGTGTCTAAAAGGGTTATGAGAACATGCAAGAAGGTCCTATGGATAGGGTTTCATAAGTCACACTCAAACAACCAATTTGGGAATTTTATACGACTACAACTGGTAATAACTATGTGATATGTTGATATGGTCTTATTCATCATACATTCTTTAGTCATATCATTTTCAAGCAATAATTTTGTTTCTTTTATTATTATATTTCACTTAGAATAAATGATGAAGGTGTATGAGTTCACTTAAATTAATATGTCAACTTGTAAAACCTTTAAATGAAAACCAAGTTGTTAAGGATGTTATGAGTGACTATGTTAAAGTTTCAATGTGAAAGTCTTTATTATTATTATACTGTATATTAATTGGTTCATTTCCCTTTGAGTCTGTCATAGATTTTTGAAGTCCTAAAATCTGGAATCCACCTCCAAGTTGATGGTTGGGGGTGGTAAGGGACACTAATTGGGGGGATCATATGATGGGTCAACACAATATGGCTTCTAGAAATAATATAATAGTTGTAATCAATTGGTTATTTCTATTTTTATGCAAAATATTTTGCAAATAATTTTTCCAATAATGCTAGTTGGAGTTAATACTAATACTATAAGTTATATATTATGTGTTATTTTTAATTTATAATTGCAAGGATTCAACATGCTTACACATTTGTTTTCATCTAAAATATTGATATATGAATTAGTGGCAATACAATTAATTTGTATTTTATTTACTTTATTACATTTAATTGAAATTTTTATTTCAAATATAAAATTAATTTCAAAATTTTTTATTCCAACTATAGGTTATTAATTTAGTTTCAATATTTTAATATACTCTCATTTGTTTAATATTCTATTTGATATTATATTGGAATTTTTTTTTCTAATTTTAGCATTACATTCATTTTGTTTTGATTATGTTACAAAAATCACCATTTATTCACTTGAAAATAAGTGTTAAACATAGTTGTTTATATGGTTGAGTTTCAAAGTTATTTCAACTTGAAATATCTCGATTATACATGATCTTAACACTTAGATTGATCATATTTTACAAGTAAAACCTATAATTTTTTAATTTAATGCAATTTTTTATCATTTGATGGCTAAAATTAAAATGATTGAGCTTACTTATTGATTATCAATAACCACCTACATGTGTATTTACAAAAGTAAACTATTATAGCATCAAGCTAAAACTTCCTATGATCATTCTAATTCTTATACATTACAGCTTACCATCATACTTGGCATACATATTTATTTATTTGTAACTTAAAACGTATATATTTACTAAAGCAATGAGATAATAAAGAAATTACTATTTTCAAGTTATGTTTATGAGTACTTGAACAAATCCGAATTAAAGTGATATGAAATCTTCAATTATTAGAACAAGCTATAAATCATTTTTAGAAAAGTAGAATCTTGTCTAAATTCTTAGTTTTAATGGATCTAAGACATGGTAGATACAAATAACATTATTCTTTTTTAGTAATAATGTATCATCACTCTTTAATGGTAAAATTAACTATGAATTGGATGTAGGAAGCCATCAATAACCTCCATTATTGAGGCTTAAGGTTATTATTAGTTGTTTCTCCAAATATTAACTCATACTTTATTTACACAGTAAATACATACTTAGATTTGACTATAGATATGCATGGTAACATAAGGAATTATTTTCATTTCATACATATTTTAGCAAGTTATTTCACGCTTTAAATAAATTAGATAGTCTTTTTATGACATAACCATGGTTGTTAAAGTGTAAAACCATGTTAGCATCCCTAAAGACATTTATGCATCATGGATTTATTTTATTAAAGTGGTTTAAATTAAAAATCTCATGATCAAGTCCAAGTGACATGTAATAATACTAGATAAACATAGTTCTCTAGAAGATTAATTATGGGATGGTCTAGTAGGAGTATTATTCTACTATGGGTTAAGAATTTTTATTTTCTCACAAATAATAATGTTTGATGAAAACTATAAATTTAGTATTTTAAGTTACTAAATCTAAGGAATGAGGTATGATGACTATGCAACACAATATCATGGTATAATGATCTAAAATTAGGGGTAGTACTATTTAGATCCTTCACTCGTATTAAGTATTGAATTGTATATATGTAGTCCACACGCTAAAATCTATTCAAATTGAAACTATTACCTAAACTTGTTATATAATTGTTTGGATAATATTGGTTACCTAAGTAATTAGCTTATCTAGACCAAACTCAAAGAAGAGTAAGTTGAATAGCCTAGCCTATACCGAGTTTCATAGATGACAAAAATTTAGGTAGGATAAGGACACTTATGTGGTCTTATTGGGAATGTGTTTAATACCATTTAGTCCTAGATATATCGATATGGATCACATATCGATACACCCTAAATTGCATGAGGAGATTCCTAAAGTAATAATTTTCCTTATAGAATCTTATAGGGGTAATTAACCTAGCTAAGGTTTTCATACATGTAAACACAACATTGGGTTATAAAAAATTAAACTTTAGATTATAAAACATTTATTTTTCTATTATGAACTCTGAAAAAAAGATGTTAAAAAACTAGGTCATTTCACTTGTGTCACTAATACTAGTAATAATTATCATGAAAATCATACATAATAATGCAATTTTAATCTCATAAATCATCATAAATATTTGTAAATTACCATCAACACATTCATTCACTTTATTTTATTTATAAACTACCATTAATGCATGCCTATTTATATGCTAAGTCAATCCATTTGAATAAACCCTAATATTTTTGCCAATGTTTTTGATGATTTTCTAACTCTTATTGACAAATATTCCACTTGCATATTTATTTTAACAATTATAGAAAATTTTCTACTCATTTTAGTGATTTCACTATCCATTTGACCAATTTCACAACTATATATTGTAATTTTCTATCTACCCATTATAATTCCTCTTTATCAATTATTATTCTATGTTTAATGGTTTCACTACCCATTTTTGTGATTTCACAAATGTGAATTATGAATTCTCTAATCTCTAACACAATTTCCACTTAATCATTTAACTATCATGTTTAATGATTTAGATACCATGTTTGACAATTTTGTGATTTCAATTGATAATTTTTTAACTTTTATTGCCAAAATCATGATTTTGACAATTGTGAATTTATTTACCCTAACTGTAAATTGAAATAAATGCATCAAAATCAAAGTGATAATGTTTGAAATTCCACATACTAGAGGACTGCTCCTCTTAGATCTTTGATGTCTCCTCACACACTCAATATGATGTGGTGAATGGGGATATGATCCATTTTTACTTATGCACTTAGAGCCAAATCACATAATAGTGTTTTTGTTCCCTAATCTCTCTAGAACTCAAAATTCACAAATTAATTTATAACACCCCTTTCCTCTATTTATACCCTAGCACCCCCAATTCAATTCTTTTCCCTCCCTATACCCATTTTCACATTTTTCATTCATTTTTTGCCAAATTATGACAATCTTAATTAATGAAATTTTGAATCTGTATAAAATTCTTATAATTATCTATTTTATAAATATCTAAATCTAATAAAAAATTATGTATTTCCCATTTTGAGATCTACAACTTACGATTATTGGGATATATCAATCCCATATATGCTCACGTGACCCCTGAGTCATGAGAACCAAATAAAATGCATTCTTACAATAGAAAATATTATTTTTATATGATTTCTCTATTTTTAAAAAATAAGGGCAACTTATTTACACATTCCTTAATTATGCAATTTTTATATCAATTTGAGTAATTTGATTTCTTAATGGTCTTCCTCACTTCATAATGTTAATATTTAATTCCTTTCAAAATTTCATTCATTTTCACAAATGAGCACTTGAGGGGGTATCATCACATTTAGTTTCATTCATCTAGGGTAATTATTTATTATCAATCATCAATGGTCTACTTCTTCTACTATTCTTCAAAATGGTATTGATTTGTAACACCATTTTAAAGAGGGGAAAATATAGACACCTAAATTTCTTAGTGTCAAACTGCATCTATTAACACTATTTCTTCTTCAATATATTTAAATTAAAATTCATTTCAATTCCCTCCTTTTTAAAATAATTTAATAATTCAAAGTTAATAAATTATGCACACTTCTAATCTAAATTTAATTAATAAATCTAGATTTTCCACCGCTCAGACGTACTTCACCTTTATCACCTTCACATTTTGACTCACTCAACCAATCCTATAACTTCCTAAACTACCCTTGAGTCATCCCTTGAATTTTCAAATAGCTTGACCCATTATTGGTGACTCAACTAACCATTTCCCTATTTATCTCAACCATTTGGACTGGTCATTATCCTAATGAGTGAAGATTCATTCTCCATCGTAGATTATTTGGATAAATTTGAAATATTAAAATAATCCTCTAACATCCAATATATCTTCCAAACACCTATAAATAATCATGAAATCCATCAATTTAATCCATCCACCTTCAAGCTAATGATGTGCAATTAAAATTTCAAGTGAATACAAAGTAAATCAAAGCCATCAAGACTGCATTTGCTTATCAAAATGATACCCATTTATGATTTTAATTGGAGAAAGGATTGAGCATCCACATTAAACACAAAGAGTAAATATACCATTGATATCACAATGGATAAGGTGATGGAATTTTATTATGTTTTTAAGTAGTTATTTTACTAGTTTAACTTCTTTATTTTGTTATTCCTCTATCTTCGGATTGTTTGAGTTTAGATTAGGATTAAGATCATTTGATTTCTTAGTATAGCTTCATCTATATTTACTTCTAAAAATATATATTTTTGAAGAAGTAAATACATGTAGATATTAATTTACAACTATTCATAGAGGTAGACCATTTTCCCAATGGGGGATCAATATCATTAGTGTCATCAATCTCAACTCTTATGAATGACATAAGTTTAATCTCATAACCACTGATTAATTCACTAAATGGAGTGAAGTAGTGGAGACCATAGGGATTTCATCTAAGGAAGTGATCAAATCCATAAATTAGATCATGATCCAAGGTTTATAACCCCTTTATCTCTTATCTAGTATAATGAGATTAAATTTTAGTCAATTTCTATTATATAATAGGGATATCACAACTATATTAGTTTAATATTCTAATCCAATTACTACCCTCAAGGCAATGGAGTGGAAGAATAAAAAATTAAAACCTTAATGATGTCATTATGAAGTCTACTAAAGATAATCCAAGGAGTTGGCATTCATAATTTAAGTATGTTCTATGGGTCAATTGAACTAGACACAAGCAAGCCTTAAAAGTTTCACCATTTTATCTTGTATGTGGAAAAAAACTAGTATTTCCAATTTCCTTAAGGATTCCTACATATATATTTTTATAAGATTACATGTGAGAGTATGACCATGTGTATTCAAAACTAGTGAACATATTAAAAATTGAGGATTCCCAAGATGAAGCCTTGTAGAACATTAATAGGCACCAAGATATAGTAAATATATGGTTCGATAAGAGGTCTAGAATCAAGGTTCTTAGAATATCATATCTTGTCTTGTTATGGTCAAAACCATGTGAAATTAAATATTATCCTTACAAATTCATTCCTCTATGGATTGGCCCTTATTAGATCTATAAAATATTGGGATGCGATGCCTTCAGGCTAAAGGAATTTTAAGGGAATGATACCTCTCTACTTATGAATGGGTAGTTCTTTAAATATTACTTATTGGTTGTGAAAACCACATACATATTAGAGTAATTGTAAGTTTTATTTTAGTAGTGTAGGTTTAGAGTAGAGATATAATATTTTATTTTAGTTTGTTTGTCTTTTTATTTGTTTATTAATTTATTGTTTTGTTGATCTTCCTTTATTCAACAATGATCCATTTTTCCTATTTTATGTTGTTCTCTATTTTTTCAATAAGATACACATGGAATATATGTTTTAAAATGGAAAAAAACTCATGCCTATTTTTACAAAGTTTGATTGACTAAGCCTTTGCCTCCCTGTGAATCATAACATCAAAGTGTTGAGAACTTTTAAACCGATTGAGGAATCAATGAATATGTTATAAAAGAGTTAAAGTTTAGAAACTTTGAGTTTATTATATCTATCCAAATTCCATGGCATAATGTTCCATGTTCTCAAGACAAAATGGGATAATTGTTTTAATGAATCAACATGTGAATTAAGAAAAGTTTCCTCATTAAAGAGAGGGGAATACTACACTTTAGCACATTTAAAATTACCTTTAGGTATATTAGACAACAAAAGAAAATATTTTATGATAATAAATTTTCTTTAATCCCCTAACATTGGATATTTTGGTCCCAAACCCTCTTAGAGTGAAAAAAAATAACAAAAAGGAGAACCTAAGTATCTCAAGAACATAAAGAGTTTCTCCTAGGAAAGGGTGATTTGAGTAAACTCTATCACATGATTTCTCACCTAGATGGCATTAGATGAAGGTCAAAATTAGTCAAAGATATCCTTTTTAGGGATATAAACACTTGGTTAATAGTAGATAAATGCCCAAGACTTCCTCTCTATATCCAATAAATGTATATAATTATGAACCTTTCAAAAGTTTGAATCATGATAGCTATTCCTATGATACATAAAAAACCCAAGGGGAAATAATAAAATAATCATTATTCACACACGTTGAATTCTTGGATATGTTTTAACTTAATATGTTATATGTTGAAACTCACCCAAATGTCCCATTTTTCTTTAGAAATATTAATATTTATTCTTTGGTCTATTTGGTAAGTCTAAAATAAAACCCCAAATTATGACTCAAAACACTTAACAATGTTGACTCTCACTATTTATTTTTTTTGTATTTTATTTATCACCTATTATTTTGGTTTTGGCCAACACACCTTATTATTTTTCATAATTAGGGACCCTTTTGGAACCTTGGGTTTCTATTTGTTAAATTCATTATTTATTTCACTAGGGTTTCGATAGGTTTTTTTTTGAATTCAAATTTATTTTTATAGACTTTTAGAATGTGAGTCTATTTACAATGAATAACAAGTAAATTTTAAGTTAATTTTTTATAGGAAAGTTAGATTTTGTTAGGTTTCCCAACATTTTCAATAATAAAATTCTATCATATTTTGGATTTGATTTTCCATGTTTTAAGGCATAAGCTTGTGCAATTGACCCTATTGAAAATATACAAAAAAACTTTATCCTTGTCTTTTTACACTTTTCAAAACTTTAACTCTATTTAAATTTTTTTAGCTTGCCTTACCTTTATCTATCTTTTATTTTTGTATAGTTTTTTAATACTATTTTTTGTTCTTTACCATACATGATAAGTATCCATTCCTTACAATCTTGCATACTCACTCTCCACACAACTCTTCCCAATCACAAATCTATGAGCCAACCAGATTACAATGTGTCACATTTTTTCACCTTTTCACCTTATGGTTCATTTTGAATTTTATATTCAGACTGAGCAATGTGAGATCATGACCTTTGAATGAAGACATGTGGCACTTTTTGATAGTTTTTTACATCATAGTTCACCTAGGAGCCTTATTATGTCTTAAGTAGTGCAATATTGAGATCCATTAGGATTATGACATGTGTTACATGTTTGTACCTTCACACCTCATAACTCATTTAACATCATTCACTATCCCTAAGGTGATGTGAGCCTACAAACCAATTACCACATACCATGTGGAATATTCTCTCATTTTTTCACATCACAACTACCCTAATACTGTACTTATTGAATATGTCAAGACATCTAAATAATCAAGTGAAGTCACATGGTATATCCACATAAACACTTGAAAACTAACTAATATCAAACATATCCTATGTGATGAGTAGAAAAAAGACACATATATTGTTGAAAAAATCCATTAAATTTCATAAAATAAAAATCAAATTAAATTGTAATAGGAAAATAGATTTGAATTAATGTTGGTCACCTTGAAATTAGATCTATATTAATAATTGGTCTATTGTAGTTATTCAAAGATTTAAAATGACTTATATACTTTAAATTATCAATCAAATTTCCCTAATCTCCATTGATATACAAAAACTATGCAACATAATTTCCTACCAACAATATGAAGTTGAAATAAAAATATACCTTCAAATGGAAAATGTTTGAATTAATCAATGCAAAGCCATGCCAGGTTATCTATTCTCATATGGGATCAACCAAGTATTTTCAAACACATAGTTCCTTCAAGTAACCCTAAAAACCAATTTAAAGCATTATAGTTCATTCCATGATGATATCTATAGGGCTAAAGCTTTCAAACTAGAAGATATACCCATATAATAGGATTCTACTTATATGGATGATCAACTTTCCATGTAACAATATAGGCTTTAATTGATTACAGCTAACCTTAAGGTACTTTATTTAATTAATTTGGTCTATTATCTCTTTTTAAAATCTAAACACTCATATGATTTGATACTATCACTTAAGAATGAAAAATACATTATGTTTAATATGGTATGGAATTCAAACAATATTACTAAATTCATTTTCCATAAAATATTTAAAATCAAGAAGTTGTCTTCACTTGGTTAACCAAAAATGACTTTTGGGATGTTATGAAGGATTAGGTATAAAATCCTAATAGGTAAGTTAATAATGATGAGGGGTATTAAATTCACATCCACCACTTTAGACTATGTGTTTAAATTATGATGGCATTGATGAATCAAATTTTTAGTGCCTAGACATAGACCATGTTAATAATATTTGGGTCCCCAACCTATAACTAATTATAAATGACAAGAAAGCTTTAACACTAAGGGAGGTCCTAGAGTTCAATTTTAAACAAAATCTCTCAAGGGTATTGAAATATAAAAACCTATATATGATATCTTGTTTAGTTAATGCTATTGCTTCCACAATCTAATTTGAAATAATTCCAAAATGGACTTGAGCCCTAGGACTCTTGATCCATAAGCACTTTTAAGACTTGTATATTCATCAATTTCGACACCATATGGTGGAAATATAAACTATTTATACCATCTTATTTATCATTATGTATATGAATAAACCATACCCAAACCATCTAAAGGAATGATGAAATCTATCATGAGCATGGGAGATTATTGGTTCTATCTTGATTTCATAGTCATCAAGATAGAGGGTATCTTGGCGTCACCCTTTATGCTACTTGAATTTTTCCTAGATAAAATGGAAGAATAGGAAATTAAAAAACAAATAATTATGGAATTATATAAAATTTTAAGGAGAAAAAATAGGCACATTGACCCCCATTTCATATTAAGTCTAGGTAAAAGTTTTTCATGCATTAGAAGGATTTGATCTAAATTACACCAATAAGGGTTTCTTCAATTGCAATGACCAAGAGATTTTTTTTTGGGATCTAATGGGTAGGATTAAGGCTTATATATAATCTCTAAAAGTTAAGGTGTCTATGGTATACAAAAATAACCCAAACCATTAGGAATGGGTTTATATTAATACCATTGATAGTGATGAGGTAAAAGTAAATATGGACACATTTGGAATCATGTTCATCCAAATTCAATCCCAATAGCTGAGACAATTAAAAGTAATACCATGGACCTCCCAAATCTAAGAAAAGTAGTTACCTGGCACATGAATATGCATTGATAAGGAAGGAAATCCAAAGCCTCCCTCCACCGTTAATGATTCCAAGGTATATCAAGACATATGAGGTAACTCTACCTATGGTTCCCTATTCCTCTATTGTATTTATTTATTTTATTTAGGTTTATAGTATTCCATATTTACAATTAGGGGCTATGGCAGAATAGACTCAATTAAATTCAAATCCTTATCCTTATATTATCTATTTAGGGTATTCCCCACTTGACACTCCTTTTACTTCATCTTGAGTTAAAGTAAATTCTACTAGGGTTACCATGATATATTTTACTATGGCTTCTATTTTTACTCCTATAAAATCTATCCAAGTTATGTAAGATATGGCTCCTCTTATTTCAATAAATTTTTCCACATTTTACATAGTGAGTACTTATATGGATATACCTCAAGGGAAAACCACTTAGATAGGACCCACTTCTCAATTTCCTACTCTTATCATTATTTCCACCACTTCAATGGGGACCACCATTAAATACTCCACCATTTCCCCTATTGTCACTGATACCACCACAACATCATTAATTCACATCATGTATATTGTGACTTCATCTATTTATAGTGGTATTTCCACTATTTATCTAAGCATGATCACTATAAAACCCTTTGAATATAAGGCCTTAGTATCAATGGTGGACATCATCCTAATTTCACCATATTATATATATATATATATATATATATATATATATATATATATATATATATATATATATATATATATATATATATAGTTATGTATGGGCCTCTACCTTATCTATCCCATACCACTTCAAAGAATAAATAATCTAAATGAAAAAGGTATAAATTAATTTCATTATTAGTCAACTTATATTGAATACAATGTATTATAATCCTCCTTTGGCACCTTTATCCCCTGATCCTCAAACATTTACTACCTTTCATCCCATTTCCACCAACCTTTTTGCACTAATTTTCACTCCCCCTTCACCCACATTCACTCCCATAGTGTCATGCCTAGAATTTGTGCATATTGACCCTACTACACTTGTTCCCAAACATCCATCCCATTCATCACATTCTTCACCCACCCCATACTCTACCACTACCATGTCATAATATGGAGAAAATTAAATGAAGGATATCCAATTCTATAATACCCAAAGAGAAAGGATAGACATCATAGAAGAACCTAAATTCAAACTATAATTTTAGAAGACTAATGGGAATCTCAAGAGGGTGATAAGGAGAAAAGTCACATCAACAGGGACACCTAATTACCATATGGTAGAAGAGGATATTCTATCATTTATAAGGAATAAAAAAGGAAGAACATGAGAAATTAATGAATTGGTATGGGACCCTAAATCCACAAACATTTCCAGTGGGGACATAGAAAATAAAATTATCTAATGTATGAAACGTAAAATATAAATATTGGAGGCTTATATAAGAGCTATTGCCTTAGAGATTATCACTATAGAATTTAAGTAGTCCTTTAATCCTTATATGATATTTTGGAAAAAAAATCCAATGTAAGGAAAAATTTATTCCTTGGAATAAAAAGGTGAGAAGGTATATTGACCACATCACTAGGTTTGAGGTTAAATTGGTACACCTAGATAGATATATTACTAAGAATATCTTCCAAAAGTTTAATATAATGAATCATTATGAAATTGGGATGATAAATAATTTGATTATCCATATTAATGAGTCCTATATAAATAGGTATTATAAATGGACACTATGTCATCCACATTGATAACACTATTTTCTCAATTATGTACTTATTTCAAGATGATGAGATAGTGTCATTTTATAAACCATATGGTCAAATTGAATATTTCATGGAATTTTATATTAAATTAGACAATTTATTGACAAAATTTAATAATAGGGCCCAAGATGAAAGCAAGGTAGGCAATGAACAAGTCATTGAATTGGTATGTTATGCCAAGGAGAAGTCAATGTAAGATAATGCATTGAAAAAGACCCTCCAGGACCTTATCACCAACCATGACACTCACCTAGATAAAATAAATGTCATGTTTAGATACTCTATCATTAATTTACCTAAAATTTAAGGAGACTATCAAACATGCATCAAGGTTATGAAAGCTCAACATGAAAACATAGTTCAGTCTAGTAGTTCATAAGCCACTATCCTTACTGGCTCCACTCCTATAGGTGGGTTTCCTTAGGCCATAAATCAATAGATAACACTAGGAAAATGATGGGATTATAAAATAATGGGGAAAACATTTCCTCAAGGAATAATAAGATAAATAAAAAATACAAAAAGTAGTTAGGAGAATATCCTCTTTAAAAGGTGTGAAGGGGCCTTTATTTGGTCAAATTTACAAATTATACATAATGGGATTAAATTTATCACTCCTTATCATTATAAACCCTTTGTATCTTTTGTAACCATTTTGGGACTATGATAACTATGGAATGATGGTTTTAATTATAATTCCTCTTAGGAGGAAAGACTTCCTTGATTCTATAAATATGCATCTACAACATAGTAAATCAATTTTTAATAGGAAAACTCGGGAGGTTAAATAAATTATGAAAGAAAATTTCATAATCTCATTGATCCTTCTTGTGAAAATCCTTCCTAAATTCTTAGTACTAGTGTGGTGTATACTATTTTTTCTGAGACTATGGTATAAATTCGGACTATGTTATGTGTGATTTGTAAAGTTAATTGAATAAATAACTGAAAAAAACTTTTTCTTCTTATTTTCTTTATCAAAATTTCTATGCATTAATGTGTTTTGATAATAATTTATGTATATTTTATTCTTATAAAATAATTTTTTAGAGTTCATACCCATTATAATTACTTCCCTTAACTCTGTACCATGTATATATCAGTTTGATGACAAGCAAGATTATTTATATAAAGGTAAATCCCAACTAAGTCCATAAATAGTCTATAAAATTAAAAATAATCCCACCAAATATAAAACCCACTCTTCTACCCTACATTTTTTTATCTTTCATAGTTATTTTTTCTTGATCCACTCTTATAACTAAGCACCACTTGTTAATACCCATCTTGGAATAATTTGTCAAATATATATAATCTCAATTAAATGAATAGACATAAGATTTGAGCTCTCTACATGGTAACACCTTTATGTTCTTAAATTTATTCCTAGCATCCTACATAGGATATCCCAAAACCATAACTCATGCCCTGATTTATCTTTGAAAATTATAAAATAATAGGGTAAAACCGAGTAATTTTTCCTTAATGTATCTAATCTCATAGGCACAACTAAGTTGATCAACAATTTTGACTTTTAAATAGTCTCTATAATTACACCTTACACTTCAATTACTATGCTAGAACCATACTAACATGTCACCCCATAAAAATATAGAAATAAATATTCAACACTCTAATCTATCTCTTGGTGTAAATTTTAAGTTTTTAAGTGGCACCATTTCGGCACCACATAGGTGAAAAGTTGAGGTGCACCACTATTGGTGTCTCTCCATTATAAAAAGAATATTTATTTTGGTTTTTTATGTTGTTTCAAGAATTTGAGTTTAGAATAGTGATAAAACTTTGGAAAACAAACAAAGGTTGGGAGCACCTATCAAGTATAGAAAATGGTGAATATAAAGGGCCAATCAATTGTGACTTGCTCATATCATATTTATTTATGATATATGTTGTATAAAAATAAATGCTTAATATTTATGAACACTTGGAAATATGGTCATTTATAGAATGATATAGAAAGAAAAAATGAAAAAAAATCTAATACACAAATGTGCTTTCATTTTTATAGATCAATTTTTATACAAAAATGTGAAATATGAAATTTTGATAAGATTTTATTTATGGAATGAAAGGGATCCAATATTAAAATGGATACATGTCAATATAAGAGGATTAAATAATAAAATAAAACTTTTTGTTAATAATATTATGGTGGATAACAATGTTTATGTTAGGACCCAAATACGAGTCTATACATTATTTTATACCCTTTAGATAATTATACCATTATGATAATATTTTCAATATTATTATTTTGACATATAATTATTACAATATTTGTTTATCCCTAAGGCTCCTTTTTATGATGGTTTTAAAAACCCAATATGAAACTAATAACATAGAACAAGAATTTTATAGCTTGATATCTATAGTCATTAAACTAAAACAAATGATACATGGCCTCAATACAAAAAATTTTGAACTCTCAAGAAGGATTAGAGGTGAAAAATAGTCTAATATTATTTTCTCATAAATAAACATGCCACATGGTCCAAAATTGGAATTTATTAAATTTGATGGTGTTGAACCTAAAATTTTAATTTAATGTGAAAAATAATATTGTAGCCTATGAAATATATTAGGGTTCAAAATAATACCTATTATACATGAAAATAATTCCATCCAAAGGTACTAGTGGTATACTTATTATAATGAAGAATAAAAATTAGATTCTTTTGTCAAATGATTATTGTTTTATCTTAGTCCTAATGCCTATGATGTTCTCACCAAAGTACACACCAATATCAAGTAAATAGAAATGGTTTGAGAGTACTAAAAATAATTGGGAAATTTGGAAAATCAAAATGAAATTTTGTCTAAATTTATTTTCAAGAGTTGCTTCATGAGTGTGCTAAAATATATGGTTTATGTTGAGGTAAAATTTTTTAATCCTAAAGACATGATGGAAGCTCTTGGTTTAGTAAATTTAGTTGAAGATAATCTCAAATTATTCTAATTTCATTTCATTTAATTGTACATCACAATATAACATAACAAACCTGAATCCAAAAATACCCCCATTAATCAATTTATAGAGGTTGAAATGTGATCTTGTCAATATAAAATGTTGTATTAGACTTGTGATGAAAATTTAAACAAGGCACAAAAATATGTTGAACAAAAATTTTAATTAATATATTTCTAGTCACCTCCTAATACAAATAAAAAGAGGATGCACATGAGTCCTAGGAAGATGAACAAGAATAATAATAACCCAAAATCATGGATCCCCACCCAAAATAATTTAGTGCATGCCTTGGTAGAGATAAACACTCCTCAAACTATAAAATTAAAAAGGTATTTTAAGAATAAACCCTCAATATTCTCATTGACATTGGCAACATGCATACTTTACGTGTTCCTTGACTAGTTAATCAATTTTACTATATTGTGTACTCATGTTTAAAATTGTAAGTTGTGATTGAAAATGGGCTAACATTAAATTTGAAAATTCCACAATGTTTTTATTTTAGTGGGTAATATAACCTAAAATCATATATGTTTTATTTTACCCTGGGATGATGTGATGTAGCTCTTAGGTATCAATGTATATGCACCCTAAGACATATTTTTTGGGACTTATAATAAATTTAGATGCATTTATATAATAATTTATAGAATTACCCATTGATAGGCATCCTAATAGGATTAAATAGTGTCATAAATTCACACCATATGAATAATATACTTAATAAATGTTCTTATGAGATCATCAATCAACTCTATTTCATTTAGCTTAGCGCATCTCTTGATTTTATCTATCTTGATAAATTATAAATATTCTATAAAAACATGTCATAGTACTTGAGTAACTTATAATATTACCACCTTTATAACATAATGACCATCATTTCTATCTACTTCCATGAAGTGTACCCCCAAAAATTTAGCTATACCACTACCATTTCATATAGACATCATAAATTAAGAATCTAGTATAGGATATATTTAAGGAAAGCGTAATTTTTCCAAGAAGAAATTTATACTCTTCTTGAGTTTTTTGGTTTCAAAAAAAATTATGTGTCTTGGCAACTATGCATCAATTTATAGGAATAAAAAAATCATAGTATTAAAGACATAACTTAAATCCCATGACTGATGAAATCCTAGATGAGCTTCATGGTGGCCAATCCTTCTCTAAACTAGATTAATGGTCAAGATATCATGAGATACACATCAAGGATATCACTTTTCACACATGGTGACCATAATGAATTTTTGTTCATTTGTTATGGTTTATCAATGCCCCTTCAACATTTCAAAGATTGATGAATAATATATATTATCCCTTTATGTGAAAATTTATCTTGGTATTATTTGATGATACCCTAATCTATTAAAAACACATGAGATTATCATTTACATCACCTTGGTAATACATTAAATCTCCTCTCTAACCACAAATTATATTCCAAATTGTCCTAGTGCTCTTTTGGTTAGAACTAAGTTGAGTAACTTGGGCATATTGTTTTAGCAAATATATTCAAATTTGACCCTAATAAAATTAAATCAATGAAAAATTTGAAAATCCCAAGATCCTCAGAAGTCTCATGGATTTTTGGGTCTCACTTATATCTATCTATCTATCTATCTATCTATCTATCTATCTATCTATCTATCTATCTATGTATATATGTATGTATGTATGTATGTGTGTGTGTGTATGTATATGTATATGTATATGTATGTATGTGTGTGTGTGTGTGTGTGTGTGTGTGTGTGTGTGTGTGTGTGTGTGTGTATATATATATATATGTATGTATGTATGTATGTATGTATGTATGTATGTATGTGTGTGTGTGTGTGTGTGTGTGTGTGTGTGTGTGTGTGTGTGTGTGTGTGTGTGTGTTTCAATTACTTTGGAAAAATATTATCCCCATTGAATGCCATCTTAAAAAATATGATTTTTATTGGTTTGATGCCTCATAACAATATTTTGAGGTATTGAAGTAGGCTATGCATACTAGAATTATTTTTTAAATGCCTAATTTATCCAAGACATTCATCATTAAAATTGATTCATGTGTAAATGAAGTGAACACCATCCTCAGGTAAGAAAGAAGATCAATCACATTTACAATCAATGCCCTCACTGGGTGAAATATAACACATTTAACGAATGAAAAACAAATTATCAATATTATTTATATATTCATTAAGTGGTGTCCATACGTGGTAGTAAGATATTTATGCATAAAAAATATCATAAAACTCTCAAATACTCCTTGGAACAAATATTATCCTCACCATATCATAAAAATGGGTCACCAAATAGATGGGGTATGATTATGAAATCACATATAAGATGGGAAAGGAGAATGTTTTCTTAGATGTGTTATTCCAAAAATATGAGGATCATTAAATGTTGCATGAAATATCTATACCCATACCAAAATTGAGGCATGATATACATAAGAGTGGCACCAAGAAATTCACACCAAATAGATCATATAACAATTTTACATTGACCTTGCCTCTCAATCCAACTACACTTGGGACACACAATACTTACATTACAAATGCCACATTGTTTTAACTCCTAAGTTAGGGTATAAAAAATATTTTGATTGAAATTAATGTATCATCCTTAACTATTCATTTAGATTTTATAAACATATATCTATGGTTTTATCAAAATTTATTTTGATAGGGATTTAAAAAGTACATCAAATTTTTTTTTTTGAGAATGTGATACCTATTAGCATCACAATGGAGAAAGTGACAAATCTATGATTTTATAAAACTAATATCCATTATGTAGTGGTTTTGGATAGATATTTAAATGGTTCTAATTAAAATTATTTATAATAATATCATAAAATTAGTCATATTGGTGGTGGTGGATCACATCCCCAAATATGCCCATTTTTGTGCCTTTGCCCATTCCTAAACCTCTTTAACCATCACCCAAACATTCCTTGAAAACATTTTATGGATCAACGGAATTCAAAATTATATTGTGTCTAATAATGAATAAATAATTATCAATAATTGATTAAAATATTTATTCAAAGAGAATGGGAACACAACCAAAAATGAGTTTTAGATATCACTCATGAACTGATGGCTGGACTGAAATTGTCAACAAATGCTTGGAAACATATCTCTAATATTTCACCTTAGATTAAATAAACTATGGGGTTAAGTGGTTATAAATTTTTAATGTTGGTACAAAACCACATATCACATGGCCACCAAAATGTCTCCTTATGAAGTAGTCTTAATTAAAAAACTAGACGTTCTCCTATGTAATCTTCCACGTATTTATCATGTGTAAGTAGTTGACACTATCCTTAGTACATGAGAGAATTCTCTTCGAGCCCTTAGGGAAATATAAAATTGGTTTAAAATTTCATTAAATCTTATGTGGATTAACACCATTTAGAACATACATTCCAAATAGTAGATATAGTTTTACTCATATTAAAAACTTATAATAAATAATATTTAAAAATTAAGGGTCACCAAAATAGCTCCAAATTTATATGGTATTTATAAAGTTATTATGTATATTGGTCTTGTAACTTACAATATGGAACTTCCATCTTCTTCTTATGTTCATCCTTTTTTCATGTCTCCTTTTCGATAAAAATCCTTGGCCACAATGTAACAACTTAGACAATAATTATAGAGATTGATACCAAAATATATATGATTCTCAAGCTTTAATATATATAGGATATATACTCCCATTATCCTCTTTATTATTCCATCTAGAAAATTCTATTCAAGTGGCATTGGATGCAACTAAAAGATGCAACTTGGGATCCTTTTCTCTAAATTCAATAGAATTTTCCTAAGCTTTATTTTGATGGAAAATATTTTTAATGGGAAGGGCATGTTAAGACCACATTATTGTAAATATTTTATTTTTAATCATTATTATTAATAAAATATATAGATTCATATGGTTTCCAATTCATCCCTTGAGATATTTAGGCTAATCCCATATGCATGGGATGTAGTAGTTGGTCAACATAGATTTATTATAAGTTAGGAACATAGACCAGTGCAAAGGCATTCAAGAATTATATTTTATTTAAATTTATCAAAGGAGGTTTCCCACTCAAAGACAAAAAAAAATAACGTAATACAATTTTTCTCTATTTTAATGTAATATAGTTATCTTCCATTTCATTTTTAGTATAATTTATTTGTATTTACGTAGTGAGTTATTTTTGTTCAAGAAAGTTCATATCAATTCATATATTATTACAATTGTGCATGGTCATGTGACATATTAAATTTTTTAGGAGAACCTAATGTAATTTACAAAATGGAATTAAGTTAGTTAACACTAGATCAATTATAAAAATGGTCCATTAGCATCACTAGTCTAATGAAACATGAAATAACAATGAGTTAAACATGGTTTATTCTAACGATCATTGGATTTTCCTAGTATTAGTACAACATATTACATTTTGTTGTACGTAGAATAAATTATAGGTTAAGAGTTAATATGGAATAGATAGTAATAATATCCTAAAATGTAGGATTTAAAAATTATATACATACATTCATGTGTGTGTGTACTGTTTAATATAATGTTGTCCTAGTATAAGAAAAACAAATCACATCAAATACAACATAATACTTACCTAGGTGGGTGGAATAAATTCTTATTAAATATTTTAAATTAACTAACAAAACATATTATTTATTAAAAACATCATAATGTGGTTTGGATGCCCACTTATAATCAGAAGAGATGAAGGCAATAATTTCATGAACAAGACAATAGAGGAGCTATTATAGCATTTTTTGTAACCCATAATAAGATCACAACCTACCACCCAAAATTAAAAAATACCATATACTAATTTAAAAATATATTAGATAATATGTTGTCTTAGATAAGTAATAATAAAGAGAATGATTGTGATTAAAATATTTTTGCAATATTATAGGTGTAATACTCAACATATAAAATATTAACCAAATACTACCCCTTATAACTAGTATATGGATTAGAGGCCATGCCACCAATATTGTACATTTATCTAAGTTTGAGGATGATGGTAATATTTAGATGGAATTAATAGGAGTCAATTAGGAAAATATTGATAAAATTGAAAATTTGGATGAAAAATAGTTTACAGCAACGTAAAACCAAATAGAAGAAATTGAGATAGACAAGCATGACCAAAATTTCAAGACAAAGCAATTTATAGTTTTGGACAAAGTATTTATGTATGAAAAAAATAAGAAACTAATAAAAGTTAATATTATATGGTTGAAATAATGTTTAATGGATAAAATATTAATCACTATAAAAATTAAGCTGAAGAATATATCAAAAATAGAAAGGAAGATTTACGTGAATGGAACAAGACTTAAGGCCTAAATAAAAAATTGAAAAACAAATAATTAATAAAAAAAAGTAAATAAACAAGTAAAAAATAATTTATGGAAAAAACAATAAAAATTCAAAACAATTTTGGAAAGAGGAGGAAAAATACAAAAAGATTTTAAAATAATTTTGAAAAGGGTGAAAAAATGAATTTCAATAAAGTTGAAACCAAAAAATTAATGGCGTGGTGAAGTAAAAGAGGGAAAATACCTAAGGTAAATTCTCTAATAGAAGTGAAGTTAACACTTGTGAATAAAAAGGTTTAAATTGGTAGCTTAGGTGAGACACTTGTACAAATAAGAAATAAAGTGGGTAAAAGGGTGGAAATTATAAATCAAAGATGAAAAGGTTCAAATTTAAAATTAAAAGTTTCAAGGAGGGGGAGAAGAATAGTATGGAAAGATAGAAATAAAAAACAAAAAAGTAAAAGATGGAAAATTATAAACTAAAAAAGTAATTAAAAGTGGACAAATGAATAAATTAAAAAATAAATATTTAAAAAGGCAAAAAGGGAACAATAAAATTTTATAAAAAATATAAAAATAATAAAATAGGAAGGAAAAAAAATGAAAAAAGCAAAGTTAGAATTATATGAGAAAATAAAATAAAAATAAAAAAAGGTTTTAAGCTCTCTGCATTATTTGATGTACAATAGAACTTAAATCTAACTGAAGAATAATACCTTTGATTTTAAAGTAAAAACAACATTACACTAGATCCACTTCCATTCTTTTATCAGTATCCATCAAAGTATAGATTCCATACACCCTCTTGATCTTATTTTGAGTCAAGATTTGTTGATGGGTGTTTTAGCACACCAACTTTAAAAGGGAAGGGGACTATCCAACCTCTCTTGAAAGGATATTTTGGTAAATATCCCCATGTTTTCTATCTACCTAGTCAAGGTGAACTATAATTCACTTAGTGGATTGTCGCGACCATTCCATACAAGGGACCTTTGCTATTTCTAAGAAATTTCAAACTTTATTCCAGCCTTTGATAAATAAGAAGGATATGAAAGTTTTGTTCATTGTCTCACTTCTATAGGTTTTAATATTATTTTGGTGAATAATGAGTTGCATACATATTTGTCCAAATAAACTAGCATTCTCAATTTTTTTGATAGATACTGGGTTTATCGAGACCCTATCCCATCAATTAAAATGAGTATTATAAAGAGAAACCAATTAGAAACCACCATGGTCATAAATTAAACCAATTACCACATAACTGTGTGGTTATCATCAAGCCAAACCACAAAATAAACATGTAACAATTACTAGCTTATCCCCTAAAATTATATTAGACCATCAATTTAAATAGAAATAATCTAAAATACTAGTTATCCTTGCTTTCTTATCTTTATTTTTTTTACCTCCATCTACAAACCTTGTTTAGAATCAACCATAATCAATTATTTATCTAAATTTTGAGGTTCCAACATTGATATGTCAAACACCTCTTTCTCTAAGTCTGAATGATCTAATTCACACCCTTTTTTTATTCCCCCAACTGGGTTTTTCAACTGAAACTTATGAATTTTTTATGAATACACCACAAGAGGCACAATTTACTTAGTAGGTCTTGCATGTTTTTAATTCTCATTCACCTTCAAATCTATTTTATCCTCATCTTATGAATCCTAAAATATATCATCTACCACTAAATCAAGGTCTACAAATCTCCAATTGTTTAGTTTAGGTTTTCAATCCTTTTTTATTTTGCACTTGAGAATGATCTTGATGGAAAAAGCATGGAGATACACTGGAAGTCTACAAGTACAGAATATAAAGGATGTATTTCAATAATCAAGAACTTGATAATGATGCAATTTACCATGTATAAGGATTATTTTATCAGGTAACCCTTTACTAAATTCAATCTCCATAAAAATGCACACATAAGCACATAAAACCATTGAGAGTATGACTTGATCATCTTTAATGAAAGTACCTAAGGCATCACCTATCACCTCAGATGTTGACCAAAAATGCAAGGGTAAAATTGGTAACCAAACCCACACTAGCATATTTTTGATAGAGAGCATATTTAGATTAAAAGATGGAAACCATAGAGTGATATACAATCCTACATTCCCCCAAAACCAACAGTCTTCTAAAATACATTTCATATAATCTATTTGTTCCCTAAATTGGATAATAATAAATCCTCTCGAGCATAGAGATATCTCACAATGTTTTGAATTTTAGAAACCCATTGATATAATGTAGTTGCAAAAGGCCAAAAACCAATAAATCTATAGTTTACAGTATATTTAGAAAGTTTTTACTAGTATTTATAAACACCCTTGTTTAAAATATCCACTAAATGAAGCTCTTTTGCTTGATCAAAAATATAAACTTGATGAGTAAGATTTACATGCCTAGAAAGTGGCTTAAAAGGAGCCTTATTGATTACCTCCTTAAAAGATTTGGCAACTTCTTTATTCAATGAAAATTTGGAGTAATACCCCTAATTAACCTCATCAACATTGGTTATGCTAAAGGATCCTAGCCACCCCTTGTAGAGTCAACTGGTTGATCACCTTTCACCACTGCCAATCCTTCCATTTCCTTCTTATACTAATTTTTTGATTCCTTTGTATTTATATGAATTTATTGATAGGCCCAACCATTTATTGAAGCCTCTAACACCTCCTTTTATGCCTTCCTACCATCCCCAAATGTACTACCACCAAAGGGAGCTTATTCCCTAATCTATTCCATCAATGTTCTAACCCTAGTCATCATTTTTTTCCCATTTATTCCCTTTAAAAATTAGTGCTTCAAATTTAAATAAGAGAGATATGATTATTTTTTAAACATTTATTACATACATATTCACTCAATAATGCATTAATGGAAATAAATGATTTTAGAAATCAAGATAAAATGAGAGGAGATTGAATTTGAATCAAAACTTAGCCTAATTAGATTCATAAGGAAGATCAAAAAAAGGGGAAAAAAGAAAAAAGTCTATTGGAATGAGTCTAAATCTTATTTTTTTTAACAAATACAACCCACAAAATTGATTCCCTACTTAACTAACAAATACACAACCTCTAATATGAAATGATGCAAGAAGCTAAGGAACAAGAAGCTAAGAAGATAAATAACACATCTACCATTTTCACATGAAAGAAAATGAAAATAGAATTTTGTAGATTCGATTAATAATGATCTTAATTTTAATAACACAATATTTGGGTATACATTCTGTTAGGGTGTGGAGCTAAAAGCTTCACCTTGTTGCAAACAGAAGGAGGAGGTTTCTGAGAGTATGTAGTCGCTGGCGTCGGCAGGCCACACCGACGTCGGTCAGGGGACGCAGAAGGGAAATCGACATCGGCAGAAGATCGGCCGGCGTCAGTCACCTCCAGGAGGGCAAGGACCGACGTCGGTCACCTGTAGCGGTTAGAACTGCTGTTGACGAACAGTCAGTTAAGTGAACGCGGAGTTTGCATGTGAAGACCAGTTCGAGTCTTTGAGCCGCCTGTCTAATTTTAGTGTATGCATGAGATCTATATGAGAGACTCATGGGCTGTATTGTTGAGTGGAGAATTTGGAGAAGAGCTATGTGAAGCTTGGAGAGTTCTTCCCATGGTGGAATCAAGTAGGATTCCCCATGTGTGTTTAAGTAAGATCAGGTTTGATTTGCAGGGGTGTATGGATGCGAGGGTCAGAAAGGAGATCAGCGGGGAAGCTAGATCCAAGGTGACATCAATACATCAGCAAGATCATGGAGAGATCTACTTGGAGTACGATTGTGTACTCGGTTGTACAGATGTGCAATGAGGTGAACAACAGCTTGTGTTAGCTGTGTGTTGTGACCTATGAGAGAAGATTACTCTGGAGGGAAGTTTACTGTAAGCCCACAGGATGTGGAAGAAAGAGTGCCACCTCTTTGTTGTAGATTCCTTTGTAAAGAGTTGAATATAATTGCATATTTCCTCTCATGTTCTGTGTGTTTTCTCATTGATAATTATTTGTTCTTCTGGATTCCGCATGTTTAGTTGCTTATACATTGGTAATCATGTGTGCTCTTAAATCTGACAAGTTGTGTCAGAGTTTTGGGGAGTTTTGGTCCTATCAATTGGTATCAGAGTTTAATTTTCTCTCTGCATAATAATATAGAGTCTTGGGTATTAGATTCTGGTGCATCTTTCCATGCTACTCCTAATAGGAAATATTTCAGTGACTATATCCATGGAGATTTTGGAATAGTGTACTTAGGGGATGATGAGCCTTGTAAGATTACTGGCAAAGGTAAAGTGTAGCTGAAGATGCAGAATGGCAACACATGGGTGTTGAGAGATGTGATGCATGTTCCTAGTTTGAAGAGAAATTTGATTTCTTCAAGTAAGCTAGGTGATGAGGGTTGTACAGTAACTCTCACAGTAGATTCTTAAAAGGTGACCAAGGGTGCACTTGTTATGGCCAGAGGTAAGAGAGAAGGTACTCTCTATTTGTGTAATTGTGTTATTAACAAATCTCCTTCAGTTTTATCTACTTCAGATGTGGATGCTAAATTGTGGCACTCAAGGCTTGGCCACATGAGTGAGAAGGGGATGTCAATTCTTAAGTCTAAAGGTATGCTTTCAGATTTGAAAAGTATGGATCTAGAATTTTGTGAGCATTGTGTATTTGGAAAATAGAAAAGGGTTAGTTTTCTCAAGACTGGGTCTACTAAGAAAAGGTAGAAGTTACAGCTTGTTCACACAGACGTGTGGGGACCGGCTCAGGTAGCCTCTATTGGCGGATCACGGTACTATGTTACATTCATAGATGACGCCACAAGAAAGGTATGGATCTACTGTATTAAAAAGAAATCTGATGTTTTTGAGACTTTTAAGATTTGGAAAGCTATGGTTGAGAATGAAACAAGTAGAAGATTAAAGTGCTTGAGATCTGATAATGGCGGTGAGTTCTGCAGCCTTAAGTTTAACTGGTATTGTTACACTCATAGAATCTGAAGGCAAAGGATGGTTCCAAGGACACCTCAGTAGAATGGTATTACTGAAAGGATGAATAGAACTATCATGGAGCGTGCAAGATGTATGAGATTGCATGCAGGGTTGCCCTTAGAGTTTTGGGCAGAAGCAATTGACACCGTAGTGTACCTGATTAACAGAGGACCCTTTACAGCTCTGGATGGTGGAATTCTAGAAGAGGCATGGACAGGTAAAAAGGTAGATCTCTCATATCTCAAAGTTTTTGGTAGTGAAGCCTTTGTGCACATAGATAAGGAAAATAGAAAGAAGCTTGATCCTAAGTCTATGAGGTGCACGTTTATTAGCTATGGCTCAGATGATTTTGGTTTCAGATTTTGGAATCTAGGAACTAACAAGGTAATCAGGAGTCGTGATGTTGTTTTCAATGAAAGAGTGATGTACAGTGATCAAATAAGGAATCTAGATCAATCTGGGTAGAGCAATAGTGAATTGGACGAAGTTATGGTCCAAAATGAGCTCGTGGGAAAAAGAAATAATCACTTGCAAGAAAACACAGAGACTGATGTCGGCAGGTTAGGAATCGGCGTCGACAGTACAGAAACCGATGTCAGTCGTACAGAGACCGACGTCGGCAGACCAGGAACTGACGTCGGCCAGGAAGAACCAGCGTCGGCCAGTAACAAGTCTACAGGTGGCCGAGGTCGGTCACTATCAAAAAATTTGGGTGGACAGATTGTTGAGAACGAGTCCAAGACACCCACTAGGAGGTCTGAAAGGGTAAGTGAGCCTCCAATTAGATATTCTCCTTCCTTATATTATTTATTGCTAACCGATGGTGGAGAACCAGAGAGTTTTGAAGAAGCATTATAGGTGGAGTCTAGGAGTAAGTGGGAGCGTGGCATGGTTGAGGAGATGGAGTCCTTAAGAGAGAACCAAACATGGGATTTGGTTGAATTCCCAGCTGGTAAGAGAACACTGAAGAATAGATGGACCTACAGGTTGAAGGAAGGTGAGGATGGACAGATGAGATACAAGGCCAGATTAGTAGTGAAAGGATTTATAGAAAGGCCAGGTATTGACTTTGGTGAGATTTTTTCTCCTGTTGTTAAGATGACTTCTATAAGGGTTGTATTGTCTTTGGTTGCTTTTGAGGATTTGCATCTCGAGCAGTTAGATGTTAAGACAACATTTCTTCATGGAGATTTGGATGAGGAAATTTATATGGAACAGCCAGAAGGATTCGAGGTCAAGGGTAAGGAGAAGTTTGTGTGCAGGTTGAAGAAAAGCTTGTATGGCCTCAAGCAAGCTCCTAGGCAATGGTACTTAAAATTTTATAGGTTTATGACTGAGCATGGCTACAGTAGGTGTCAATCAGACCATTGTGTGTATTTCAAGAGATTTGATAATGGTAGATATATTATTCTATTGTTGTATGTAGATGACATGCTGGTTATAGGGTCTCACATGCAGGATATCTCAGAGCTTAAGGTGAAATTAGCTCAAACTTTTGCTATGAAGGATTTGGGAGCAGCAAAGAAGATCCTTGGCATGAGCATTAAGAGAGACAGGAAAAATCACAGGTTGATATTGTCTCAGAAGGATTATGTGGACAAGTTGTTGAAATGGTTCAATATGCAGGATGCTAAACCGGTAAGCACACCTTTGGCCGGACATTTTAAGTTAAGTAAAGAACAATGTCCTAATTCACATGAAGAGGTAGAGTACATGAGTAAGGTTCCATATTCTTCCGCAGTAGGAAGTTTGATGTATGAAATGGTGTGTACTAGACCAGATATTGCCCAAGCAGTGGGAGTGGTAAGTAAATATATGGCCAATCTAGGTAAGGAACATTGGAAGGCAGTTCAATGGATCCTTAGATATCTGAGAGGAACCAGTAGTAGGCACTTGTGTTATGGAGGTTCAGATACTTCTCTACATGGCTATGTAGATTCAGATATGGCAGGTGATTTGGATGGTAGGAGGAGCACCATAGGTTATGTTTTTACTGTAGGTGGAATGGCAGTTAGCAAGATATCTAAGTTGTAGAAGGTTGTTGCCTTGTCAACTATAAAAGCAGAGTATATTGCAGCCACAGAAGCTAGCAAGGAGATGATATGGATGACACGGTTCATGGAAGAGCTTGGAAGGGAGCATGGGAGTTGCAGATTGTATAGTGACAGTCAGAGTGCAATCCATTTAGCTAAGAACTCAGCTTTTCACTCAAGAACCAAGCACATATAGCTAAGGTACCACTTTATACGGCAGGTATTGGAAGATGGTGAGTTGAAGCTGGAGAAGATCCATACAGACAAGAATCCTACTGATATGCTAACAAAGTCGATTACGAAGGAGAAGTTAAATCTTCATTCAACTTCTATTGGTCTTCATAATTGAGTTGAAGATGGAGGAGCTAGAAGATGTTGCTGTACAGGTACTGGTGCAGTTGGTTTATCTCCAAGTGGGAGATTGTTAGGGTGTGGAGCTAAAAGCTTCACCAAGGAGCAGACTTAAATAGGTTCGGGTCTACACAGACGCTGGCGTCGGTCAGGAGTGACCGACGTCGGTTAGTTGTAGTTGTAGAGGCACCGACGTCGGCAGTATGGTCGGCCGGCGACGGTCACAGGCGAATAGGCAGGAATCGACGTCGGTTACCTGCGTGTCCAAAAAGCTATTTCCATGGATAGAAGCGAGTGTTTGCATGATGAGTTTGAGTAGTGGACTCAAGATCGCGTCTCTATTATTAGCAATATTATTTTTAGAGCCCTTGTTGAAGAGGCTTAACTGTTTGTTGTAAGAGCATGCTCAAGTTTCCTATTTTCTATATGTAGGAAAGATCTTCTTAGCTTAGAATGGTAGAATGTATCAGTAAGAGTAGAACATTGTGAATGTTTGAAGGACAGTACTGAGTTGCATCAATCCAGGTTGTTGGATTTGATTGTACTTGAGAGAGAGCTCTTGAGGAATAGAGATCTAGTGAGAGATCTTGTGTGCATCTAAGAGAGGTGTGGAAGAATGAAGTTTCTTCATTGTATTCCTATTGTAAAGAGTTTTAATACAAGTTTTCAGGGTGTTTTCTTGTATATCTTGTTCTGTGCTATTTATCATTTCAGTTACTTATCTCTCTGATTTATTTTTGCATTTATTGCTATCACAATTGTAATCTATTGTTGGTTTGATCCCCCAACAAGTGGTATCAGAGTGAGGTTGGATGTTCTCAGAGCGAGCTTGACTAACAGATGTCCCAGATCTGTTAAGTGTTTGTTGATTACAGGTTACTCACAGGGGTTGCTGTTTGATTGGGAGTATAACAAGGCAGAAGAATGGAGAAATTCAGGCACAGATGTAGCACCACAAGAAGTGTGGTGGGTTGTCTTCAAGTGGGAGCTTGAAGAGGAATACAAGCCAGGATACAGATTAGACAGAGTACTGGTATGGGTACAGGTATAGCTCTTTATCTCCAAGTGGGAGATTGTTAGGGTGTGGAGCTAAAAGCTTCACCTTGTTGCAAACAAAAGGAGGAGGTTTCTGAGAGTATGCAGTCACCGGCATCGGTAGGCCACACCGATGTCGGTCAGGGGACGCAAAAGCAAAACTGACATTGGCAGAAGATCGGCCGGCATCGGTCACCTGTAGCGGTCAGAACTGTTGTTGACGAACAGTCAGTTAAGTGAATGCGGAGTTTGCATGTGAAGACCAGTTCGAGTCTTTGAGCCGCCCATCTAATTTTAGTGTATGCATGAGATCTATATGAGAGACTCATGGGCTGTATTGTTGAGTGGAGAATTTGGAGAAGAGCTATGTGAAGCTTGGAGAGTTCTTCCCATGGTGGAATCAAGCAGGATTCCCCATGTGTGTTTAAGTAAGATTAGGTTTGATTTGCAGGGGTGTATGGATGCGAGGGTCAGAAAGGAGATCAGCGGGGAAGCTAGATCCAAGGTGACAGCAATACATTAGCAGGATCATGGAGAGATCTACTTGGAGTACGATTGTGTACTTGGTTGTACAGATGTGCAATGAGGTGAACAACAACTTGTGTTAGCTGTGTGTTGTGACCTATGAGAGAAGATTACTCTGGAGGGAAGTTTACTGTAAGCCCATAGGATGTGGAAGAAAGAGTGCCACCTCTTTGTTGTAGATTCCTTTGTAAAGAGTTGAATATAATTGTATATTGCCTCTCATGTTTTGTGTGTTTTCTCATTGATAATTATTTGTTCTTCTGGATTCCACATGTTTAGTTGCTTATACATTGGTAATCATGTGTGCTCTTAAATCTGACAAGTTGTGTCAGAGCTTTGGGGAGTTTCGGTCCTATCAATTGGTGTGAAAATAGAATTTTGTAGATTTGATTAATAATGATCTTAATTTTAATAACACAATATTTGGGTATACATTCTCCATTTAGTTACAAATTTTGATAGCATAATAATAATTCCAGAGCATGAATAAGGGAAAAGCTACACTACAAGGTAATAAGAATGGCTAGTCCAATGTCTCCTCAATTAGAATCAACAAGATATAACCCTTTAAAATGACCAAAATTTGGTTATTTATAATAATTTTTGTTAGTGGAGGGAAAGAATTTCCCTCCAAAACTAGAAAGCACATTAATTTGAACTTGAGTTATACTTCTCCCCCTAAAACCAAGATCCCTATACTTTAGCTTTGTTCACACTTGAAAAATAGATAAAATCAGTTAATTTTTGGCATATGTGAATCAAATAACTATTAAAAAAATTAAATTTATAAAATTATTCATATAAACATGAAGATATTTTGATTGGGGTAGTTTATCATGAAATAGATTATGCAATGTAGACTATGTTGGAACTAGATTTCTAACACCATAGATGGTTTGAAAAATGGATACCTGATTTGAAAGATATGAATTAAAATGTCCTCTAGGGTTATTTAAGGCACTAAGAAAAAAATATCCAAAATTATATTTCAAATTTCATTAATTTTCTCAAAAAATTTATATAAAAATATAAAAAAATTAAATACACATACATGTGGGTTTCTGCAAGCCACAAGGATGGTCAAATGACCATAGTCCAAGTAACCACACAATGGTAGTTATGTGAATCTACATGCCTATGAGGACCTAGATGGATAGATCCCATCAGTTCATTCATGTACATAGGAGGGCTGACTGACCAGACTCTTCCCACACAAGAACATAGTTGGGAGATTTCACATCCAAGGATGATAGTTGGTTAGTGTTCATCATCATGGTTCCATGGCTCCAGGGACAAACCCTTACCATCAAAAGTCTTCAGATTTTGTTTTTTCATTCAACAAGGTGGTTTTGAATTTCTTTCCCCTAGGAGGGGAGGTGCCAAGGAATGTAGTTTAGGGAAAACCATGGTTTTCCCATACGATAAATTTTTTTAAAATTTCTCCCATGTGGTAGTGGAAATGGGAACCCCATTTTTTATTCATTTTTTCCACCTTTGTAGCATTAAAAACTCATTTTTTAATATTTTATTTTTTGAAATTGGATGAATTTTTAAATGGTTTTACTTTTAACCCAAGTTTTGGGATTCTTAGGATATATTGCTTCATTATAAAAATAAAGGGTCAAGATGGCATTTTCATATGAAGATGTAAACATGAAATTTCTTCACATAGACACTATATTTCCAAAAATAGTAATTTTAATGACTTATGATGCATGTAAATTAAGATACATTAGGTAATGCATGGATATAAGTGTGCACATATGAGTAAAGTGAGATATTTGAATGCAAATTTGATGGGAAAGACTCCATTTTTACTCTAAGTGTAAAATATGAAATTTTATCACATGAAGGTGATACTTCAAGTGGATGTGGTTATGGGTCCCATTTTGAAATGTAAACTAAGTCAATGATGAGACCAATGAGATATGATGCAAGTAGGAGTAGATACAAAAGGCAAAAAGAGGGTCCCCATTTTTAGTCAAAAAATAGGGCATGATGTGCAATAAATAACAAATGGTGACTCCTAGTAGGAAATGATCTTGAATATTTAGAGAATCCACAATCTCAAATTTCATAAGAAGAAACAAAATTAGCTAAAATTAATTCCTTTAAATAAATTATAATTCAAAATTACTAAAGTTTATAGGAATAAGTGACATACTAAGCTCAAGTCCTACTAAAACCATATAAGTGTGTGATTAAGTGATTAATTCATTTTATTTATATTCACATGTAGTAATTTAGATTTGCACAAGGCCAAAATTATTTTATGGAAAATATTTTCAATTTATCATGGGAGAAGTGGTGTGGTCATTGCTCTACCTCCAACCAAACTTTTATAACCCTAACATAGATACCTCTAGTCCCTTCCAAAGGCCTTGTTCCACTACCGACCATGCCTAAAATCTTGTGGTGGAGGTTTCTAAGCTCACCCTTTAGAGGAAAATCTTAGATTTTACCTTTTTTAGCTCAATTCTTTTAGAAAGTAGATTTATAATTTTCATCCACAAAGGGTTGGGGACCAAGCCATAGGTAAAAGGATGTTAGACAGTTCATAATGACTTAAGACAAATTCAATTTGAAGAAATGCTTCATTTTTATTTAGATATTTCATTGTGTTATGTGGATTCAAATAAGACAATAAATTTTCTAAATTCAAAATTTCTACTAAGAATCATTGACCTTTGAAATTTAATAAATAAACAAAGCAATCATAGCAATTTACACCATATTTTCAAGAAAAAATTACATTTTTGTTCTTTGAGCACCATTTATGTTAGTTGCACAACAACATTTCTTTTCATTACTTTGACTAATAGGGGAGCCCATGGAAACATAGTTAGGATAAACCCATCAATGAAATCAAAAAATTAACAAAGAAAACCTACTCTAAAAGCAAGGGACAAGAAGGGGGAAAAAAAGAGAAAATAAAAATTATTCATGGGAAATGCTCAAGAAAATGCATGCCTAAACTAATTAGACATGTCTCTTTTTGTTATTTTGAGAAGATTGGTAGAGACCCTACAAAGAAGAGGATGCATACATTTACATCTACATTGACCTCTTCGATAAATACACTATCCCATAATGATTTATCTATGTTTTTTTCATGCAATTCAAGCAAACTAGGACTATAAAATTTTCTATTATGTTTTTATCTAAATTGCATAAGGCATTAAGGATATGGGGAGAGAAATACCTCTACCCAAACTTGGAACTAAGATAAGGAATATGGCCAAGCATCAATACATACTAAAATGTGTTGATAGAGACTTATTCTTTGTTCTATTCCTTATATTAATTGATTGGTGGATGTTATTTAATGAAAATGGATCCTTTCATAATATCCTATTTTTGTATTTAGCATATAAAATTTATGAGATTAGTTCATGTTCTTCCCATATCTTAGACCTCCTAAATTTATCATCAATGTTTGAATTATGTGGAGAGATGGGATGAATTAGATCATTCTCATCTTATATCTCTATTGGTTTCACTTATCTATGTAGGCCATGTTGTTATTGTTATTCCCCTTTGACTACCTCTATTACTAAGAATAACATTTGGATGTAGTCACTTGATTTGAAACTAGAGTTGAGCTAAGGAGAGAGATCATCTACTTCAATCTCTTCCAACTCATTTTACTCAAATGGTAGCCCATTTCTTCTTGGTATCCTTTTGATGAAGCAGAGGAAGTGAATACCATTTCCATAAAATTTGTTTATTATATTGGACTAGGTTTTAAAATGTGTGTAGGAACACACAAGAAGGATGATTTAGATGCATAATATTCATCTTCCTCCTCTAACTAATCCAACTCCTTAGATTGTTCTTATAACTGGATGAAATATTTTATATGCTACAATTCTTCATTTTTTATGGGTAGATATTCATCAATTTATTTTTCAACCACTATTTTTCCTTCAATAAATGTTTCTTTCTCATATTTTGAGTCATCATTGTCATCTGTATAGCCTTCAAAAAATGGATCAGGATTTTGTGAAAATCTACATTCTTATCATGTAATATTAGCTTAGCATTCACAATGAAACCAAGTTCATAGAATATAAATGGTACTCTAGGATATGCAAATTTAGAGCTTGGATTATACATAACCTTATGATTTTATCCTATAATAAATGGTATTTAATTGTTAATAGAACCCAAAGATACTAAATCACCAAAATGGCATTAATTAGCCTATTCAGTATACACAAAATTAACTTAGTTATATGCATTAAAAGAGTAAGTGAGGATATAATTTATCATAGGGAGGTTTGGTTGGGTGAATGATTGGGGCAATGATTTGACTTAAGTCACATATTAATCCATGCATTGACTTGTAGTCATGTAAATTGAATGAATTTGGGCATAAATGTGTCATTTTTCTAAATAATAAGAGGGATAGGCACCAAATACTTGAGTCATTAATTATTATTCAAAACTGATAGCCTCTTGGTATATAAATGCTAAGGATGTGTGAGAAGATGGAGTCATTTTAATGAGCATCATAGTCATAGGATATAAGTTATTGATATATATTCCAATTTTTTCATTGTCTATCTTCAAGAAAGGATCCTTCAACCTAGTGTATAGTCAATGGAATCTATGGTTGAATGCACTAGTTAGCTCATTAGATCTTTATGGGATTTGGAAAATTTATAGAATAAGATAGAAGGGTCAAAGGGAACACTAAAATGGTCGAGGAAAAAATTCTCAAAGATGGACCAAGTGGTGATACATACTTTTGGTCGACTAAGATACCAAGAATAGGTTGTTTAATCTAATGAGAAATGGAATATACGACAAGCCACATCCTCATACTGAATTTGTTTTACAATAATGACTTATTTATAATCCTAGATGTGCTCTTCAGTAGTATTAAACCCACCATCAATATATATTACACAAAATTTGTGGGGATTTTTAGGAAAATCATGAGAAGGTCCTAGAATATTCATAGGACAATTATGTCCTCCTAGCTAAGGTAAGGCCATAAAAAGACTCAGATAATCACTTTTTCTAATTTAAAAACCTAGAAAACAACTAGTCAACTCAATAAATACATAAGACACATCTAAAATATTATGAATAGGGCCTCCTTGTATAACCAATCTATTTATGTGTGTTTGAATTAGACAATGAGTTGGAAGAAGCATAAAGGAGAGGGTGTCAAGTTTAAAACCAATGATGAGTTTGAAATACTCTTAATCAAATCCTCCTTCTAGTGCCAATATCTTGATGTGAATTTAAATAACATAATGGGTTGGGATAAGTATAAAGGAGAGGGTGTCAAGTTTAAACCCAATGATAAGTCTCAAATACTTTAAATCAATTCCTCCTTATAGCACTAATCTATTGATGGATGGTTTAGTACACTAACTTTAAGAGGGATGAGGACCATCTAAATTATCTTGAAAGGAGATTCTAGGAAATTTCCCCTAGGGTTTCTATTTACCTAGTCAAGGCACATTTTTATTCAGTTAGTGGCTCCTTACAACAACCATTATATGCAAGGGGCCATTTCTGGTTATTATAAATTTCAAACTTTCTTTTAGCCTTTGACAAGTAAGAGGGATATGCAAGCTTCATTGTCTCACTCTTCTAGGTTTTAATCTTGATTTGCTAAACAATGAGCTACATACATATTTGCCTAAATAAATTAGCATTTTGAATTTAAAAAAAAGAGATATGACTAATTCTTAAACATTTGTTAAATATATATTCACTCAATAATGTATTAATAGTGAAAAATGACTTTAGTGATCAAGATAAAATGAGAGAGGCATATTGAATTTAAATGAAACCCTAGCCTAATAAGATTCATAGAAAAGAGAAAAATAAAGAGGAAAGAAAGAAAAATCCTATTGGAATGTGGATAAATCTAATCTATTTAAATAAATTCAATCCATAAAATATATTCCCTGCCTAACTAACAAATGCACAACCACTAACAAGGAATGATGCAAGAATATAATAAATAATAAGTTGAAAAGAGATATTACACATCCACCATTTGCATGTGTAAGAAAATGAAAATAAACTTCTATATATTTGATTAATAATGATCTTAGTTTCAATAACACTATATATGTGTATACATTCACCACTCTATTACAAATTTTTGTAGTATCAAATCAGTGTTGGAGCCAAAATAAGGGAGAAATTACACTACAAGGTAATAAAAATGTCTAGTCTAATGTCTCCTCACTTATAATTAATAAGAGCTAGCCCTTTTAAATGACCAAGATCTAGCTATTTATAACATTTTTTGTCAATGGAGGGAAACTATTTCCCCCTAGAACTAGAAAATATTTTTATTTGAATTTGAGTTGCACTTTTTCCCCAAAAGTAAGCACCCTATACTTTAGCTCTATTTACAATTGAAAAATAGATAAAACCAAATACTTTTTAAAATATGTGAATAAAATGAGTTTTTTAAAAAAAAAACTTTATAAAATTATTCTTGGAAACATGAATAGTCTTTGATTGGGGTACTTTTTCATGAAATTGATTGCACCATGTGGACTGTGATGGAACCAGATTTTCAATGCCATAGATACTTTTAAAAAAAAAGACAACTGATTTGAAATATATAAATAAAATTTTCCTTTATGGTCATTCATGGCACTAGGTGAAAAAATATGAAATTATATTTGAAGTCACATTAATTTTCTCCAAAAAATAATGTGACTTCAAATAATTAAATTTTTAAATACATGTGCATGCACATTTCCATAGGTCACAAGGATGGTCATATAGCCATAACCCATGTGGTCATGTGATGATAGTTGGTCATGTGTGTATAGGTGTGAGGGGTGCCATGATGTATCTACACACCTTGGAGGACCCGATTGGCTAGCCTCCTCCTATACAGGTGTGCAATTGGGAGATTCTATGTCAACACATTTAAGGAGGACAACTAGTTAGCCTTAGCTAGTGTGGGATCGTATCTCTGGGGACAAACCCTTATCCTAAAATATATTTTGATTTTTTTATTCCTTGAATAAGGTGGTTTGATCCATGGGATGGGAGGTTCCATAAAAAGTGGGTTGGGGAAAACCATGGTTTCCCCATACCACAAAACTTTTTAAAATTTGTCCCATGTAGTTATGGACATGGGAACCCATTTTTACTCATTTTTTACCCTTTGTGGCATTAAAAACTCATTTTTTAATATTTAATTTTTTTAAATTGGATGACTTTTTAAATGGTTTATCTTTTAACCCAAGTTTCAGGATTCTTAGGGTATGTTGTTTCCATGGAAAAATAGAGGGTTGAGATGGTGTTTTTAGATGAAGTGGTAAACATGAAAATTGTTTACAAAAGCCTAAGATTTTTAAAGATAGTAATTTTAATGACTTAAAATTCACCTAAATTGAGATAAATTAGGTAATTTGGGGATTTAAATATGCACATCTGATTAAGTGAAATATTCAAACACAAGTTCAAGGGGCAAGACTCCATTTTATGCTAAGAGTAAAATATGAAATTATATCACCTAGACGTGGTCTTTCCAATGGAGGTGGTTTTGGGTCTCAATTAAAAATACAAACTATAGAAAACTATAAAAACATTTTTTGAGTGCTAAGACCAATGAATTATGTGCTTAAGTAGGAGTGGTTACAAAAACTAAAAAGAGGATCCTCATTTTTAGTCAAAAAATGGGGTGTGTTGTGAAAGAAACAATACGAGTGAATAAGACATGGAACTTGAACAAATCAAATGTGATGAGAATATTAAGTGATAAAATTATAATAAACATTCTCTAAAATAATATCTGATGGATCCATAGGTATAATTTTCAAGAATACCATATTTATTTGAAATTGTGAGAAATAAACCACCCAATAATGGGGTGAAATAGAAAGAAATGATCCATATGGACCAAAAAACTTAATATTGGGACTAGATATATTATTTAAAATTATTTCAATAAATGAAATTATATGATTGGAAATAATTATATTTGAAAAATCTATGAAAACATGGTAAAGATCCTAGTAATTCACACATCTAACAATACTTTATATCTAGACAAACATTACTACATTAGAAGAATTTATCCATGTAGCAACAATGTTGATAAATAATGGCCATGATATATAAAAATGGTATAAAAATGGAGGCATAGAAAAGGAACTAAAAACGTTAGTGGGGACCATGGTCAATTGAATAATTCACTCAAAAAACCAAATTAAGGACCCAAGGGTAAAATTTGTGACAAAATCATTGGCATGCAAAATATATTATTCAAACCATGACGATTTGGATACTAAAATGAGTGTACGGATAACAAAAGATATGGTAATGGCATAATACAAATATAATCTCTATGTTTTACCTTGTATTTTATTTAGATGTCTAAACAAGATAAAACTAAGGAACTATTCAGATTATATAAAGTATGAAATTGATACATTAATTTAAATGTTAAATTCATAATATGATTTATAAAATTACATTTAATATAAATAAAATGATTTAAGGGATTTAGATACTTAGTGAGTTATTATTTTGTGTAGGTCTGAGACTAAATACAACTGATACATAAGCTATAATTATACTATGAGTTACTTAGATCATAAATTGTGTGTCTAGAACTATTAAGAAAAATATGCCACTTTATGGATGCATATGTTAGATGATATCATATACCATATATATGATTCATCTGTGTATACAATTCCTCTTTACTTCAATAAAAAAAATATTATGCCTTCTTGTAATACATCTGTGTGATATCAAGGCTAACTATGTGCACAATATCCAGAAAACATATCTACTTATCTTTAAAACCCTATATCCACTTTTGACACTAGGTTTGGTATACAAAAGGGAAAAAAAGGTGGGTTGAGTTAACCTCAACCCCTCCTAAATTAATTTTTGAGCATTATTTACACATCCAATACTCTAAAGAGGGAAGCTAAACCATATGTATCCCTCTATGCTAGGTGTATGTGGGTAATGGTACTCCTTTAATGAATGTAACCTATAATATATCTTTCAACACTTGAATAGAAACTTTGGATTGGATAGATTTCATTATACTTAAGTGAGGACCTTATCTTTGTGACTGATGGTCAAATTATGAAGTATAGGTTTGTTCCTTTGAATGGAAGAGAGAGAGAGAGAGAGAGAGAGAGAGAGAGAGAGAGAGAGAGAGAGAGAGAGAGAGAGAGAGAGAGAGAGAGAGAGAGAGAGAGAGAGAGAGAGTGTGTGTGTGTGTGTGTGTCTTTGAGGAGTGATAGATAATTATAGATGTGAAATTGTACTATCCCTAATATGTATTTATATGTGACTATATGGGTAATTTCTCATTCCATCAAAATGGAAAATGTAAGTGACAATGCATAAGGATGATTTAATTTTTTTTTTAAATTGTTACTTGGCATAGGGATGAGTGTGTAAAAATCATATAATTTTGTAACTATGCAATCATATGAGTCTAACAGACTCATCTAAAAACCAATAATATTGATCTAATGATTTAGATTTTTTTAATATTATTTTTAATTGGTTAGATATAGATTAGGAAATTTGTATATGTGACTGATAGTAATCTAGGAAGGGCAGAGTTATGGAGAATATGTGGATAGATGAGAAAGGTGTGTAAGATCCATGTATGTATGCATAAGTCATGTAATGTGAAGGTAGGTAAATATTAATATTTATAATTCTCTAATACCATATTTTACTTTCTAAAAGTCCCCATTTTATTATAATAATGAAATGAAATACAATTCTATATTAAAAGGGTAAATATATGTACTTAAGTCTGTAAAACACCATTTTTTTGGAAGAGGCTTGTAGTGTGCATCTTTTTCTATAAAAACCTACAATGAACATGTATGTATGTATGTATATATATATATATATATATATATATATATATATATATATATATATATATATATATATATATATATATATATATATATATATATATATATTAATATGAGATAAAATAGTTGAAACATAAATAGAAAGTATGCCTATAATTTCATGAAAAGTGTTTCCCCTATGATGTTGTTGGAGATGATGATTCTTAATAAAGCATTGGTAAAGTATGTTCCTTTCAAAAACATATGGAAAACATGGATTCCTACTAAATAATTTGGATAATAATGTTTCCTAATGAAACATTGAAAAATGGGGATTCATACTAAAGAATTTGGATAATTATAAGTGATAATTCCCAATTAGATAATTTAATTAAGGTGAGGGCCATGGGTTGGGAAAATAAATGTCTCAACCCCCAAGGACTAGTGATAGGCCATTGAGGTTGCTAATCTCAACTAAAATACCCATTTAATAGATATTAAACCTCATGACAAAAGAGTGATCCTAGTATAGGATCAAGAATAAACCTTTATAGATGAACTTATATATTCAATATGTAACCTTTGGTACTATTAATTCCATGTTATTAATTATAATATTATAATTTTGTGTGTGCATGAAGAATGCTCATGCTCAATCATCTAATCCAATTAGTTCCAACATGATATAAATTTTGAACATATATATCTCATTTTGTCCCAAATCTAAAAAATAGTATCTTTTGTTCCTATAAATAGTGTACATATGCATGTCATATGGCCCTAGAATTTATTCCAATATGTAAACATATATCCCATAATCTAAAACAAGATGGTGATATATGACCCAATTTGAATTCTCTGAATGATGTAATATGCCACAAAATATGAATTTTATGTACATGGATGCTTACACATCTATTAAAATACAATTAATATTCCCTCCTTTTGAGGTGATGGATGTAGTCTATGAGTTACTCATCTCAAAATAAAAGAGTTAATTGCATCATGTTATGTAAAAAATTGTAATAATTTAGAATCATGTTCTAAAATGTGGATAATATGTCATTATAATAATTCAAAATGTTTTCAAATCATTTATAAAACTTTTAGTGTAAGGAACAAAAGTGTCATGTGAAGATATATGTAACTATTAGACACATACTAATATTCATATGCTATATAAAGATTGAATAACAAATTACATAGGAAAGCTACATGAAACAGATCTTGACATCACACACAAGTAGGGAAGGTGCATGATATTGATCATATTACCAAAGAATTAAATTAAAAAATAATAGTAGACAATCCTAGATTTATCCATTCATAAGCACACAATGTCATGGCCATGAAACATACAATAAACACACACACAGTAGTACTCAGTGTCACACAAGGCAAACCCCACACGCAAATGAAAATAAAATGTCACATAACAATGCAAGGGGCCCTAATAAATATTAATGTAATGAAAAATTAGTAAAAATTTTCATAAAGTAATAAAATTAATTAAACAATCATAATAAATGATTAGCCTATAGAAATAAAATAGTAAAAATGAAGAAAATAACAAGCTAAACTAGTCTACATTATTAATCTATGTCAATATCAAAATATAAAGAAGTACCATATCTAGGGAACATAACATAGTAAATAATATAAGAAAGATCAAGACATTTTTAGGAAATCAATGTAGATCAACATCATAAATCAAAAGGTCATAAAAATATATAACTTGTAATAATGTAACTAATGGAATGAGATGCCCCCAACATTGGCATGGCCCCTAGGCAGAGGAATGTCCTACATCTATGCATATATGTATCATGTGTAACTTGTATGTCTTGCATCTCAGTCATATATATCATAAAATACATGTGCATATGGAAAATAATAAGTAAGATACCAAATGTGTGATAATTAACATAAATAAATAATGAAAATTAGAAAACATGTCATGCTTAGGTCTTGATTTTGGATATTTAGATTTTTTTTGTATTATTTGATTTTTTTTATTATGTGAAAATGCTAACCAATTATCCAATTAAAGGGATGGCCATCTATAAATCCTCTTTATAATATGGGAATAGTCACCTATTGTGAGTGAGTAGTGTCACACATAATTATTTATGAATTCGAGGAATCATATCATGTTGTAAATTAATTTTCATCATCAATATAACTCATAGGATCTTGTGTATGATGATAAAATATAAGTAGTATAGAATCCTATATAATCTTAAATATAATATAAGAAACATGTGATTGCATTCATTGTAGAGCATGATGATCTATGTATAACACTATGTTCAGATATTATAAAATATATAATTATTTCCAAGAGTCTAGAATAAGTCTCTGAGGTAATGGGATTTGAATCACTTATCCTCTATGAAATTAAACAACTTTCCTTTGAGTTATCTACATATAGTGAACCTAAATAGGTGGAGTAATGGACTATGATGGTGGTGGGGTTAAACAAGGAAATTCATTTGGATGAATATGATACTCATATGGAACACCTAAAATGTGAACACTTCATTTCTCTAGACACTCCTTTTTACCACTTCCATGTTAAAATGAATATCATAATGTTTTCTTGTAAACAATGTAAATTAAGCCTAGAAATCACTAAACATCCCAATTTATTCTACACATTCGATGTAAACACTTTGAATCACATCAATGTTTCCATAATTATTTAAATTAATTGTACTCAATCATCACCTTATTACAACTCATATACAATCAAATTTCAACATAGAAAATTGATGTTTTTGACCACATGTGAGGTATTTTATCAAATTTCGGAAATTACTAAAAGGCTAATCGGGATTACTTGACTAAATAAATCAAATCAAATGGTTAAGTGAAAAATAAATATAAATTATATGAATATATAACTTTAAAAATATAAAAATGTAACAACATATTTAAAAAGTTACATTATTATGACATAATCAATCACAAAGAAAAAAAATTAAAATATCAACATAAATATAACAAATATCAAGAAAGTTGAGACATTACTCATAAATTAAATATTAATTCCAAAATTGAATGTGTTGCACCCAATACCCCCCTTTTTCCCATAAAGAAATGGGGACCCACTTTTTTTAGATTATTTTTTTGATTTTGAACCCCTTCCTTCTATGTGTTTATGCAAAAATTTGGGAAAAGATCATGAATTGGACTTTTTTATACTTTAGCAAGATGGCATTGATATTGCATTTTCATAGAATAAATATTTCATTCTATCAATTTTGTTACTTTGGGTTTTTCTCTTCAGAACTTTTGTTTTGCATGAATTGGGTCTTCAGGTTTATTTTGTTTTGGAAATTTTGTCCGTTAAAATTTTCTCTTTGCATCATTTTCCCCAAAGCAATTTCCTTGAATCATACTTATTCTTGTGGATAAACCTTGTCGATACACATTTCTTGATAGAATTTCCCTTTCCCTTTGAACCTACCCTTTGACCTTTGCAAAGTAAATCCTTTGAAAGTTTTATCATTGAAAAATGCCCTACAAAGTACACCCTTCAGACTATTTCCAAATTTCCCATCAACATTTTGGAAATTACCTTTAGAGATTTTGAAATAACTCTTTTTTCCTTGCAAACCTACCCTTCGATTTTTCTAAAAAGTTTCCTTAGACTTTATTACTACATCAATTTTGACTGACAAAATTACTATAGGACTTTTGAAATTTCCATTCACCCCCTCTGCACCTATCCTTTAGGACTTTTATCCTGCACATTTCCTTCGAGACTTTTATCCTACACCTTAGCCTTTTTTTGAACATTTTGTCTAAGACACTTTCTCTGATCCAATTGCATTCCTTCAGGCTATTTGTCTAAGATAATTGGGTCCTTAGGAGATTTTTTTTTTAATTTTTTATTTAAAACAATTCTCCCTATGGAATTCCTTCAGGACTTTAGAAGTGACCTTTTGCCTCTAACTTACCCTTTGAGACTTTTGTATTTACCCTTCAGGACTTTTGTAGTTACCCTCAAAGACTTTTATAAGGGCCTTTTCCCATCAATGTATCTAAAGAAAATTTGGGAATTTTTTCCATGAAGTAGACCCTTTGATCCTTTTGACCATGCCTTTCAGGACTTTTGTCTTGAGTACTTTTTACCTTAAGAGCCTATCCTTCAGGGCTTTTATCATGAACCTTTTGTCCCAACCTGATTCCTTCAAAAAAAATATTTTGAACATTTTGTATGATACAAATGTCTTGAAATAACTTCCCACAAAAATCACATGCACTTTGGACTTCCTAAATTGACGCTTCAAATAATTTAAAAGTGACCTTCCAACATTTTTGAAGTGGCCACATACCCTTTGGTAATTTTTTCTCAGGGCTTATCCCTTCAACTAATTCCTTTGGAATTTTGTCCTGAGCATATTTCCCTTTAACCAATTCCTTCAAATAATTTGTTTGATGATAATTATCTTTCAATAGAATTGTTGAGGACATTTTGTCTGAAACAATTCCCTAAAAAAAGTCCTAAAACAAATTCCCCATAAAAAATTATCCTGAAACAAATGCTAGACTTCCAATTGGCACCTTTGCTTATAGAGCATTTCGTTATGTTTTTTATATTAATTTGATATTTTATCCCAAGAAAAGAGTAGTTTATTAATACTAAGACCTTAGGTAAAAAATTTATGCAGGGTATTTTTTAACATATTTTCCAAAATAATTATGCTAAGTCTTATTTTTGTTTATGTTTAAAAGAGTAGGGAATCCCAAGGAAATGACACATGTTTGTTGATGAGATTAAATTTAATAGTCATGTAGACATCATTGATAGATGATAGGACATTATTTGACATTCATGTAAACATTAAATTTAACCTCAATAATATATTAATTCATGTAATTAAATTTGATAGTCATGTGAATGTCATTTGATAGTCACAAGGATGTTATTTGATGGTCACACAAACATCAAATTTAATCTCATAAAGTATATATTTAGATTCAAACAAAGATCCTATGGCACAAGTTGCTTGATCCCATTTTAATCAAATGATGTGAGAGTGAGTTGAAATGTCAAATCTCTATGAGAGTGGCAAGTGTCACCATCATGGGAGCCCAATGCATAGATCCAACAACTCATGGGAGAAGCAAGGAATGTAATATGCATAACTCATAAGCCTTGAGCAACTAAAAAGTGTCACACATATGAAGTAGAGAAAAAAATGACATGACAAGTGTCAGGTTCTTAGGAGTCAATGAGTCAAAGTAAAAAAAATTAACAAACCACATTAAACTACTACACAAGTAGATCAATAGTGTGAGATAAATATGGAATTTTAAAAAGCCTCAAAACTAATAAAGAGCTACCAAGTGGCATAAAATCATTCAAAGCATATAAGGACCTTATGGATATACCAAGTGGTATACACACATTTTATCATGAAAAATATCGATGGTATGAGTCTAAGGTAAAATTTTCAAAGATCCTAGACTCATTCAGGTATTGTCATGTGTCACATTTCAAAGCTAACAATGAACAAAATACTTAGATCTTTTGAGCTATAATCATTGGCTCTCATAGTTGAGATAAATTATGAACATGCTTATTTTAATCAAAATGGAAAAAATAAAAGTGAATATCCATATTTTATAAAAGGCATAAATGAGCATGTAATGCATAGTTTAGATTAGTCACATTGATAAAGAAATTTTGGTAATTCGTGTATATATCTAAGTTTTATTTGAATGTGGATAAATATAAAATATCAACAAGTTGTTTTCACAACCTATAAAAAGAAGAATGTCTAGTTTTGATAAGTGGCACATATTCTCAGTTTGAATACAGTTCGAGTTATAATTGTAAACAATTGACTCTATATTTTTCACATGATCATGTTATATAGCTTTGGCAAAGGTTCTTTTAAATGGATAACTGGAAGTAGACTCTTATACAGTTTTAGACCATATTTAGAACTACATTTTCTAATTATCACATGTAATCACTTTCATGAACTTGGAGGATGAGGCAACCCCCTCCCCAAGCCTATAAAAATAATTGTAATCTAAATTAGATTTTTTTGTCAGAGAATTTTTTTATACAGGAGTACCATCAATTTTGATTGTCAAAAAATGTGTTTGTGTATTTTATTTCCAATATTTATGTAATTGGTTGTTATTTTCTTTGGTTTTATGTTTTAATAATCTTTAGTGTGAAAATTTATGAATATATTCTTGATTATTTTGATTAATATACTAGTATTTAGGTGTGAAATAGATGATGAAGGATTGGTATTTATATTGGTTATGATAGTTAATTTTAAATTGATTAATAATTATGATTGTGCATGACTGATTTCTTAGATGTAGTTTTATAAGTGTGTAAAATAGTTTCTTCAGATACTTCACTAGCCCAATCCATAATCTCCTAATTAAGGGTGTGCAATAGCTACCCTAAAAGCAACAACATTTCAGGCTTGTGAATTTCCTACATATTTACCTCCTTAGACTTCCTAGTCATGCCTGACTATGTGCATGCAATTACTACTAGAAATAGGCATAGGTTATAAGAGCACTTTCCTTTTAGAAACCATCTAAGGGAATATTTCCTGGAAACCACATAACCTTTATTCTTTGCCTTACCCTGCCCTCTTTTTTTTGAGTTTGCTTTTAGATTTACCTACTCTAAATTAACAACCAACCACCCAACCAACTCACATAGAGATTCACTACTCCTATTAGAACCACACCTTCATCCAAAAACCTTATCAATAACTTGCATGCCCTACCCACTATTCCATCAATAGGTTGAAATAAATTGCATGCCTATAACTCATGACTTGGAGTGGAGTTTACCTCCATTGTGATCCTAAAATGTTATAAGCTACCTCATTATAGCTATAGTGTGCATAAAACCCACACCAATAGTTTCACCAGCATTGGAAAGAGGGCCAACACCTCTGATAGTAGTAGTTATCCTTTGTGTAGAGTTGCATTGGAGTGACCTAGGAGAGTGACCAGATCTAATTCATAGGCTAGTTTTCTAGTCTCACCCTTGACAAATCATAGAGACCTAGGACTATGCCAATCACCCCAATTTAGAACAATCCTCCTCTAGTAGGAAACCCCTTACTTGTAAGGAACCCTTTACCAGTTAATTAACCAATGGATTTAAAATAGCCCTAATTAGTTTGATATGTTATCTCTATCCCAAGAGATGTGCATGATTTGCCTCAAAACCTTGAAAAATACTTTCCATCCTTTTCTCCTTTACGATTAAGGATAATAGAAGAACATATCAAATCATTTAATATTGATTAATGTCATAGATGAGTATATTGTATGTATATTATTCTCTTATAATTTTATGGATGTTGTTTATGATTGATATTTAAATCTAATAGAAAACTCCATAACCTCTTAGGATGAATGTTAAGTAGCTTTGCTTACATATTTTGGATAGGTCACCAATCTTGGTTTGGTATACCAACACTTCACCATCATGAAGAGGGAACCCAATGAGACCATCTTTTCTTTCAACATTAGATGGTATAAGATGTACAACTAGTTGAAACCAATATACAAACCAGAGGTCACACTAGTATAAGAGATGTATAAGAATGTCTTAGACCCTATTGCTATTATGTTATTGATAAGAGTAATGATGGATAAAACATTGGAATTATCATTAAAAGAGGGCATCACAATTGATAGGCAACTCAATTCATATATTCCTAGAGTGCCCAATGTCAACAATAATTTTTTAGCAGTAAATCAAGTTCTACATGCAAGGCATAATGCCCCAAAATTTAACTAGAACCAATTGTACACATTGACTCTATTAACATAGACAAAATAATAGAATTTTATCTACTTGAACAATCATGTGATGGGAAATGGTTATCAGTATAACTAGCAAGAAACTATGCTCCCTACTACCATTTCACAAGGTACAGATTTCACAAAAGTAGAATTAGATTATATTCAAAAGATGAGAAATGATTTATTGAATATGAAATGAATATGGGTAATGAAAATGTCCCAAATAAAAATAAAAATACTAGATTCCAAAGATATAATAGACTATTTTAGGGCCTGAACATCCTAACAATCTTCTAGAAATCAATATAGCAGAAATGGATTTTCCTAATTGGTATACAATTCAAAAAACTTCTAAACATGGTGAGCTAAATTATGTTGAATTTTGAATAGAATTCAAAATATTTTAGAGAGAGGTTGTTAGGAAATATCAAATTCATATTCTACATGAGCATCATCTAAATACTGAGTCTTCCAACAATGCCATATTCCTTAAAACTCATGAGTTTCCTTTCTCTGATGAAGATGACAATGAGCTAGACGACAATATGTATGAAGTTCACACTTTCTAATATCTATAGAGAGGTATATATAATATAAGGAATAAGTAACCACTCACAACATTTAATCCTCAAAATACCATAGAGATTCCTCCTAATCCCAAGGTAGACAATAATCCACCCTCTCTGAAGGGGAATGATCAATAACAGAGCAAATAAGAATCAAGCAGAGGAGGATACAATATTTTTGAGGATATGAATAAGATCAAGATGAATATAACTCTTTATGAGCTAGCATAGATCACTAAACAAAAATATTTGATCTATAAGTCCATTACTAGCAAGGCACCTATAGAGAAAGTGAAATCATCTGAAGACAAATCAAAAGCATATAATACCAACGTCATCTACAAGATCAAGCCATAAGTCCTACCATTTTTTTTTAATATTTAGGCTTTAAATAATAACATTCATAACTATTTAGTTTATTTTAAAGCATCTACAACTATCATGCCTACATCCATATGTCAAAAGCTTGGTTTAAATCCAAGCCCTTTAAAGAGGATAGTTTCTAAACTAGATAAAAAAATGGACCTAGTAGTTGTAGAATTGAATAATGTGTGCACTCAAGTAACATCTGAGTCAAGAGTCCAAATGACCATTGATATTCTAGTGCTACACATACCTGAGGGCTATAGGCTACTACTGAGCAAGGATTGGCCCGAAATACTTAACGGGTATCTCTCTATAGAATTTTATCATATATGTCTTTCATGGAGAGGAGTTGTGAATCAAATAAAAATTGATAGAGAAACTATAATGAACTATCCCATTATAGTTTACAACATCAATAATGAAGAGGTAAATTATGACTCACCCAACCTTGGTATTTATACTTTTACTATGCAGAATCAAGTATAGAATCTATAACCTAAAGTTTCCCATCAACTATGGAATCTAAACTTTCATGGCACTAGATCCAAGTAAGGATCAAGCATGGGCATTGAGATGGTTAATCCACAAGGTAATAAATTCTTAGTAGCATATAGGTTGTAATTTTCATGTACTAATAATAGATATGAGTATGAGGCTCTAATTTTGGGATTAGAGTTTGCACTCAAGAATAATGTAAAGAAACTATCAGTATTTGGTGACTTAGAGCTAGTGGTCAAACAAATAAAAAACAAATATAAATGAAAGTTGTCTTATTTGAAGAGATACAAGCATAGAGTGTGGGACTTGATTGAAAACTTTGAAGATTTCAACATCATCGCACTTCCCAAGGAGAAAAATTAGACTACTAATTCATTAACTAATGATACTACTAATTTAAAACCACTAAAAGAATCTAAGGTAAATAAGTTCTTAATTAAATTGGTACCATGCCCCTCTATTCTAGATAATGTAGAAATTTTATAAGTTTTTTATGATGACCAATAGATTATCTAGTTTTTGATTAATTTAGGGTAATTTGAATCCCAAATCATTGATGATAAGGATATTAATCACCTATGTCAAGAGGAATCAGATAGAGAGGGCATTCTTCATCTCAAAGAGAATCAAATTTTAGCTGACTTGGTCTCTTTGGAGGTACCATTTGATATAGATACTCAAGCATAGCAGCTAAGACAACCAAAGGTCAATGAATCAGATTTTAAAAGAGAAAATCTAGGAGATAGGCACATATTACTTTATGTGAATTTTCTCATTTGCACCCAAAAGAGAGACAGTAAGTAAAATATTTCATTACTCGATATAGAGACATCATCACTTAGACATATGAAGATCTAGAATTTTATGACCCACAAGTCATTACTCATATGATTCCCTTGAAGTTAGTTCATAAACCATTTAGACAAAGGTAGAGACTAGTCAATCCTAATCTAGAGCCTCTCATTTAGAGAGAAGTGGAGAAGATTTTAAATGCAAAAATCATCTTCCTAATCCAACATTCTACTTGGGTGGGTAATTTGGTCTTAGTAAGAAAGAAGAGTGGTGAGATCAGATTATGTGTGGATTTCAAGGACTTAAATAAAGATTCTAAAAAGGATAATGATCCCCTTCCTTCTCTAGATGAGGTGATACAAATAGTGAGTGGTTGTAAAATGATGTCCTTCCTAGATGGATTTTTTAGGCTATAGTTAGGTATCGGTGCAATTTGAAGATAGAATGAAGATAATGTTCACCATGAAATGGGGAGCTTATGCATATAAGAGGATGTCATTCAGCTTAATAAATGCAAGATCTACCTTTAAATGCACCATGGATTATGATTACAAAGGACTAATAGGAAAATGCATAATCATCTACATGGATGATCTTATAGTATTTTTAAAGAATCAAAAGGACCACATAAGTGACCTATAGTCCATATTCAAGAGATGTAGAACGCTCAGTATTTCACTAACCCAAAGAAGATCATATTCAAAGTGATTGAAGGTAAGCTTCTAGGGCACATCATCACCAAGGATGGGATCATCATTAATCTAGATAGAATTTAGGATATTTCAAACATTTAACCACCAAATAATAAGAAGGAGCTCAAATCATTCTTTGAAAAGATTAACTTTGTGAGGAATTTAATATTAGGATTTGTATAAATTGTTAGACCTCTAGATGCCATGCTCAAGAAAGATGCTAAAATATAATGGACAACTAAAGCCCAAAAGTCCTTCCAAGACATTAAACATGTGATATCATAAGCTCTAGTACTGATCAGTCTAAATTTTAATAAATATTTTTACCTATACTTATTTACTTTAGAGCATTTTATAGACACCAAAAATCCACACGCAATGATCTTGAATGTCAAAATAACCCTAGACCACCTTAGAACCCCCTTAGGACCATTTTATCCTTTTGACCTATAGTCTAACCTAGCCCAAGTTAGTTTGATTAAACTAGCTTAAACCAACCTTTTATGTATTTCTACCCTTCACCCTCATTCATTGATGGTTAGGGTCCACTTCCTTAACCACCAACATGAAAGCCCATCCACCTTTCTTTTATAAAAATAACTTGTCTAAATCTAGTTATTAACCACTGCATATGTGAGTTAAAATAGGAATCCCAATTCACATCTTGTTGCAACTCTCTTACCTTGCCTATAAGAAGAGAGGAGCAAGAAGGTGAAAATCATCTGCAATTGTTATCTAGAGATTTTATATCTAGAGTTCATTTATTTTCTAAGTCAATCATCATCAATCCAATGATCTATCTAATAAGTTAGAGAGCTAACTTGTCACCATAACTTGGGCAAAGCACTAAGTACCATTACTTTATCAAAATCATGTCAGTCTACATCAACGATTCAACTACCTTAATCAACCACCTGATTAGCTTTCTTCAAGATAAGTATTTGATTTTCAGCATTCAATTGATTTATTTTCTTTTCACATTCAACTCATAAATAAGCCATCTCTCAAAATCTCACTTTATGATCTCCTCAACTAGCCATTTGTCAAACCTACATCCACACATGGTAACTATCGATGGTCACCTTGACTACTAATGGTCACCTTCACCACTGACAATTAACCCAACCACTAATGGTCACTATGGTAATAAAATCCAACATGATATTTCCACCTACCTACCCTCAGCCAAACCTAATATTTTATGTCCCTACGTATTCATAGACCCCTACCTAATTTTCTAAAGTAGACCCCAATCATATAACACTATTGTTAATTAGCTTATCACTATTTTTAATCATTTATAGTCTATTTCCTTAGCAAGCATCTCTTATGTTTAATTTTAGTACCTTTTGATATAGATCAAGTACCTTCTGTTCTTCTTATAAACTTAATTATTTGAAACATGTGGATTGACAACCCCTGAGGAAGTTCTTGCTTCTATAATCTAGCCATCACTAGGCAATCCACTCAACTATCTATCTAAAAAAAATTATTTAGTGATTTCTTATTCATAGGTCATCCTTCCAAGCCAAATAGGATCTCTTCATAGTATTCTAATTTAATGTGCGCATAATCAAACAAGTTTTTCAACCATACTCATACTTAATTTCTTCTTTTCCATTTTTGAATAATAATCTGAAATTCACTGAAACATTTTGGCACACCTGATGGGACCCTTGTGTATTTATTTAGATTATTGTTTTATTGCATATTCTATCTATTCCATTCTCATTAATGAAATCAAAACTTTATTTTGGGCATAAAATTAAGTGCTTACATCGACTACTTGAAATTTTAGTTCACATAGCTTAAATTATAATAAAAGTAATATATTGTAGCCTCACTCTTTGTTGCACACACTCAACCAAACCACTTTCATCAACTCAATATCAAACAAACTTGAGACAAGGCCCAAATAGGATTTCATCACCTAATGGTAAACTTACCCTTTCTTGATAATTCCCCTTAGAGATCATTACCAAGGGGAGAACTAACTTAGCTCTCTAATTGAATATAAACTCTAGATATCAATATATATTGGCTAAACACCTAACACCCTTATCATTGTAGTGTGTGAAGTGAGGGGTTAGGCCCTAATACCAAGCCACATATTGATTCCAATATAGATTTTTTTTAGTGCCTAAACATAACTTGAAACCAACTTGAGACATCCTTTCTAGTACCCTCTATACAAACCAATTTTAGTCACACAACTTCTTAAGGCATAAGCCAAAAGTGAGATAAATAAAAACTCTATGGCTTAACATATATTTTAGAGTGTGATTTGATTTCTTTGTTCATTATTTGTCTTCTATTTGTTTGAGTAGTCAGGCTATTTGTGATTTCTCTCTCCCCTATCTCATATGGTTCTCACTTGCCAGCAATGAAATAACATTGTAGAGTAAAACCCATCACCAAGCCAATCTACCTCTTCTAACTCTTCATCCATGGACTACTTTTTTGAACCAAAAGATTCTCCTCATCCCTCAATAAGTACTACATTCTTGTTGAGCAAATTTAACTATTTGGTCAAATTTGGGCACCTCTAGGAAAAAAATTTGATTTTAAACATTTTAATGGGTCATAAAATTCTGTCATAGGAATTATTACTTGTTATATTATGTCATTTGAGGTCATTTTATCTTTGGTCTTAGTCACATTAATCAATTTGTCCATTTGGGGTCATTTTATGTACTTGTAAGGGTCATTATTGTAAATGACACATTTTCAAAGGTGCTTAAGTGTCATATTATTGTTGAAAATGTGTATTAATTAATTTTAGGTGTTAGTGATGTTAGTTACCTCTAAATTTTTTAGTTTTTTCAAGTAAAATTATAAAAATCAACTGAAAAAGAGGAAAAATGACAATTTTACAATTTTTTAGGAAGTGTGCCATGTGGGGAAGATCATGGCAGGTATCTTCATCCATATAAAACTAATATCCATTCTTTTTTTATCTTAAATAGTTTTTTTTATGCCAAAATCATTCTGCACATTTCTTGCTCTTCTTGGCAAACTAGAGTGACCCTCAAGTTTTTACTCGGTATGAGAAGCACAAGTAGTTTCAAACAAAATTATTTTGGAAGATAATATTACACTATGATACCTTAATTTTAATATATGTATTTTTAATATTGGTTAACTATTTTCTATGAACCATTTATAACAAGTTGACTATGCAGATTTGATAGTTGTTTGGTACACACTATAGGTTTTTCTCTGTTTCTACTAAATCCATACGAACAAGTTATTGGTATTTGCTCTAGAGGATTTTTTTAATTATTATATGTTCTCCATTATTTTTTTCATGATTAATGATGTTTGGATGAGCAAAATTAGTCTATCATGCAAGGAGGTGTCACTATGTGTAGTTTCAGTTAGAGTACTTTTATTTGTTAAGTATCTCTCTCCTATAGGTGAGTATTTCAACTAGGAAAGAGTGTTATATAATCCCTTGGGTAATTTTACCATCTCTTTTATTTTTTAACTTTACCATGTCAATCCTTGGGTTACTTTCTAGTTTGTTCCCCTCTGTGGTCAATTCCTTACACATTTCTAATTATAGTCTCATGTATGAACTGGTTCATCATGTCTATGAGGTTGTAATGGAGGTGTATTGGTATATCTAAGAATTTATTAGTTTAATTAGGTCCTTTTACATTTTTTTGAGAGTAAAAATTTTGATCGCATACTCATATGTCAAGCCAAATAGCCACTTGGTGCATCTGTCTGCTCTTTTTCACATATGTGCAAGTGTCTCCATGTTTTGATAGGTGTTTTGAAGCTGGTTCCAAGTTTTAAATGATGAATACCATATTTTTTAAAGATTTACCATGGTATTTGGGAAGTTTTGAGTTCACCACCATGTTTACCTCAATTCTATGTTTTGCCCACATATTCTACCCAAAACATGCACTTACAGACCCTTGATGATGTCATGCTAGTATAAAGGGAGGTGGATATGTGTTAAAACTCTTCATTTTTAATTAAATTTCATTTCTAAGCTCATCAAAGGCATGAGAGTCTTTTTTATACTCATGGTTCATAGTGGTCCACACCCCAATCCACTATTTGCTTCTCAAAACAACCTCCCACAAATAGCTAAGCATGAGTTCAAGAATGTATGAGAGGGCTAAAGTAATTTTACACTTATTTTTTATTTTCATGACAAGTAAATTATAAAATACCCACTCTAAGTCCCTAGAAGGTAAAACAAAATCATGGAACCTATAGGAAGGTCAAAGATTGAGTTTGGGAATGGAATCCCTAAAGGAGCGAAATAGAGCTCCAGGAGGTTTTGGCGGGCCTTCTAAAATGCACTTGCAAATGGTTTTAAGGCCTAAAACTTGGTAGATGAATATCCCATAGTAAAATAAAGGACCCTAAAAATTTTGGGGAGGAAAGGGCAAGGAAAATATAGTTTTTTTAAGTTTAAAAAGTGTCTCAAAACACACCGAGAAACCTTAATGATGTCTACAGGCTTATAGGGAACAAAGGCCTTTTGTCACCTTGAAGAACAATTCCAAGCATAAAAACATGAAATGAATTATATACTAGTTTAAGGAGATAATATGAAATAAAATTCATCAAGGAAAGTTTAAGGTAGGCTATTGTACATGTATGACCATGTATAGGCCTCCATGTATGGAATGATAATCTATAGAGGTCAGACAAGTTAAATAGGGAGAAATAATGGTTTCTACACATATGGTGTGGTTTTAGTCTTTCCAAAATGAATATGAAATGGATAGATAGTGTGGAGATATCCAAGGTGTATTCAAAAAACCTTTTCTCACTATAATCATCCTAATCAACCCCTTTATTCACCTACAGGTAAGATTGTGGGTAGAGCACCTTAATTCAAATAATGGCATGAGAAAGTTATGAAAATTAGTGCTTTGGAGGATCACAAATAAGGGTGTTGTATAGGTAGACATGATTTGAGTTTAAATAGACTCAAAATATTTTCCCACACTTCATTTAAGTGTCAAAAAGGAAATAGTGACCTACAACAGACCCTTATAAATGTGTCTCAGTCCTACAGGCAGGGAAATAGTCTCAATGGCAAAAGGTGAATTAGTATGATGTATAAGTTTATTCATGCTAAATAAAATGAAAAATTACCTAAATTAACATGTTTTATAGGTCATTATACCCTTTCAAGGAAGTAAACAAGACTACATAGGGTCTTAGACCCTTATTTTCACCCACAGTAAGGTCTATGCAAGCAAAGGCTATAATGAGATTTGAATTGTCTAGAGTGGAAAGGATGATTAAAATGACTATAAAATATTTCATGATGATCCAATAGGAACTATAACTCACCCAAGATATTACTAAAGGTCTCAAATGTTTTCCACACTTGGCCAATGGACTATAGTCTGTACAAACAACTAAGAAACCTCTTGGTTCAAAGGGTAAGCATGAAGAATACATTAAGGAAAAAGGTTTTTGATAGTTTAAAAATATCCATGATAAAAATTTAAAGGTTTTAATCATGTTATGAAAACATAGAGGCATCATATTGGCTTTTAAAGGTCATCCACAAGTGGATTTGGACAAAAATGCAAGAAAATAGGGGTTTTTAGCCCCTTTTTTAGACAACTTGAGTTGGTTAGGTACCTAAATTAAAGATTTTATCATTTCCATTTAGTAAAAATAATTATTAGGACCTTATAAAACTCCCAAAACTTTCATTTTTACATGGGTATGAGGTATATGTCTCTCTATTTTGTCTTAAAGATTAGCCACTTATGAAAATCAAAACTTTGGCAAAAGAAACAAAAGATGTAAAAATGAGTGAAGCACTTAAGTTGAGGCCTTTTGATCTTAAAGAAACATTTTTTGACGAGTATGGAATATTTATGGAGGATAATGAACACTCAATCAAGCTCTAAACCTCCAAAATGATTTAATTATTCATGCATAGAGTTAAATTAGGCAAGTTCCCACTAGGCCTAATCTGCAAATGAGAGGGTAAATATGAAAAGGAGTGTTTTAAAGGTCATATGATGACTTTTCAAGTAATAATTAAGTGTAAAAATTCATAATAAACCATCCTAAATATTTTAGAACAGCCCAAGTGATCCAAATTTATAGGGGGTATCCTAAGCCCATTAGGCTTTAAGGAGACTTGGAGTCAATTTATGGTCTACCTTCATTTCTAGGCCTTGATGAGATATCCATATGATTTGGGCATGCTTATGGATTGAATTAAAACATTTTTGAGATTTTTTATAAAAATAAACTTGTGGGAAGGTTGTTTTCGGCTTAGAGACATCTCAAGCATGTAAAAAAGTGGAGAAGTAAGATCAATAGGTCAACTTGTAAAGCTCATATCTTTGCTAATAATCTACATGGAAACAAAATGGGTTAGGGGAAGTTAGAGAGGGTCCTCAAAAAAAAATTTCATTGATTTTTACCTTGAATATGTCATCTATATGAACAATTGTTAAGAACAAAAAATAGTCTAAAACCCTAGTAAAACCCTTAGAGGAACCCAATGGACAAATCAATCATGGAGAGACATTAAAATGGAATATTTTGGAAATGAAACTTATTTTATCATGGAGAAATCTCACTTAGGCTCTTGACCATGCAAATAATATGTACAAAAATATATGAACAACTTACAAAATAATATTTTTCTCACCATTTTCTATGTTTTTTAGGTTATATAAGGTTTGAGAGGATACAATAAAGTTTTAAGGAAGGATAAATAACTATTATAACTCTATATTGTAATTTTATTATATGAAAAAACTTCTAAGTATGTTTACTATAACTCTCTTTTTAGCCAGTCAAAACTGGCATAGTGAGCACAAGAGTGAAAAGTGTGAATAACTCAAATGGATGCCTTTTTAAGTTAAATTTGAGAATTAAAAGACCATGGAATGTATTTAAAAGTGTCACTCACTCCCACCCATGTATTTTAATTTAAAAATGAAGGCATTTTTGAAGTGAAGTGTGAGGGGTAATTGAAACAAGGAGTTTTCTATACTATAGATAGTGATTACTTCTTTCCAAGAGTTTCCAAAGAAGTAAGAATGTGACCAATGCATGTAATTTCATGATTTAATTACTTCCCTATTATTAAAATAATCATACCTATCCATATTTAGTGATGGTATGTTCAAACATGCCCAAATGATTGAGGCAATTTTATGAGCCAAGATAAGGAATTTAGAAATGCTTTCCATCAGTTTCATGAGTTGTATAGACATTTAGATCCCTTGAATTTGAATGGATAATTTCACATCTCTCCAATTCATTTTTAACTTCATTTCTCAAATTTACATGTGTACAAGTGACCTTTGGACTTCTCTTACCTTGTACCTCTCTCAAAAGCTATGAATATAGAATCTTTTGGCTTTTTGGAGTAGCCTCCATTGGTTAATGGTGAAACACTAGAAAATTTTGTACCTAAATAACTATTTAAGAAATAAATTAGTGGTTTTTCCTACTTAAATATTGTTAAATTGAGTTTTAATGCAATCTTTTTAGTCTTGTCTAGTAGATCTTTTTTCTAACGTGTTATCCTTGATTGTCTACCAAGTGTGCAGAAGGGTATTGTTGTAGGTCTTTGTTAGTATTATTTTATAAGTTTATAGGTTTCTTAGAAGTATTTAATTAATATATTAACTTATTTAATCATCCATTACCCTCCTAAGTATCAAATACCTTCTGGGATCCAAAATATGAAATATTAATGTGATAATGCATCTTGAGTTGTGATTTTTTTGTGAGAGAGACTTTTGTTGTCTTTAAATAGTATAGTTTTAGTAAAATAGGAGGATATTAAAAATTTAATCATAAACCTTTGGTTTTCTTAGTTGTTTTATTAACCCTTTTCATCCACAAGTTGATAGGTAAGGAAGTGCTTCAAGGGAACTAGCCCTTCTAGAGATTCATCTCTCAACATTGTCACCCACAACAAGAGGGATGTTTCCATTGTTCCACTTAGATGAGGAGAGATAGGAATCTCCTAAATGGTGTAAATACAAGTGTCAACACTTATTGTCACACCTGATGGGACTCTAATTCCTATAAGATTGTCCAAGATTGGTGTTGATCTTAGCATAGTTGCAGCTACAAGAGCATCTACATTTAGTACCTGGAATCTACACTAAAATTTTAAATCTTTGGTTGTTGACCAGTTCCTAATTTCCATGACAAAGGTTACCACTAGGTCTACTACTAAAGGTATACCCTTTAAATTTGTGCAATTACCTCCATATTCTTCCAAAAGGTTTAGGTTTATGGATACCCATCCTTATTCAAGAGAGTTGGTGTTTAAGAAGTCTAAGTTATTATTTATTTCAATCCCTAATACTCATAAGTCACATTACAGTATGGATATAAACCAACCTTTTGTATCCTTCATGGGATCATCTCATTTGAATCTTGCCCAATATGACCAAATTCTAGGAGAAGCCCTTAAGATTGTTCCATATTTTAGTGGAGAGGGTCCTATTACTACCATTAAACATATTAGAAACATAGATAACTTATATAATATCCATAATATAATTCAAGAGAATGTGTCGATTAGGTTTTTAGCATTATCTTTCAAAGGAAAAGCTTTGGATTGGTATGGAACTCTACCTAAAAATTATAGTGGTTCATGTGATGAACTAGGAGATCTATTGACTAAGAGGTTTTGATAGAAGAGTGATCATCTATCTCTATCTAAGTAATTAACCACAATAAATAGGGCACCACAATATTTTATGTAATATTTTAACACTATATTTCAAAAAACATGGGATAGAATCCTAGCTCTAGTGAGAGCTACTCCAAACTATGCCTTTTTGTACTATCTAAAAGCATTAAATAGTGATGTGTCCATGATGATCCAATCCATGGGTGGGAATACACTCCCTAATACATATGAGATAGCCATAAATGCTGATAATTTTCTTGTTCAAGTAGGGAAGATTTCTCCTAGACCACCAATGTCATTATTCCCTAATTTGTAACCTCCTAGTCAAGTCACATTACCTACCTTGGCTCCTTTACCTAGCCATGAAAAGTCTATCATTATCCAAAATAATGAGATCCATGAAGTCAAGATATTACTAAAATGTGTTACCAATGAATTGGTTTCTCTTATAAGGCAAAAAGAGCAAATTTATGAGCCATACCAATCCTGTAATTGAATTGGACAAACCAATAGACCTCCTTTCGAAGGTAATGATCAAGGACAAGGTAAAATCACCCAAGCTAGGCACTATCAAAGCTACAATACTAATTCTCCCTCATATTATAAAACTCTTTTACCCACCCAAAATAACTTGGCTCAATAACAACCATGCTATCCATCTTTTGAGAAAAATCAAGAACAAGTTGCTTATGTAAATGAAATGCAAAATCAAACCATGGCAATGCAAGGCAATCAAGTTTCCCAAGTCCCAAGATTTGAAGGACCAATGCAAAGTGTAATGGAAAATTTTCAACCAAAATATTATTATACCCTCATAAATCATTTAGAGGGATATTTTTGTGCTTTTAATCACTTTGGGAATTCAAACAATATGAATACTAGTGCTGCCTCTAATACTAGGTCTAAGAAAAACATTATTGAAGAGAAAAAAAGAGAAACTCAAGGACCTATTTTGGTCCCCACATCATATCCAATGCTGATTGTGTCAAATTAATCTCCTAGAGTTAAATATCGTTAGAATTTTTAGAATGGAAAGATAGATCCTATTCACCCACCTTCACAAGCTACATCATAAGGAGCTAGTATTTCTAAGGAGCCCCCAAAGGTGAGAAACTCTACAATTAATATTATGGAATAGATGAATAAGATACAAATTAACATATCATTTTGGCATTCTCTGATAATACTAGGGTATAAATATATACTCCAAAAATAATTACAAGGATTGGGTAAGCAAGTTGGATCATCTAGGAATGAAAATGTTGTCCTAGTTAATGGAACTCAACCTATAGATGGTCAAGTGAATAATAATGAAAAAAATAATCCCTTTTAATTTTCCCTAATCATTGATGATTTATTAGTCCATAATTTCATTATAGATAGTGGGTTTAGTGCTTTAGTTGTGCCCAAGTGTTTAGCAGATAAACTAGGCCTCAAATATGAGCCAATGACTAAGGCAGTCTTACAGTTGGATGGATCACCATATAATACTTTGGGGGTAGTTAAAGATATGAATTTTATCTTACATGATTATTTCACTTTTTATATTCCTCATGATGTGTTTTTGGCATATTTACTTCCATACTTTTCCCTTTTCTTGTCAAGAGAGTTTAAAGATAAGATAGGTGGATACTTGGTAGCCAATTAGTCCTACATGGTATTTAGGACAAATTATGGTACTAAGGTGAGGATTTAATCAAAACCTATACATCATAATCACTTGGAGCCTTACATTCCTAAAGTGTAAAATGTCAACTATGTCATTATTAATGAGGAAGAGCTCCACATAAACCAATCTCCAACATCTTCTCTTAAAGGAGTTTTTGATTTATACTTAAATGAATGGGGAGATGAACATTATGAACATGATCCTTAAAAATTCATGGAGTAATTTATTCTTGGGGTGTATTTTATGAAAAATTAGGAATCCGTCATTCAAAATTTAATAAAACCAAGTGAAGATATAAATGGTTTATGGCAAATTTTCTTTGATGGGCCAAGAAGCAAGATTTGGGTAGGTGGTGGAAAAATGTTAGTTTCCCCTTGTAAATAAAGGTACTTTTCAACTTTTATATTTCAATTATCATTTAATTTCAATATGGTATAATATGAAGCCCTCATTCATGGTCTTGAATTGGCAAGGAAATGAGGTGTCAAAGAATTACAAGTGTTTGGTGATAGTGAGTTAGTTGTGAATTAAGTTAGAGGGTAGAATTTGACCAAGAACTCTTAGCTTAAGCCCTATAAACATAGAGTGTGGGATGTTCTATAATATTTCCAATATTTCAACATCACATCTATTCCAACAGAGGATAATAATCATGCTAATAGGTTGGCAGTAATTGGATCTCAAATTGATGTTCCAAAAGGGATAAAGAGGATAAGAAGCAGCCTCATCTAAAGGTGATTATAAGGCCCTCCATATGGGATAATGTCACTAATTTTCAAGTGTTTGATAGTGATTAACAAATAGAGGAAATTTTTTTACAATAAGAGGTTGATTTTTATACCAAGAATCACACCAAATTATATCAACATTATGGAGGTCAGATTGTCCAATTGAAATCCAACAAGCTTCCTAAATGCGAAGTTACTCTTGAGAGCATATTTAATGAGAATGACCAAGTAAAGAAAGAGAAGGTAAGCATGTCGACCAAGAAATAAAACTATGATAAGGTATAAATAATTAAGGATAAGTTACTTACACTTGTAGAAGTATGTATTAGTCAAGATAAGCATGATTTCATTGAGTTATACAAGGAGTTTTATGATGTCTTTGCATGGGAGGATAGTAATTTGAAGGGTTTTGATCCAAGTCTAGATAAACACACCATAGAGATAGATGAGAGTTATAAAACTATTAAGAAAAAATAAAGTACAATCAATCCTAAGATTTAACCCATCATGAATAAAGATCTCACGAAGTTGATTGACTCTAGAATCATCTTTCCTATCAAACATTCATCTTGGCTAGCCAACTTAGTCCCTGTTAGAAAGAAGAACAGGGAGACCATGTTGAGTGTTTATTTTAGGGACTTTAATAGATTATATTTGAGAGATAATTATCCCCTTTCTTATATCAAATAATTTCTACAAGTTGTGGCAGGTCATGAGAGGTTTTCTCTCCTTGATGGGTATTCTAGATACAGTCATATTTTAGTGAAGGAGAGTGACCAATATAAAACAACTGTCACTAATAAATTGGGTACATATGCATAAAGGAAGATGATTTTTGGATTGTCTAATGTTGTATCTACATTTCAGCATGTAATGGATATGGATTTTCAAGGACTAACCAATGACATTGTGTTGGTGTATCTTGATGATGTAACAATTTTTTGTAAGGATGCAAAGGATCACTCAAATCACTTAAGGTATATTTTGGAAAGGTGTAGAGAGTTTAGGATCTCTCTAAACCCAAATAAATGTGTGTTTGTTGTCCATGAATGAAAAATCTTAGGACACATTATCTCCAATAAGGGATTATCCATAGAACTTAAAAGGGTGAGTGTCATATTTGCATTATCTTTGCCTAAACACAAAAAAGGTTTACAAAGTTTCTTTGGGAAAACCAATTTCATAAGGAGAATCATTCCTAATTTTTATAACTTGGCCAAGACTCTAATCTCCATGCTAAGGAAGGATGAAGTGTTCACTTTGACAAGAAGGGGAAGGAAAGTTTTAAGGAGATCAAACAAGCCATTGCTCAAGCTCCAACCCTTGTAAGTCATAATCTATCAAAGTAATTCAGTTTGTATACTTTTAGAAATGAAGAGGTAATGTCTACCATGCTTAATAAATCAAATGGTGAAAATTTAGAGTGACCTATTACCTCCTTTAGTCAAGGTTTAGAAGGATATGAGGTAAAATACACCTATGTTGAGAAATAAGTACTATAAATTATTAGGAGCCTAAATAAATTTAGGCATATGTTATCTAATAACAAGATTCACATATTTATACCTCATCCTAGCTTCAAATACATTCTCTTGAGTAGAGACTTGAATGAAAAGAGGGCTAGTTGGATCACAAAAGTGATGGAGTATGATGTAGAAATCAAGACAACCAAGCTAGTGAAAGGGAAGGGGTTATGTGAGAATATTGATTCATATTTGAAGGTGAAAAAAGAGGTTGTTTTGGCACTCCATGATGATCCTATGGTATCTACTCCTTCATCAATGGGATGTTGGACACAAGATATGATCCATTTTCTTCAAACTGGTGAGTGTCCACTAGGCCTAAAAAGAGCTAGAAGAAGATACTTTATATTGCAATCCATTCATTATGTACTTATTGATGGATTATTATTTAGGAAGGAATTTTTAGGTGTTTTATTGATGTTTATTAAATAATATTTAAATAATATCAGATTGATAAAGTACTATTTGTGTTTCATGATGGATCAATTGGTGGTCACTTTGCTCCAAGAACCACAATCACTAGGATTATGACGGCTAGATACTTTTGGCCTAATATATTAAAAGACACCCATTCTTAGGTAAGGAAGAGACCAAAATGTGCTCTATTTTATGGAAAGAAAAATCTTGGTAACTTACCTCTTCATCTAATTCAATTTGATGCACCCTTTATGCAATAGGGTTTGGATTTCATATGCCTAATCAATCCAGCTTCCAATGCTAGTCACAAGTGGGTGTTGACTACTATAGATTAATTTAAAATATGGGTGGAGGATATATCTCTCAATGAGGAAAATGAAAAATCATTTATATACTTCTATGAAGGTATAATAACAAGGTTTGGGGTTCCTTCAATAGTAATTTTAGATAATGCATTGGCTTTTCTTGGAAAAAAGACAAGTGAATGGGATTTGAAACATGCCATCTATCTTAGTACCTCATCCAGCTATTATCCATAAGCAAATGGACTATCTAAGTTCACTAATAATAATATAATAAAAATTATAAAGATTATAATGGAGGAAAAACAAAGGAATTGGAATTCCAAGTTGAAGATAGACCTCTGGGCTAATAGGATTACCCCAAAGAGAGCAATTAGAAACTCACCATACACACTTGTCCATGGGAGAGAAGCTATACTATCTATTTCACTTGAGTTACTAACCTTAGACCTCATTTATCAGTTGTAATTGATGGAGAATGAGAGCATGAAAGCTAGGTTATGTGAGTTGATGGAACTTGAGGAGATAAGAGATCAAGCCATGCTAACTATGAGAGCTCACCAAGAACAAAAAAAAAAAGATACTTTGACAAGAAATCCATGCCTAATTTTTAAGGAGGAAGACTTTATCCTAAAGTGGGATGAATATAGAGCTAAACTTGGAAGACACACAAATTTTGATGCTTTGTGGAGTGGCCCATATGTGATCACACAATGCAAGCAACATAATGCTTTCTAACTCTCAAGGTTGGATGGATACGAGCTTCATATCTCAATGAATGGGATATGTCTCAAAAATTGTTACTAAGGTTGTCCTATCTCCTTGTACATAGTTTCTTTCTTTCTTTGTGTTTCCCAAGTGCTTATGCACATGTGTGAGTTTTTCCTTATGTCTTGCCTTACCTTTTTAGTATCGTGTATTTGTTTTGTGTTTGATTTTGGAAAATTCCTTGATATTTTTATTCAAGAATAAATTGAATTAATTGGCCCTTAGTAGGATAAGGGTACTGGTCCTTAGTATAGCAGGCATACTACCCCTATGAGTCACCATTTTGTTGACCAAATTTGACTTTTTGGTCAAATTTGGCCATCCCTAGGAAATTTTTTTTATTCTAAACATTTTAAGGGATAATAAAATGTTTTCATAGTAATTATTACTTATTATATGATGTCATTTGAGGTCATTTTATATTTTGTCTTAGTCATATTAATCAATTTGTCCATTTGGGGTCATTTTATGTACTTGTAGGGGCCATTAATGTAAATGGCATGTTTCCAAAGGTTCTTATGTATAATATTTTCATTTAAAACATTGAATAAGTCAGTTTAGGTGTCCAAGATGTTATTAACCTATGAATTTTGTAGGTTGTTCATCTAAAATTATATAAATCAACTAAAAAAGAGGGAAATTAGCACTTGTACAAATTTTTGGGAAGTGTGTTGCATGGGGAAGATCATGGGGGGTCTCCTGATCCTTCTAAAACTCACGTCTATACTTGGTGTGATCTTAAATAGTCTTTTGGATGCCAATTTTTTTTTGCACATTTCTTGCTATTCTTGGTAGACTAGAGTGACCATCAGGTTTTTGCTCAGTATGGGAAGCAAAAGTAGCTTCAGATAAAATGATTTTGGTAGATCATAGTACAATAAGATAAATTAATTTTAATATATTTATTTTTAATATTTGTCAAATATGTTATATTAACCATTGTTAACAAGTTGACTGTGTAAATTTGATAGCTATTTGGTACACCCTATAGGTTTTGCTCCATTTCTACCAAATTCATATGAACTAGTTTCTAATGTTGGCTCCATAGGATGTTGGATTACTTATTATATGGTATTAATTATTGTTTGAATGATTCATTATGTTTTTATGATAAAACTTGGTCTATCATGCAAGGAGGTGTCATCATGTGTAGTTTTAGTTAGAGTGCTTTGATTTGCTGAGTGTCTCTCTCTTATAGGTGACTCTTTCAACTGGGAAAGAGTGTTATATAACAACTTGGTTCATGTGACCATATAATTTATAATTCAACTTCACCATGTCACTTCTTGGGTTGTTTTATAGTTTTTTCCCCTCCATGGTCAATTCCTTACACATTTCTAGTTATAATCTCATGAATAAATTGGTTCATCATGTCTATGAGGTTGTAATGGAGGTGTATTGGTATATCCAAGACTTTAAGAGTTGAATTAGGTCCTTTTTCATGTTTTTGAGAGAAATTTTTTTGATCACATGCTCATATGCCATGCCAAATAAATACTTGGTACATCTATCTGCTCTTTTTCACATGTGTTAGTGTCTCTAGGTTGTGATAGGTGTTTTGAAGTTGGTTCTAAGTTTTAATAGATGGAGACCACAATCATTGAAGGTTTAACATGGTATTTGGGAAGTTTTTATCTAGTTCACCACCATGTTTACCTCAATTCTATGCTTTACCCACATATTCTACCAAAAACATTCACTTATAAGCCCTTGATGATGTCATGTTGGCATAAATGGAGGTGGATATGTGTTAAAACTCTTTATTTTTACTTGAAGTGAATTTAAAATATCATTAAAGGCATGAGATTATTTTTTATACTCATGGTTCATAGTGGTCCACACCCCAATCCACTATTTTCTTCTCAAAACAATCTCCCACAGGTGGCTGAGCATGAGTTCAAGTGTGTACGGGAGGGCATAGTAATTTTATACATATTTTTAATTTTCATGACTAGGAAACCATGGAAGACCCACTCCAAGTCCCTAGAAGGTAAAATGGAAGCATGGAACTTGTAAGAAGGTCAAAGACTGAGTTTGGGAATGTAATCCCTAAAGGAGCAAAATAGAGCTCCAAGAGGGTTTGGTGGGCCTTCCAAAGTACACTTAAAAAAGTTTTGAAGGCTTGAAACTTGGTAGATACATAGACACTAGTATAATAAAGGACCCTATAAATTTTTGGGAGGAAATAACAAGGGAAAGGTGGTTTTGTGAAGTTTCAAAAGTGTCTCAGAATAGTCTAAGAAACCTTAATGATGTCTATAGGCCTGTAGGGAACAAAAGGCCTTTTGTCACATTGAAGAATAAGGCCAAGCATAAGAACATGAATTGAATGATTATAATAGTATAAGGAGAAAATATAAAATAAAAGGAATCAAATAAATGTTAATTTATGTCATTGTACATGTGTGACCACCTACAAGCATCCTTCAAGCATGAAATGATAACCTACAGGGGTCAGACAAGTTAAATAGGGAGAAAGAATGGTTTATACACATTTGGTGTGGTTTTGTTCTTTCCAAAATGACTATGAGATAGATAGATATTGTGGGGAGATCCAAGGTGGATTCAAAAAATCTTTTATCATTATAATCATCCCAATAAATCCCTATATTCACCTACAGGTAGAGTTGTGGGTAGAGCACCTTAATTCAAATAGTGACATGAGAAAGTTATGCAAATTAGTGCCTTGGAAGATCATAAAGAGGTATGTTATCTAGGTAGACATTAATTGAGTTTAAACAGACTCAATACATATTTCCACACTTCATGAAAGTGTCAAAAAGGAAATAGTGACCTATAACAGACCTTTACAAATATGTCTCAGTCCTACAGGTAAGAACCTAGTCTCAATGGCAAAAGGGTGCATTAGTATGATGTATAAGCTTAGTCATGATATATTAAATGAACCATCACCTTAATTAACATGTTTTATAGGTCATGAGACCCTTTCGAGGAATTAAACAAGCCTACATAGGGTCTTAGACCCCTATTTTCACCTACAATAAGGTCTATGCAAGCAAAGGCTACAATGAGATATGAACTACCTACAAAGGAAAGGAGGCTTCCAATTATTATAAAATAGTTCATGATGATACAAGAGTAACTATAACACACCCAAGACATTACTAAGGGTCTCAAATGTTTTCCAAGCTTAGCAAATGGACTTTAGTCTATACAAACAACTAAGAAACATCTTGGTTTAAAGGGTAAGCATGAATAATAAACTAAGGAGAAAGGTTTTGGATGGTTTAAAAAGATCCATGAGCACAATTTCAAGGTTTTAATCATTTTATGACAGCATAAAGGCATCACATTGGCTTGGAAAGGTCATCCACAAGTGGATTTGGATAAAAATGTAGGAAAATAGGGGTTTTTAGCCCCTTTTTAGATAACATGAGTTGGTTAGGTACCTAAATTAGGGAGTCTGACCTTTCCATTTAGTAAATATCCTTATTATGACATTATAAAACTCCAAAAACTTTAATTTTTTATTAATCTCTATGTTGTCTTAGAGATTAGCCGCTCATGAAAATCAAATCTTTGGCAAGTGAAACAAAAGATGGCAAAATGAGTAAATTACCTAAGTTGAGGTCTTGGGATATTCAAGGATCATTATTTGATGGGTATGGATAATGTGTAGAGTATAATTAACAATAAATCAAGCTCTAACCCTTCATAATGTCTTAAATTTTCATGCACAAAGTTAAATTAGGCAAGTTCTCACTAGGCCTAATCGGAAAATGAGAGAGAAAAGATGAAAATGAGTGTTTGAAAGGTCATATGATGACTTTGTGAGTATTAATTAAGTGTAAAAAATTCATAATAAACCATCTTAAATATGTTATAACAAACCCAAGTGATCCAAATTTGTAGGTGGTATTCCAAGCCCATTAGGCTTTAAAGAGACTTGGAGTCAATTTGGGGTCTACCTTCATTGTTAGGCCTTGATGAGATATCCATATTATTTGGGAATGTTTATGGAGTGAATTAAAACATGTATGAGATTTTTTATACAAATGAACTTTTAGGATCAATAGCTCAAGTATGCAGGAAAGTGGAGAAGCAAGATCAATAGGTCAACTTGTAAAGCTCATATCTTTGCTAAGGCTCTGTCTGGGAATAAAACAAGTTAGGGGAAGTTAGAGAGGGTCCTCAACAAAAAATTTATGTCATTATTCTTTAACTTTAATATGCCATTTATATGAACAACTGTTAAGAGTAAAAAATAATCTAAAACCCTAGTAAAACCCTTAGAGGAACTCGATTGAGAAAATAAGCATGGAGAGCCATTAAAATGGCATAGTTTATCAAGGAAACCTATTGTATCATTAATAATACTCACTAAATCTCTTACCCATGAAAATAAGATGTATATAGCTATACACACAACATGCAAAATAGTGTTTTTCTCACCATTTTCTATGTTTTGCAGGTTATAGGAGGTTTGAGAGGATGTAATAAAGTTTGGAGGGAGGATAAATACCTATTACACTTCTATATGGTAATTTTATTCTATTAAAAAACTTATAAGTGTGATAAATAGATCTCTCATTTTAGCTAGTCAAAATTGGCATAGTGAGCACAAAAGTGAAAACTGTGGAAAACTCAAATGGATGTCTATTTAAGGTGAATTTGAGAATTCCAAGACCATGGAAGGTATTTTAAAGTGTCAATAACTCATTAAAATGTATTTTCATGTAAATATAAATTCATTTTTGAAGCCAAGTGTGAGGGGTAACTAAAACAAGGAATTTTCTAGACTACAAATAATGATTGCTTCATTCTAGGAGTTTCCAAGGAAGTAGGAATGAAACCAATGCATGTAATTTCATGCTTGAAGGATTTCCATCTTATTCTAATAATCATACCTATAGTAAACTAATCAATTATGGTATGTTAAAACAAGTCCAAATGATTGAGGTAGTTTTCTGAGCCAAGATAAGGAATTTTGAGACACTTTTCATCAATTTCATGAGTTGTATGGACATTTCGACCCCCTAAAATTGAATGGATAATTTAAAATATCTCTCTCATTAGATTTTAACCTCCTTTATCTAATTTACATGTGTAAATGTGACCTTTGGACTTCCCTTGCCTTGTACCTCTCTCAAAAGCTATAAATATAGACTCTTTTGGATTTTTGGAGTGGCCTCTATTGGTTGATGGTGAAAACCTAGCCAATTTTATAATTGAAGAACTCTTGAAGAAATAAAAAAGTGTTTTTTACTACTTAAATATTTTTAAATTGAGTGTTCGTGAAATCTTTTTGGTCTTGTCTATTAGAAGATCTTCTTTTCTAGTGTGTTATTCGTGATTGTTTACCAAGTCTACAGGAAGGGTATTATTACAGGTCTTTGTTAGTATTATTTTCTAAGTGTATAGGTGTATTATAAGTGGTTTGTGACTATATTTCCTCATGTAATAATACATTACCCTCCTAAGTATCAAATACCTTCTTGGATCTAACATATGAAATATTTATGTGACAATGCATCTTGAGTTGTGAGTTTTGTGAGAGAGACTTTGTTTATCTTTAAGTAGTGTAGTTTCAATCAAATAAGAGGATATTAAACATTGGTTCATAACATTTTGGTTTTATTAGTTATTTTCTTAACCCTGTTCATCCATAATTTTATAGGTAAGGAAGTGATTCAAAGAGTGCATCAAGGGAACTACCCCTTCTAGAGATTCATCTCTCAACATTATCACCCATAGAAAGAGGGATGTTTCCATTATACCACTTGTATGAGGAGAGATAATAATCTATTCAAGGGTGAAAATACAAGTGTCAAGACTTCCCTCAAGAGGTTCCTCAAGTATATGCATATTTTCTACCTTCCTAGATAGTATTCCCATAACCTTGTAAAATTATCTTACAACCATGTATTACCATATCCTAGCTTTAGTCCCACCCATAGATCCATCCTATGGAATGCCTCCCCACCTCATTGGGAATTCATCTATTTCCATAGTTACAACCCAACCAATAACTACTAAAGCATCCTCATCTACCAAAAATCCCTTTGACACTACCATGAAAAACTAACCAACCCAAACTAGGAACACTTTTATACCTTTCACTCCTACCAACAACTTCTCCACCTTAGGAGTAAGCCAACCTATAACCACCTAATCTCCCTTAAAAATGGGAATACCTACCTCTAGCATTACCAACCTTACTTTAGATACCCATAATCCATCAACCACTACTTCACTTTAAATCCTGGTGCTGTCCTAACCTCTATCATACCACTAATCAACACAAGGGTCACCACCCTTCCACGAATCACCAACCTAACTACCACTCCTATCACATAAGCACCCATTAAACAAAACTTTGGATACATCCCTAACCTAATAGGGCATTTACCCCTACCCACTACCTAACCACCAACATCTAACTACCCTTATGTGTCTTCCACCCAACCATTGGTATCTACATACCAATATGTGGCAGCCTCCCAACCTTCTACCCACTATCAGTATGTCACCCAACCACCACAATAATATGCATCTTACAACCTTCTAGTTGCACAAACCCAAGTGGACCTAATGATGATACTTATGGACAAGATGACCACATTAGAATCATCCATATTGGGTGCTCACAACATCATATCATATAACCAAATCTGTAATGAGCCCATCCATCCATCTGTATCTATCAGGCCATATCCCCCCTAATGGGAAATTACCAAGTTATCTAAATTCCATAGTAAGGAGGTTTCTAAAAAACTCCTTAGGGAATTTAGGCATGATTTTTATCTGATTACCTATGATGATTCCTTCCTTCTCTAAAGCTTCCCCATGTCCCTATTTGATTTGACTTTGTACTGGTATAGTGTCATACCCAAGCACTCCCTTTTTTCCTTCACCCAACTTGGTCAAACCTTCTTGGATATTTTTTTGATTAATATCTCTAAGAAAGTTTTTATCATTGACCTCTACTATATATATTAGTTTGAGGATGAATCTATTTCCAATTTTGTAGCTCATTAGAGGATCTTAATTAACCAACTCTCCTCTTCCTTTCCTCAACCTAAACTCATAGAGCTCTTTGCTCAGGCATGTACCAAACATATATCCTTTATACTACATGTCCAAAGCTTCATCACCTTTGATGAAGCTTTTACCATGTCACATAAGTTATAGAATATATACATATATGAAGGGAAGCTAAAATTGAAGAACAAAAAATCCACCTACAAAACCAATGAAGCCTCTTCTTCCAAACTGAATAACTAGTCCAATACTAATACAAGTGGCATGGTAACCATTAATGTAGTTTTCCTCAAATCCAGTCTTCTACCATCATTTATTCAACCAAATTCCTCTAGTTCCTCAAAGCAAAACATGAAAAACCAAAACCATGGTAAATAAAAGCAATTCACTCTGCTTGGAGAATATTATGATTCAAGCTTGGAGAAGTTATTAAAAGCTAACATTATTAAAATTACTCCTATCAAACCACCCAAATAATTTGAATCTTTTCATATTTCACCTAGTTGGTACAATGATAATTATCTATGTGCCTTCCATCGAGTGATAGGGCATGATGTTAGTAGGTACAATATCTTCAAGAGCCTTGTCTAATCCCTCATTAACAAGGGTAAATTACATTAGACAACCCTAATGCACCAAAAAACCAATCCCTTAACATATTTAATAAACCCTTTCCCAACCATATTCTTGATAAGATTGAGAGAAACATAGTTTAATGTGCTCATGATACCCTCACGATTAACATAGTTCTTGACACAATCATTTCTAAGGAACCCACTAACCAACCTAGCTATCCCTCACCCCCTTTTCTTATTAATGTAATAAAGTTACCTTATCCTCTTTTGGAAATCCAAACCAAGGAAACCCCAATTTATCCTCCTCCACTTATCAAGTTGGTGGAGCCATCAACACCTCCCTTGGCTTACATATGAGACCAAGCACCCATTTTATGTTTCTTATCAACCACAGAGCAACCTACTATCCCTTTAAAAATCATTCCCAAGAAGGAAATACCCATGTATAATCTTCTCATAGATGATTCAACCATTTAAACCTCATGTAATTTGATTAATAAATATGATGAGTTTACCATCCTTGTGTCCCCACTTAAAGGCTTATCTTTCAAGTCCATTATTAAAGGAATAAAACTAGCCTACAAACCATTCTCTAGGTTAGTGCAGAAATTGGAATTTATTTCAAACCCTCACATGGATCAAGCCACCTTATAGTATTAATTAGGTCCACCTTATATCACCAAGAAATAACCTCTAATCATACCTTTAGTAGATCAACCCACCACTTCAGCTATCCAAACTCCTACCCTATCAACCAAACTAATAGCAATTTTAAAAAATCTAATGATTCCTCAACCATCAAGGCACCTAAACCCAAAGTAACCAAATAACATTATCAAACCAAACCAATAAAATCTATTAATAACCTTGGCACCTTTCCTACATATATTCTTAACCACCCATATGTGAAGGTAGAGCTTGCCTCACCAAAACCAACAATCAAATGCCAAACCAAAGCAACCAAAGAGATAAAACCACCCAAAGTATTGAAGCCCCAAATTTTACTTCCCTCAGCCTTGCCCTCCATTTTAGCACCTCATACCTCTACCTTGATTAGGAAACCCATTATCTCTACCAAAACCCCACCACCTCTTTTAGTTACACCTTCATAGTTTCTTTTTGATGCACCTCTCTTCACCATGCCAACAATACCTAAGCTACCTACCTTGAAATCTTCTACCTATAGCTCATAGATATCCTTGTATAAACCAAATCCATCAACAAACACACCACCTTACGTAAGGCACCTATGACCAAACCTACTTCCAAACAATCTTTCTCCTTAATAACCAAAGCTAAGATCATTAAACCTCTACCACCTTTAGCAGAATCCTACTCCACCATTTTCCATAGGTTATTGAAAACTTATTATTTATACTTACCTCCCATTAGACCATTTTATCCTATTGCTTCAAAAACCCATTTGGTATAATGACCACCAAGTGTGTTCTTATTATAGGACACCTAGCTATGACATGGAGAACTACAAATCTCTCCAAACCATTATCCACTAAGTTTATGATGAGGATGATCTATTAATAGATGAACCTCCCATGAGCCCTATGTCAATCCTACCAACAACAATACCTATCTAATTCTTACCCACTCCTCCACTCTCACCTCAAAGTGAATATGAATCTAACCAATCTTCTACCCTAACTCCCCCTCCTATCCATACTATTAATGTGGTCATGAGATCATAATAAAAAGATAAGGAGAAGGCTAAGTTGTCCATTCTATAAATGTATCCATCTTCAACCTCTAAACCAAATTAAACCCATCTATATCCATCTTTAACCATATCCAAGGTATCTATTTTATTTGGCTCCCAATTTAACCCCTGAAAATCCATAAGGAGAGTTTTCCTCAAGCAACTTCACCAGATCCCATTGAAGATGAGATTGTATGAGTTGATTTCTACCTCTCCTCATCACCACCAAACACTAATAGAGGCTTTGTAATTGGTAGAGGTCAGAATTGAATACCCCCAACCTCTAGCAACCTTTATTGGTTCCCTTCAAATTTCCAACCTTTTTATCTTTAAGGATTTGAAAATACCTTCCATCTATCTAGATGACCCAGATCCACCTCTCTTTATTATTGCTTACGTCAACCAAACCCACATCAAATAGGTCATGATTAATGGGGGATCTAGTATTAACATCATCTCCTCCCATGCCTACAACTAACTCAACCTACCATAAAATGTCATGTCTAATACCTTAGTCATCTTTTGATCATTAGATGATACCATGGCCACTACCTTGGGGAATATTGTCCTTGACATCCATGTAGGACTCTGCATGCTCCCTGAACTCTTTTATTTTATGGAAGGTGAATTCAAATACAACATCTTATTAGGACAACCTTGGATCCACTCCATGGGTTACATCCCTTCCACCCTTCACTATTACATCAAATTTAAACATGAAGGCTAGGTCATCACTATCCAAGTTGACCAAACTCCTTTCTTGACATACAACATGACCTATCACCCCAATGGTGTCCTCATACCCCCATCCAACACAACATAAATAGCTAAAGACCAACTTTTAACCATAAAATTGGATGTCATATCCCCTTCCACAAATAAGGTATCCACTAGTTCTTATACCCCTTCAAACCAAATCCCCACCATAGACCCTTTGGAATCAATGTTTCATCATATTTCACTAAGGGAGTATAAGCTCTTAGCCCTTAACACTTTCCCTACTCCTCAAAAGTATGGGAAACTTACTAACCAACCAAGATATGACCAAAATGTTATAAATATTGTTCTTCTTGGACCTCCTCACTCTTAGACACATTCCATATATGAGGGACTCAAGAAACCCCTTGGTACTTATACCACATCTCTTCCACCCTGACCATTCATTGTTGGATTTTCTTACCAAGATAAACTATGCTTCATCAAGACATACCTCCATTGGTGTGCTTGTAATGGCTTTAGTATTAGATGGTATGATCATGACCCACATGAGGTTGTCTCTATTGAAACTAGGAATCCTCATGAGAAGCATGGCCTTGGTTTCATCATACCCAACAAGAAGCAACCTAAACCACCTACCACCACCATTGTTGAGGAAGATACCCCTTCTTCACCCACTTCTCCTCTGTCTATGTGTGAGGATGATGAAATATCCCACCTAAATTTTTTTGATCAACATGATCACCCTTACACCCCTAACTTATCAAAAGGAAGGGGTAACCACAACCATCCCTTTGACCCATCTTGAGATGATAGGAGAAGACACTCCTATCATTAATACTATTCATTTCTAAGATGATGATTCTATTCTCACCTATTTTGGTGCCCTTAATTCTTTAATCCATAAATCCCTTCCACCCAAGACCTTGACCATGTTGAATGAATCCACCATGGATATCAACTTGGGCACTCTAAAAAACCCATGCATTATCAAACTTGGCCAATCATTGAATTTTAAGGAACTCCAAGACTCCCCTTCTTTCCTCTAAGATCATAACATAACCTTTTCTTGGTATTACAATTATATGCATAGAATTTACCCTACCATTACAACCCATAACACAGTCACTAACTATGACACCAAACCTATCAAGTAAAAGATCTGATGCATGTACCCTCACATAGCCCTTCTTGTCAAATAAGAGCTTCAAAATCTATTTATCAACTTCATTAAAACTATTGACTACCCCTAATGGGTCTCAAATTTTAAACCTATCACGAAAACCATATGAGGACTAAACATTTGTGTGGAATTTCATGAACTCAACCTCACTTACCCTAAAGATGACTTTCCCCTAGTAATAATCTACCAACTAGTTAATATTATATCTAGCCATGAGATGTTATCTCTCATGGACAAATTCTTAAGATACAATTAGATCTTAATCACTCCCAAATATCAACACAAAACTTCCTTTACTACCCCATAGGGAACCTCCTACTATAGAGTCATGACTTTTAAGTTAAAGAATGTTGGTGAAACCTACCAACATGTCATGACCTATATCTTCCATGATCTTATCCATATTATTATAGAGGATTATGTGGATGACCTTCTCAAAAATTCTAAACTCTAAATGGATCATTTAGGCATTCTTAATATCATCTTTGAGAAACTCATCCATTACCATGTCTGTCTAAACCCCAAGAAGTACATTTTTAGGGTTTTTTTAGAAAAGTTTCTTGTCTTTATCATCTCCCTTAATGTAATCAAAGTCAATCCCACTAAGATCAAATACATGCTTGACATGCTCCCTCTAGTAAACCTTAAGAAAATCCATAGTTTTTATGGGAAGCTTCATTCCATTCATCACTTATCTCTCAGCTTTTGGATCAATGTCAACCCTTCCACCACCTTTTGAATAAGGATGTCTCCTTTAAGTGGAATAATGACTATCAAAAGGCCTTTGATTCACTCAAAAATTACTTGTTGTCTCCACCTATCCTCACCTATCCCAAGGTTGACCACCCTTTTTACATATATATATCCACCACTAACCATTCCCTAGGGACAATGCTTGCTCATCGAGATAAACAACATAGAGATCAAGTCATCTACTACATTAGCCACACAATCATAGAATATGAGACTTGGTACTCCCATACTAATAAGGTTTTCTTAGATTTAGTCTTTGTGGCCACAAAACTTCACCACTACCTTCTTAACCATAAAACCTATGTCATAACCAATACCGACCCACTCAAGTACATGCACTCCAAGACATACCAAAACCAATGTATGGCCAAGTGGGTCATGCTCTTAGTAGAGTTGGACCGTGAGTTCATCTAGAAAAATTTAATTAAAGGGAAATTCATTATCAAAAAAATTCTTGAGGCACCATTATCAAATAACCAACCTCATCCTCTTGATTTTCTTGATGAGTCCATTATGACCTTCTCCCAACTAGACTTCACCTATGAAATCACCATGTTATTTGATGGGTCAAAGTGTCAGTGTGGTGGGGGAGTAGGTATCATCTTTATCCCCTTTTATGATGAACCTCTTACTTTGTCCTTCAAGCTTGATTTTTAATGTACCAATAATATGGCTGAGTATGAAGCCCTAGTGATAGGTCTTTAAACTAACTTAGCCCTAAGAGTCAAAACATTCAACATCTTTGCTTGTTGTCAATGAAATAAATAGATCTTACTAGTGTAATAATGATGTTTTACAATAGTAAAAACAACTATTTTATGAACTCTTAACATCATTTAAACACTACCACATCCAATCAACCCTGTGATCTACTAATAATTTGTCAACACCATGTCTTCCCTTACCTTTCAAATACCATATGCACCCTTAGATTCTAAGCTATATATTATTATCCATAGACTAACCCAACCTTCTTATGTCAAACTAGACTCTCCCACCATTTTCAATGTGGAAGAGACCCAACCTGAACTTTGGTATGAACATACATTTGACTAGCTTAACCTCACCATCATTCCTTTTAGCCTTTCTAGGAATTCTCAAAGAACATTATCTAGAATACCTCAAATTATACCATACTAATATGTATCCTTTATAAATATGGATTTTATGGTCTCCTCTTTTGGTACCTACATAGTCACAAAGCCTCTCACACCATCAAGGAAACACATGATGGTATTTGTGGGGAGTACATTAATGGCCTCACTGTAGCTAAGCACATCCTTAACCTAGGCTATTACTAGCCTAACCTTAACCAAGACTGCTATGATTATGTGTAAAAGTTTGTTAAGTGTCAATAACATGCTAATTTTCATCATGCACCTAGCCATAGTCTTCAAGTTTCCACCAATTTTTTACCCTTCTCACAATGGGGTCTAGATTTTATTGGTGAAATTAACCCCCATTCTTCATAGTGACACCATTATATCATCACTATGATTGAATATTTCACCAAGTGGATAAAATTTATTCCTCTAGTATCAACTAAGTCAAAAAATATTGTTGACTTTACCAACCATCATATCATCTATCGCTTCGATGTTCCTCATAAGACTACCACTAACAATGGTAAATATTTTAAGAATAAGTAAATATAGGGTCTATTTGATGCATTCGAAATTAAGTTAAGTTTATCCTCACCCTATCATCCTTAGGGGAATAAATAGGCTAAGTCCTCTAATAAAACTCTTAATAACATGATAACTAAAATGGTTAATGCATATGGTTAGGATTGGAATTTGCATATCCCTTTCACCTTATGGGAATATCATACTAGCATTAGGACACCTATAGGTACCACCCCTTTATCTTTTGTTTTTAGAGTGGATTTAATCTTGCCTCTTGAAGTCTAAATCCCATCTCTTCACATATATTTGTAAGATCTCATTTATAAGAGTGATTATCATCAACACTGCTTAGCTCAACTTGAGCTACCTGATGAGCATAATTTAGTAGACATTACCCATCTCCATGTCTATTAAGAGAATGTCAGGCATGCATATAAAAACCACCTTAGAGTGTAATAATTCAACATCAAAGACCTCATCCTAGAGGAAAACCAACATATCACTAATATGGAGAAAAGCAAGTAGGGCTAATTCGCTCTCAATTGTCTTAGACCTTATATTATAACCCATAAGTATGGATCAAGAGCTTACCGATTATCTTTTCTTGATGGCAACCTAGAACTTGATAAACTTAACACTTCACATCTACATCTATTATTTTTAAGAAGGATCTAATTCACTTTTTATTTTAGCTTAAGCTCATCCCTTGCTTTCAACCACATTCATCTCCACATTTTAGGGGCAATCTATTAAAACTAAATCATGTGATTATCTATCATATTCATAACCTAATATTGCATAATGGGTACCATGGCTCTACCCATGGCATGGTTCTGATGGTACTTTCCACCACTTCATAAGATGGATCCCCATGATTTTTGTCACTAAAACCTCTTTACACCTAATCATCCTTCTTATGTTTTTAGTTATACCTTCATAAAAGTGAACCCTTAAGACTATATAAGCAAGTCTATGTCAAATAAAATAAAATCAATCAAAGTAAAAAACCCCTGTCATTAGCAATCAAGGGTCATTCCTAGCATTCACAGACTGCTCCCTCAAAAGATAACTGCATAAGCATATCTAAAAATTCACAAATATAAGGTAGACTACTCCCTTGAAAGACAACTATCACAAATCCTTGAATGAAGCATATAAACATAGACCTCTCCCTTGAAGTATGACTGAGCAAAGCATTTTTCATGAACATAACAATTTTTTAGAATCTTCCCACATTAATTAGCTTCCCATATACATCAACAAATCAAAATACCCATTATCACAATCACAAAAAAATCAAACTAATCATGAAAGTCTTAATTGGTTCTCTATCATCATAATAAGGTGGAAATAGCAATTAGATTTCTTAAGTAGACTTCTTGCATTGATTAGTCTACACTTTACATGACATAGACTTATTTATACTAAATTTTTGGATACCTATAGAAGAGGCATGTTGGTCTCACAATAATGTTCCATTTTTACCCATCTCCCCTTTACACACTATAAGCAAGGGATTTTTGATCTTAACATTATGTGGCCAAGACATATTTTTAACCAACTAACGAATGCTAATGGAAATCATTTGAAGGGCTTATGTCCATTAATACAACCCAATTTTGGTTTTACTATTTAATTCCTCATCAAAAAAAGCATCTTGCCCTCTTCTTATCCTATCATGACTAGTTAATATTTTCATTACGATGTTGGTCTCTTAATTATATTCTATGTTCTCCTATCTAGTGTTGGTAGTTACCTTACCTCATGTGCTTTACCTTAAGTAAGATATTAGAAACCATAATCATAATAGGTATGTCCATGTGTGTCAAAAGCAACATCACAATCATAATCACAACCATAACAATCATAATAAAAACCATAACATCAATGAGCATTAAGATAATCCACCACTATCCACTACATGTCTAAATTTAAATAATGAAATCCAAATACTCTTTAAAAATTTAGCATTTCATAAGCAAGAAGGAATCTTGACCATATATCAAAACCATATCATGCTTATCTAAGCCTATATCAGTCTCTACCGTACATGAACACAAGCATAATCCATAAGAAATATAAACATCACATCATAATTATTAAACATCAACACAAACCATGAACATGAGTATAAACAAAGATCATATATATCTTGTGAGTCAAGTATAATAATATGTAAAAATAACAAATAAACATGTCTCTATCTCAAAATATACATCTCATCACATTGGCTCATAGGCTAGAATCAAAATGATATACATATGTCATACCCCAAGGTCACCACTATCTCCTAGAGTACCACTAGTTTTTAGTGCCTTCCCACCTATTTTACCTCCCAATACCTCAAATCCAACCATAGATGCTACCCACTAACTTGGTGTCACTACACTGGCACTAGCTACCAAGTTAGCTCTATATTCACATCATTAGGACTCCTATGGATACTATGTCAAAACTATGGCCTTATAATAATGTATCTCCTCCATTGTAGCTAGGTATCATGCCATGGGGATCATGATTGATGGCCCTATCTATGTTTCATCTACTCCTCCTCCTCTTTGCCTTAGAGAGTCCCTCTCCTATGTAACCAAGGAAAGTTAAGATAGTGCGTGGTCCCTATCACTTGTGAGAGTAGCAACCTAACCCTATAATTTAGTAATCTGACCCTATAAGGTGGCCACCTACCTCTATAACACTATAACCTATACTTGTGTAGTGGTTAAATCCACTCATGCCTACCCATTAGGGCCAACTAGATCCATAGCCATTGGCCTCATACCTCCATCAACCCTACAAACATTTGTAGCTACATATAATGGCTTGTACCATATGATGTACCCATCTACAAAGTTGGCATCATCTACCTAAGGCCTTGTTAGCAAATCATAATCTATAAATGTAGGCATAAGATGTAGATCTAGTAATAATATATTTGACTCTTCTCACTTGTACCTAGGGAATGAACCTAGAATGCCATATACTAAACCAAACTACCTCCTCACCCTCTCAAATGGGATGAGATCCACCTCCCCATCCCACCCACTGAGTATCCATCCATAGCAATAAAGGGAAAGTTTTTGCCTCCTATCACTAGGCCATAGTGCAAACTAGACATAAGGCCTCCATGTGATGTCTCATATCCCTAGTGCACTCCTAAACCACTCCAGATTATGTGTACCACATTTTTCACTTGATACAAAAAAATCACCCCTCCATCACATGAAACTAATGGGTAACTCTATTTTTATGTATCCTACCCATGACAATCCCACTGGTCCAGCACCTTGATGTGCTCATAGGCCTAATAATGTAAAACCAAGCTGACATTGATGCCATACCTCATGTGGGCATTGAACCCCCATATCTCTATGTATATCTATACTAAGAGAATAAGTACCCAACTAAACACTTTCCACCCTAGTAATAGCTTGACCATCACCCCTAGTAACAAGTATGGAAACCTCCTACTACTTGAGTTGAGAAGCATAAAGCATGAAATGGAAATAAAAAGCATGTTCATGATTCTCCTCTTCCTTAGAACCCTCTAATACAACTCACTATACCTAAATCCTAGCATGACATCTGACCTAATCAATGTCATCTCCATACAGAAGATCCATGATCTCCTCTCGATCCTCAAACTCTATATGGTAGATTGGATCACCCCAAAGAGGAATTTGGGTGATCTTATGAACTTATTTTGGTAAGATAGTCATCTTATTGATTGACAATAGAAAGGTGTTCATATTAGGATCCCATCTCTTGATGAGTGCTATGACCATAGATGCATCTTGAAGCACATGTTTATAATTACTTATCACCTCTAACCCAACCTCCTCCATATGGGCCCAATCGACTGGGGTTATCCCCTAATAAATGTCTATAAAGATATATGGCAATCTATCATGCATTTGTATCTACTCCCTAACCTATACCAATTCAAAAAAAATGGCTTAGTCACCTACACCATTATCATCTACCCTACCCTTTTAGTAATGAACCTATTTCCCTATCCATCCTACCTATCTACCTAATACTCCCCAAATTTATATACCTTTTAAACCTACAACACTAGCCTATAAATATAAGTAATCATCTAAATTTGCCTTAGCATTTAAAATACTTTCCAAGCCTATCTTTTACCCTAGTCGACTACTGATGGTCATGATGATTGCCAATGGTTAGGCACATTTTTTTCTAAGGATGTTAATGATCGATGGTCAACCCTGACCATCAATGGTCACTGTGGGTGTTTTACGAGCGGAACACCTAAACCCTACCCTACCCTAAAAATACCCAAAATGCAATCAAACTTCCTACCTTGATACCCTAATATGACTATCCACCCCAATTCACCCACCCACTTTATCAATTTCACCTTTCACCTACATATTTTCATGAATTCCCCAAAAACCCTACCTAAGGCCTAATATTTCCAACCCACCCATTTTAACCTACCCTAATTATAGTGCAATTACCAATTCAAGTTAAGGTACCAAATTAAGGATACCCCCACCTAATTTCATGACCACCATAATGGATTCATCCATAGACTAACTCATCTTCATCTATGCTCGCATGATCCTTGTGTCCTAGGTGGTCCTCTAGGTCTACCCTCCACCCAGCTAGTAGTCAACCTCCAACTCAAAAAAAAAACCTCAGTAATCACTTTCACCATAATACAACAATCAACAAAGATCAAGGTTACACACTAGAAAAGTTCAAATGAGGTAAAAGTGATTCTATTTTCACTTTTGACTGCCAGGATTTTAGGGTTTTCACCTTAATTATTGATGGTCATGGTGATCATTAATGGTCACCATTAAGTATCTTAGCCATTGATGGTCAAGATGTTTACCTTGTTGCTTTCACCTAAGTAGACCCCTTTTCAATAAAAACTACCCATTTTTATCCATCCTTGGAGACTACCTTATCCACCCAACCTAACCACCTCATCACCTCATCGTTAGTCCATTTTGGCCTAGCTAGCACATATTTTATGACACTTTTTTCTTCATCTTTTGACCATAGAAACAACACTACCATGTTGACCCTTTTTTGAACATGTACCACCTCATGCTTACCTGACCCACTTGTGTCTTCTTGGGAGCACTTCATATCTTAGATGCGTATGACACTTGACTCATTTTTGTTTTCACTAGGAGCACTTCCTTCCTTGGATACACATTGATACATAGACATCATTTATAAGACTTAATAGGATTAACCCATTCAAATATGCCTAATGTTGTGGCCTAGTTACCCCATCACCAATTTTCCTAGCACTAACCCTTATTTTTATGAATAATAGTAACCTAGTCTATGCACAATATTTGTTATTACACCTTTTATCATGCTTTATGCACTTATTTATACTTTAGTGCCCAACCTATCACCCACATTCAATAAATTCACCTTCATCAACCACCTTTATCTACCTTGTAAAACTCACACTTGATTCTATTTTACCTCGTTGACTTCTAGTTTGAGGGGTAACACCTCATCCCATACTTGGGATAATCAAATCATTATCTAGTAATCCATTTTTGTTTTACAGCTTGTTGATTCAAAGTTGTATAATAAAAATCAAAAAATGTAGACACCACAAATCCACACACTATGATATTGAGTGTTAAAATAACCCTTGATCACCTTAGAACCCACTTGGGACCAATTTAGCCTTCTGACCTCTATCTGAACCTAACCCAAGTTAGTTTGATTAAACTGGCTTAAACTAACCTTTTACCTATTTATACCCTTCACCCTCTACTATCAATGGTTAGGATGACCACTGATAATCACCCTAACCAATGATGGTTAGGATCCACCTCCTTAACCACCATCATTCAAGTCCATCCACCTTGATTTTCTAGAAATAACTCATCTAAATCTAGTTGTGAACCATTGCATGTACGAGTTAAAATTAGGAAGCCCAGTTCACATCTTGTTACAACTCTATTTATCTTGCCTATAAGAAGAGAGGAGCAAGAAGGTGAAAATAATTTTCAATTATTATATATATCTTGTGTATTTATAGTTCCTTTGTTTTTTAGGTCAATCATCATCATCAATCTAGTGATCTAAATACTATGTCAAAGAGCTAACTTGCCACTATAGTTCAGCCAAAATGCTAAGTAATGTTACTCTATTAGAATCATGCTAGACTCCATCAATGAGCCAAATACCTCAATCAACCACCTGATTAGATTTTTTTAAGATAAATATTTGATTTTTAGCATTTAATTGCTTTATTTACTTTTCACATTCAACCAACCATTTATCTACCCAGATCCACACATATTAACTATCTATGGTTGTCTCAATCATTGACAACCTGTTCAACCACTAATGGTCACCTTAACCACCTAAATTCAGCCCAAATATTAATTACCACTATAAAAGTAAAATCCAACAAGATATTTCCACCTACCTACCCTTAGCCAAACCTAATTTTCTATGTCCCTACCCATTCATAGACCCCTGTCTAATTTTTTAAAGTAGACCCCAATCATTTAGCACTATTTTTCATTAAATTATAACTATTTTTAATCATTTGTAGTCTATTTCCTTAGAAAACATATCTTATGTTCAATTTTAGTACCTTTTGATTATTGATGCAAGTACCTTTTATTATACTTATAAACTTAATTATTTGAAACGTGTGGATTGAAATCCCCTGAAGAAGCTCTTGCTTCTAGGATCTAGATATCACTTTGCAATCCACTCAACTCTCTATCTAATAAATAAATTTTCTTTAGTGTTTTATTATTCATAGGTCATCTTCCCAAGCCAAAGAGGAGATCTTCATAGTCTTTTAATTTAATGCACACACAATAAAATAGGTTTTGTCAACCATACCTGCACTTAGTTCTTATTTTTCGTCTTTGAGTAATAAGCTAAAATTACCTAAAACATATTTGATTGTTGATGTAATCACATAGAAGAAGGATTATATTTATAATCCAATCATGTTCATGAGCACAAACCTGAAAGATGCAGAAATTAGGTAATCTATGATCGACAAATAGATCTTTGCCATTGTCAAAGTAGTGAAGAAGTTTTGGCACTACATCTTAAAGAATAAACTTAGTACTATTGTATGTGATCCTAATATCAAGATAACCCTATCATAAAATGAAATAGGAGAATGATGAGGAAAATGGATGGACAAGCTATAATTTGACATAGAGATCAAACCTACAAAGATAATTTAAGGGCAAGGCATTATTTAGCTTATGACTAAACTAGATCTGTGCATCATAGTTGAAAAGGTATGTAAAGCTTAAATATCTAAAGGAGAATGGTATACTGACATCATACAATATTTACTTACAATAACTTATTTTCTTGAGCTTAATAGAGAGAGAGAAGAAGAGATTTGAGGCTTAAATATTATCATTACATGATTAAGAAGGGAGTCCTCTACAAAAAAATTATGAAGGTATTTATCTTAAATGTGTATCTGCAAAAGAAGCTAAAGAAATATTGGATAAATTACATCAAAATATAAGTAGTGGTCATCCTTTTAAGAATACCATACCCCATAATATCTTAATAATGGGCTTATATTTTCCAATAGTTTTCAAAGATACCCATGTTCACGTGAGAACATGTCATGAATGTCAAGCTTTAGCCAAGAGAGAAGTATATGAAGTAATGCGTTTATAGTTAGTTGTTAAAGGATGGCCATTTTCCCAATGGGTTGTAGACTTCATTGGTGTTATCAACCCAAATTCCATAGTAGGCCATAAATTATTGATTAATACTATAAATTATTACACTAAATGGAATAAATCTATAACCAAAAAGAATTATAGAGCATAAGATGTGATTCACTTATTGGAGGAACACATAACAACTAGATTTATCACACCTATTTCTTTAGTTTGTGATAATAGACTATATTTCATATTAGTAGAATTTACTGAGTGGGCACATGATAACTAGATCATCATCAAGTCAACCTCTAACCATTACCCATAGGGAAATGGGCTGGTAGAATCAATGAATAAAATTCTAATCGATGTAATTAAAAAGTTAGCTGGAGACAAGCCTAGGGATTAGCATAATTTAATGAAGTATGCTGTTTTGGAAAACCTAACTAGATAAAAATAATCCCTAAAAGCTTCACCCTATCTATTGATATATGGATGTAACCTTGTGTTCTTAATTACATTAAAACTATCCACTTATTAGTTTATGCAGGACTACATGGAACTGAGTGATAATGAAGAATCAAGGCTATTGGATATCATAAAAATGGAAGATTCAAGGAATAAACCCTTATAGACATTCATAAAACACCAATATGTGTTCAAGAGGTGGTTTGTTAAGAGAGTGAAAGTAAAATCATTTAGGATTTTAGATCTAGTGCTACTTTGAAATAAAGCGCATGAGAAGAAAAGACAACATGATAAGTTTTCCCCACTGTGGATTATAACATACTAGATTTTAGAGATCATGGGAATTAATGTGTTCCATTTAAAGGACCTCCAAATCAATGAGCTTACATATCCAGTCAATATACATTTCCTAAAGCACTACTTCAGGGTTGTATCATCGACTGATATTACTAAGTAACAAAAGACAAATGAATGTAGTTGTATGATTATATTAAGTTTACTTATTTCTTAGAATAGTTCCCTACTTTCATAGATTATATTTCCTACTTTCATAGATTATATTTAATACTTTCATATATTAGTTTCCTGCTTTCTAAATTAATCTTTTCTACTTTCAGTATTTTGCTTTCATAGATTAGATTTCATATTTTTTAGGTTTAGTTTCAATTCTTTCTTAGAGTAATTTTTATTTGATTTTTATGATGATCAGAATTATGTTTGCTCTAACTATAACCAAGTTAAAATCCAAACCAACTGAGATTATGACTAGTGGAAAATGGGAAATTAAAATCTTGACACTTTGGGACTAGTTTATAGATTATGTATATTTTTGTGTTCTTGAATATTTAAGATGAAGGTAGGTAATCTAGAATTATTCTGAATGGTATCATAATTGAATACTTTTACTAGGCATGTATAAGTTGATCTCAAATTAATTCATGCAAATTTATAAAGTTTTATTATTTTATTTGATCAAATGCACTTATCACATTGAGTTGTTGGAAATGATAATTCTATGAATAGATGTGGCTGGTAGGGACATTCTATTAATGATTTATTTTATAATTATACCAGCTCATTGGGGTTCTAGATCCTCTCTTTATCATTCAAGAATAAAATAAGAACAAAATAAAAAAGAAAAATGGGATTCAAAAGAGAAAAAAATATAAATAAAATCAAAATTCTCACATGATGAAATAAGGTCAATGTACCATGCATCATGATCAAAAGAAAAATAATATAATGAGAAGAGCAAGAGCCTAAGGTATCTCTATCAAGACTATGAAAACCTAGTTGGTAGTAGATAAATGCTTGAGATTCCCTTATTTTTAAAGATTTAATAGATATTGGAATGAAACCTATAGCCCCATCAAGGCCTTTGAAAAATTCATCACAATATGGGTTAAATAGACTAGACATTTTGACACACACAGATCCTAAAAATTAGAAAGCAAGTATGTTGTGTGAATTAACTTAGGAGTCTCTTTCATGTTTCTAATTTAAGTATTATTTTGTGGCACACTTCATGATTGATTTAAGATTTCAAACTAGAGTTCTTGATTCTTAAATACTTAGGAGTATTCCCCCTCTAAGTCACCATTTGTTGTACCCAACAACACTTTTTTCCTATAAGGAAGTGGGGACCCACTTTTTCAGATTATTATCTTGATTTTGAGCCCCCTTATTCTATGTTTTTATGGAAAAATGTGGGAAAAATACCATGATTTGGATTTTTTATACTTTGGTAAGATGGCATTGATATTGTGTTTTGATAGACTGAATCTTTCATTCTATCAAGTTTGTTACTTCGGGCTTTTTGTTTTTGAGCTACATATTTTTGGACTTGTGTTTTTGGTTTTTTCTCTTTGGAACTTTTGTTCCACATGAACTGGGTCTTTGAGTTTTTTTTTTTTGGACATTTTTTCCAATGGAATTTTCTCTTTGTAAAATTTTCCTTGAATCAATTTCCCCAAATTAGAATGATTATTACGAACAAACCTTGTCAATACACTTTTCCCAATAGAATTACCCTTGCCCTTTAAACCTAATCTTCAACTTTTATGAAGTATATCCTTTGAAATATTTGTCATGGACAAATTACCTATGAAGTGGACCCTTTATACTATTGCCAAATCTCCCAGCATTTTGGAAATTCCCTTCATAGCTTTTGAAATGTCTCTTTTTGCCTTGCCAACCTACCCTTTGAGATTTATTCAAAACATCCTTCAACATTATTATTATTATGGTCATTTTTCCTGATAGAATTCCTTTAGAACTTTTTAAATTACCTGTCACCCCCTCTGCACATTTCCTTTAATACTTTTATCTCACACATTTCCTTTGGGACTTTTATCATGTACCTTAGCCTTTTCCTTTAGACATCTTGTTCAAGACACTTTCTTTGAGCCAATTTCATTCCTTCAAGATTTTTGACTAAGAGAATTGGGTCTTTGGGATAATTATTTTTGACATTTTGTCTGAAATAATTCCCTTGATGGAATTATTTTAGGACTTTAGAAGTGGACCTTTGCCCCTAACTTACCCATCAGAAGTTTTGTTAAGGGCACATACCATTCGAGACTTTTGTATTTACCCATTGGGACTTTTATAGTTACCCTTCAAGACTTTTTTAAGGGCCCTTTCCCATAAATTTACTTATGAAGTAGACCCTTTAGGTATTTTTTCTATGAAGTAGACCCTTCAACCCTTTTGACCATGCCCTTCATGATTTTTTTTCTTGACCACTTTTTTCCTTATGAGCCTATCCTTAAGTACTTTTTTCATGCACCTTTTGTCCCATCCCAATTCCTTTGGACTTTTTGTTTTGGACATTTTTTTGATATAAAATTCTTGAAATAATTCCCCCTAAAAGGCACATGGCCTTCAAACTTCCTAAACTATCCCTTCAGACATTTTGAAAGTGAACTTTTAGAATTTTTGAAGTGATCTCATACCCTTGAAGACTTTTGTCTTGGGCCTTATGCCCTTTAACCAATTCCTTCAAGAATTTAATCCTAAACATCTTTACCATTAGCCAATTCCTTCAAACAATTTGTCTAATGAAAATGATCCTTCAAAAGAATTGGTGTGGACATTTTGTTTGAAATAATTCCTCCACAAAAGTCCCAAAACAAATTCCTCACAAAAAATTATCTCAAAACAAATGCCAGATTACTAAGTGGCACATTTACTCATAGATCATTTCATTGTGTTTTGAGATTAATTTAATACTTTAGCCAAAGCAAATTGTATTTTATTAATACTATGACCTTAGGCAAAATATCTATGTAGGGTCCCTTTTCACATATTTTCCAAAAAAAATGTGTTAAGTATTCTTTTAATTTATGTTTATAGGAGTAGAGAGTCCCAAGGAAATGACATGTGTCAAATGATGAGATTAAATTTAATAGTTTCAAGGATGTCATTTGATGATCATGTAAAAGTAAAATTTAACTTCAGCAATGGACTAATTCACATAATTAAATTTGGTATCCACATAGACATCATTCGATGGTCATGAGGACACCATTTAATGGCCATGAAAATGTCAAATTTAATCTCATAAAGTATCTATTTGGATTCAAACCAAGATCCTATGGAATGTGTTACTCAGGCCCATTTTTATCAAATGATGCAAAAGTGAGTTGAAAAGTCAAAGCTCCATGAGAGAGACAAGTGTCGCCATCATCGGAGTCCAGTGCATAGATCTAACAACCCATGGGAAGAAGCATGGAGCCCAGTACATAGAAATTAGAAGCCTAGAGTAGCCACTAAGTGGCACACATATGAAGTAGAGAAAAATAGGACATGACAAGTGTCAAGTTTTTGAGATTAAATGAGTTAAAGCACTAAAATCTAATAAACTATGTTAAACTATTACATAAATAGATCAATGGTGCAAGATCAATATGGAATTTTCAAAAGTCCCAAAACTAGTAAAGAGTTGAGAAGTGGAGTAAAAGTGTTCAAAGTATATAGAGGCCCCACAAAGCTACCAAGTGGCATGCTCGCATTCCATCATGCAAAAGATTGATGGTATGAGTCCAAGGTAGGCTTTTTAAATATCTTGGACTCAATCAAGTATTGACATGTGTCACATTTAAAAGATAGCAATAGATAGAATACTTAGATATTTTGAGCTACAGACATTGGGTCTCATAGTTGAGTTAAATTATGAACACACATGTTTTAATCAAAATGATGGAAATAAAAGTGAAGATCCAAATTTTATAAAAGGCACAAGCAAGCATGTAATGCATAGTTTAGATTAATCACATTGGTAAAGTGATTTTGGTACTTCATGCATATGTCTGAGTTTTATTTGAAGGTGGATAAATCTAAAAGATCAATAGGTTATTCTCATAAACTATAAAGAGAAGCATGTCAAATTTTTATAAACGATGCATATTCTAAGTTTCCATATGGTTTGAGCTATAATTGTAAAAAATTGCCTCTATCTTTTTCATATGCACATGTTGCATAACATTATCAAAGGTTATTTTAAATGGATAAAAAAAAAAAAGACTCTTATACAATTTTAGACCACAATTAGAACTACATGTTCTAATTATCATATGTAATCACTTACATGAACTTGAAGGATGAGGCAACCCCTTCCCCAAGCCTATAAAAAAATTGTAATCCAACTTGGATTTTTTTGTCAGAGAATCTTTGAATACAAGAGAAGCATCAATTTTGATTGTCAGTGAATGTGTTTGTGTATTTTATTTCCAATCTTTGTGTAATTAGTTGTTATTTTATTTGGTTGTATGTTTCAATAATATTTAGTGTGCAAAAGTTCCAAATAGATTCTTGATTATTTTGATTAATATACTAATCTATAAGTGTGTAATAGTAACAAAGGAATGGTAAATATATTGCTTAATATAGTTAAATTAAAATTGATTCATAATTATTATTGTGAATGGGTTATTTCTTGGATGTAGTTTTTTGTGTGTGTGCAACAACTAACTTAGATACTTCACTAGCCTGAGCCATAATCTCTTAATTAAGGGTGTGTAAAATCTTCCCTAAGAGGATTAACCTTTGTTTGAGACTTGTGAATATCCTGTATCTTTATCTCCTTAGACTTCCTAACCATACTTGATTGTGTGTGTGAAATTATTTATATCAATAGGCATAGGTTCTAAGATCACTTTTCATTTTAGAAACTAGCCAAGGGAGTAGTTCCTGGAAACCACATAAGCTTTCATTTCTACCTTACCCTTCCCTCCTTTTTTTTGAGTTTATTTTTAGATATACCCATTCTAGATTAACAACTAGCCACCCAACCAACTCACATAGAGATTCACTACTCCTATTAGAACCAAATTTCCATCCAAAAAACTTATCAACAACCTACATGCTCTACCCATTATTCCATCAATAGGTTAAAATAAACCACATACCTACAACTCATGCCTTGGATTTGAGTTTACCTCCATTGAGATTCTAAAATGTTAGAGGCTACCTTGTTACATCTATAGTGTGCATAAACCCCACACCAATAAAATGAATTATTCTAACCCAATTTGACTAATGCTAGGTCCTTTATATTGATCTTGAGATGGATGATCTTCCTCATTTCACCTAGTCTATAAATATAAGGTTAAATGGCCATTATAGATAAGATTTTTTATGTATACTTATTATGCATAATTTTTCCTAAAGATTCACCATTATTCAACCAAGCTAAGACAAAAGACCAAGTGGACAAGAGGAGATATTTCCCATGTGCAAAGTCACAATTTATAAACATCACTCATTCACAGGCTGAGCTCAAGCTTGCTCCCATATCAATTACTAAATGGATTATTCAAGGAAGGTAAATGTTTTGTTTGTATTTTATTAATTTATTTTCTTATTAATATTAGATCACTCTATTGAATATGCTTAGAGTGTTAGTTCTTGAATTCATTTTGTATTTCATTTGGTAATGAAAGAATAATCACCTTTGGATTATTATTCTAGATAATGGCATGCCTATTAAGACCATCACACCCTAAAAATTCCTCTAATTAGTCCTTACCATATTATTCTATAAATTTTATATTGCTAACTTTTGTTGGATTTGACAAAAATTTGAAAAATTTCACTCTTGAACAAGGACTGATAAATGGTGATTTCAATTAGGAAATCAATTAATTTGGCATATGATTCAATGAAAATGTCCCTAAAATTAGTTATTTAATTTTGGTTTCATTCCCTTGTTTTTACCTATGGTAATCATTACAATTGCAGTAATGAACAATGAAACTAAACTAGAAAAAGGAGAAAACAATCTTTGGAATTTATGGGAATGCAAAAATGGCATAGACATGAATGAAAATAGTGAAAAAAATACATATAATAAATGTAAACAAAAAATGGTGGATTCATAGATGAAATCAATGGATTCATAAATGAAATTGGTGAACCTACCCTGTTAAACAACAAAAATACCCTACAAAAAAATACCTAACTTTTGGAGGTTCATTCAGGACCATATAGACTCCATTTTTTATGATTAGTTTTTTAAAACACTGTGTTTTATCATGAATTATCAGATTATGCTATTATTTGGGATTAATTTTTCATATAGTTTTCATAGAATTGAAATTACAAGAGTGATAATTTGTTTATTTACATGGTTTTTATAGAATACCACTATCTAACTTCTAATGGTTTATTACAAGACCTTGAGCAAAAAATTAATGGATTTACAATAAAACAATGTCTATCTTAATTTCACATTTTCTATGGTTTTCTTAAAATTAAACCAATATTTCATTTAAGTGTTTAAAAAATAACACATATTTCAATTGGTGCTCTAAAAATATTTTCTTTTCATCATCTTACTTATAGTTCCATTGATTTCTTGTTTGGGTAGCTAGTATGTCTATGTTCTCCACTTTCCACCTTTAGGGAGCTTGGGTGGCCCAAAAACATATAGGTTACTTGTTTATTATTTATCTAAAATATTGTTTGATGTATGATCTTCTATCACCCATTTTTGGGCTCTTGATAATTAGAAATAAACATTTCTTTCCCTTTATTGCTTTTAGATTATGTGGGTTATACCTCATCACCTTATTGTGAGTTCTTAGGTTATGGTGACCAATATTTAATTCCTTGGCATATGTATTAAATCCATATCCATAAGGGTATATAAATCAAGTTAGGGTAAAGTCATACCAACCCTTAGAGCTTGATAAATTTAGGTATCACTTCACTAAAACTATTACAGATGAAGTGGTCACAATGGAACAATACCCTCTTGTGAATAGCCTATTAAGCACCGATGTCCAATTGAAAATTTTTTGTGCCCACATATAGAAAGGTATATCAAAACCATCTAGATAATTTGTTAAAATTTAACTTAATACTCTTCATCCATAATCTATTTTGTAGTATGATAGAAACTAACTTCCCCAAGATTTCATGACATACTTATTGAATATGAGGATTGTGTGCAACTAATATTTCACCACTTAAAGTGAGGTAGATATGTGGACTACAACCATTTTATTAATACCATTTTTATAATAAATATGGATTATCTTTCATGAATTTGATTCTTTATTCTGTTATATCTTATATTTACACCTTATACACTAAAAAAATCTAAAAAACCTAAGTCCAAAAACCAATTACAAATTATTATCATACCAGTTTTACATAATGAGGCATAATTCTACCTAATTTTTTATCAATACTTACCTCATCTAAGTGTTTTATTGGCCAATTATAAAATTACCTTATTTATGTACTACCCTTAGGCTATCTAATTGAAAGTAATTAAAATTAGGTACATTTAGACCCAAATCCAATTTGGAATAAATCATTCACATTGGGTCATTTTTTTCCAAATCCTCTTTTATAAAACCATTCAAAATTAGGGTTCATTTTGAACCCACATACCTATTGTGATCTAAACCATGTTAAACCAAGGGTTTTTTTGAATCCTCATAGCTAATAGGATCTAAATCAAATTAATTTTTAAGCACATTCATAAGGCCAGATCAGGTTTGTTTTTAAACCAAATTTTAAACAAAAGTGAGTCTATCTTTATCAAGTCCAATTATTCTAAAACACTTTCAAATTCACATTATTTCTTATATTTCCATTCGATTTCCTACACCTGCTAGTTGGGAGGGATGAATTAATATCATCCATCTTTTACTTAACTTAAATCATATCAATACATTCTTCCCTTTTTGGGGCCATGACAAGCGAAGTTAATTACATTGAATCCAAGACTACCCTCTTTAGGCCAATTTCTAAATCAAGAAACAAGACCCTTTTTGGGATAATTTATAATCATAGACCAAGACAATCCTCTTCGGGCTAATTTTAATCGATCCAATACTATCCTCTTTAGTCTAATTTCAATCATAAGCCAATTATAATCTAATTGAATCCAAACTCCTCATATAAATCCTTGCTTGGGGACACATTTTGATTCATGGCTTCTTCAAACTCATTTGGACATAATCCTTATGAAGCCAATAATCATAAACTTATTTTAGCATTCCCATATATAAGTCAAGATGTGATAGATCAACTCTTTGAGATTAACCAAAACCTATTTCATTTTAGATCTACTCTTGACATATTGTCCACTAGTCCAAAATCCAATCTAGTATTAGAGCCACAATAGAGATTTCCCACCTAAGGGCCATTCTCTATTGAAAAACCAAGTGTGTCCAAGTTTGATAACTATTAAATCTATATATGTCCCTTTATAGTCATAATAAAATTCATCCTCTTCTAAAGCAATTTCAAGATAGCCAACTCATCTTTGATGTTTTTATCAAATTACCCATCCTTGATTAGCCTCAAGTCAATGATCTTTTTTATGATAGTTCATTTTTATTTGACACAACACCCATTTTTGATGAGCCCATATTTGAAGAGCCCATTATTATTGAGAAATAACACATTATTCATCCATTGATAAACATTCCCCATTTTATAAAATTCCTTCATCCTAAATCCTTATTTTTTAAGTAAAAGGTGAATAAGGTACTTACAAACAATGCAATCTAGCAGGGCCTCTTTATGGACACATTTACATAATAAATAGTTTCCCTTTTGGAACCAAAATTGTTATCAACATCAACATCAATACCAATATAAAAATAAGGTTCCAATATATAATCAATATCAAATTTAAAATTAAAATCAAAATCAACATCATCTAAACATTAGATTTAGGTCCCCTTAACTCTGAACTATCTTCATAATCAAAATAAATTAATGGATATTACAATAATGATTGTACACTTCTATCATATTGAATTAAGTTTGAATTAGACTCATAATTATCATACATTCATATATATTTAGACATGAGTTACACACTCCTTGCATATCATATTGAAAACATTTATGATCCTTCAATGGTTTTTAAGGAAATTTAATTTAGCATTGACACAAGTTATCATAGTATCCTCTAGGAGGATTGTGTTTCCTTTTACCTTTCCATTTTCATTATATATTCCATTGACATTAACCATCCTAGCCATTATATTGACATCCATCCTCCCACAAATGTCGATTGAGATGGATAGAATCACACGTTGTTAAACTTCTTCCATGGTGACATATTAGTTGTAAAATATTTTTAAGGACAAGATAAGAATCATGTAGAAGAATAGTATCCTAGTGAAACCTTGTTTGAGGCTCTATGGGACAATCAAAACCTAAATTCAATATCTTCTAGTGAAACTTTGTTTGAGGCATTAGATGATAATCAAATTCAAAAGTCAATATTCCTTAGTGAAACCTTATTGGAGGTGATATGGGATAATGATGAAAATTTACTGGTGAAACCCTCAATGAGGCACCAATATCAAAGCTAATTAGTTACTCATTTCTATTGGAAATATTGTCATTTATGTCAAAGGTTTAGAATTATTGGTGATAAAGGCCCCATTGCATTTAATGTTGTTTGTCTTGGCTAATGTGAGTTAATATTTATTTAATATTAATGAATATATTTTTAGTTGCATATGAGACAAAATAAGGGCCCATGGAGAAGTTGAAGAGCCACAGGATAAAGAAAAAAGAAGGATGGGATGCATTTTCCCATGAAGAGTCATCTTGGGGAATACCAAGAGTCACCAAGTGAAGACAAAAGAGGAAGGGTGCATTTTCTCATGAAGGGACACTTTAAGGAATATGAAAAGTCACCAAGATGAGGACAAAAGGTGGAAGGATGTTTTTGGTCATGAAGGGTCACCACATGACTTTTCAAAGGCTTGAATATGAAGGGTCATCCAAGATTGGCACCATTTTCCATGAGGATTGAAGGGTCACAAAGGGGGAAGGCCAAAGGTCATTTGGAAAACTATAAATAAAGGCTTTGAGAAGCCATTTGTAATTTGGTTGAGAGAGGTTGATTTGATATTATTTTATCTATCTTAGAAGAGCAATTTTGAGAGTTGAATATGATTTGTATTTATTATATATATCTTAGAAGAGCAAAGGTGAGAGAGAGGAAAGAGATGTATTGAACTATTATTTTTTGATATAGCAACATTGAGAGATAGGTGTGTGGTATACACAAAGTGGTTGGTGCTCATGAATAATATCTGGGTTGGTGCTCAACAAAGGGGTATGGTGCTCCTGTGGGTTGGTGCTCATGAATAGTAGTTGGGGTGGTGATCGGCAAAGGGGTATGGTGCTCCTGTAAGTTTGGCTTGTGAATATTGTTTGGGTTGGTGCTCATTCATATAGTTGAGATTATTCTCCATGGTTTTCCCACATTGGGTTTCCACGTTATATCTGGTGTCTCTCTCTTTCTTGTGTGATGTTTATTGTTTGAATTCTATTGCATATATAGAATGTTTGATTAAGTGAATTTGATTAAGGGAATTTTTTAAAAGATATATTATATACTAATTCACCCCCCCTCTCAGTATATATTTCGTACTTAACAATTGGTATCAGAGCAAGTTCCTTTTTGAAAAATTTTAACAGCTTGAAGGTAGATCAGGAAAGAACAAGATGGCCATACATAAAGGTGACTTTGCAAGCAAAATAATAGTTGATCAAGAATAAGAAGAGGATGAAGCTGAAGTCAATATGGAAGGAAAACTCATGTGTGGCTTAGAAGAGTTAAAAATTGGTGAAAAGAAAAATTGAAGATTGAAGCATCAAATTGAGAAAAATGAAAAGGAGTCAAAGGAGATAATTGAAAATCTACAAGTGCACTTTGAAGAAGCCAAGAAAAATGAAGAAGATCTAATGGCACAGTTGGAAATATCAAGAAAATAATGTGAAAGGTATGTTACTGAAATTGCCTCTTTAAAAGAAGAGATTGTGAAAGCAGTCAATAATAAAATAGTCAATGATTCAAAATTTAAGAATAACACTAATATGTTGAATAAAATATTAGAAAGCCAAAAGGCAATATCAGATAAGACAAGTATTAGTTTTGAAAAGAAGAAGAGCTATGCTGAAGCTTTTACAAATAAAGAAACAAGAAGGGAAGGAGTGAATAATACAGAGGACAAAGAAGGCTGGAAGGAACAAAGCTATAAAAGGAAATCAAGTCAGAGATTCACAAATAGGTCCTATTTTTATGGTTACTATTTTTATTGTAATGGATATGGTCATAAGAAATTAGAATGTAGAAAAAGAGCTAACAATCTCAAAAATTAGGAAAAGGAAGGTCATGTAGAGTCAAGCAGAAGCTATAACTCTTTTGCTCCTCTATCAAGCTTTGATGAAGAGACCATAATTTGTTACAAGTGTAACAACTTCAGACACATAGCTTGGTATTGTAGAAGTGTGTTTGAGTTAGTCAAGAAGGACCAGAGTTTCAGGGCTCCATTCATCAAGAAAAAGGTTCAGACATGGCATAAGAAACAATATGAAGGTTCTATGTTGGTTTAGATAGCTTTGCATGCAAGAAATGAAGAAAAGCCATGGTTTATTGATAGCAGATGTTCATGGCACATGACAAGAGACAAGAGCAAGTTCATAACCTTGAAGAAGATCAATGGTGGCATAGTGAAATTTGGGGACAATACTACTACCAAAATTCTCAAAAAAAGTACACTAAGTTTAGATAATGGTAGAAATAAAATTGAAAATGTTTTATATGTAGAAGGTCTTAAGCATAATCTTTTGAGTGTAAGTCAAATGTGTGATCAAGGGTACACACTAAATTTTTATGTAGAAGGTTTTGAAATTAGAAGAAAAGATTCAGATGTATTAATTGTAGATACTCAAAGAACAGGTAATAACTTATATATGCTATCAGACATCAAAGGTCAAAAATGTTGTTTGATTTAGATTGAAGAAAGTTGGCTATGGCATAGGAGAATGGGGCACATAAATTTTGACAATCTTGTCAAAATTTGCAAAAATCAAGTAGTCAAGAATCTTCCAAAGATCACAAAGCCATCTAACATGCTTTGTGGACCTTGTCAGCATGGGAAGCATGCCAGAAGGTGGTTCAAAACAAAAGAGTACTCGACCACTCAGATGCTAGAGCTAGTTCACACTGATCTATGTGGACCTATGAGGACTCAAAGTACTCAAGGTGATAAATATTTCATGTTTCTTATTGATGATTTTTCACGTATGACTTGGATAATGTTTTTAAAGAAAAAATTAGAAGCTTTTAGACAATTAAAAGCATTCAAAGCATTAGTTGAGAATGAAACTAATCTAAAGATTAAGTGTCTAGGATCATATCAAGGAGGAGAATTCATGTCAGATTAATTTATTGAGTTTTGTGAAGATCATGGAATAAAGAGACATTATTCAGTAGCCAAAACTGCACAACAAAATGGATTAGTTGAACGAAAAAATAGAATAGTTCAAGAGATGGTGAGGACAATGCTAAATGAATCCAAGATAGAAAATAAATATTAGAGAGAGGTGGTTAGTATAGTAGTGCATATTCAGAATAGAGCTTTATTAAGAGTCAACATTGACAAGACTCCTTATGAGCTATGGAAAGACAAACCAACAACAGTTGATTATTTCAGAGTTTTCGGTAGCAAATGCTTCATAAAGAGAAATGATGAAAAACTTGGTAAGTTTGAATCTAGAGCAGATGAAGGTATATTTCTTGGTTATTCTTGCAAAAGTAAAGCTTATAAATGTTATAACAAAAGAACCAAGAAAATTGTTGAAAGTGCAAGTGTCAGGATAGAAGAAGATGGAACACAAAAGATCAGTGATCCAGTAGACATTCTTGAAATCATTAAAGAGGAAGGCTTTGAAGAATCAAATGAAGATGAGGAAAAGGAGAAGGAGAAAAAGGGCACCAAGACTCCATCCAAATATGTTCAAAAAAATCATAATGAAAGTGACATCATTAGGGATATAAAAGAAGGAATTCACACTAGAAGAATGATGGTAAGTGAATCTAAACAAGTTAATTTCTCTTTGTTATCTAAAATTCAGCCTATAAATTTTTTAGAAGCTAGACATGATGAGCATTGGGTTAAGGCTATGGATGAAGATTTAGATTAGATAGAAAAGAATGATACTTGGGAATTAGTGCCTAGACCAAAAGATCATAATGTGATAGGAACAAAATGGGTTTATAGAAATAATTTGAATGAAAATGGAGAAGTAACCAGAAATAAAGCAAGATAGTTGTAAAGGATATGCTCAGATTGAGGGAATAGATTTTGAAGAAAATTTTGCCCTACTAGCAAGGTTAGAGGCTATTAGAATGTTTCTTGCATATGCAGTATTTAAAAATTTCAAAGTATTTTAGATGGATGTCAAATTTGCCTTCCTAAATGGGAATCTTGAAGAAGAGGTCTACATTGAGTAGCCTGAGGGGTTTATTCTCTTGAATATTAGTAATCATGTATGCAAATTGAAGAAAGCATTGTATGGATTAAAACAAGCTTCCAGAGCTTGGTATGCAAGACTTGATAAGTACCTACAAGATCAAGGATTCAAGAGAGGATGTGTTGATATGTTGATGATATCATCTTTGGAGGAAATATTGAAAAAATGACAAAAGAATTTTCTGATAGAATGTAAAAAGAATTTGAGATGTCTATGCTTGGAGAATTATCATTTTTCTTAAGATTACAAATATTTCAATCAAATAAAAGAATTTTTATATCTCAAACTAAATACACCAAGGAAACGATTAATAAATTTGGTTTTGAGGATTGTGTACCAGTTGGCACACCTATGTGTATAGGAAATAAGTTGAGCAAGGATGAAGATTCACCTATTACAGATCAATCTTTGTATAGATCTATGATTGGTAGTCTTTTATATTTGACAACATCAAGACCAGACATCATGCATGTAGTAGGTATGGTTGCAAAATATCAGTCATCTCCAAGAGATAGTCATGTTCAATTGGTAAAAAGAATATTCAAATATATCAAAGGGACATTGGATTATGGATTATGGTATCCCACAGGTAAATATTTCACTTTAGTTGCTTATACAAATTCAGATTGGGTAGGGTGATTAGATGATAGAAAGAGTATAAGTGGAGGAGATTTTTTCCTTGGTGATAGCTTAGTATCATGGCTAAGCAAGAAGCAAAACTTAGTATCACTTTCTACAGTTGAAGCAGAATATATTACAATAGTATTGTGTTGTACTCAAGTGCTTTGGATGAAACAAACTTTGGAAGATATCAAGGTAAAGTATGATAAAACTATTTCCATTTTTGTTGACAACACAAGTGATATAGATATTTCAAAAAATCTAGTAATGCATTCAAGAACAAAACATATTCCCATTAGATATCACTTATTGAGAGAGCAGGTTGCAGATCAACAGGTTAGGTTGGAATATATTAGTACTATAGAGCAGATTGCAAATATTTTTACAAAGGCACTACCAAAAGACACATTTGAGTATTTGTGAGAGAAGTTGGGATTAATTTCTTTTACTTCCTGCCATTGAGGTTCAACATCAGTTGAGGGGGAGCTAAGTGTTAGCTCTAGGTGGGCCCTTTCCATTGATGTCAAAGTGGGAGAATAATAGGTACAAGTACAAGTGTAGAAAATAGGTATAGGGAATAGGTACATGTTGCTATAGTAAGGGGGAGTTACTGTATGTTTTCAAATGACAGGATGTGCAGGTGACATGATGTGGCAGTTTTAGGATTGAGTTTACCATCAATGACAAAGGGGGAGATTGTTGGAAATATTGTCATTGATGTCAAAGGTTTAGCATTATTGGTGATAAAGGCCCCATTGCATTTAATGTTGTTTATCTTGACTAATGTGAGTTAATATTTATTTAATATTAACAAATATATTTTTAGTTGCATATGAGACAAAATAAGGGCCCATGGAGAAGTTGAAGAGCCACAAGATAAAGACAAAAGAAGGATAAGACACATTTTCCCATGAAGAGTCATCTTGGGGAATACCAAGAGTCACCAAGTGAAGACAAAAGAGGAAGGGCACATTTTCTCATGAAGGGACGCTTTAAGGAATACGAAAAGTCACCAAGATGACGACAAAAGGTGGAAGGACATTTTTGGTCATGAAGGGTCACCACATGACTTTTCAAAGGCTTGAATATGAAGGGTCATCCAAGATTGGCACCATTTTCAATGAGGATTGAAGGGTCACAAAGGGGGAAGGCCAAAGGTCATTTGGAAAGCTATAAATAAAGGCTTTGAGAAGCCATTTGTAATGTGGTTGATTTGATATTATTTTATCTATCTTAGAAGAGCAATTTTGAGAGTTGAATATGATTTGTATTTATTATATCTATCTTAGAAGAGCAAAGGTGAGAGAGAGGAAAGAGATGTTGTATTGAACTATCATTTTTTGCTATAGCAACATTGAGAGATAGGTGTGTGGTATACACAAAGTGGTTGGTGCTCATGTGGGTTAGTGCTCATGAATAATATCTGGGTTGGTGCTCAATAAAGGGGTATGGTGCTCCTGTGGGTTGGTGCTCACAAATAGTAGCTGGGGTGGTGATCGGCAAAGGGGTATGGTGCTCTTGTAAGTTTGTCTTGTGAATATTGTTTGGGTTGGTGCTCATTCATATACTTGAGATTGTTCTCCATGGTTTTTCCCACATTGGGTTTCCACGTTATATCTGGTGTCTCTCTCTTTCTTGTGTGATGTTTATTGTTTGAATTTTATTGCATATCTTGAATGTTTGATTAAGTGAATTTGATTAAGGGAAAGTTTTAAAAGATATATTATATACTGATTCACCCCCCATCTCAGTATATATTTCATGCTTAACAATTTCTTGATGAAGATATTATTGAAGTCACTATTGGTACAACTAAAAAATATATAGCATATTCAGATTGCAACATCTCTTAGGTTTAAATAATAGAAAAATTTTGTGACCTTATTGCAAGCATTTTTATAGGTATTTATCCCCACCACAACCATAATTATTTAAAATATATAATCAAAAACAATGTGTGTGATTAAAAATATTTATCTTCATTTGGCCCACAATATTTATACATTCCATTATGATCCTATTATTCATTCAAGGTCTATATTACATTATCTAATCAAATAATTATTTGAATGCTTATCCTTCTTTACCTTAATTGGAAATAATCTCTTTCATATAGGTTATGAATACCCCTTATTTATATTTTTTTATGAATAAAAATCAATAATAACGAATATCACAACAACATCAACGTAGTCCATATCAATAGTAGAACTCTAACCAAGTAGATATTTAGAGTGGGTATGGGCTAGATATCAAAAAAAGGTTTGTATTATGCATATCAAAATCCTCCATTGAGTTTATATTCCAACAAATAAAAAACAATCCAAAACTCAAAATTAAAATCAAAAGAGAAAGAGAAATAATTCTTCCAATGGTGAAAACCATGCTTATGAAACCTTGAGCAAGTACCATGGTCAAAAATAGGTTTCCAATATCATGCATAACTACATCATTATTTTAAAAGTATCTTGTCACTTTGGGTCATCCTTTTTTTCATTATATACCATTCCATTTAAGCCATTTTGACCATTCAATCCTATTCATACCAAGCCCATTCATTATGACCATTCAGTTTGCTAGATTTAACCTCACTATGGAAGTATAAGGTATTTTGAGACCCATTTTGGGAAAATTTTTGGCCTATTATTTTAATGATAATTTTAATATGGGATGAATTTGATTTACATGTGGCATGGTCCTTAGAGATTCCTAGTCTTTTCCTTCATTTTCATCCATTATTAACCAACCATTATCCATTCTGGTGTAAAAACATATTTTCCCTTTATTAGTGAGCCTTTATGGGAATAATAATCCCATCAATACCAATTTTTATCCATTCCTTCCCTTATGCCACTTTTTATGATGAACTATAGTGTATTGAATTCCATTTGGACTATGGAGGCAACACTCAGTTTTTGAGGTCAACTTGACTACCCCTTATCCCATGCTCTCATCATTTAATGAGTAACCAATCCCAAACTCTTATACTTTGTGAGCAAAAAAATTCCATGATCTTTCCATTTTGAAAGATAACACATGATGCATCTCATAATCCTTTATTTATTTGAGATGTCAAAGAAACCCTAAATACTAAAATAGTACAAAAATCTTAAAAATTGGAAAAGGCTTACAATCTCCATGAGAGATATAAAGTCGAAAAAGCCTAAACATTTGAAAAGGATAGAAATATACATGAGGGAAATAAATTTACAAAATACAAATACATTTTTATTTTTCTAAATCTTGTCATAATCCTTAGTCAAATCATGATCAAACATTATTGAGATGTGTCCTTACCAAATCTACCCTATTTGGGGCAAATCACATCAATAATGTAAAGTTTGTAGCTTTCACCATATTGGGTCAACTCAAAGTGTGTAGATTATTTAGGGATATATTATCAACATTATTTTCCCACTTTTATGTATCCTTTATTGGGGGCACCATTCAATTATTCATATCATTGATCCTATTGTATGGATTATTTGACTTGGTTTACTAATGAGATGTTTTATGTTGTTTTTCTTTTTGGTTTGTGTTTACTTTCTTATTTAATTTCTTGTTCATTTCCTTTTTCTTGTTGTTTTATTGAATTATTCCATTATGAAAACAATGTCGTCATCATGGTGTCCCTTATCATGAACATGTACTTTAGTCCATCTATATTCATATGTTAGCATTATCATCATGATTTTATCATTGGTACATTATTGTCAATTGTCTATTGGATTGGGTATTGGTATTTATGTGCATCATGTCTAGGTCATCATGGTGTTTTCTATCATAGTACATACCATCATGTATTATATAAAAAATCAATTACTAGAGATCTTATAAGTAATGTCATAGTAGAAATCCCTTTGTCTACTATCAATCAACATGACTACACATATGCTACTTAAGATACATTTACAAATGAGTGTATACAAATAGTCATAAATCATTTTACATCATCAAATTTTCCTTGATCAAATTGAAATAATTAAATATTGTGGTTATCTTAGTGTTAATTGGAACATACATCTCTAAATTGGTAGGTACAATACAATCATACAAATTGATCAATTATTATTGATATCTATTCTTTTATTATATTATTCATCTCATTTCTCCTAATACCTAGGAGAACTACATTGGTCTGAGGTCCATTTGGATTATGTAGGAAACATCTAGTTACATTTATTTTATGGGGTTAGCTCATCCACCATTATCTCATTGTTCCTTAACCATCATTGTCTTATTCTAATCATCTTTATCATCACTTTAGACATTCTTTTGTGCTTGATTTTTTATGGATTTTTTCAATATTTTAAAATTCATTATACCATCATAACTACATTTGCACCAACTCATCCTTAATCTATATAATAGGGTAAATCCTTGATATATGCTTACCAATCCACTATACTAGGGAAAAATATTTAGATTGATCAATAATCAAATTAGCCCTATTGGTGAAAATAAATTTTTTAATGATAAAATATGACATGGTGGGGCACATCATTATTCAATCAATTATCCCCTCTTTGGGACCATTCAATTATTTAGTCTTTCTTATAATTCTAAGCTCATAAATTTCATCCTTTTTGGGAAAATCTAAGTGTGAAACTTGTTTTAGGATGTAACCTTCCCTAAGCCCACAATTTTTTCCCTATTTAAGGTATGTTAAAGTGTGTCATTTATATTGGGATGCATCCTTCCCATTTACCCCACCTTGGGGCTAATTAAATTTAATTATTTTTCAACCATTGGAAATCAAAGTGTGAAATCATTATCTCATATGGATTAATCTAGTCCATGGTTAATTTCACTCTTCTTCATGTCCATTTTTCTTCTTTTCGAGGGTTAATCCATTAATATTATATTATAGGCTTCCCAAAATTTATTTGGGTCATCATTCTTTAATCATTATCTTTTTTTTTTTTTTTAAATCAATAATTTTAAAAATCATTCCTTCATTTCATGTCTCACAATTCCTTATGAAATAGGGGAAAATTTAGACACTCTTTTTTACCACTTTTATGTCTAAATGGATATCAAAATGATTTATTACAAATAATATAAATTAAGCCTAGAAATCATTGAACATCACAATTTATTCCACACATTAGATGTAAATAATTTGAATCATACCTAATTAGATAAATACATCATACACAATCATCACCTTCTTCTAATTCATCTCCAGTCAAACTACAACATAGAAAATTGACATTTTGACCACTTGTGTGAGGTAGCTTATCAAATTTCAAAAATTGCCAAAAGGCTAATCAAGATTACTTAACTAAATAAATCCAATCAAATGGTTAAATTAAAAATACATAGTAATTGGATGAATATCTAATTTTATGAATTCAAAATTTCAAAAAAATATATGAAAAGTGACATCATCATGACACCATCAATCACAAAGTCAAAAATCTTAAATAGAAACATAAATACAACAAATATTATGAATGTTGAGCCATATATCATAAATTAAATATTAATTCAAGAATTAAATGCATTTGGACAACCCAATTTAACAAATCTTAGGCCCTTGATCTTCATCTTGATATGTATGATCCCCCTCATTTCACCTAGTCTATAAATACAAAGGTTAAATGGCCATATTGAGAAGATTTTTTATGTAGATTTTTTATGCAAAATTTTGCCTAAAGATTCACCATTTTTAATCCATTCCAATCCTAAACACCAAGTGCAAAAGGGGATATTTTTCCCCTAGGTGGATTCACCATTGCTAAATATCACTCATTCACAATCTGAGCTCAAGCATCCTCCCATATTAATTGATAAATAGAATCTTCAAGGATAGTAAATGATTTATTTGTCTTATTTTATTAATTTATTGGATTAGTAATCTTATCTCACTCTAGTTAATAGCATTAGAGTTTTATTTATTGAATTTATTTTGGATTTCATTCACTAATGATTGAGTAACCTCATTTGAAATCTTATTATATAATTTATATGTGTGTACTTGAAATATATATGTATTTAATATGGTACCACACAAAGGTTACGTATGAAAAAGTGTCCTAAGAACATGTAAAATACCCTTATACTCTATAAGAATAAAAATAAAGTATACAATTTTATAGGACCTAACTTAAGAGGTAGCACAATGTATCTAAGAGGATCATGTTCCTTATTATCAAACTCTTTAACTATCATTGTTGTACCCATAAAATCCTCATGTTTATATCTAAGAGTATGAATAAGTGTCATTATACAAACATTTTTAGTTAACGCATTGTCTACCATGACATTATATATAGGTTGTGAGTCAATTTATGATCATATAAATAATGATGTATAAGTAGGATCATCATCCAAAATATCACTAAAAAGAAACATAATTTTAGGTCATTGTATAAAAGTGATTTTAAGTGTACCAATCATATGTCGAAGGAGGATGATGTGAATTGTATGTTTTATGAACCTTTGTAGTATCCTTAGTCTCTATTTCCACATGATTTGGAAGGGGATTAGAAAATATTTTCAACTTTTCATTTCCATTTGGTTGTGAGCTTGGATGATTCATAGGTACACTAAGATAATTAATGTTGTCATCAATGTGATCCTTAACATTATTTATTATCCCAAACATTTATTTGTAGATTGTACTTCACATATATGTATTCATAATATGCATTATTGGAATTCACCTTAGGTAAAGGCCTACTCATATCAATGTCCTTAGGTGGAGGGATAGATATTAGATTTCACTTAGGTAACTTATGAAAAATCATATCATGAGGTTTAGGTAATCATAAAAATTTATTCCTTTTCTTATTTGATAAGACAAGCCTATTAGTAGGCTATGTCACTATATTAACCATTTTTTGCAGAATTATTAGTATCATTTAGTTTGACCTTGTGACTTATTTTTAATTTTTTATTTGAAGTTGAATTAATTATAACATTAAGCATATATTTGATTTTATTCAAAGATTTGACATTAACTTCTCAATCAATAATTGTATGGCATAACTCATTAAATTATTTGAATTTGTTAAAAATAATATACTCATGGGGAGGGACAAGCAAAATTTTATTTAATATATCTTGAAATTTATTTTAATCTATATGATTTATAATATTATAAATAATGGTTGTATACGAAATCATAGAGACACTAATTGATCCACTATATTCTTTCTTCAGTTTGGGAATTTGAACATAAGACAATTTCTTACTGATATTGATTAAAAATTTACTAGAAACTAATTGGATAAATAATTGAATTCATTAACTAGAATTTAATTAGAGATCATAGAAAAATATTAAATAATATCCCTTAATCCTTAATTGGAAAAATATAGTAAATAAATTGTCATTTGAGTCATAATCTAAACATGTTACGTGAACATATCTTAAGAGTTGATCTAGACCACCTTCACCATCATATAATGTAATATTAGGAGATAAAGAAACCATAGGTAATGGATAAGATTAAATATATATAAATAATGGATTTATGAATCAAGGCATGAGAATTAGTTGAATGACTTTCTCTAAAATCACCCTACTCTATTTGTAACACTTTAGCCTACAAATCTATAATACTTTACTCAAAGGAGTGTTAAGTATGTGAGGATGATGTTATAACATGAGTAAAAACATAGTATTTATATAAGTTTCATGTATAACAATAGATATAATAATCTTATGGAAACATTGTTTTTTCCACACACCTTGGGTGGAATCACATGTGTATCCAAAGGTGTATATATGGGAACAATAGTAATAGTAGTAGTTTGAACACCTATGATGGAATAAATAACTCTAAAAGGTTGATGGATATCATTGAAGGGATCATATTTTTCCTTATATATGAAAACCTTATCTATATTTCATGCTAATTTCTAGCTACATATAGAGTGCATCATTCATTCTAGGGTTAATTTCAAGATATTGAGTTAATTACCTTTCATATATCATTAAATCTATCACAAAATTCCAAATGTATATTTGTTTGATTTTTTATCATTCAAATTACTTTTTTTTCCATTATAGTTATGAATTAAAAGTAAAACATTAGGTCTAAAAGTCAAATTTAAATAATTTTTTTTGAAAACCCTACAATGAAGGATGAAACCCTAATGGAAGTAATTGGGTTTTATGTGCTCAGCATATAAACAACTTCACCAATATTTTTTACCTTATTTATATTTATAATTATAAACAAGATAAAAATTAATAACTATTTATATTATAAAAAATATGGCATCAATACATGAATATGAATGTAAAAGGCAAAAGATGATTTAAATAAATTCACTTTCTATAAATAGAATTGACATAATGGATTTATATACTTAGCATTGAATTGTTTTGTGAATATCTAAACATAAATTTATGTGATATAAAGGATATAAACACATTGTGAGTTTCTCAAATTATGAAATAATTATCTTGAACTAAAAGGGTGAATCTATTATTTTGGTATGCATGTGCAAGATGATAGCACCTACCTTATACTAGATTAATCTATTTATAATTTTACTCTTTATTTAGTATAGGAAATTACATATGACTTTAATCCATATAAGTTTGTAATATAAAGGATCACCATGTAAGAGGTATCCATAACACTTTTCACCTTCTATTTGAAACCCTAGGTCCAATTTCAACACTAGATTTAGTCTATAAATTTAAAAGAATGTAGGTTGAGATGACTTGATGTAGTGGCATCTTCATTTTTTTAAAAATTTAGTTGTAATATTTGTTATATGTAATTTAGAGTTATATTATGATGGTTATAAGTCCTAGGTGCTCATAGAATTTGAATTCTTGCTCATATGGGTTTTTCCTGCCAAGGCTAGAACTCATATATTTGAATGACAAGAACTTATTTGTATGGGATTTTAGACATTTGAGAGAATTTAATTAGTTTTTAAGTGTTTTTGTTAGGATTTATAATGATTTAATTATATTTCACTATGTACTTGAGTAATTTTTATATCCATTATAAGAGTTAGGGTAGTTAGAGTCCTTTTTCAATGATCTTGGAAGGATCAAGAACCATTAGAAGTAGTTATAAGTTTCATATATTTGTAAATGATTATGATTGAGATAGTGAAGAAGGTGTATTTGAATATGTAGACGTTAAAACTCAAGAAAATAATAGAGACCACCTCCATTTTTAATTTGAACTAGTGGACCCTATCATACCTTATTTTCTATGTTATGTGATTAAGTAAATTGTGTATGCATTGGAAGTTAAGAAGGTTAGAACTCAAGGAAGAAGTAGAGATTGATAGAATAATTATATTTTGGTGTTGTGTGTATGATATTTTAAATGTGTGTGGATGTTAATTTAAATAAAATAAATATAAACATCTTAATTTTGAGTTCAACTGTGTATGCCATGTGTTTCCTGCATTATGTTCAAGACAAAATACTGAAATGTATCAATAACAAGAAAAGAATCTATGGAAGGTTGATTTGATTTAATATTTAAAATTTTAATATATTATTTCATATTATTCAGGTCCTATATGTATTTTTAAAATCATTTTATTATATATTTTATGAGTTATTATTTCCAAACCTATAGAACTCTATGTTTACAAATACAATCAAGTTAAGAAGTTGTGTAGATGGAAAAATAGAAGCATATTGAATAAATAAATTTAATTAATAAGGTGTATAGGTTTAATACAGACCTTGATCAGTCATCACAATAATTTTAAACTCTTTGGGAAACTTAAAACATTCAAATAACCCCTCTTGGGTTCACACAGGCAACCTTAACCTTGAACTAGGGTTTAGAAATTAAAAACAAGATATTGAGAGAATACAATGATAAAAATTGATGAAATTTTGTTAATAATTATATTTTTAAGTGATATAAAGTATTTAATAATTATTTTTTAATTATGGATGTATTTGTATAAAATATGAGTGATTGTGTTCACATTGGGGATAAAGATACCTATTTAGGTCTAGAAAGAGACTATAAAGGGAACCTAGGAGCTGATTTGGGATAGTAAATTTAATGAAGAGGATAATAAGGATAGAGGGTGGTCAAATATCACCTTATTTTCTTAGGATCATTCATTATTTATCTGTATAAGGATCAAAAGTGTAAAAAAGGCTATAAGGAAGCCTATCACAGTGAAGAAGCAAGGTATGTAGGGAGAGTTACATTGAGAGGTTATGTGGTTTGGTGAAGAGACCAAGAGGAATTTAATAAGTATAATAATGATCATAATAACCTTAAATGGACCAAAAAAACTTAAAATCATGTGTTGAGTTATTTAACCTATGAACCAAATATGAGAACCAAGATTGAAGTTACAGGATTAAGAGAGATTGAGGAAAATGAAAATATAAAGAAAGATAATGACATTAATGGGATGGGGGGAAAGTGTAAAAATAAATGAGAAGTGATAAAAATAAGGTAAATATTTTTGGAGACTCAATAAAGGAATGATTAGCCTAGTAGAAACAAGTATACAAATGATCAAAGAGATAAAAGCAATGAAGACAAAGGTTAAAGATAAAGAGGAACCAATCAAGATAAGAGCTAGGTTGTATGTGTTTGAATCCATAATATATAATTTTCTTGAATATGTATACATCATGACCTCAACCACTCTTCAATGAATGGTTTAATATTTCTTACATATCCAATAATATGAATATGGAATCAAAAGTGCATGTAATTCTCCCTTTTAGGTGTATGTGTGAAATAGTACCCCTTTAATGAATGCAACCTATAATCTAGATTTTTACACTTGATAAATGGAAAATTTGACCTGGTTTTGAGTGATTTAGACTTTGTCTATGATTTTATTCTTGTGAGTGATGCCTAAATTGAAATTTATAGGGTAGTCCCTTGGAATTTGTAAAAGTATATAGATGTATCTTTCCAGAGTGATAAATAGTGTTATATTTGAAATAATATTATACCTAATATGTATTTATAAGGGACACATTAGATAATTTATCATGCCATTGATATGTAAAAAATATGGGCTAACCCATAAATACAATTTGAATCTAAAAAATGATTGTTGTTTGGTGTAGGGATGAGTTTGGAAAAATTAGATAAGTTTAGAATTTTAAAGGTGTCTAAGTTTAATGGAATCATCTCAAATAAAATAAATTTGATATGATGATCTATAGATATTATAAATATGATTTTGAATAAGTCAGGCACAAATTATAGAATTCCTATAGTTGACTGATATAACATAGGGAAGGTTGTGTTGATAGTTAAAATTATTTCATCAACTAATATATTAGTTCATTTATCATGAAGGTCAAATGATAACATACCAGTTTAAACATAGGGACCTAATACTAATAAAATAACTTCTAAGGTATGTAAATGGGTATTTAATAGTTAATTAAATAGGTTATAATAATATTCAATACTTAACTGATTTATAGGAATCAAATTGTTAGGATTGTGGAGCTAAAAGCTTCACTGATGCAAACAGGAGAGGAGGTTGCTGAAGGTTGCTGAGTTGCAGAGAAGTTGGGGTCGGTCTGATCAGCCGACGTCGGCAGGATAACAAAGGGAAGCAACCGACGTCGGTCATATATCGGCCGACGTCGGTCACCTCCAGGCAGACAGGGACCGACGTCGGTTGCCTGTGTGGTTCGACTGCAAGCTATTTACGGATAGTTAGCTAACGAACCAAGTGTTTGCATGATGAGTGCTAATTTTAGACTCATAGCTGCAGATCTAATTATTGTAATTAGATGTCTAATTATTGTTTGGATGAGATCTATATAATAGACTCATTGTTGTATTGGAAAAGTGTGCTAGGGAGTAAGAGAGCATAATTATAAGCTCCTTCTGTGTGTGAGGTAGAGCAATGGTGCGTTCCTCCTAGTGCCTCAGTACCAGGTGTGTTGGTGCTGGATTGGAGAGCCAGCTGGGTTCTTCAGGAGTGTAGGATCTTGGTCATAGTTGCATGGCCTATATAGGAAATCTACATGGTAAGTAAGATCGTTGATCTGCAGGTGTATGTGTGTGTAAGGTCGAGGTTCACAGGTGAGCAGAACCGTTGTTAGATTTGCAGGTGTGCAAGGTCATATAGACAGCAACACAACAGGGAGCAGTATCAGGCAGGATCTACTTGGAGTACAGGTGTGTACTCGAATAGAGCAAGAGAGGAAGGCAAGGGAGTTCCTTCCATAAGTATGGTCTGTTGAATTGCAGGTTGTTGCAGATTCATGGGAGATCTACTTGAAGTACTTTGAGTACTAGTGGAGCATGTGGAGTGCTTGTGGAGTGCGTGGAGCACTTGTGTTGTGCGTGGAGCACGGGAGGTGAACACTAACTCTGTATTTGAGTTGGGTGTTGGGACCTGTGAGAGAGAGAGCTTTGGGGAGAAGAATTACTATTCACTTGAGGTGTGGGAAACCTCTGTAAGGTGGTGAAGAAGAAGTGGCATCTTCTTTATTGTATTCTTTTCTGTATAAAGTGTTAATACAAGTTGTGTATTGTCTCTCATATGCTATGTTATTCTGAATTCTAGTTACTTGGTGAATCTGGTTTATTTCCGCATATTTAAGTTGCTTGAAGTTTGGTAATCAATTGTATGCTTCCAGTTTCGCATCCTGACAAGTGGGATCAGAGCATGTTTGTTGTTCTAGATTCCTGACAAGTGGTATCAGAGCTAAGGTTGAAGGAAGCAGGTTGTGTTTTGGTTACAGGGCACTCTCAGGGGTTTCTGATTGAGTGGGAGTAGAGCAACGGTAGATCAAAGTAAGCTAAGAATGGAGGAGTTGAAAAGCACAGACGGTTACTCACGGTCCTATGGAAAGAAAGAGCAGGTAAAAGAATATTGTTGGTTGGTAGCTAATCAGCATGAAGAAACTGAAGATACAGATGTAGCAGGTGTTGTTACACAGGATGTGTTTGCAGGTTTCTTGGATAAAGTTGAATCTTGGATAAAAGATTTGGTTGCCTCTTTCCATGCAGCCCCAGGTAGAGGAGCTGGTAAGCCTTGCCAAAGAATTGGCAAAGGGGAAGTGAAGCTAAAATTGCAGGCGGCCAACACACAGTTGTTGATGAAGGTCATGCAGGTCCCAGGTTTGGAGATATGGCTAATTTCTTCAAAAAGATTGGGTGATGAGAGATGCACAAGAACTCTCACAGCGGATGCACTTGAATTAGCTGGTGGTAAGAAAATAGGTATTCTTTATCTACTTGTTTATATTACTGATTCTTCTTCTATTGTGGAGACATGGCTTCGTAGGCTTGGTCACATGAGCAGGAAGGAGATGCATGTTCTTAAGCGAAAGACAGATATATTTGACAGGCTTAAGAACTGGAAAGCCTTGGTGTTCTTGGAGGAGATGGCAGACAGAGTTCAGTGGATGAGGCTGGATACATCTGAGCAGGGCAGTTTGGACATGGAGATTGATCCAAAGGAGCTCGCGGGTAAAAAGTCATCACTCACAAGCGAACATAGATATCGGCGTCGGTCAGGAGGAATTGGCATTGAACAGACAGGTGCCGATGTCGGTCATGTGCAGACCGAAGCCGGCGATGTCGGGCAGAGTAAGACCGACGTCGGTCAAGGGACTGACGTCGACGGTATGTAAGACCGATGTCGGTCAGGAGGACTGACGTCGGCAGCAGGGACACCAGTGCTGGCAGGCTGGTAGTCAGGTACAGACGCATGGAACCGACGTCGGTCGGATGCAGACTATGGGGTGGCTGAGGTCGGTCACTGTAACGAATTTTGGGTGGACAGCACGCTGTCAAGGAGTCTCAAACACCCATATGGAGGACTAAAGGCGTAAGTAGGCCCTCAAATTCGTGTTCCTCTTCTTCATACTTGTTGCTGATTGTATAGCAGGAAGGATCCAGGAAACAGGTGTGAGCTTGGCATGGATGAGGATGTGATTCCTTGGAGCAGAACCAGACGGGTGTTTTGGTAGGTTTGCCAGCTGGATGAAAGCACAGAGACGAATGGATGCCTTAGTAGAAGAATAGAGAGAACGGATATGTGAGACAAAAGACTAGGCATGTGGTCTTGAGGAGCTGCAGGACAGTGGTACCAGGTTTGACAGGTGGAGGATGAAGCATGGCTTCAGTTAGTGTCAAGTAACTACTGTGGTTTGACTTACCAGGGGGATGATGATTGCAACATCATTCTGTTGCTGTATGTGGATAGTATGCTAGTTAGCAGGGGTGTACATACAGGGTTTTGCTGAGCTAAGGGTAAGATTAGTTCAGTGGCATGTCATGAGGAGTTTGGAGTAGCAGAATTCTTTGACATGGGAGGCATGGAGATCACAGGTTGATTTTGTCTCAAGTGGGAGCTGATGTGAATCAGGTGTTGGCGAGGTTCGGGATGCAGAATCGGAGCACACTAAGGGCTGGACAGGTACAGTGTCCAAAATCACATGAGGTCTAGCATAGACCTGAGTATTCCCATGCAGTGGGAGCTGTCAGAGTTAGGAGCCAATTCGGGGAAGTGGGTTCTTAGGTTTTCTGAGAGGGACCGACAGCAGGTGTTGCTATGCAGGGTCAGGACTTCACTACAGGTGTTGTAGGTTCAGATGTGGTAGGTTACTCGGATGACAGGAGGTACACCACGGGATGTGTGGTGGGTTGTCTTCAGGTGGGAGCTTGAAGAGGGATACAAACCAGGAAATAGATTAGACGGAGTACAGGTACAGGTACAGTGCAGCTGTTTATCTCCAAGTGGGAGATTGTTAGGATTGTGGAGCTAAAAGCTTCACTGATGCAAACAGGAGAGGAGGTCGCTGAAGGTTGCTGAGTTGCAGAGAAGTTGGGGTCGGTCTGATCAGCCGACGTCGGTAGGATAGCAAAGGGAAGCAACCGACGTCGGTCATATATCGGCCGACGTCGGTCACCTCCAGGCAGACAGGGACCGACGTCGGTCGCCTGTGTGGTTCGACTGCGAGCTATTTACGCACAGTTAGCTAACGAACCAAGTGTTTGCATGATGAGTGCTAATTTTAGACTCATAGCTGCGGATCTAATTATTGTAATTAGATGTCTAATTATTGTTTGGATGAGATCTATATAATAGACTCATTGTTGTATTGGAAAAGTGTGCTAGGGAGTAAGAGAGCATAATTATAAGCTCCTTCTGTGTGTGAGGTAGAGCAATGGTGTGTTCCTCCTAGTGCCTCAGTACCAGGTGTGTTGGTGCTGGATTGGAGAGCCAGCTGGGTTCTTCAGGAGTGTAGGATCTTGGTCATAGTTGCATGGCCTATATAGGAGATCTACATGGTAAGTAAGATCGTTGATCTGCAGGTGTATGTGTGTGCAAGGTCGAGGTTCACAGGTGAGCAGAACTGTTGTTTGATTTGCAGGTGTGCAAGGTCATATAGACAGCAACACAACAGGGAGCAGTATCAGGCAGGATCTACTTGGAGTACAGGTGTGTACTCGGATAGAGCAAGAGAGGAAGGCAAGGGAGTTCCTTCCATAAGTATGGTCTGTTGAATTGCAGGTTGTTGCAGATTCATGGGAGATCTACTTGAAGTACTTTGAGTACTTGTGGAGCACGTGGAGTGCTTGTGGAGTGCGTGGAGCACTTGTGTTGTGCGTGGAGCATGGGAGGTGAACACCAACTCTGTATTTGAGTTGGGTGTTGGGACCTGTGAGAGAGAGAGCTTTGGGGAGAAGAATTACTGTTCACTTGAGGTGTGGGAAACCTCTGTAAGGTGGTGAAGAAGAAGTGGCATCTTCTTTATTGTATTCTTTTCTGTATAAAGTGTTAATACAAGTTGTGTATTGTCTCTCATATGCTGTGTTATTCTGAATTCTAGTTACTTGGTGAATCTGGTTTATTTCCGCATATTTAAGTTGCTTGAAGTTTGGTAATCAATTGTATGCTTCCGGTTTCGCATCCTGACAAGTGGGATCAGAGCATGTTTGTTGTTCTAGATTCCTGACACAAATATTTCCTTTAAATTATATTCAATTATATAAGATATCAATTTAAATTCAATTTTCTATATTATATAAGATATCAATTTAAGTTCAATTTTCTATATCAAATTTAATATTAAATTTGAACTATAAAAATTATTATTTCCAATCCAATTAGCATATTTCAATCTCATCAAATATTTCATTTAGTTTATCACATATGTATCAAAGTTTAAATTTATTTTATCAATACTATTTAGACAAAGAAAAGTCCATGAAAAATAATTTGTCTTGGAGGATCCAACACTATTAAGTCTTTATAATTATCTCAATAAATTACTTCTCTTTATAAAATTATATTATTATGTTTCTTATGTGAACTAAAACAAATAAATAAAAGAAAAAAAAAAAGAAAAAGAAATAAATAAAATGACAAAGTAAGAGACAACATAAAATGTTAATAAAGTTAAATAAGGCTAGATGATTAAAAAAGTCAAGTAAATTAGAAAATTAGACATTAGTCCAAAAAAAAATTAAGACAAAATACAACATTATATGAATTAAAAGAATATAATATAATGTATTTTTTGAAATAAATAAAATTAAAACAAAATTAATCTAAGAAAAAAAAAAGTTAACAATAAATTAAGTATAAAATTATATAAGTTTAAACTCAAGTCGTGTAGGAAGAAAATATTTTATTGATAAGAATAAAATATTTCATGGCTAATTAAAAAAAATATGAGAAAAATGTCACAAATTAATGAAAAATTAACATTATGCCATACATTGTATAAAGTGTTCTTTATTTTTAACAAAGTACTAATATTGTGTATATGAATATATTATTCTACAGTCATCAAATAGTTGAGAATCTTGGCCATTTTTAGATAATCAATTTAAAAATAAAAAATAGACCTAGATATACATGATTGTATCAAGAAAGACACCATCAAAAAATTTGTTATTCGACCTCTCTATAATTAATACTCTTTATCTTAGAGACTTAAGATGAAATATTGAACAAATATTGCTTGTACCTTTATGAGTTCCTACTTTAAATGATTTCCTTCAAGTCATTTTAAACTTTAACTTAAGGTTCAACTATAATTAAGTGACAAATTCCTTTTATTTAACTTAAAATAAAGTTAGGTAACTTAATTAAAATTTAATTAACTTTATTAATTTAGGTTTAAAATAATGAATCACTTTAAATAAAGTAAATTTGATAAAAGGACTCATAATTTTTTTTATTTTTATTTTTTAAAAAAATCTTATGGTTGGGGCCCCTCTTATTTGACTAATAACTTAATTAATCACTAACACAAGTTATCATCCAATCTAATTAATATAAATGACCCAAATCTAAATCTAAAGAATGAAACACTTTATATACTCTTGAATTTCATCCATAATGATTAAAATTACTCATTTTTATTATGTAATAATGATATCAAATGAACACATTAATGGTTAAATTAATAAAATGTAACACTATATGCTAATATCATATTTTCATCCAAACAACAAGACATAAATGAAAGCATGTTCTAAGCATAGTCAAACTAAAAACCAATCAATTATCACCGAAATTTATTGAATACTAATATAATAATATTAAACTCACTGAATATAATATTACCATTGTTATTACCATATCTATTACAAATATTAAATCACTATATAAAATCCTACAAAAAATAAACTTATCATTATATCATAAAACTCACTATAGTTTATTAAAATACTACAATTATCAAGTATTCTCATCCAATTGAAAATATGCAAATAAAAATAAGGAAGTATTTAAAAGTTAAATAATATAATAATAATAATAATAATAATAATAATAATAATAATAATAATAATAATAATAATAATAACTCATTTTTCTTCATAAAAAACTAACTCAATCAAAAGGACTCCATGTTGTGTGTACTATTTTATATACTCAAGAGGTGTGGAAAGAATCTCAAGTCTAATCACCCCTCCAGATTCACCATCTACTTTCAACTTAATTTTATTAAAAATATGAGATATTATTATAGGCGGGGAAGAAGTGATATAATCACATTTATAGCTCATTAAGGTGACATTAGTCAGCATAGTAATAATGCCTTGAAAAGATTCAAGACAAGTAATTTTATTATTTTGAGGCATAAAATCAATTTGTGTAGAAATTTGAATTTTTGCAATATATATTTGGTGGGAATAAATAGTTGACAAACCATGTCTAAATGATTGAAACCACAAAATGATTATTTTTAATTCTCTCCATGATTTATTACCATAAAGATCAAAATTAGTATGAGTCATTATATTCAAAACATATTATAAAACAAAGTCATTAACATCAAAGTGTAAGGAAACTCAGGTGTCGTAATTAAAGTTTTATGTAAATATTCTAGTTAACCTTTGGGACTTGAAAGCTCTACATTGGTAATTGCTTTACACATATGTTAGATTTTTTTATTATCTCTACCCTAAAAATTGTTTCTACCATAATTAAAATAACCTCTGCTCTAAATGGACATATCTACCTTTCAAAATCATAAGATAATGCCATCTTATATTTAAATATCTTTGAAACTGATATATATTCATTCTATTATATTATAGATTTATCAATCAAATTTTCTCAATATTCATAGTCAAATTATCATTTAAAAAAAGGTAATACACTTTATACTTTGATAAATAAAGAATAGAAGTGTCATAAAATAATAATGAATCATTCTCTCAATTTGAAATGTAGAAATACACTATTTATTGCAACTAAAATCATTATGAGAATATTTTTTTATTATAATGTCATAGTTTTTGAAAGCATTATATAATAAGAGCAAAGAAGTAATGTTATTTTAGGGGATTAAGTTTATATATAATACCATAATTTTATTTAAAACCCCAAAACTTAGTATTACAAATGAAGACATCTGGAATAATATGATTTGAATAGCGATTGCCAACTATTTTATACACCTTTAGAAGATTTAAATCAAAAAATTAAATAACAAATCCAATGATATTTATAATGACATTTGCAAAGTACCTAGTAATGTTGAATTTGAAAAATATATGTAAATCTTTTCAATGAAATCATATGTATTTTATAATTCCAAGATCATTTTAGTTTGACAAAAGATAAAACAAGCTTTCTTATAACTTTGAACAACTAATTTATTTTTAAAATATTTTAAAGAATAAAAATATATAATAATATTTTTCAAAAATTCCTTTTAAGAATTTGAAAAAATACTCTTTTAAAACTTTCCATATCATTAAAAAAAATCTTTTGAATAAATCACAACAATGATAAACCAAAACCATTTTATATTTACCATGCAACTAGAATTTACAACATTTAAAAAAATCATCTCTAAATGTCTTTTGAAAATATTTCAAAATAAAATAATATATGTTAAGAACATTGAATTGTATATGAAAATAAACCAAAAAAGTTGTTTTGAAACTTTCTTTTCATATGGCTATATTTGTTAAATTGCACAAATTATTAATATAATGGCATTCAAAGAAAAAAGATGAAGACATGCTTACAAAGTATATGGTCATACATGCATTGTGTGTGTGTGAAATGAAATATCTTATAATTTTTTTTAAAATGATACTATTAACTTGTATCCATTTTCAAAAATTGAGACACTCAAAAATAAAGATAAAATGAAAATCATGTGTATGTGTATGTATATATATATATATATATATATATATATATATATATATATATATATAGAGAGAGAGAGAGAGAGAGAGAGATATGTTTACTTTCAATTTTGTACATAAGATGAGAGAAATAATCTTAAAGAATCTCATTTAAAATAAATATTTACTTTTAAAATAAGAAAAGTAGTTCACATTCTATGTTTTAAAAGAATGAATTGAATACCTAATCAAATACCTAAAAATTCCTTTGAAAAATCTAAATAATTTTAAAGCATGTAAGATGGAAATGAAATTATGTTTATTAAATCAAAGAACTAAAACCCACTAAAACTCAATATTTATTCATAAAATAATAATTAAATTTTTTATATATTAACACAATTGTATACAAATATATATAAATTTTAAATAAAACATATACAAACTGCTTTCAAATGATCCTCAAACCATAGACAATACATAAAGATAAGGTTTTGAAAATATTTTATTATATTCTAATTTTTTTTGACAAACTAAATTTCCAATTATAATCCCTTTAAAAACCAAAAATTTCTTTACACAACTTTCATAGAATGGCTCAAACTTACAAACAACACTCAAAAGTTACAACAAAAGGAGAATAATTCATATATCTGAAACAATAAATTGCATGCAAATATAAACTAAAATAAAAATCATTGTATTATCTGATTTATAATAAATTCAATTCAACCATATTTTCTTCTTTTCTCCTCAAAACTATTGAAAATAATATCTTGGTAAATAAGATTTCAATCTAAGATTTTTCTATACCAACCCAAATAGCAATAAAAACTTCCAAAAATGCTTCAAATATAATTTTAATCAAAGCTTTGCATCCACTGTGAGCTTGAGATGAAAATGCAAATGACCAAACCAACACAACAAACTACATATATCCCATTTTCAAAGTGCATTAATTGTTCACAATAGGGGAAAATGGACATGGTTTGATTCCTTCAAAGATAAATAGCATGTTTCTTGAAAAGACATATTTATATCATCACTTAAATAAATGGTCACTTTTGATTTATATATCTCATGTCAACTCTATCAAGCCTCGATTTTATGAAAACATAATTCAAGATTAATTATAATAAATATGTCTATGATTTTAAATATTTAGAAATCAAACATCCCATCACGATGCTGTGAACACTTTGAATAAAGTATGCCTTTGACCCGGATACTAAAATATATCTTCGACCATGGTTTAATAATGTTAAATGTCAAACATACCTTTGAGCATTATGATATAAAAGTATGTACTCAAACATTATAATAATACTTAAATTAAATTAAGGCCATTATAGTTTCAACATCAATACATAATATGATAATGTGAGGACTAAAACCATTTTTATAGTTTTTATAAAAATAAAGTGCTTTGAAAATGACGATGGACCAAGGGATATAAAATCAAATTATGTTCATGGTTAAGAAAAAGTAAAACTTTAGTTACCTTACAATGGAGATAAAAATGAATAATTATTATATTGAATTTAAAACTTAAAAATGAAAAATCTAAACAAATTAAATAGTTGATGTGTTATTGAATTTGACATTTATTGTTTATTCATTTAGAAATATATATTACTTGCAGAAAATCAAATCTATCATTTATCATTATGAAATAAGAAAAGTCATCAAACAACTACATAAACTCATTTTTCATTTCAAATGTATATAAAATATTATATATTCATATTTTGATTTACATATAAATTATTATCATCAAAACACTCAAATTTTATCACATTTACTAATAATTATTTCAAATTTGAATAAAATTGGACAATCGACAATATAATTAAACAAGTGAAATGATAATAATGTAGTAAATCAAGTTATAACTCCCCATGTATCATGAATTTAGTGTGGTACAACAAGTATTTTATAGTAGTTTGTAAAATTTCAAGTATTTCACTAGAGTATAAACATTCAAAATAATAGTGGAGATATTGTAGGCCAATCTTACATCTAAAGCTAGGTTGCAAATAAATTATGAAATTTCAAAACTTAGGAGTGAAATCTATGTGAATTGTTTCCTAAGAAGGTAATTATATACTTAAATATTTTGTTTAAATATAGATAGATTGTTTAGCTAGTATGGCACAAATAGTTAGAAATAAATAAATGGAACGTTCGGTTTGGAGGAGTTTTTTTATAAAAGTTTATAACATAATATTTAATAGCAATTGATGTTATAAAATAATTTTTTTGAGTTTTATTTATTTATCATCCAACTAGCCAAATAATCTGATAAATCAGAAATTGATAAATGAGATATACTTACACTCATATTCAAGGTTTTCTCATTGATCATGTATAAGTGTACTTCACAATTATAATAGAGATAATAAATTTCATTAAAATTTGACAACAAATAAATATACAAATAAGAACAACAAAATAAATAAGAAAGAAAACTAACATTGAAAAAGAAAATTCATCCATGGAAAAGTTTTAAACGATGGCCATTAACCATATGATGTATCAAATTATCATCTAAATCTTAGAAATGAAAAGCATTTATTCCAAATATAATAACTATTTTATTCCAAATATAACAACTATTTTATATGGCCCTAACTATAAAGATTAAGACTTGTGATGTTTTTAAAGATTTTCATGAGATTTATCCCACTACCAAATTAAATCACCAACCTTGATTTTTTTTAATTGTACATTTTCTTATCAAATAATTTTTTAAGATTTTTTTATATCTTTTTTATGTTTTTGAAGTGTTGTTACTTTTAGAACATCTAAAATTAAGAGTTCATTTAATATTTTTTGAATCATATAAATATTTTTTTAAACATATTATAAATCAATAATTGTTGAAGTTATTTTAGATTCATTTGACATAATAATTTTGAAGTTGTATATTACATAAAAGGTGAAAACCCAATTTCAACCTTGATCATAGTATGATCAATCCAAATATGTTCTAAAATTTTAATATGCATGCTTTGTTTATTTTTACATATAATTTTATTTATTATTGAAATCATTTTTTTATTTGTTAACTTAGCTTGTCTATTTCCTTGAGTATAATATTTAAATGAATGACTTGATATGATATAATGTTATCCTAAAAATTCAAGTTATTCATTAGAATTAATTTGAGGACTATTATCTAAAATAATTTATATAAAAACTAAAAAATGTGAGAAAATCTATTTTTCAAATAAAATAATGACTTATAAAGTAACGTAAATTTTAAGGGTTATAAATTCAAGCCAATATTTAAAATAGTCAATTGCAGTCAAATTGTATCTATGACTAGGTGGAAGATAGAGGATAGATGTCAAAATTGAAAGTTATATTTTCAGCAAGATGTTTAACTAAATCATTTCTTTTGATTAATCTAAAAGTTTTAAAATCAAGATCAAATTATCATTTCCTAAAAATCTATTTATATAATTTACCATCAAAAGGGTTTATTTAATAAATAAGACAAAATAGATATGTTTGATCATACTATCAATTTATTACCCATTATGAGACATCTAATTTTTTTAAAATCTAAATTTAATGATAGAACAAGTTTTTAAATAAATGGATACTTTGTTTTATAATATTTTATAACTTTTACAACGTATCCTATCATTATTTATTTTTGATTTTAATCATATTATGTAATGACATCACTTGTGGCCTTATCGATCACGTTAATGTATGAGATAAAGGGGTTCATTTCAAGTTTTTTAGGTACATGTGCACTCATAATTGCATTTTTTATTTAATAAAAAAATTAATATAATCCTAAATCCCATAAATAATTATATTTTTTCTTACGTAAAGTCTACAGAGGGTTGGATTTATCTAAAAAATTAGAAATGAATTTACATAAAATTTTAATTTTACTGAAGAAATATCTAAAGCCAATTTTATATTTATGGGGAGGTAGTTCTTTAATGGACTTGATGTTTGATATTACATAATTTTAAATAACATAACCAATTAGTTTACATTTAGTCACACCAAGCAAATACTTCTTTGGATTTAAAGATATGCTAAATTTTCTACATCTGACAAAGATTTTATGTAAATAAAATAAATGTCTCTTTTATTTTGTAGAAAAAATAATGAAATTATATAAGTAAAATTGGATGATAATACCAATAAAATAATTAAAAAAAAATCTTATTTATCTTATAAAATTAGCACATGCATTGATTAGCCCAAAATACTTTTTATTAAAAGTGAAAGTCCCTTTATGTGTTGTAAAAATATTTATTTCTATCTTCAAGATTAATAAAAATATGATTATAAACATAAAACCAAACTAATAAAAATATCATTTAGTATATATCAACTTATTTTAAGATCCATTATATAATTAGCAAATGAAAATTATCTTTAATATTTTCTTGATTTAGATTTCTAAATTCCACACAAAACCAAATGTCTCAATTATTTCTATGAACTTGAATAAGGTTCATTACCCAGTCAAATATATAATTGGATAAATTACACCATAATTAAAAATTTATCCATCTCCTTGTTGATGGTTTCTATAAGGTGTATTATAGCAAGGGGTTGACTCTACAATATTTCTACCCTATAGGCTTTATACCAATATTTAGAGGTATGTCATGTTGAATTATGGCATTATAATCACCCTTTAAATATTTGTATGACCAACTAAAAATATTAATAAAATCTTTTAAAATTTTGAAAAACTAAACATTTTTATGGATAAATATTGGATACCTAAATAAATATATTTGGGATCATCTTACATACCTAATTTTACTAAAATAGTTCCACCAATGATTCTTCTATAGGTTCTTTGGTTCTATAAATTTGGGTTGATCATGGGGAGTGAACATTGACTCAAGACTAATGAAACAAATAGGTTCTAATAATATATAAATAATCATTAAAATTTAAAATATAATAATTATAATTAAAATAATTACCTTGTATAAATTTATTAATATGTTTGTCACAATAAAAAAATAGGCCCACTATTATTGAGATAAGGTATCTCAAGTCTTATTTTTTTTTTGAAAAATGTTTTGTTTAATTCAATTTTATATTAGAGGGATAAAAACCAAGATTAATAGAACACACATTAATCTCTCTAAGTATATGTAAAATATTAAATGCTTCAAAAATGAGAGACCAAACTATTTACATGTATTTATGTAAACATGACTGATAGGTTTTGTAGATTTTATAACTTGTATTATAAATAATTTAGAGTCATTTAAAGATTATAAATGTTTAATACTTAATTTTATATTATTTTTGAGACCAAGACATAAATTTTCAAATTCAACTAAAAGGATAACTGATAACTGATATGCATATTTGAATATTTTATCCATAGAATAAATGAGAACACCAGTGTTATTTCCATGTTTAGAATATGCCCCATCAAAATAAAAAGATTAGATTATTTCTATTGGTATTTTTATTTCATATTTGTGATATGGATCATCCAAGGTTAGGATTCCATATTTCACAATTATAATTTACACAAAAGTGATGTTATTAAAATAGGTTTCATAGGTGTATCATTCCAATATTATCTATGCATAAATACTATTTTATTTCCTATAGGGACCAAGTTTTATCTTTTATAACATAATCTCCAATAAATTTAGACCAATACATTATTAATAATATTGAATAGTTAATAATAATATATAAGACTTAAACACTGCATAAATACTATTTTATTTCTTATAGGGACCAAGTTTTATCTTTTATAACATAATCTCCAATAAATTTAGACCAATACATTATTAATAATATTGAATAGTTAATAATAATATATAAGACTTAAACACTGCATATACACGTGATCATTCATCTTGAATTATCTCAATGACTATTTCTTGAAACTTACCACAACATTTTCTTTGATAAGAGTCAAAACTAGAAAGTTTTTTATTATCTCATTGTTGAATTAATTTTTAATTGAAATTAATAAAATTAATCGATAGTAAACTATTGGAAATTAAATGTTGGAGTATACATATCTAATATTCAATTACAATATATTGAAATAAAATGAAATTTGGTAAATAGTAAATGATCTTAAGAATATGCAAAGATCCCTAAAATAGATTTAACATTGATTATGATTTGAAATATCTTGAAAATACCCAAAAATAATATCACATCCAAAAATAAATTTGTAAAATTTGTTAGGATAAGGCCACAACAAAAGGAAATGGTTGTAGTGTGGCCTTATTAGTTTATTGTGACCACATCCTAGTTAATTGTGTGACTAAAGTTTTAATTTGTCTATGCACCTATAAAAAGGGTATTTGGATTTTTTGTGAGAGCTATATAGATGTGAGAAAGACTTGAAAAAGATAAAACCCTGTCTCTTACACAAAAAAATGATAGAGATTAAATGAAAATGGGGAAATGGGTAAGGGAAATAGCAAATTTATCCTCAAAAAACCTTATGTAATCTAATTGATACCCACATAGTTAAAATGAGCCTTAGGTTGATCTAATTATCCCTCCTAAGGTGATTGTGTGATCCATGATTATGAAAATATATGAATATATTTATAATATTGATTAAAATTCATGATTATAGATGCCATTGACCTTAAATAAACAATACTCAAACTTGGCCTATAAATGTTAAAAAGTAAAATATTTGAAATTGAGATAAATAGAGCACTTTTTCTCAATGTGTGGTAATGTAAAATTATCTTTCCATGGGGTTTCATGTGAATGCCTTGATGTGATTTTATAGGGGAATATTTATAATATTTTCACTAACCAGCTTTAAAAAATACATGAGAGAGCCATTATAAAATGTCTCAATTTAAAAAAGGCATTGTTGGAGCACGAGGGACAAGGTTATGTTAAGGGATAAGGCCCCTATGTAGCCCTATCTAACCTAGTGAGTAATTGTCCCAAAAGACTAGATACTATAACGATATGTCTAATAGGTTAGTGTAGCTTAAACAAAGATAAAATTGGCTAAAATAGGGATGTTTATATGATATTTTAAATGTTTAAAAGATAGTGAATGCTCTCTTATATATTTCAAGTTAGTAGAATGGTGAATAGACCAAGGAGGGTAAGGATGTTAATATTAAATAATGTCATAAACTTAATAATTAGTTTTGTATGTCTAAATTTTCACCCACTTTATTCTATTTATGCAAAAAAATGAATTTAATGTAGTAAAGTAGATGTGAATCTAAGTGTGCATACCCAATTTTTCTTTAGATGTAGAAATTGATTATGTAAGAAGTGTTAATTTGAAATTTACAATAATGCCACTAAAAATAGTTATTATCCATATTGGAATATTGAAAATTTAAAATTTGTAATAATGCCACTAAAATATTTATTATCCATATTGGAATATTGAAAATTTGAAATTTGTAATAATGCCACTAAAATTAATTATTGTCCATGTTTGAAGATTGAAAATTTTAAGTTTGTAAAGAAAGAAAGGAAAGTATACACCTAAAAGAGTATGTAATTTAATTTCCTTGTAAATTGAAAATGGAGAAGTGTTTTTCCTCTTATTGAGGCATTTGGATAAATGTTGAGCATGTGGTGCATTGACAGTGATAAATACAAATTTAAAAACTTGTGAATTCTATTGATTTGGTAATATTGTATGCTCTGAATCTCATTTGACTATGTAGATTAGTATATAAATAATTTAAGGGGTGAAACCACCAACTGTGGCTTGATAGATCTTGAAAAAGTGTAATAATAGATGTTGAGTGTCACTAGAATCTAACATGGATCACTTGCAACAAGAAGATGAATCACACCACTACAAATGGATCTAGATTATATTTCAAAGTTTTCAAATTGGAAACTTTTTAAGTTTGATAAAATTTGAAAATTTTGAAAATTTGAAACTTTTGAAATATTTTGAATTTGTTGACTTTAAAGTTTCCATGCATCAAATTAAACATGAATGATTATCGTGCCCCATGTACTATACCAAATTTATATTTAATGCCATTTTTAATTTTGTAAATATTAAAACATGTAACTATAATGATTTGAAACTTTCTATTTGTAATTGTAGAAATGAGTGCAAATGCAACATGACCCCATAATCTCAAAATTATGAATCATGTTATAATTTTTGAAACTATATAATTCAATAAATATGAAATATTTCTCATGAAGACTTGAATTATCAATAAAATCACATTATGATGCCCCCATTTTTAGATGAGAGACATATCATACAAGTCACTTAGATCAAAAGTAGAGTTATATAATATGTGAAAGATGTAATTGTTGACCAATTTTGACTTTTAGGTCAAAATAAGGCACCCCTAGTAAAAAACATCACTTTTAAGCATTTCAAGGGGTGTAATATATTGTCATAACATTTTTTATAGGTAATTTCATGCCTCTCAATGTTATATTAACCTTAGTCACTCATTTCATTAGCCTATCATGTCATTTGGGGTCATTTCAAGGGTCTAAATGGTGCATTTAATGCTTTGTATGGGTTTATCAAGATTTGTACAAGTTAAAAAAGATTATTTAAGGTCCCATGTGTCCTTATAAGTCTTATTAAGGTGAAATAACTAAATAAATGATAGGTTGTTCAAATAAAAGGTAGTTTTCTTAGCTAAAGAGAGAGGAATGGGCACTTGTATGACTACCTTGGGAAGTGTGCTACTTATAAAATGTGTTTGTGTGACTATTAAACTCACAAAAGGTTGTATCCATGTTTTTTTTTCTCATTTTTTTACAAAAAATTTCATCTACAACTCTTTTTTCTCCCTTTTCCTCTTGGCATGCAAAGAAAGGTTAGCTTCAAGTGCTCACTATGGGCCATACAATTTGAGTTGGAGGAAATACTATTGGGGGTGGATATTTTTTTTATTCCTATTAACATCCATGGAAATAACTTGAATTTTTGTGGCTTATTATTTATGAACCATCAGTTTGACTCCAAATAGCTTTTTATGCATGTTCAACCATGAGGGGGTCAAAGTTTGAGCTTGTCTCAGAATTTCTTGTTTTGGATTGATGAAGTTGTCTATTACAGGTGTCTAAAATTATTTTAAATATGTTTCCATGATTATTATTACTTTTGAGAGTTCAATCTACTTGTAAAACCTTCCTTTAGGCTTGTACATGCTTGCAAATGGCCTAGTTTGCATTGACAGTCAGCTCAATTACTTTGGAGTGGTTTATCCAAACTAGATGAGAGAATGTAGTGATGTTATAAAAAATTTAAATCCATAACATGCCTTAGAGTAGTTTTTTGGTGTCATAATCCTTCTCAAAAAGGCCTAAATTGTGCATCTTCTCCATTGTTTCCATTCGTTGTCCATTACAACATAGTCCAACCTATAGGAGGTTTGTACATAGGGGGTAGGGGAGCATTAAGGAATGTGAGATGGTCTTGGTAATATCCTCTCAAATACCTTTGCATATGGCCTTCACTTATGAGACCTAATTCATTCACTAAGTCATGAAAAGGAGAGAAATTACAAATGAAGGAGGTGACTGAGTTTTGGTATCATAGTCCCAAAAAGTTCCAAATAGAGCTCCAAGAGGTTTTTTACTCTTTTCATAAAATTAAACCATGATTATTTTTGGAAATAATATTATACTCATATTTTATTCATACCTAAAAGATATCTCAATGCCAATTTTGAGACTATAGGGATAAGGATAAAATAGATTTTGACACCCTCAAAGATGGCAAAAAGCCACTAAATTATGGCAGTGACATCTATAGGGTTTGGAAACAAATATGATATTTATATTACTTACAAAGATTCTTGACCTTGTCCAAGTTGGGAAAGAAATGACAAACATTCCAAGAAGTTTTCCTAAGAATTCATAATTTAGGATAGGTGATGGCCACATCAAATGACCTTATAGGCATATCCCTTATTCATACACAAAGTACACAGGGTAGTGATTACAATTTTTTGAGAAGTTGGCACAAAAAATGGTGAAATGGATCCTAAAGAGGAAATAGAGCCTAAATTTAAATAATATAGATCTAAATTTAACCTAAAATATTGATATAAATTCCTAATATTCTTAAAATACCCCATAAGAGCCTACAAGTGATTTGGGAACATCCATACATAGTCAGGGTATTAAGGGTGTGAAGATAGTCAAAGTGAGGATGGGATTTTAAACATGGAAAATAAAGGTAAATTAGCAAAATTGAGTGTGGTATGTTGTTATAATAACAACCAAAGATCTTAAATTCTATTTAAATATTAAACACTTATCAAGACTAACCTATAGGGCTAAAAACATGCATATATAGTCAACATCCTTGAAAATAGATCTCAGTCAAGACAAAGAGGTTTTGAGCTTAATAGAGAATGAAATGAGGTCATATGATGATGTTTTGGTGTTATTAGGTCATAAAAAGACCTTATATACAAATTTTTAGTCTTTAACATCATCCATGGAAGCCTACAATAGTGAGAATTTGTCCTAGTCCATACACTGGCAAGTTAGAGTAATGTCACGTGAGATTGGGCTAAGAAGGCATGAGATAAGTGTTTAAAGGGAAAAATAGATTATTAATGATTTTTATAGGATATTTATGGTGAAAATTTTCCTTTAATGTCCATTTCAAACCTAAAAAACATCATTTAGACACCCAAGTATAGTCAACCCTGCTTACCCTCACAATCATGCACCTTCAAAAAGTCTACCTTGTAAATGTGATGAGTTGGGGAGTCAAATGGAAGATTTAGAAGATAAAATTTGTTAAATATTACAATTAGGACATATAGATAAATATATAATAATTTTTACAAGCTAAATAGGTAAAAAACCAACTGTTTTGTCTCATAATATGGTCACTTTTAGTGTGCACGGAGGTGCCAATTTTGGGGAAAATGATGAAATATTGAACCAAAAGGTTAGAAATGGAAATATTATGATTGGATAATATTTAGGGAACATAAATAAACCTATAAAAACTTAATATAAGGTCTGTAATCATAAATTTTGTTCCAACCAAGGAGGTTTGTAGTCAAGGGTGAAGGGAATTCTTAGGCCTAAAAGCCAAATTGAAGCTCATTCTCATTTTTGGAAATTTACATTCCTTAATTGATTGGAAAATGTTTTTAAGGGGTATATGTGATTTTTTGGATCCATAATAATCCAAAATAATCAATTGGATCAAGCGGTTGGGTCTCAAATGTTAAGTAGGTCTATTGGCAAGGTCTAAGCCTAGTGCCAAACAAGGGTAAGTTTTCATTTTTGGGTCTTGAGGAGATAATAAAAGGATGGGAAAATGTTTTTGGGGTATATATAAAAGTTTTTTATCCATTTTTTTGTAAAAAAAATAATCATAAAACCAATTCTTGGCTTTGAATCTCCTAAACCCTCACAAAAGGCCCAAAAAGGCTCAAATGGTTAACATCAATTACCTGGAACTTTCATCAACTCTTACATGGGACCTAGATCTATTTAAGGAGGTTATATGGGGTCCTTAAGAATAAATAAGTATAATTTGGAAGGAACTAAAATGTGCCACCTTTATGAGCAAATGTTAAGAGGGCTGGTCTCTCTAAAACCCTCCTAAAACCCTATTTGAGACCTAGAGGAGAAAATGAGCCTAAAAGTGCCAGAATTTTTTACCAAATCCATCATGATCACATAAATGGATTTATTTTATAGGGAACTATATGGATCAGAGGCAAATACGGATTGTTTTAACCATTTTGAATGATGTACAGGCTACAGGAGGAGTTACGAGATGAAACCAAATTTGGGAGGAATATTTACACTTTAAATAACCCCAAAAATTCACCTAATCTCATGAATAAACCTGTAAATTCCCTAATTAGGCCCTCACTGTTAGCCAGTCTAGTGAGTCAGCTAGTGAACACTTGGAGAAAGAGGTGAAAAGCAATTTGTGAAGCCTTTTTAAGGTTTTTTATTGAAACTAATGATAAGAGAACCTTGTAAAAGTGTCATTACCTCTTTTTCATGGATTAGTTATTAAAATTTGGAAGTTTTTAATTCCAAAAGGAGAGGGTGCATAGAAAAGGACCTTTTTGAAATTGTTAAGGATGATTTTTCATGTCCAAAAGAATAGGGAAGGGTCAAGATCATCTCCAATGCATGTGTGGACTTCTCTGTAACCCCTCTTGCTTAGACCAACCATCATATCTGAACATATGTATATATAAGGATAGTTTTGGAAGGTAAATCATGTAGGCATTTTCTTATGCTAAAATTACAATTTTTATGCCACTTTTCACTATCATTATGAATTTTTTGGACAAGTACACTTCTATGACATGTCATATATCACCCCACCTCTCTTCCACATGCAATTATAACTAATTCTCTTAGATGGACACATTTACAAGTGGATTTTGGACTCCCCTTCTCTCTCTCTTCATCCAAATTCTATAAATTGGGCCCTTTTGGCCATTTTATGGGTAACTCCACTTGGGTATGGTGAATACCTCTCAAAATTTTGTCTTGAATCAATAAATATATCTATTTTTTACCTCATTCAATAATTCTCTAATTGTATGTTATGGTTATTGTCTTGTGCAAGTGGATCTTAGCTTACCTTCACATGGTAATTTTCCTAGTACCTTATGAGTTCAAAGACTTCTCTTTGTAGTTTAGCAAGAAGTGTTAAATGGAGTTGTAGGTGTAGTGAATAGATAATTAAATTGTGTGTCTTATAATGCCTATTGTCTAAGTCTTCCTAGCCTAATCCAATTCCAAGACCCCATGTTGAAACATTGATGCAAGAAGAAGCTTGTTATTAGATGGAGTGTATGTTAGGCTTCTTTTGGTTCAAAATACATGTGAAGAGTGTGAGTAGAACAAATATTTTGGTGCATCACCTCCAGTAGAATAGGTTTACCTTTAGTTATTCTAACCCTTTTCATCCTTCCCAAGTTATTATTAGTAGTAATATGAGCCTAAATGATGCATCAAGGAGAGATAGCCCCTAATATAGAGATCCACCACCCAATAGGGATACCTACAACCCTAGGGTGGTTCCATGGTGTCATTTGAGTGAGGATAATCTTGTTCCATCTCCTCATTGGGTGAAATCAAGTGACAAAACTAATCTTGTCACTTTGAATGCATTTTAATCATAGTTTTGAATATAACATTGAATTTTAATATGATCATGTATTAGAAATATGTATCATTGAGGCACGTAAGTAGGATGTGCACAATATACATCATGGAACTAAATTAATATAATACATAAGTAATGCATGATATAAATCCAAACATTATGGTAACATAAAAGAAATGAAATATATGCAATACCATATAATGTCTTTTAATTTTCTTATAATTTCACATGTAAGGCCTAAATGCTAATACAAGGGACATGTGAATGTAAATTTTACATAACCACACAAGGCCAAGGGCTTCATGAAAATGGCATAATGACACCACACAAGTAATAATTTTACTATACAAGAATAAAGGCCACATAATAATCAAGTTGTAACTTATCATGAATCAAAGCAATAAAAGAACCTTAGAACAATAGATACTAGTTTAAATAGACTATATGGATCCATGTCATTATTAAAAATTAACATAGTTCATGTAGCTCTTGGGAATATGATTGTCATTGATGTCAAAATGGAGATAGTTGGCACTATATATGTTATTGATCAATCACAGATAAGATTGATAGAGAGAAGAACATGTTTTATAATTTTACAAGTTGCAATATTGTCATATAAAGTTGTCATGCTTTTATATAAATTGTTTCTAGATGTTTGTAGAGAATTTTATGTGTTTTTCAAGTGCATCTCATATATATGGTCCACATATTCAGATGAAGAGAAATGATCCCAAAAATGATTTATTTTTGCTCTTGGCCATTACTAGGGTTTTTTTAGTAAAACCCTATGGGTTTTAATCATGGAATTCATAGGCATTTCTATTTTTGTGTTGACTAGATATAGGCAGGAACTGGTTGCTTAAGTTATAACTTAAGCCTTCCTTATCATTGTGAAATTTCCCCCTTTGACCTAGTGATTATCAACTCAAAATAGTGATTAAAGACTTTAAAATTCCTAAGTCTTTGACTTAATATTTATCCAATTTTTATCAATGGTGAGCACTTAATCGCATGATGAAGATCTAATGATGTGCAAAAAAATAAATAATTAAAATAACCTAAGAATGAATGACTTGATGACATGTGTCATGATCATGATCATGGAGCTTGAGTAGTATATCTATGATACACTTCAAAATCAAATAGTTAATGATTAATGTGAAGGTTCCAAGTGTCAAAAGTGTAGGAAATGATAATGTACAAATGGCACATGAGGATGCCAAGTGTCATAAGCATGAGGAATGAAAATATGTAGAAGGCATACGAGAGTTACAAGTATCACAAGTGCATGGATTAATAATAAAGTGCTCAGAAGGCACGTTAGAGTGATAAGTGTCCTAATCTCAAAAGACTGAGATAAAGATCAATGGTTGCAACTTAAAATTGAAGAGTTAAGGTTTATAAGATTACAAAGATATAATATAGTGCATGAGATTGTTAGATTCAAATCAATGGATGCATTTTAAAGTTGAATCATTAAAGTTTAGAAGCTAGCAAAGATTTTATAGAGAGTGTGAGCTTGATCTAATAGTTTCATTTTAAATTTAATATAATTGAACGATGATCATTGTATCATGGTTTGAAACTTAAGATCAATGGTTAGTATTTAAATATTTATTCATATCAATGGTCAAGTGATAGAACACTTAGGTAATATGCATTTTATGACATAGAGAACAATAAAGATTATTTTAATTGATCTAAATTTTGTAAAATGAAATGTGTAACAAAACTATAGCCTGATATATGCTAAGTATAGTAAAAGATAAATAGCAATGGTGGTGATGTGTTAATTTAATAATCATGAAACCTGTCATTAAAAAAAAGATGAACTGAGTTCCAAAGATGGAGCATGTTGTGTGTAACGACTAAGTGTGAACACATAGAAGATGTGAGACCTATATCTAATACATATATACATCATTTAGGATATATATTAAGCATGTGAGAGGAAGAAAGATGTAGACTACAGCGTGAGTAGTTGTATAATAAGTCTATAACATTGAAATGGATGTATTTTTTAATCAAGTTTGTAACCTAGATTTGTAGCTCCATGATAGATCTGATTGGTAGGTGCCATTAGAAGAGCTCATTTGGTGCTCAGTTAGGGAGTAGGTGCTTCCTCAGAATAGGTGCTCTTAAATCAAGGGATTGGTGTCTCCTTAGGGTTGGTGCCTTTAAAAATTGTAACCAATAAGGTTTTGATTGTGATGCTAGATTAGAATAGTATATTCTAGCATCTATTTTCATCATGATTTTTCCCATACTAGTTTTTCCATGTACATTAAGTTTTATGTTTATTTGTGTGTGGGTGATCTTTGCATATACTTTTCAAGTTCATTAAAATTATTAAAGGACTAATTTTATTCAATCTATTGATTCACCCACCCACCCCCTCTCATTAGATAGTTGCATTCCAATAATTGGTATCAGAGCCTTGGTTCCTTAAAAGAAGCTTAATCAGCTCAGGTAGATCTTGGATAGTGAACACAAATGGCTAGTTAAGAAGTCTCTTTCCCAAACAAAGTACCTCTCTTTGATGGATCAAACTATGCATTTTGGAGCATTATAATGGAAGCATATTTATCTTTATTAGGGTTTAATGTATGGATTTCTATTGTAAATATATATACAGCTCCTATTACAAGTCCTACTGATCAAGATACAAAGAAGGTATATGAGAGCAATGTCAAGGCAAAGAATGCATTTATGAATTTGATGATAAGGTAAAGTAGTCCAAGCTAAAAACATATAGAGTTAAATTTGAAAGTATTAAAATGAATGAAGAAGAGGAAATTGTAGACTACCTCCTCAGAGTAGATGAAATAGTCAATGCAATCGGAGGCATTATTTAAGAGATGAAATATTTGGTCATTGTCAAAAAGGTCCTAATATCTTTGTCATATAGGTATGAATCTAAAATATCTACAATAGAAGAAGCAAGAGATCTGGAGAAACTCATTATTGATTAGTTGCATAGAACCTACACAATCTATGAGATGATAATGGGAGAATAAATACTTTCAAGAGAGAAGCTACATTCAAAGCATCCAAATAAGTAAAATTAGAAGCACTACATCCAAATCTAAGGAGTCTGACGAAGAAGAAGCCAACTTTGTCATAAAATTAAGAAGAGGGTCTAGAAAGTATAAAGGTAAGTTACCCTTTAAATGCTTTAACTATGGTAAGGTAGGAAATTTTTTGCTAAATGCATTTATAACAAAAAAGATAAATTTGATAAAGAAGAGGATAGTAAAAAAATGAAAACTCACTACTCCAAGAAGAAGAACTTCTCTAAAAACAAGAAGGGCTTGTACATAAAAGAATATACAAATTCATTGGATGAGTGTGATAGATCAGATGATGACCATGAATGTGCCTTTGTGGTTGGGGGAAATGAATCCCTATTCATGAAATTAGAATTAGATTTTGTGCATCAAGAAAAAGAAGTTGAAGAATCTAAAGAAGAGGAAGGAAAAGTGGATCTAGAAGGTGAACTCATCTGTGCTCTAGTTTAAATTGAAAAGATAATAAAAGAAAACTCAAAGTAGAAGAAAAAGGCATAAAAAGAGATTGAAAAACTATCCAAACCTCTTGAAAAACTTGATTAGATGGTAGTTAGGCTAAAGACATAAATTGAAGAGGTTAAAATAATAGAATATGTATTCAAATTTGAATGATATTCTAAATATGATGAATTCATGAAGTTAAAATAAAAAATAGTGGCTTTGAGAAAAGAACTTGAAAAAGATAAATAAAAAATAGACAAAGGTCTGAAGCTGAAAGGAGGTTTAGAAATTCTTGATGAATTGATCGACTCTCAAAAGCCATCAAAATAAAAATTTGGTCTTGGTTTTGAAAAAGGGAAAATTCCCATAGCTAGTACATCTATAAATTTATATGATAAATTCAAAGTAGAAGGAGAATCAAGAATAAAGAAATAAAAATATTGCATGAATTCCTCCGAAGATACAAATACAAACACAAGAATTGTTGATATGAATAAAGCTAAAGAAGAAAAATAATCCTGACTCAAGGACGATGTAGAAGATAAAGGTAGCTGACGTAGATGGTTAGATAAGGGTGAAAGACTTGAAGAAGCTAGAGTTAAGAAGAATAATAAGAACAATGAGTTAATCTCTACAAACTCAAGGAAGATGTAGAAGATAAAGGTAGCTGACGTAGATGGTTAGATAAGGGTGAAATACTTGAAGAAGCTAGAGTTAAGAAGATTTGCTCATTTTTCACAAATAAATGCTATGACTTGGTATTCCTCATTTTTATATGGTTATTGTTATACCTATAATAAATTTGGTCATAGGGTTAGTGATTTTAGAGTTATACCTAAAAGGATAACAAACTTTGTGAGAAAAAATTCATATGAACCCTTGTTAGATATAAATATAATATGTTATAACTACAAAAAAATTGGTCACATAGCTAAATTATGTGTAATAAACTTTTTAAAACTAAAAATACAAAGTGAAATAAAATCATGCATCCTAGTGTGAACAAAGGTTCACAAGTCTCTAAAAATGGAAAAATAAGACAAACAAGAAACCTAAGTATGCGTGGAAAGTGAAAGATCAAAAAGTTTCACAATCTATGATTTTTCAAACTAGACTCCATGTCAAGGAACAAAATTTATGGGTAATAGACAATGGTTTCTCAAAACACATGACTGGTGACAAGAGCAAGTTTATCAAACTAAGAAAATGTAGGGAAGGATCTATCTTGGAATATGATCCTAAAGTAAACATTTTTGGTAAAGGAACCTTTAATATAGATGGAAAAATACCTACACATGATGTCCTTTATGTTGAAGGATTGAAACACAATCTACTAAGTGTCAACCATATGTGTGATAATGGATATAAGGTCACATTTAATGTAGAACACTGTACGATAAGGATATCTAGAATATTAGTTGAATAAGTGAAAATAACTTAAAGAAATATTTATAATCTAAGTGAAGTGAATGGTAATAGCTTCTTGATAGGAAATATTGATGAGATTTGGTTATGGCATAGAAGAATAGGTCATGTCAACTTTGATAACCTAGTAAAAGTGAGATCAAATAAGTGTGTTAGAAATATGCCTAAGATAACCAAACCTATAGATACTACTTGTAAGAAATGTCAATAAGGCAAGAAAATAAGGGTCAAATTTCAAACAAATGAGTAAGCAACTATAAAGCCTTTAGAGTTAGTTCATACTGATCTTTAGGGTCCTAGTAAGATAAGAGGATCCAAAGGAGAAAGATACTTGATGTTTCTAATATATGATTACTCAAGAATGACATGGGTAAGCCTTTTTAAGGACAATTCTCAAGCATATGAAGTATTCAAGATATTTAAAGCCATGGTAGAGAATGAGATTGGATGAAAAATCAAATGATTAAAAACTGATAGAGGGGGTAAATTCACTTCAAATGAGTTCATAGAATACTGTGAGAAGCATAGAATAAAAAGGCATTAATATTCAACAAGGACTCAAAAACATAATGGATTTATTGAAATAAAGAATAGAATAGTCAAAGAGATGGCTAGAATAATTCTAAAAGAGGCCAAGTTATCTAATAGATACTAGAGAGAAGTGATACAAACAATAGTATATATCTTAGATAGATTTTAAGTGAGGGTAAATAGTGATAAAACCCCCTATGAAATATGGTATGGGAAACCTACCTCTATTAAGTATTTTAGAGTGTTTGGTAGCAAATGCTACATCGGGAGAAAATAAGATACATTGGGAAGATTTTAATCAAGATGTGATGAAGGAATATTTTTTGGTTATTCTACCCAAAGCAAAGCCTACATATGTTACAACAAAATTCTATAGAAGATTGTAGAGAGTATCAAGGTCAAGGTTAATAAAGGCTTTAAACATGTTAAACCTCATATATAAATATGTGAATAAGAATCAAAGTTTGAAGAGGAAGTAGTCAATTAAGATCCCAAGTAAGTAAATAAAAAGTCACCTACAAGATTTGTTCAAAAGGATCATCCTATAGACCAGACTATTAGCAATAAAAATGAAGGAGGTCAGACAATGAGAAGAGTTAAAATCAATAAGAAACAAGTAATTTTTTCTCTAATATCTAAAATTGAGCTAAGAGCTATGTTAAAGCTATCAAGGATGAGAATTGGCTAAAAGCCATGGAAGAATAACTAAGCCAAATTGAAAAGAACAAAAATTGGGAATTAGTTCCAAGACCTTCAAATAAGAATGTAATAGGTACAATGTCGGTCTTTACAAATAAACTCAATGAGGATGGAAGTGTTATAAGGAATAAGGCCATATTGGTGTGCAAAGGATATACATAAGTTGAAGGTATAGATTTTGAGGAAACATTTGCTCTAGTTGCTAGATTAGAAGCCATAAGAATGTTTCTAGCATTCTCTATTTATAATAAATTGAAAGTCTATCAAATTAATGTTAATTATGCTTTCTTGAATGGGAAACTAGAAGAGGAAGTCCACATAGAACAACCTAAAGGTTTTCATCCATCAAAAGAAGAAGATTATGTGTGTAAACTAAATAAAGCTCTGTATGGTCTAAAATAGGCACATAGAGCATGGTATTCAAGATTAGACTAGTACTTAAAGCAACAAGGGTTCAATAAAGGATGTGTAGATAGAAATATATACTTCAAATATCAAGGTGAACATATGTTAAGTGTTGTATATGTAGATGATATCATTTTCAGTGGTAGCAATAATAGATTGTGCAAAGAATTTTCTACTCAAATGAAAAATGAATTTTAGATGCTACACTTGGATAAATTTTTGACTTTCTTGATCTATAGATAGCACAAACTAATGAAGGGATATTTATATCTCAAACCAAGTATGCTAAGGAAATGCTCAAGAAGTTTGGATTGGAAGACAATAAACCACTAGGTACCCCCGTGATAACTGGATATAAGTTGAGAAAAAAATATGAGTCCATTGATGTAAATCAGATGTTATATAGATCAGTGATAGGTATCTTTTTATACCTAATTAAATCAAGACTTGGTATCATGCAAGAAATGTGCATGGATATAATATTTTAAGTTCATCCCAAAGAATCACATTTCAATGTAGTGAAAACAATTTTTAGATATATCAAGATTACAATTGACTATGGCCTATGGTATATTAAAGGTGAAGATTTCATTTTGACAACATATATAAATGTTGATTGGGAAATAAGTGTGGATGATAAAAGAAGCACTAGTGGTGGTGCATTTTTCTTTGGAAATAAACTTGTTTCATGGTTGAGCAAAAAGCAAGAGTTAGTTACTTTTTCTATAGTAAAAGCATAGTATGTTGTAGTAGTGGCATGTTGCAGTCAAGTCTTGTGGATGAAGAAAACACTTAAAGACATCAAGGTAGAATAAAAATAACATATCTCTATTCTTTGTGACAATTAAAATGTTATTAACATATCAAATAATCTAGTGATGCATTCCAGAACTACGCACATATCAATCAAATATCACTTCTTAAGAGAAATGATTGCAGATCAAGAGGTCACAATGGAATATGTGCCAACATAGGATCAAGTTATAGACATATTCACCAAACCTTTTCTAAAGGAACAATTTAGTTATTTGAGGAATAAATTGGGAGTGGTTGCTCCTACATCACACCACTAGATCTCAATAATAGAGCATGAGTTTAGGGGAGGATCATAGAAAAAATGTTAATACCTAGAAGAAGAGAGAAAAAACAAATCAAGTATGCATATTTTTGTAAATTTATAATGAGTTGATGGTTTCAAATTCTTGGAAAAAATCCTTTATCTGATAAAGGGGGAGAACAATTGGACAAATAGTGAGAAAGTTGGAGTCCCTTTGCCATTGATGTCAAAAGGGGAGAAAAAGAATAAATTATATATTTAAAAGCTTTATGTTTATAGAAGAAGGAGCAAAACATGTGTCCAAGGTGTGTTTAGGAAAATGTTCCATTGCCTAAGGGGAGAAATTTGGTATGAATAGATTCATATCACATTCATCAGAAGCTAATGCAAGTACAGTCAATGCCAAAGGAGAAGTAAATCATGTATTATAAGCTCAGTGCATTTATTTTTCCATAAATGACAAAGGGGGAGACTGTTGGAAATATGATTATCATTGATGTCAAAAGGGAGATAGTTGGCACTATGGATGTCATTGATCAGTCACATACAAGATTGATGGAGAGGAGCATATTTTATAATTGCACAAGTTACAATATTGTCATATAAAGTTGTCATGATTTTACATAGACTATTTATGGATGTAGAGAATTCGATAGAAGATCTATTATGGTTTTTTCAAGTGTAACTCATATATATGATCCATGGATTTAGATGAAGATAAATGAGCCCAAAACTAAATTATCTTTTCTCTCAGCCATTAATAAGGTTTCTCAATAAAACCCTATGGGTTCTAGTCATGGCATTCATAGGAACTTATATTTTTGTGTTGACTAGATATAGGTAGGAACTAGTTGCTTAAGTTATAACTTAAGCCTTCCTTATCATTATGAAACTGGCCCCTTCGACCTAATAATTATTTTCTCAAAATAGTGATAAAATAATTTAATATTCCTATGTCCTTGACTTAATATTTATTTGAGTTTAGTCAACAACGAGCACTTAATCACATGATAAATATCTAATTATGCACAACAAAGTCAATAAGTCAAATAAGTCAAGAATGAATGCATTGATGACATGTGTCATGATCACAAAGCTTAAATAGTAGATCTATAGTGAACTTCAAATTCAAATAATCAATGATCAATGTGAAGGTGCCAAGTGTCACAAGTATGGGGACTGATAATGTATAGAAGGCATGTGAGGATTCCAAGTGTCACATACACGGGGACTGACAATGTGTAGAAGGCACATGAGAATACCAAGTATCATAATTATAGGGACTAATAATAACGTGATTAAAAGGAATGCATGATTACCAAGTGTCCTAATATCAGGAGACTGAAACAAATGTTAATTATTTCTACTTAAAGTTAAAGAGTTAAATTTTGGAAGGTCACAAAGATCTAACAAAGTGTGTGAGCCTATCAAATTCAGATCAATGGATGCATTTTAAAGTTGAAGCATTAAATTTTGGAATCTCATAATGATCTATTGGAGAGCATGAGATTGATACAATGGTTTCCTTTTAAATTTGAGAAAATTTAATGATGATCATTAGATCATGGCATGAAACTTAAGATCAATGGCTAGTACTTAAATATTTGTTCATCTCAATGGTCAAGCGATATAACACTTAGGTAAGATGCATTTTATGACATAGAGAATGATATAGATTATTGTAATCAATCCAAATTTTGTAAAATGAAATGTGTAAAAGAAAATAGAGTATGATATATGCTAAATATAATAAAATATAGAGAATGATGGTGGTGGTGTGTGAATTAAAGTAGGAAACCTATCATTAAAGAAAAGATGAACTGAGTTCCAAGAATAGAGCATGATGTGTTAACGACCAAGTGTAAACATAAATAAAATGTGAGCCTAGATCTAATGCATATATACATCATCTAGTATATACACTAAGCATGTATATAGAGTGGAATTGAGAGAAAAAAGTTGAAGAGAGGAAGAGAGTTGTAGAGTAGAGCATGAGTAGTTATAGAATAGGTCTATAACATTTTACTTTATTCTTTTTTAAATCAATTTTTTAATTTGGAGTTGTAGCTTCATAATATATATAATTAGTAGGTACCATCAGAAGAACTGAGTTGGTTCTTAGTTATGGAGTAGGTTTTTCCATAGAATAGGTGCTCTTAAATTAGGGGATTGGTGTCTCCTTAGGGTCAGTGCCCTTAAACATTGTAACTAGTGAGGATTTGATTGTGAGGTTGGACTACAAAAGTAGATTCTATAGCTATTCTCATCATGGTTTTTCCCATACTAGGTTTTCCACGTACACTAAGTGTTGTGTTTATTTATGTGTGTGTGATCTCTACATATACTTTTCAATTTAAATTATAAGTACTAAAATATTAATTTTATTATATCTACTAATTCACCCCCACTATAAGTAGATAGTCATATTCCAATTGTAACACTAGTATATTATGAGTATGTATCAAAAAATTTACAAGATGTGTAACTCAACATGGTAAAAAGGTTTTATACAAATAAAACCTATTGAATTTTCATTAATAATGAATATATTCCCCCAACTTATCAATTTTTTTGGGTAATAAGGGAATTCTAACAACTAAACCTAGTAAAAGTATGTCATGTTATCACACTCAATTATCTCCTAAAAATGTCCATTAAAAAAATGTTATATATATAACATGGAATAAATTATATATATATATATATATATATATATATATATATATATATATATATATATATATATATATATATATATATATATATATATTTATATTTATAATAAGGTAGAAACAATTTGAATAATTCTTCTTACGTCATGATTTTGAACAACTTAAAATTTTTTTTTTGAATTTTTTGAAAAAAAGGAATTGAAAATTTATTGAGTGAGACTTAAAAAATAGAGGTAGAGTAAAGGATTAAAAAAATAATCAAAAAGGTGATAAATCATTATATTATAATAAGGAAGGTAAGACATGTTCCCCCAATGTTTGTGTAAATGAGTCATAACAATGTAGCTTGAATTATTAAGATAGATAAGAGTGTACAAAATCCTCATTGTGAAAGAGGTTATATGTGATCATGTAAGCACAAGGAAAAATATATCATGATATTTATGTCATAATAAATATGAGTTTTCTTTGGGTTGTTTGAATTGGGTTTAAAATCAAGAGGGAAAACACCCAAAGTGAATAATAAAGCCAAGGGCTAGAAGAATGTTTGGATAAAGGATAATATAATTGATGCATGTGAATCTATATATTTGAATTATTTTTTATTTTTTTGGTATTTTAATGGTATAATAGATCATTTATGATCAATAATAATCATTTTCCAAGCTTTACTTGTTATTTATAGGACAATTAGAGATTTTCTAGTTTTCTCACCAAAATTGTAATTCAAAAGGTTCAAACTTTTTAATGCATTTGGAGGGAAATTTTCATGTCATAAATCAAATTATTGATCATGATAATGTTTTTAAGGGTATTATAATGTTTTTTAAGGTGTCTTACTCACTTTAATGACTTAACTACAAACTTCTCATATTAAACTATATTATGGTTGTCTTAGGTTAAGTCTCAAGTGGAGTTAGTAAATTAGGAAATTTGGAGAAAATTAAGGAATTTTAGAGAGAAAATTTGAGAATGAGGTTGATAATAATATGTGGGAGGAGAGATAATAAAAAAATAAGGGATTGATCTCCAATATTATAGATAAAATAAAAGGAAAGTTATGGAAATAAGTGTATGTATGTATATAGAATTGTGTATGTATTTGCAACAAGAACAATGAATGAATGTACTTTTTTGAATAAAATGATTTAAGTAAGTTGATGTTATTCTTATCAGATTGGATTCCAATATCTCTGGATCAAGTGAATTCATTGGTTTATGATAGGCATGAGTCAAACATGCACACAACACAATATATGCAAGAAAATGAAATCACATACATGAGAATATTGCATAAACAAGATAAGAGGTAAAAATAATCTTCCATAAAAAAATATCTCACCAATAGATATGTATAAATATAAGTACATGAGTAATACCCCAAATAAATGTGGTCAAAGAGATAATAATAAAAAAGTAATTCCCATACCTGAAATAGCCAGTCAGTGGATTTACAGCATATTCATCTCATCAAAATGTAATTCCAAGTATACCTAAGAAATATTATCCACTAAATTAGGAAAAATCCAAGTGAGGGTAAAAAAACTAATAATAAATTAATTTGGGAAAAAATAAAACCCCTACTTTAATACCCCTCAAAATTCACAACATAGGTGGGTAGGGTAAAAGAATGGGTCTCAATAAATAGGTATGATCATTTACCCAATATAAAGTAATCTCCCATAAACTAGAAAAAGGAGAAAACCTGTAGGAGAAAACCTGTAGCAGTAGTTAAATCCCCTTCCTGGTGCAAAACTACTCAAATCTATTACAAATATATTCACCTCTACTGTCAGTTCAAAAAACTTTGATGGATTTCTCAAGTTATTTCTCAACAAGTGCCTTTAAATCTTTAAAATATTCAAACACTTCATAATTTTGATTAAGAAAGTAGACCCATTTATATCTCGAGAAATCATCAATGAAATTGAGAATGTGATCCTTTATAAAATATAGATTGGGAAAAGGCCCAGATATATCATTGTATACTAAATCCAATGATTGTGAATCCCTCCAAGCTTCACCTTTGTAAAAAAATTCTTTAGGATGCTTTCCAAGATGGAAACCCTCACAAATTACATTTATAAAATTGGACTCAAGGTAAGCTTATAACCATGTCATTTTTGATAAGTAGTTCAAGGTAGTAGTAGTTAAGGTGTCCAAACCACTCATGCCATAATTTTCTAAATCCACTTCAATGAGTCAGTAATGCACTCAGGGTTCAAAATTCTAGAAGGTGTATAACTTGGCTTGGTGATCTAACCTATCCACTACCACTATATAATCACTATGCAACTCCCTGATAATAACTAAATCTAATAAAAAATCAACCCTTATACCTTTACTGATATGAGTGATTTGAAAAACTAATAGAAGATTGGTTGAAATTGAAGGGACACTTAGAAAATTATTAAATGTTCCTCCTTCCATTCAAATATACCCTATCCCTATAATTAGTATATAAGTGTTACAAACCAAACTAATAGAAGACATGTTACAAGGATATAAGGAAGAAAACTCAACTCTTAAAGAGCCCATGTGCTGAGAAGTAATAAAGTCAATAACCCATGAAGATGTTAAATCTATAAGTGGTAATAGATCCTTTCCCGTTTATTTATCTTTCCCCTTGCTCTTTTCCTTAATATAATCTTGGTTTGAATAATTTCGCTTGATAGAGTTAGGAACACCTATGTTATTCTTCTCTAGGAGATGAGTTAGGTGATCTATTTGATTCTTCATGTACTTATATTCATCGTGCCCATTTTTCTTATATTATTCAAACTTAACCTTCTAGTTCTTAGGTTTGTCATTAGAAGTGGATGCTTCAATGTTATTTTTTGTATAGGTTGATTATTTATTATTATATTGATCTTTATTCTTTTTTTATTCTCTTTATTTGAAGTCTTTGTATTTCCATTCCTAGAAATTAGGGATTGAAGTTTTATGTAAGTCATTGTGCCCATATAGATTAAATTGTCTTAGTTTCTGGTTAAGTCAGTAATGAAATTATCTAAATATGTTATTTTCCATGTAGTGCCCAAATCACTTTTAATGGGATGGAAAGTAGAGACAAAGACTGAATAGTCAGGACCTATTTTAGAGAGTATAGAAAGAATAAGTTGGTCATATTATTTCATCATCTCACATTATTTCAATTGTAATATCAATGACTTGAACTTAGTGCAAAAATCTTAAAAAGTTTATAAGTTTCAAGGAAATAGTCTAATGAGTTCATTCTCAAGATCATGACCTATCATAACATCTTGCTCCCCAAATAGCTTACCTAGAATGGTCCATACATCATGGGGTGATTTGGTAGGCTCTAAGTGAAATAAGAGATCAGGTGCTATAGAAAGACATAATATCCCATATGATTCATCACTATGGTTATACCACTTAACTTTCTATGCATCTTCTTGGGTTTATTTTCATTACCCATGGTTATCATATATAAACCCTTACTTCTTAGAATGATTACCATCTTTATTTTCCATTTGTGATAGTTAAAAGGAGTTAGTGGGTTAATTAAACTTGACTCCATTTTAGTGTTGAGTTGAGTTGTATTAGTAGTGTAAGGTAAAGTTATTATATAGATGAAAGTACAAGAAAAATGCAAAGACTAATCTAAAAAATAATAGTATACCCCCTAAAGTATGAAATGGTGAACCCCCCAAATGTTGCAAATGGATGATAAAAATATGTCTAACTCATTCGATAGTATGTCTTGACCAATCAGTGAAATGAGTCAAAAGATGAAGATAAAAAATGACATCAAACTCAATAAATAATGCATTCAAGGAAGCAAATACAATGTGAGAAAGTGAAAAAATTAATAACACTTTATTATTAAATATTTCCCATAATATATTATTTTATAAAAAATAATAATAAAATATCTACTAATAATGTTAAACCTAACAATTTTCCTATGTGTTAAAAGAAAAGTAGGCTATTTGGTCTTGTTTTAAATCAATCTATTAAAAATAGAATTTAATATGCCAAAAAAAATTAGGGAAAACTTGAATAGAATTATCTTATTTTGGAAAAAAAATTCACCCCTTTGAAATTGTAGGAGTCTTTTGTGTTGCTTCTTTATTTTCTTAAATTTTGAATTCTCATTGCATTTTAAGGCCACTATTTGTACAAAGTCAAGAAGATATAGTTACAGTCAAGAAAAATGAGTTTTATCCTTGTTTTAAGATCGTCCAAGGTGTCAAAGAGGGTTATATAGTGAAAGATATTTTCAAAGAACAAATTCAAATTGTAAATATTTGAAAATAGTTCATAAAATTGAAATTTTTCTTGAATTAGTGATCTCAGCCTTCACCTAAACCTACATACCCTAAACTATGGTTTTAAAAATAAAAACTAATTTATATTTAAAAATGAATGAACCAAAAAATAATAAAACTTTGTATAAGGGTATAATTTGATGTTTTTATGTGATTAAATTTGTTTCAACATTTATGTTAAATAACCCCAATTTTTTTGAGTATTATTCCTTTTAGGTTAGAAAATAGAGCTATGAGTGGGACCCACTACATCCTGTTATATTATGTGTAGCCACTTATTATTTCATTATATTGATCTCACATCCCATAACCAAAATGACGTGTATGAAAAACATTCAACTAGGGAAATTACCTCTAGTAGGTTCTATAGGGAAGAATGTTGTATTAATTTTTGCATCTAGCTCAGGGCATATCTCTATGTTGGTCCATATGGATAGGTCCCAACCTATATGGGGGCACTTATATTCCAATAGGTACCCCTAGGTTTCCTTTCCATACCTAATTATATTGCATCCACATTAGATCTATTATAGGTTTGGATAGGTAATCTTATCATACTTGGGATGCTTGAGATAAGTGTTCAAGTTATTAATAACATTTGAATGTTAGGATTGAGTAATAACCAACACAAGTTTATTTTTTGTAATTAAAATTATAAGTTATGAAATTATTTTACAATTTATGATTTAAATAAATATTATGATGGTATCTAAATTAATAATTCAACATTTATTATAATAAGGTCAACAATTATAAATACACCTATAAAATCCATAGAATCACAATAGGATTTTGAAATCCCTGAACTTGAAAAAAAATTGTAAGTAAAAATATAATTATAGTAATATCCTTATTTTATATCATTGTATCATGATCTATATTATTTAAGAATCATCATATTACGTGCTTCTACTTATCACTAAGCATTTTACATAAAAAAATCAATGTTGTGGTCTAGGTAAGTCACCATGGTTCTTATCATGGACTGATGTCATCACATAAGTGAGAATCATACCATGGACCTATAGTGTTTAACTTGATCTTTTGGTAACACTACCATCTTGTATATAGTTAATTAGAGATCAACTCTCTATAATGTTGTCTACTTGTCATTTGGTCATTATCCATAAGAACTAGTTATATATGTAGGCTATATTTATTGCTCAGAAAGAAAGTATGTTAATTAAATTAAATTTATGAAATTGTAATTAAATTATTTTTATTCACTAACTTCTCTTAATAACTCTTTTAAGGACATAAAAAATATTTTCACCAATAATAACTTAATGTTTTTGCATTTATTGTCATATTCATGTTACAACACTTAAGTAGGCCTATTTTCATTTTAATCCAAAGCATGACCTTTGCTAAACTAACTTATTAGAATCCAATAACCATGTACTCAAAGGATAAACCTTATTTAATATATATTTAAGTCATATTGAAACCATAGTGTCAATTTAGTAACCTTCCATCATTGATATATTAGTTCATGAATAACAAACTAATACGTATGAACCATATTAGAATAATAATTTGCTAATATATTCCTAATAAAAGTGAAATCAATTTATAACTTAAGTGCATCACACTTTCAATATGAAATATCCATACTATTAATATGCATTCATTTTACCCATGATATGATTTATAGAACTTCAATGATAAAACTAAAATAATTCTAAGATAAAGATGCTCAATTTAAGCAGCTTGAATCATTTCAATTTTTATCTATAGATTACATACTATATCTCAATAAAGTAAATCCACTTTTCATCTTAATAAGTAACTATAATGATGGAGTGAGGTCCACTATTGATCCCACTTACAGATGCATAGAAGGAGGAGATGGGAATTGTCTTAGGTCTATGACAAATTAAATATAATGACCTTGACCCTTTTGACTTCATGGATCAATTATAAGAAATTTTGTTTTCTATTGGGGATAAATATCTTACATAATCTAGATCCCTAATTCTCCCACATCCACTACAAGGTTCAAACATAGAAAGATTGATCAAGATGCCTACATATGGTCAACTGGATGAGGTGATACTTATCGTACTAAGTAGATATAACGAAGGGGATATTCATTTTTCCCAAGATGTTACAATTTTTATTGATTCCCAAGATATGACATGAGCTATAGGTCTCCCAAATAATAAAAAATCCCTTTTCACATAGAACACCACCACTCCTCTTATTTATTTAGATATTAGGGACAAATATATAATTAGGTAAGGCAAGGGAGTACCAATCAAGTTCATAATGGATTCTTCAGTGTGCATTTTGGTAAAATGGATTAAAAATATATTTTGTCATAAAATAAAGTAGGTTAAGTAGATAACAAAAGGGGTCATCAATATCATTTATTGCATGATATGCCTATGTGAAGATTTCAATTGACCCAATTTTTTGGAATCAAATTTAATTACCAATACTGATAAGGTACTTATAGATACTTCATAAATTTTATAATATTATTTTTTGGTCTTACTTTTATGTTTTATGTAGTGGAAATCCTTAGAAGTGCCGATTGATGTCACTATAGATTTTGGCCTACCATCACCTTTGTAAACATTACATAGACTAGAGTAGGATAGTATTACGAACAATTGGGTAGTTTTAATGCATGGTAGATTGAGGACCTATCCTTAATAAATTCACACCCTAGAATCCCTCGGGATGTCATGTAATATATATGGAAACATGTATCAGTAAAAAAACTACACAAGGGGTGAAAATCAAAGTGCATGAGCTAGTAAGTCCAATTGTGATTGTAATGCCATTTTTAATCACAATTTTGGATGAACAAGTAAAATTTTGGAAGAATAAAGATTTAGCTATGGGGTCCATGCAACCATTGTGATATATTATTATAGAAGGACAAAAAATAGTTCCATTATAAGCATAAGCACAATAACAAACATAACCATAAGCCCCACTGCAAACATCAACAACCTCATCACAATAAGATAAATACAAAATAAAGGCATCTATGTGGAAAGCCTCACCACCACCATTAAATAAGAGGACACATTAGACAAATTCATGATTGTATAATCAAAATCTCTAAAGGATATTAGGTGAGTATGACCTACTAGATCTAGGAGTGGATGAGCAAGAAGTATTGAATACTATGCTAGAAGATATCAACAATGATGTATATGATAAGGAAGAATAAAATGAATTTTTTTTTTAAAGTAAGTGCACACATTATAAGTGCATAATTTGGAAAGGAAAGATATATGGGTTGATATTACTCAACCCCCACCCTATATTATTTTTGATGTCATAGGTCAAGAAGTAGTGTAACATAATTTGGTGGATAAAATATTTTAAGTAGACCCAAATACAAGATCAATTACTATGTAAATGATCAATATACTAGAGAAAGAAATCTAAACAAAACCATTGATTCATATACCACACACACTCCCATCTGCTTGACCATATCAAACTATAAGGGAAAGGATGGCATCTTTTAGGGAATCAACAGTTGTGAGTAGTGTGAATTCATCACAAGTATCACAATAACAACCTCCATCTCATAAGTAAAAATAAATCCTCACTCATCTAGCCACATCCAAGAAAAATACATTTATGCATAAAGGTATAATTGTGTAAATAAAATATTCTAAACATACTAAAGTAGCTACCCAAATTGACATCTCAGAAATCAATGAGGAGTTTAAATAAATAAATATGTCAAAGATAGAACCTAATTAGGAAATTATGAAACAAATATAGGATCTATAAGATGCCCAAAAAAAAGAAGAGAGGAAGTATAAAAAAGAGGAAAAGCACCAAAATCAAGTCAAAGAATCATAGGTTTCAAAGAAGTTATTCAAATAAGTAGAGGCTATGAAAAACCAATCTGAGGAAGAAAAGGTTGTGAGTAAGCAAGCTAAAGAAGTAGAGACAAAAGGGAAGCATCAAGAGCAATTTAAAAGTTTAAACAACAATAAGTGTAGGTTTCATAATGTAAGGGATAAAATTAAGAGACAAATTTTATAACTTAGGCCAAAGATGAGCAATCCAAACAAAAAGTTTCTAAGAAAGTAGCCCTAAATAAAACTAAGGTTGAGAGGAGAAGCACATGAAAGAAGAGAAAGATAATCATGTGGATAAAACCCAAATAGCTAAGGATAAATCCAAGGTTGAAGTTAAGGCCAAAGCTAAGGTGGATGCCAAATCCAAATTTGAAGATAAATATAAGGCTAAGGCTGAGGTGCAATCCAAAGCTCAAAATGAGGTAGATGTTAAAGCTAATATAAACACTTTCACACTAGCTCAATTCACACTAGTTCCTACAACACTTTCAACTACATCTATGGCAATTATAACCCTTATGATTTAAACATTTTTATATGTTGCTTAGTTACCTATATCCAATCAAATTAAAGGTGCCATTGTGTTTTATGAATTAATTATTCAAATGGCCTTAGACTTAGAGCAAGAATTTTTTTGGCTACTCAAGGAAAAATTATAATTGAGAAACTAGCTTACAAAAACATGACAGATAATCAATAGCACTTATCCTAGGATACTTACACATGTTCTCAATGACTAGGTCATGTTTGAGGATAATCAACTCATGACCTTATTGATGAAACTCACTAAGGATGGATTGGCCATGCAATTCTTATAAACACTATGTACACAAGGTTAGGCTCTAAGGATAGAGATGGACCTAATTTATGAGCTACTCAAATAATATAAACAAGTATTACATACCACTGTGCACAAAGCCAAATAGATAGCTCAATGAATTTTTAACTAGAGGAAGCATCTCAATAAATCCTTAGCTATAGTGTAACCAAAATTTACAATAATAAATAAGGCCAAAGTTGTGATGGATGATCAAATGGATACTACATAAGCAATGGGAAGTGTACTTAAAAAAATGATGGATTTTAGTGACACTTCCATGTAAAATATTTAGGCTTAGCATAATGGGGTAGTGCCCAACACATTTGTGGACATTCAATCTCAAAGGGTTATAGACTGATTAGATGAGTTGGTGTTGGATATTCAGCTAAAAATGTTAAACACAAAATCACTAACCTCCATTGTGTAAAATTATGATGTGTAAAATTTGATGTTGATCCAGATTCCACTACACATCTTTATTTTCTTGGTTCATGAAACCATGATAGACTAGAATATGTTGAAGCAAGATCTTTCAAATATTGGTGTTTCCATTGCTCAACTGGTGTATTAACCTAAATTTATTCCATCCCAACAACTCTATCAAGTCATATAGAAGAATAAGATAGCTTCACATCCACAAATAGGCACTTAGTAGCATCAGACCCCACCAACATAGCATATTCACTCAACAAATCTAGCTTCAACACAAGTAGAACCAATAATAGAGTATCCTCCTATACATCATTTTCAAGACACATCACCAACTTCCCAGTAGGTAATATGTACCATAATTTTACAATTTTCACAAGTTTTTTATACTTTTTAGATAGTCTTAAGCATTTAGAGTAGGGCCAAAATAGTTTAGAACCTATAAAGGGTAGTCACCTAGTTATGCGAGTCTATTAAAAACTTGAAAGGGAAGTATGATAATATGTTAGTTATTTAAAACCTGAAAGGGAACCTAAGAAATGCACAATAGGTGAAAATTGGTAAACAACACCTAGAGCAATAATTGTGACTAGTGTTTATGACTCATCCTCTCAGCTTCAAAGCAGCCTTCAAGGTGTGACTTTATCTTGAGACAAGGTAATAATTTAAGTCTGGTAAAGTCTTGGGTATGGATTTAGGTCACAAAAATTTCAAAGTATAGTTGGCTAGACATGTGTACAAAGTATATGATTTTATATTTTGTATATTATTTTAGACATATATGACCTTGTAATCATATGAATTATAGTAGAGAATACAAATATTTTTTCCTTATGCATATTAAAAGAATAGAATATAAAGATATAATGCTTTGGAATGCTCTATATATAGTGCTCAGATGTAATGAAAGATGGTTTTGATGTGTGTTAGAGATTAATGAAATAGTCATACTATGGTTTTACTAAGAATATTCTATCTATGTTCAATTCATAGTGATTACTTTGTTTGACTCTAAATATGTAAATCATTATGGTTATACCACTTGTTTCTATGTGTTATTTCTATGTTTTCATGAAATAGTGCACTCCCATCTTTAATTAATCTTATATAAGTCTGAATTATTAGATTATGTTTATTTTTTCTATTTAATGTGCAAGATATCCTATAATTATCATGTTCTATAGTTGTCCAAGACCCTCTGCTAACACACATACTCATCCTCTATGTTAAAGAAAAAATCCCTAATGATTCACCTAAGTAGGGGGTGGCATCTCTTTTTCTTGTGTGACTGTAAGGGTTTTTGTAATGGTAGGAGAATAACTTATCACATAAATTACCACAATAGGATTAGTTATAATGTGTAATGGAGGAGAATAAGGTTAAGGAATAAACACTAGAATCTAAGTGAGTGGAGTTGTGGTAACTATCAAAGTAAATGAAAAGGACTTTTTTTTACTAAGGGTTTCCCTATGTCTAGAGCCTATTGCCATGCATCTTTTGGCTTTGGGACATTACTTATGGCCCTTGATTTTAATTTATCATTGGTTTCTTATTTTATTTTTAATTTACCACTGGTTTCTTCTTTTATTTCCTCCTCTACTTGAGGTTGCTTATATTTCTTAGGGGATTTTACCTCTTGTTATATCCTAATTGCATCCTCCATTGTAATGGATGGATCATATTAGATCATCTAAGTAATTGTTATAAACATCTCAGCCTTCTTCATCATTATGTAGAATTAAAAATAATCCTTGGCATTTAAAAAGACCAAATCATGCTCATACTCATGATGTCCATAGCTTTTCATGAATTGTATTTATAGCTTATTTATATGTTACATTATTACCCTCCTAGGGTCCTTGAATCTAAACTCAACCAGCCTAAAAATGAAATAACCTCTATGTTTTGAGCTATTAGTCAAATTTTCCCAATAATGGAATGGGTGTATCCAAATTATAATTTATGTCTTATGATATTTAGCCAATCTAACCCTCCTCAAATTCTCATCCACACTATTAAATAATTGATAAGTTATCTATTGCTTGACAATGTTTTTAAGGATATGTCTATGTAAATAGAAAGGGTCCACTAGTGTAACCTAAAATTTGATAATATATGATCTAGATATAACAAATAGTCAACAAATGACTTGAGTGATCCCTTGATCACTAAAGACAATCTTGGCATCAGTTTTCCATTTATTTATTTGTAAACCATGGAAAAGAAAGTGTCTACTATCCTCTACATATGGTCCCTATAATTGTAAATGTGGATATGGTAAAAAATCATTAAATATCATTTTATCTCATAAGGATGGATCCTTATAGGGATAATAGTCCCAAAAATATCATCTACCAAATATGGAAGCATGTAATATTTATTTTTTACCTAATCATGGATGACCCTCTAGGTTTTTAAATTAAAACTTATGATTTATCCTAAGGGGGAATACCCTTGTCTTCAAAAATTACAGATATAAATGGGATCCAAACCTCATAAACATGATTTATAGATAGGGCTCCATTTAACCTAATCAATATGTCCATAGAAATTCAAACACAAGTTCTAAATTGGGCAATGGGGACTTTCTTCCTCATAGTTAACTTATTTGATTCTAAGCCCATATTATTAGGGTTCCCATAACATGATTATATTTAAACCAATCATTGAATATTTTTTTGTTGTAAGGGATCTCTAGTTTTGTCAACTATATAACATTATCAAAAGTTAGGATAACCACATATGACACTAGCTATGTACCAATTTTTTATGGAAAATGTTTTTCTTACATGTGGATGCTATAAATAAATTATAGATAAATTCAACTTAATAAAATACCTCAAGCTTGGCCACCTCTTTATTAAGTATGAAAACTTTGATTGAAAGTAGTTTAGCTCTATATTATATATCATCGAGATTCAAATTATCCTTGTCTTTGTATGGTCAAATGGCCTCAACATTTACATAAATGGTTGAATAATTATTGAATGCATTATTGAGAATAACCTAATAAAAAAATTTATCCTTGAGTTCCTGTTTAGTCCCAAAGAAAAACATTTAGGGATATGGTTCCTAATTCTCAAGTTCCATTATTGACTAAACTAAAATCTAAGCTTAATTTCAAAAATTAGGGATTTTCATTGATATAAAGCTCTAAATGGTAGTTTTAAAGTTAAAAATTGGTAAATTTAATTTAACTTGGATTGGAAATATAACATATAGTCAATTTTATGAGCTTGTGAATTCATTTCTTGAATCCTCCATATCTAAGAATTAATTATAGAGTAACGATCATTGTCAACTATCTATCGAATTTGAATTTGATTTTATGACAAATTTTCACAAAATTATTTAACATATGGAATTTTGTCACTATTTTTTGACTACTTAATCATACTTTTAGTTTTTAGTGTGCCCTTATGCATTTAAAAATATCATGATATCACCTAGTCATGAATTTTATATTTCCTATTTTTAATTGAATGTGTCATTGTAGGATGTGTGGCATCTTTTTGTTTTATCACTTATCTTATGCATATCATTGAGTCTATAGGTTGTTTTAGTTTAAAGAGTAATAAGGTGATGACATAGGTATGACATGTGGATGATGACTATCATAGAATGGATGCATGACATAATTGGTGAATGACATGTGGCAGTTGATTAGTCAAAAGATGACATGTGGTATCCTATTGTTATGTCACTTGGTTTATGTGTTTAAGGTCTATTTTTTTTCTATCATCCTCTATACAAAAATATGATGACATGTGGAGAAAAATTTCTAAGTTATTTGTTCACCTCTCTTTCTAACTTACCTTTCTACCCTAAAGCCTATGATAAAGTGAGATTGAGTCACATAGATCAATCTTGCTCTATCAATTGGTCATTGATTTTCATGACTTAGAAATTTGAGAAAAATGCCATGAGGCATGATGAAAACACATGAAAAAATATATATCTATCATTCTATCATTTGGTTTTATAACTTGGATTTCTCATTAAAGACATGTGACAAACTGAAATAGTAACACTTGGCATGATCTCGTGTAGTTGATCATTCATGCCTTTGTAAGACTTATAGAATTCAATTGTTTATTTAGATACAAAAGAGATATAACACATGGAGAAATCTTAATTAGTCTAGATAATCAGGATAAATATATTTTTATATATTAAATAGACTTTTATAGTATATGGGATTTCAACAAAGATATGACACCTATAATTCTAAAGCTGACCTGTAAAGTCCAAAATCAATAGACTTGGAAAATAATTATTAGTTTAATTAGTCAAATAAGTCAAATTAAAATGCAAACTGACCCTTTAATTAACTAATGTCCCAATTTTTAGCCAAAATTATTGAAATATAAAATCAATAGTAGAACTTAGTCTTTGGTATGTTTGGGTTTTAAATCATTTTAGGGTCAATTTATGTCTTGATGGGGACCAAACATTGGATTGTTTAGGATAAATGGGTCCCTATTTTATTTATTTTAAAATGAGGCATGTTTGTCACAATAGATTAGTTTGATGATATTCCATATGAATCTATACATTCTTTTAATTATTTGGCTGATTATTTATTATCTCACTTTTCAATCAACATTAGCATGAAGGTCATATGTTTATATATTATCCAATTTAAATAAGGAGCTAAGTTATTATGTATCTACATTCAAAATATGACTAAAAAATATGATTCAAAAATTGATAGTAAATGAAAAATTGTATTATATTAGAGTTTACTCAAACCCACTAAAGACAAAGTGATCTTAAAATATTACCAATATTTCAATGAAGTTTCCAATGTAATTATAAACTATACTATCAATATTTTAGAGGTGAATATGATCTAATATGGGAGCTACATATTAATCTAAATCAAATTTCCAAGATAAATTTAATTATAATAATTTTTAAAATAAAATTGTGGCCAATAATTTAATCAATGAATTAAACATGATAATCATTTCTTAACAAACATAGAACATAAAATTTACATAGTTAATTGAGAGTCTTCAAAATGTATTTAAACAGTTTATCAACTACAGTATGTTATATTTATCTCCACATATATAATTTTAATCATCATTTCACTTTCCTAAAAATAATTATTCTAATGCATAATATTATTATAGTATAAAATATAGCTATGATATAAACATATACAATACTTTTATGTATGACATCTAAGACTTGATTGAAAATAAACAAATCAAAATAAACGGTCATAATATTTCTTTGAAAGAATTAGATTCTTAGCCAAATAAAAATCTATTTTTTTTTACAAAAACTCTTTCAAATCATGCTAATCAATCCAAAATATAATGTGATGTTTATATGTTAGATCAAAAACAATCTTCATTGGTCTATAATGTGCATCCACCTGATGGATTCACCAATGTGGTAAATAACATGTAATGAGCTTCCTTTGATTATATTTTTCAACCACTAAATTCATAAATGTGATTCTATAAATGGTTTATTATTCATTCAAGATTTTAGATACACATTCAAGGTTACAAAATGGCATTATGATTGATAATAGTTCAACTATACCTATACCTATATATATATATATATATATATATATATACCTATATATATATATATATATATATATATATATATATATATATATATATATAGGTATAGGTATAGGTATAGTTGAACTATTATCAATCATAATGCCATTTTATAACCTTGAATGTGTATATATATATATATATATAATGAAATTCACTACCAATCATAGATATAAACATAAATAAATTATGGGTAAAAATATGTTTATTATAGGATATGATAGCATATCTAAGATACCACTCAAGGAAATTTCCTTAATTTCATTTTGGTCCTAATTATTTATTATTTTTGGAATATGTATTTTTGGATAAAAGGAATAAATGATGTATTGATCATATGACCTTCATATAGTCATATAAGATAAATCATGTCAAGACTACACCAATTTTTTATAATAAACTAATCACCATCCAAGGTGATACTTAAAAAACTCCCATGTAAGTTCAAAAAGAGGTTTTAATTTTAAGATTTAAAAAATAAGATAATCACATGACCTCAATAACATACACCTCAATTTAAAGTACCTAGTCATCTGCATACTAAATTTATATTATCAAAACCTTATGTGCCTATTCAAAATAAAATATCTAAAAATGATATAACCATTTGACACCATTTAAATATAAAAAAATTATACCTTTAAAATTATAATACAACCATTTCCAATAAAAAACTAGTATACGTAAAATTATTACATTGGAAATGATCATAATAGTGATAATTACTATAATACGAAAGATTATACTGATGATGAAAATGATGATGATGATGATGATGATGATGATGATGATGATGATGATGATGATGCATTGGAATAATTATAAAGTGAGTTACATGTTATCTAAATATAGTTATTAAGTAAATTATTACATATAACTATACATAATTTGATTCTTTAGATGCTTTCATTAGTTAGTATTTTTTGCTAACCCCATACTTTTGAAATCGAACATAATTTATTTTACATCATTTTTTTATTTTATTGTTTGATTATATTTATTAATTGAATTTTAATTTTATTCTTCCTTGTTTCATGTACAATTTTTGGAATTATTGTGCATCATTTTATCCTTCTTCTACGTGTGTTTACTATTGACCAAATTAGACTTTTAGGTCAAACTGGAGTCAAATAGGGGTACCCCTAGGCAAAAACTTGGTTTTTTAGATTTTTTAGTAGGTATAAATATTTTAATGGGTGTATGATAGTTCATTTTATGTTTTTTAATTCTATATTATCTTTGGTCTTAGTCATATTAGCTTATTTATCAATTTGAGTCATTTTATGAGCTTTTAGGGGTCATAAATGCAAGTGGAAAGGTTCACAAGGTGCCCATGAATCATTTTTAAATTTAAAATGTAAAGAGGGTAATATATATTATTAGGTATGTTATTTACACCAGAATATGGTAGGTTCCTTAACTAAAATTCAAGGAATAGCTCAAAAAGAGAGCAAATGGCACTTGTACAACCTTCTTGGGAAGTGTTCCAAATAGAAAAGGATATTTGGAAGCCTATTAACCTTAATAACACTCATATATATATATATATATATATATATATATATATATATATATATATATATATATATGTTTATTTTACTTTGTAAGTTCTATTTTAAGTCCAAAACCATTCTACTCATTTTTTGGTTTTTTAAACACATAGAAGTGACCTTCAAGTTTTTTCTCAGTACGGATAACTCAAGTGGTTTTAGATTGACTTCATTGGATAGTTTATAGTAAAATTATATACCTTAATTTTAATATAATTATTTTGAATATTTATCAAATTTTCTTTATGAACCATAGCTAACAAGTTGACCTTCCAAATTTGCTTGTTAATCTGTTTACCCCATGTGTTTTACCTTGGTTTGAGTAGATCGGTACAATCCACTTACTAATATTGGTTATAGATAATTTTGAATCCATATTCTCATTATTTTCATGATTATTTTTATGTTTGGTAAAGATATCTCGATTGTTTTGGATCAATTTTTAGGTTGATGTCCTAGGTGCAATGGCAGCCATTTCCACTACTTGTAGAAGGTTGTATTCTCTAAAAGAGCTTAATATGAAATAAAAATGTTGTTTCCAATGTTTAAAAATAATATGGAGCACCTCCATTCCATGTTTTTATTCTTAATTCCATGATTTAATTACACTTTTGGCACATGGTCATAGTTAGTCAGCTCCTTACTCATTTTCATCTGCATCCATGTTGAATCACCTATATAAAACTTGTTTAGTATTTTCATGAAAGTTTATTTTAGGTATAAAATTGTTGAAATGTGTTTGGGATCAGGAATAAATAATTTATATCCTCTAAAGAGTGTGAAAATAAGATTATTATATTCATATACCATACATAACATAGTCTACCATTGGAGTGTGCATTTACAGGTGGTTGTAAGGAAGAATCACATTAAATTAAGGATTTTGGAACTATTTTAAAATATTCCATTATGAGTAGAACCCATATGGTCAATTTAAAGTAGTTTGATTCTTTTCATGAGGTCTGAGCTATACACATTATCCACTTGCATCCACTACCTACATTATGGAATAACCACCTACAAATATCTTGATATAAAGAGATAAGGTGTCCTTGTGTGATGCTGAAAAAAGAAATGAACCCCCCATTTGAAATTCCTCACATGTTTAAGGAATCCTATCACACATTTTTGAAGTTTTATATGGCTTGGCAAGTTGAGAAACACCTTATAATAGGAGAAGATTGTGTTCAAGCCTTTAATCCCTAAATTGGTTGAATATAGGTCTAAAAGGTTTTGTAAGTACCTTACAACATGATTATAGGGTGGTTTAAACCATCCAAATAGGTTAAACATGTTACTTTTAGTGTAGACAAGACTTATGCAGAGCTTGAAGAGATGATGAACAGTGGAGAAGGGTAATTATGAGGCTCAAAGTTTCGTGAAAAGATACTAAATATAGGCAACATTGTCTACAAGCCTGAGTCCTAAAGAGACCTATGGTTGCCAATTAGGACTTGTTAATGCATGAATGTGATTCCAAATGTTTCAAGGTGAAATTTATGATCCAATGACCACCTAAGAGGTTAGGATACTATTTTGGGATCACTATTCACACCTCAATCCATATATGGGCTCTAAGACATCCACCTACAGTAGGCAGGCAGGTAAGAAGTTAATAAGTTATATTTATTAGGAATTGATAAAGCATCAAGGTGAAAAAAATGGTCTAAACTAGCCTCTTATGAATTTAAGGGGATCTAAATAGGTCTGTGAGCTCTAAATCTAAGCTTAGAATATATAAAACACCTATAATCACCTTCCAAAAGGGCAAACATAACAAAAATCTATGTATACAATCAATGTAAAGTTAGCATAAAGGGTATAGGTAGGTTAGAGTGATGAATTAAAATTGGAATAATCCCATTAGGATACTTATCATCTCTATAAACCCTTAGCAATGATTAGCCTATATAGACCCCTAATGAGCCTAAATGCACTCTTATAGCCATTGAAATGACTGTGTTGGCAATAAGCAGTGTGAGGTTAGGTTTATAGGTGTTGGTGTAAATTAAACATTAATGAATGGCTCTCACCATGATAAAATAACCATAAACACTATAATGAAAATGCATTCATAATATGAAGCTTAGTCTAGGCTTGCAAGGTGTATGAAGGATGGAAATGGTGTATCAAACATGTGACCCCCTTTTCATCATAATAAGGTGGTATAATGGTAGTATATTTATAAGAGTTTGAATAAGTAAGAAGGCTCTAATAGATCAAATAAAAGTTAGCTTGAAAGAACCCTACACATTTTACCTATGAAAAGTCTACTTTGGAAATTGAGGAGGTTTAGAGGTTTAGAGACCTGATCAAGGAGTCAAATCTTGCATATAGCATAATAAAAACTTGGAGAAGATATTCCAACATTCAATTTAACTAAAACAAATAAGGTAATTACCCCATGTTTTGTCCTAGATAGAGGGTACTTCAATGCAAACTTTGATAGGGTTTGAGGTATATAGCTCAAAGTATATACCAAAAGTTTATAGAGCCTTGAAGTAGGAATTGAAAAGTTGGAACACATACAATACAACATGAAAAATATTTTAAGGAGAGGAGAAACCAAACAGAGTGTTCAAATCCTTTAAGGTTGTAGGTAGGCCTATATGGCAGTTTCATGCATGAGAACCAAATGCAAGACCATTTTGAATTATAGCCTTAAGTGATATTACCAATTATTTTGATCATGTTGATAGAGTCATAATAGAGTTGTTTAAGCTATTTGAATGAAATAAATACATCAAAAAGTTCATTCTAGGTTTAAGATTGAAATAAACCTACTAGGTAAGGATTAAGCCTATGTCCAAATTAAGGGTCTTTCATATTTAGAGCATGATATGAGCTTGGTAACATGTTGAGACATGTTTTTAGGGATAATGAAGATGTGTACAAACCATTGAGATGTAAAAGAAACCCTGAGAGAGCTAAGTTTGGCTTGAAGGCAGCTTTAGGCCTATTATAATGAAGAAAATAGTTTGATAGGGTGATTTCAAGATCTCATATCTTTCATGATGCTTTGTATGGGGTCCAAATGAGTTTAGGAGAGTTGATAGGGGTCCTGAACAAAGCTTTTGTGGAATTTTTTAGCAGATTGGATGTTCCATCTTTATGAGTGAATCTTAAGAGGGAAAATAGGCCTAAAACCCTTATTAAACCCTTACAGAGACTTTATGATGGAAATAGAGATATAAAGTTGATCTAATGGCATACTTTTATCATAAAACTAGTTTTACCTTATATAGGACTAACGTAAGCTCCCTCACATGCCAACTAGCTAAAAAGACTTATAGGGATGGGGTGAGAAAGAGGCTATTTTTGAAAAAAAATTATGTTGTGTAGTCTATAAGAGGATTTATAATATGAAATCAAGTTTTAGAGGAATATTTAAACTTTTTATAAATACCTATGGTAATTTTATGCATTTAAGAGACTTTTAAGTGTCCAAACTAGGTGTTTCAACTCAACCAATCAAAACTAGCCTAATAGACAAGATAATGAGAAGGTTAGAAATATTCATGTGAGCTAATTTAAAAGAATACATGATTCCTCTAAGTACATGGAGGGTATTTAAAATTTTCATCCATTCCTTCCCATGGGTTTTCATTATCAATTGATGCCAATTTTGAGGCCAAGTGTGTAGGGTACATGGAAGAGCATTTTTCTTGACAACAAATAATGATTACTCATTTTCAAGTGATTCTAGATGACCATGCCTAAAAAAATGAATGTAGAGGTATTTATGATGTCCTTAAACTTTATTCCAATCATCAGACCTAGTCCCAATTAGTTATAACATGTTCAAATAGAGCTAATCATGCAGGCAATTTTTTTGAACTAGAATGAGGAGTTTCTTACCACTTTTCATGAAGTTTATGACTTGGATTGACACTTGTAGCTCTTAAACTTACATTGTTCATCCCATATCCTCTTATCATGTATAAATATCTTATTTTCTCAACTTTACAAGTGTCTTTGTGACCCTAAGACTTATCTCTTCTTCTATCTCTCACAAGTTCTATAAGAACTAGCCATTTTGGCCATTGCAATCTATACTCGACCTGAGCATGGTGAATCCCCACTAAATTTTATACCATTTTATCAATAATAATACTAATTTTTACCTCTTCCATGATTTTTCTTAGTGTTTTCATTTGGAATGTTTGATTTTGCATAAGTCAAGACTATGGATTCCTTAGCATGCTATTTCATTCTATCATCTATTTGTAGTTGGAAAGCTTCTTCTTGTAGGGCATGTGAAGTGATATAGGAAATTTATAAGATTTAGTGAGTTATCCTATTCATTATTTCCCTCATAGGCATCTTTTCTCATCTTCATATCTTTGCACATTCATCCGTAACCTCATAATGTAACATTGATGTAAGAAGATGAAGATTTGAGAAGTGTATGTTTAATTTGTCCTTTGATTTCAAGTGTAACATGTATTTGGTTGAATGTCATCATGTTATTTGGTGTATCACCTCCCTTATATTATTTTTATTTCAGTTATCCTTCTCCCTTTTCACCCCAAGTTAAGTTTAGTTACAATATAAAGTGGTATATCAAGGGAGCTCGCCCTATCTAGAGATTCACTTCATCCGTAGGCTACCCACAAGCCTATAGGTATTTCCATTATGCCACTTGGATGAGGAGAGCTTTGACATCTCCTCAAAGGGTGAAAATCCAAGTGATAATAGTTTTGGGCATGCCTAATGGGTCTCTTGGTCCAAGAGGTTCAAAGATTTTTGGTGTTGTCTCTCAATAATCAGCCTTTGGAGGCATCTATTCAAGCATCAATGGTGACTATGAATCTACATCAGCTGGTTAAGTATCCTAAGTTTCCTTTTGAATATTGTTTATGATATTTTTATTTGTGTTCTTGATTTCATGAGGTTTCATTTCTTAATTTGGTGTTGAGTTTTGTTCTTTACAAGTTGGGGAGATATTGCAAGCTTGTGTTAATCCTTATCAACAAGAGCAAGTTCTTAATCAACCCTTTCATGAAGTGTACCATCCCCAATATGGTTATTATCAGCCCCAATATGATCATATTCAGCCTTTTCTTGATTTATATCTTTCCTATCGCCACCTTCCTCAATATCTTGCTTCTCCTAGACAACCTAGCCACTCATCAACTCCATATATTTCCACCTTCAAGCAAACACTCTTGGATTATGAGAAGTACAGGTTGGATATTGATAATCTAATAGGAGTTGGTCAAGATATCCATAGACATTATTGTTACCTCCAAATCTTACACTCTAGAAGAGGGTTTTCAAACCTCCTCCAGATTTGGGCAATGTTGGGACATTTCTAGGCATGTGGGTGTACATATAGGTGGAAATGAACCTCTAGGTTTGAAAAGCTAGCTCCCTGAATATGTCTTTGAAAAATAACCTCTATTTAAACCAACCTACTAATAATAAAAGGGTTAGAAAACTATAGAAAAGTAATATCTATTACAAGTGTGGTGATACACCAAAATTATCTTCCACATGAATGCCACATCCTAGTGCACAATACAACAAAAAACACAAGCCATTTCTGAGCTCTAAAAATTTAACACAATTATTTCAATATAGAGGTGAAATGTGAAAAATAACACAAGGTAAATAAATCTAAAAGGGCAAGTGTTTTCTCATTCCAAAACAATAATACTCATGCAATATTTCAACACATTTAGACACACTCTATGTGATCTATTAGACCTAGGATTTTTGCTTAGATGTGAAAGGAAAAGAACAAAAAGATGAAAAACATCACATACTATTACTGTGCATCTCTTATACACTTAGAACATTCTCTATAAACTTCATAGGAAAAAACTTATGCCAATGTTTAAAGGTAGAGCATGGTAGCATTCCAATAGGGCTTTATCATACTATCTATAGATTTCATTTTACTAGCCAAGGGGTTGTGTATATAGCAAGAAGAAAGAGATAAGGGGAGGCCTTTAACACCAATGAAAGGAATCAATTATGTTGGAATTTTTCATCTTCAATTTCAAATAACTTTTACAATGATTCTCATTAGGTAATTCTAATTGATCCATGTCACCCTCCTAAATGTGTTTGGCTTGTCCTCTTAGAGATGCTTTTTCAATGACTGCTTAATAGAATAGTACTATGTGGAGATAGCACCAAAAAATTTTGTTGTTAATGTAGCCACCTATTGGATATTTATTTTGGTACCTAAATACTTATCTTTGGCTTGTCATGAGGCTCAATGGTGTAGAGAGAAGTTATTTTTATTCTCCTTGGATTTATCTTTCATTTTTTATTGGTCCTCAAGGAATGAATTGGATTGGTGATTCTAATTCATTGATCTACTAGGAATGAATGCCTATAGATCATCCTCCATCTATCTCTATCTCATGCCACATGGTAGCTTCTTATTTATCTAATCATGATGGTGGTACGAGCTCACTGAACTAAGTTTGTTAAGCTAATCATCCTTAAAACCCTAATTTTCACTTGCAAACCTATTTGGGTTCTCTGATTGCTTCAACTTGCTTACTTTAGGGTTGCCATTGCTCATGACTTATAAAGTGAGAATGAATAATGTCTATTCATGGGTCTAAGATACACTTCCCAAGACCAAATCAAGTTTGTTTTGGTGCACTACTTTATGTTTTCTACTACTCATGACTTATAAATTTTTAGTCTTCACCTTTGGAGAAACCAGTTTGCACCATCCACTAGTAATCTAGGTTTATATACTTGAATTAATTTTACTCATAAAACCCCTGGAAGACAAGCACTAATAGAAACTTGATTTATACTTTTCTTTGCTTTAAGTATTCAATCTTTTTTAGGCTCCTTACTTTAGGTTTTTCAGGCTCTAAGTCTTTAGGATTTTCAATCCTGATTACTTCCAATGGATAGTTCCTCGCTTTTAAATTGACGTCCCTTGGTCCATCATGGGATATTAGCATAATTCCTTTGGGAATATTACAACTCTTTTCCTTTTGACATTTCTATTCTTTTGAGATTTTATGATGAATGAAGTCCTTCAGATAATTTACTTATCTTGGCTTTCAGAAAGTGACCCTTTGGATTTTTCTAAAGGGCACTTAGCTAAAAAAAGAGACCTTCAAAAAAAATTTGAAGGGCAGTTGGAGAGGGAAAGTTTCCCTTCAGAATTTTTTCAAAGGACACTTTGGGAGGAAGTGACCCTTCAAAAAAGTCTAAAGGGCACTTGGGAGATGAAGTGTCCCTTCATAATTTTTCTAAAGGGAACTTTGGGAGGAAGTGACCCTTTATAAAAGTTATAATAGCACTTGGGAGATAAAGTGTCCCTTCATAACTTTTTTTAAGGGCACTTGGAGGAGAGAGAAGGCCCTTCAAAAGAGTTTGAAGGGCACTTTGGAAAGGGAAAGTGTCCCTTTGGATTTTTTTGAAGGGAACTTTTGAAAGAGAAATAAGCCTTCGAAACAATTCCAAAGGGCAGACATGAAGGAAAGTGACCCTTCAAAATTTTTTGAAGCATGCTTGGAAGAAGAGAAGTGTCCCTTTAGAAAATTTTGAAGGGCACTTTGAAAGAGGGAAGGAGGAAGAAAATCTTTGATGTGTTGCTTCATGAAATACTTTGAGGAAGGGGACAGATGGATAAAAATATTATACTTAGCCAATTTCTAAGGGTGAAAAAATTGGCTAACATTCTTGGTGATTCCCATGGGAGGCATGACTGCTATGCCTAATACTAGGCATCTTAATCCTTCCATTAGGCATGGAGTCATGCATAATCCATTCAAAATATTTTAACAAGATTCTTGGAAAAACAAAAAAACTAGATGATCACATGCACAATAATAAAAGGAAGGAAAAACTTGTGCCACACAACACTTAGGGAATACAACAACAAACAAAGGGAAAAACACACCTAGACTATTATTTACAAGATAGATTGGCAAGGTTAATAGTAGAGTTTTATATGTATCAAATTCATAGGGATAGATAATTATTCTCCATTCATTTTGTCCAACTAAATGGAATTGTTCAGGTTTCACTTGCTGATGATGTAAGGGCCACTCCATAAAATGTCAAACTTTGTATGCCTACCTAGTTTGGCTTAATCTTTAACCCATTTCAAAACCAAGTCACCCTTTTTGAATAATATTGCATTGCCCTCTTGTAAAAGTACTTTTTCATGATTATTTCTTGATTCTCCATGGCCTTGTATGCATTGCCCCTTTCTTCTTGAAGCTACATCAATTTTGTTAATCATACCTCCATTGGAGTGTTCTCAAGTAGTTCCAACTACTGTGCAAGTTCAAGAGTAGGGATTTCTTGACATATAGACAATTGAGCTTCCTTCCCATAAACTAGCAAAAAGGGAGAGTTACTAGTTAATTTCTTGGGGGTAATCCTATTAACCCATAAGGCTATCTTTAGCTTGTTATGCCAGGCTCTTTGATTGGTCTCCAACATTCTCTTGATTATTTTAATGATGTTTTTATTGGTAGAATGAGCTAATCCATTACCTTAAGGGTAATAATTGGATGATGTACTCAAATAAACCCCATTTATTTTTTCCTAATCAAAAGTCTTAGCACTTATGAAGGAAAGTGCATTATAAAAAATGATGACATTTGGAACTCCAAACCTTGTTACAATGTTGTCATAAAACTGCATGATAGCATTTTCTCTTACCTCCTTCAAAGAAATATCCTCCACCTACCTTGTAAAGTAGTAAATGGTAGTCAATATCCATTTGTGTCTAGCACATTGAGTATTGATCGTGCCAATGAAGTTAAGACCCCATTGCATGAAAGGTTGGTCCACTTAGATAGGTTCTAGTGGAAGGGTTACAAGTTTCTACTTGCCTACAAAGAAGTCACATTGAGAAAAATTTCTAACCCACTGGTAAAAGTCTTTAAAAATACTAAGCCAATAGTAACTATCCCTCATTATTTTTACAACTATCATCTTAGGGGAGAAATGACCCTCATTTTCATCATCATGGAAATTCTATAGTAGCATATCAAACTAATCATTGTTAACACATATTAGCATCACAATATTTATTTCCTTTTTAAAAAGGACACCATCCATAAGGAAGTAAGGGATGGTCTAAAATTTGAAATATCTCCTTTAAGACTTGTTTAAGCTATTGGGACATTCACCATGTTGAAGAAAACTGATGATGTCTTATGTCTAACTTTGAGCTTGAATTTGATCAACTGGTTGAGGTTGAAATCAATTGGTCAAGAATTCCTCCTTTAGATCTTAAAGGTCTAAAGCGAGATGCTCACATAATCCTCTTCCTCTTACCAAGTTCATCACTTTAATTTCAATGGCATACTCCATCACCTTTGTAATCAATCCAAGTCTCTTGTCATTGAGGTCCTTCCTTAGGATAAACTCATTGATGTTGGGATGAAAAACCTTGACATGTATCTTATTGTTGGAAACCATGTACCTAATTTTTTTCAACCCTCTAATCACTATTAGAGCCTACTTCACAACAAAAGAATACCTAACCTCATAGTCCTCTAACCCTTGGCTGAAGAATGCAATTGGTTGCTCAACCTCTTCAATATTCTTTTGCATAAGCATAGTTGAGATCATGTCAAGGTTAGAAAAGGTGTAAAGTATGAAATCCTTGGAAAAATTGAGGTTTAAAAGAGTAGGAAATTTTGTAATTTCTCTCTTGATTTCCTCAAAATTTCTCCTACCTTCCTTTATCTAAGCAAAAGCTTGATTCTTCTTGATCATGGATATAATAGGCCTTACCATAGTTACAAAGCCTAGAACAAACCTCCTTACAAAAATTATTTTCCCCATGAATCTTTGTAGTCACTTCTTGTGTTGATGCAAGGATAAGCCTAGGATACCCTCAATCCTTTTAGGGTCAATATCCAAGCCTTATTTTGAAATAATATGACCCAAAAGCTTACCTTCATGAATAATAAAGATGCACTTCTTTGGATTAAGGGATATTCCATACTCCCTGTATTTCTCAAACACCTACCTTAGGTACCCCATGTGATCAGAAGCATCTTTAGAAAAAATGGTTATATCATCAAGATATACAAGTAAAAACTTGTTGATCAAACCTTTGAAATCTATGTCCATCTCTCTTTGAAATATGGCTCCAGTGTTTGATAAACCAAAAGGCATCTTGTTTTAAGCAAAGGTCCCCCATTTCATAGTGAAGGCTATCTTTAATTGATATTCTTTATTAATCAATATCTTGTTATAGCCTGAATAACCATCAAGAAGTGAGAAGCATTGAGAACCTAAAACAAATTGCAAAATTTTCTCCATGGAAGGTAATGGATAATGATCCTTAAGAGACACTCTATTAAGATCTCAAAAATACACATATAGTCTAATTTCTCCATTCTTCTTATGGATAGGTACAATATTAGCTACTCAAGTCAAGTTCTTGATAGGAAATATAATCTTAGACTCAATCATCCTGGTCAGCTCCTTCTTCATCAATTCCTCTATCTTAGGATTGATAGGCCTTTAATTTTGCCTAACTAGTTTAGCTCCAAGTTCTAGCTCAATGGTGTGATGAGCTAGGATTAGATCAAACCCTTTAAATTATTTTTATTCCCAAGTAAATATATCATGGAACTCTTTGCATAGTTCAAAAAAACACTATTTTTTAGATAAAGAACAAATCTTACCAATTTTTAGGAGCTTATCTTTGAAAATAAGGACCCTCTCATAGTTATCCTCTTTTGTGGACATGCTCACTCTTTCTCTTTTATTTTGATCATCCTCATTGAAAACACTGTCCGAGGTAATTATCCCCTTGGCTATCTTATTTATCTTTAGTTATATAATTTTTTCTTCATAATGATCATGCAATCTCTTTTGGTTCCTTGAGGAGAAACCTGACTCATTCTACATGAAGTGTGCAATGCGTTCATCACTTTCAAACACCTAATATGAAACTTCATTGTCTGGGATAGAGGATCTCACAATGATATTTATATGAGATTGATATTTCTCTTATCCCACATCAATAGCTATATCAGACTGTGCACCTATGGCAGCCAATCTATCAACATATTTATTAAAATCCCTTCATATGGTCTATATGTTGAAGGCATCAAAGTCTTCAAGTAGGTCCCATACCCTATGCTTATAGGATTTAAGAAAGGGGTTATTTGTTATAGCCTAATTTCTTACTTGGTGGATGGCCAACTCACTATCTCCATAAACCTTTAAATTCTTGATCCCTCTTTTCTTTGCCCATTGGAGGCCATGAACTAGGCCTTCATATTCTACCACATTTCAGGTGCATCTGAAGTGGAATCTATAGGAAGAGTAGTATTAATTTTTTTATGGAGAAATAATCATGACACCAGCTCTTTGAACCATCAAAAAACATTTCCCACATCCCTTCAATATCATGATCTTCATTAGTGAGTAAATGGGTTGGAGCATCTTTTTCATGCATATAGTAAAGTCCCAAATTAGTCTCTTATATGAAGGTGTAAGGATTGAGTGCATGTGTCTCAGTGTTGCATTTATCAAGGAAAAGATCAAAAATACCTTAAAGTGGGAGGATGTTTCATCATCTATGATAGTTTCTTCTTCTTTATTGATTAGACAATTTTGATTTGAATTTCTCTCCATGTATGGCTCAATATGAAACCTTTCTAAGGGATAAGCCCTTATAGTCACCTTGGTCCCATATCTTGTTTTGAAAGATATAAAAGACTAGTTAGTATAAATTTATCCTCCTATCCTTGTTGTGAAGTCCCTTGACAAGCAAATAACAAAATGTGTTGGAAGGTCTACCACCACAACATCTTGATTGATGGGGAAACTTGGGCAATCATGAAAAAAGACCTTAAAGACTTTGACCAACCCAACTATCTTAGTTGGTGTCCCATCCAATTGTAAGACACATTTAATATGTGGTTCATATTTCAACCCTTATTTATCAACCACCACCTTAGGAAAGGTAGTGGTACTTGCTCTATTATCCACAATGCAATTGTGAATCAACTTGTCTCCCACAATGAGTGTGAGGTAAAAAGGTAGAGGCTTTTCAAATTTGGTGAAGGGTTATAAAATATGATTTGGGGAATTATTAAGGGCCACACCATTATACTTATAAAATTTAGGGGTTATATGAATATTTACAAGTTGTTCTTACAAGAGCTATTTTTGACTAGGTATATGCAAGACTTTCAATAGAGATATGCTTGTCTTCTCATTATTCAATTAATCAACAATGTTTAGATGGGAAGTACTTACTTTATCCTACATTATTAAAGTTAGTGAGGGAGTTTTAACCTACTACACTATAGTCTTTACAACCCCACTTGCATTCTAATTTTGATGAGGAACTTGACTGGTAGTAGGTGTTGTGCTAGAATTCACAGCTTGTGGTTTTGGAGAGGCATCACTTAGAGTCACATGTACCCTTTAAATATCTCTTATATCTCTCTTTTTAGATATTGTGTTGGATGTAATTAACATGCTTTGATTTAACACATAATCATCTCTTGCTTGGAATTTCATCATGCCTACACTTTGGTTGTTACCTTCTCCATGGTTATCCCTTTGTATAAGGTCTACTTCTTATAAAGTTACATAGGGAGGAGTTTCCTCTTGTGCCACTAAAGCTTGGATACCTTCTCTATCATCATGCATAAATTATCTTTGAGGTTGTCCCAATTGGTCCAAATGATTCTCTCCTTAGACCAAATTAGCATGTACTGGAACAACAACCTTCATGGCAGGAGTGGAATTAGGATTATAGGCATTGGGTTGCCTATTGTAACATTGTTGATTCTATCCTCTTCCTTAATAGTTGTATTGGGGTAGAGCTCTATACCCTTGTTGAGGATAATATTGATGATTAGGTGAAGTACTCATCTAGATCTAATCTTATTTGAGTTGAGCTTCTAATGATCAGATCTCTTCATCTTTTTCCACAACACTATATATTTTATTGGGGAAGGATCTTGCATTGACATTATAATTAGGAATTTAATCTATGCTTGGAGATTCAACTAAATTATGAGACATTAATGGCATGGAAACTCTTGAAGGGAGTCTTCCAACTTATATCAAGCTATTTTTATCTTCCATAACTAACTCATATGCACCTAGCAGAGTGAATCCTCCCATTAACTAAAACATCACTACTATGTCAGTACCAATACCTTTGAGTTAGGTGGGGAACACAAAGCTAGGAGGAGGTCTCATGACTAGTGGCAGCCTATGCCATGTCCTTTGAAATCTCTCATTTAAATCTCTCATGGATTCATTAAAACTTCTCTTTATCATGTTGAGCTAATGTATTAGTGAAGCATGAACACTCTTATTTTCAAATATTGTTACTAATAGCTCTCCAAATCCATCCCAATTTGTAATTCAACCCCCTTCCAATGTTCTATATCAGTCAAGTGCCTTGATTTTTAGAGACATGGGAACAAACCTAATGGATATGTTGGCTCTGGTGACATTATGGAAATTATAGAAATTATAAATGTCCCTAATATTCTTGGATGGGGTAATAGGACCTTTTCCATTAAAACTAGGGAAAATTTTGGTAGAATTTGGAGGGATGGGGTTATATGCAGGAAGATATATTAGGTTTTGAGTGTTGAAAATAGGGAAAATATGACACCTATCCATTTATTCTTGATGGTATCCTTCTTCAATTTCCTCAACCTATTCTTCTTTTATTTTTCAAAACCACCTTGCCCAAGTTCTCTAAGCACTAGGAATGGTTCAGGATGTTGTTTTTGAAAAAGAGCTTTACCTAGAGGTTCTTAGTCAAATATCCTAGGTGACCTAATGAGGAAAACAAAGTAAAATAAGGAAAAATTGATCTAAAACCAAGGATTCTCACCCCTTGGAGTCACCAAATGCTATGTCAAAAATATTAACTTAGGCTTGTCAAGACTAGCATTCACCTTGACTTGCAAATATAACTAGGAAGTGGGGTCCCACTAGGCATGTGAGAATTATTGTCTCCAAATATTGTACCTTGAAATATGGTATTCAAACCTCCTCTATATTTTGGAAATTCTGGGACATTTTTATGCATGTGGGTGTGCCTATAGGTGGAAATGAACCTCTAGGTTTGAAGGGCTATCTCCTTGAATATGTCTCTATAAAATAACCTCTATTTAAACTATCCTACTAAGAATAAAAGGGTTAGAAAATTGAAAAAAAATTAAAATATATTCCAAGTGTGGTGATACACCAAAATTATCTTCCACATGAATGCCACATCCTAGTACACAATACAACAAAAGACACAAGCCATTTCTAAGCTCTAAAAATTTAACACAAGTATTTCAATGCAGAGGTGAGATCTGAAAAATAACAAAAGGTAAATTAATTTGAAAGGGTAAGTGTTTTATCATTCTAAAACAATAATACTCATGCAATATTTAAACACATTTAGACACACATTATGTGACCTATTAGACCTAGAATTCTCACTCATATGCGAAAGGAGAAGAATATAAGGATGAAAATCATCACATACTATTACTATGAATATCTTACACACTCAAAACATTTTATATAAGCTTTAAAAGAAAAGACTTATGCTAATGTTTAAAGGTAGAGCATGGTAGTATTCTAGTAGGGATTCATCATATTATTTGTGGATGTCTTTATACTATCCAAGGGGTTGTATATATAGTAAGAAGAAAGAGAGAAGGGGAGGCCTTTGGTGCCAAAGAAAGGAATCAATTCTATTAGAAGTCATCATCTTCAACTCAATTGATTTTGATAATGATTCTCATTAAGGCATTCTAATTGATCCATCTCACCCCCTTGAATGCCCTTGGCTTGCCCTCTTGGAGATGCTTTTTCAATAGTTGCTTAATATAATAGAGATATGTGGAGATGGTGCCAAAAATGGTTTCTACTAATAGACGCACCTATTAGAGATTTTTTTTAGTGCCCAATTACTTCTCCTTGCCTTATCATGATGCACAATGGCATGGAGAGAAGTTTTTTTTATTCTACTTTGATTTATCTCTCCTTTTTTATTGGTCCTCAAGGAATGACTTGGATTGGTGATTTTGAGTCATTGATCTACTAGGCATGGATGCCTATGGATCATCCTCCATCTGTCTCTAGCTCATATCACATGGTAGCTTCTCATTTGCCTGATCATGATGGTGGTACTATCTTGATGAACTAATTTTGTTAAGATAAGCAACCTTGGAAACTTGATTTACACTTGTAGACCCGTTCAGGTTTTTTGATTACTTTAAATTGCTTACTTTGGGGTTACCATTGCTCATGACTTATAAAGTGATAATGAGTCATGTATATTCATGGGTCTAAAATACACTACCCAAGACCAAATCAAGTTTGTCTTGGAGCACTAATTTGGGTTTTCTACTACTCATGACTTACAAATTTTTAGTCTTCACCTTTAGAGAACCTAGTTTGCACTATCTATGAGTAATTTGAGTTCACAAACCTAAATTACTTCTACTCATAAAACCCTTGGAAGATAAGCATTGATGAAAACCTAATTTACACTTGTCTTTGATTTAAGTCTTTAGGCTTTCTAAGGTTCCTTACTTTGGGTTTTTCATGCTCCAAGTCTTTGAGCTTTTCAAGCCCAATTACTTCCAATGGCTAGTTACTTGCTTTGAAATTAAATTCCTTTGGTCTATCATGGGATATTGGAAAAATTCCTTTAGTAATTTTGTATCTCTTTTCCTTTAGACTTTTCTATTCCTTCAACCTTTCTATAAAGTAATTCCTATGAGATTTTTGTCTAAAAGAGTTCCTTTAAATAATATGTCCAGAGGAATTCCTTCAGATGATTTTATTGTCTTAGTTTTTGAAAAGTGACCCTTTAGATTTTTTTAAAGGGCACTTGGATAAATAAGTTGACCTTAAAAAAAATTTTGAAGGGCATTTGGAAAGAAAAAGAGGCCCTTCAAAAAATTTCTAAATGTCACTTGGCTTGGATTAATCCCTTTAAAAAAAATTAAACGGCACTTTTGGAGGAAGTGACCCTTAGAAAAAGTATAAAGGGAACTTGGGAGATGAAATGTCCCTTTAAAACGTTCCCAAAGGGAACTTTGGGAGGAAGTGAGCCTTCAAAAAATTCTGAAGGGAACTTGGGAGATGAAGTGTCCCTTCAGAACTTTTCTAAAGGGCACTTGGAGGGGAGATAAAGCCCTTCAAAAAAGTCTAAATGGCACTTTGGGAAAAGTAACCCTTCAAAAAAGTATGAAGGGAACTTTAGAAAGGGAAAGTATCCCTTTGGATTTTTTTGAAGGGCACTTTTAAAAGAGAAAGAAGCCTTTAAAACAATTTCAAAGGGCAACATGAGGGAAAGTGACCGTTTAGAATTTTCTAAAGGGAACTTTGAAGAAGAGAAGTTTCCCTTCAAAAAATTTTGAAGGGATATTTGAAATAAGGAAGGAGGAATAAAAGCTTTGAATAGTTGCTTTGGGAAAGACTTTGAGGAAGGATTCCATGGGAAGGGGATAGATGGATAAAAATATTGTACTTAGCCAATTTTTGAGGGTGAATAAATTAGCTAAAAATTCCATTCAAAAGGTGAGAGATGCCTTAGATTTGTTCAAAATAGAGTGGGAACCTATTGAGAGAGAAAATTGGCAAAGGATTACAAATGAGATGCTAGATGTGACTAGCTTAATTGCATCCTTAGAGGATAAGCTAAACATTCATATCCACTTCCCCAAGTTTAAGATTAGTAATTTATGATCCCTACTCATAACTATAATCAAAATTTCCAAATTCATCCTTTTCCAAATCGAGTGGAAGATGTTAGGTTGTGGAGCTAAAAGCTTCACTGATGCAGACATGGAGAAGGCCATTGGAGGAGTTACTGGAGTGTCACAGACACCAGCGTCAGTCAGGCCAACTGACGTCGATAGGGTATAGATACGAAGCAATCGATGTCAGTCAGAGATCGGCCAACATCGGTAGACCCCAGGCAGACAGGGACTGACGTCGGTCATCTGTGTGGTTTAGACTGTGGATGTTATGGGTAGTTAGCTAATGAACCAAGTGTTTGCATGTCAAGAACTAATTTTAGACTCAAAGCTGTGGATCTAATTATTGTAATTAGGTGTCTAATTATTGTTTGGATGAGATATATATAATAGACTCATGGATTGTATTGTAAGTTGTTCTAGTTTTAGTTGAGCAAAGTTTGCCTCTTCTATGTGTGAGGTGAGCAAGGGTGTTCCTCCTAGTTCCACAGTAGTACCAAGGTGGATGCTAGTTTTGGAGAGTCAATAGGATTCTTCAGGGGTGTAGGATCTTGGTCAGCATGTGTGCATGGCCTCTATAGGAGATCTACATGGTAAGTAAGATCATTGATCTGTAGGTGTATGTGTGTGCATGATCCAGGTTTGCAGGTGTGCAAAACCAGATTGATTTGCAGGTGTGCAAGATTAGAGAGGATAGCAACACAACAAGGAGCAGTATCAGGAGAGATCTACTCGGAGTACAAGCATGTACTCAGAGCAAAGAGGAAGGCAAGGGAGTTCCTTCCATAAGTAAGGTCTATTGAGGTGCAGGTTGTTGTAGGTTCAGGGGAGATCTACTTGAAGTACATTTGTGTACTTGTGGAGTGCGTGGAGCACTTGTGGTGTGCATGGAGCATAGGTATAAGGTGAACACCAACTCAGTGTTTGAGTTGGGTGTTGGGACCTAAGAGAGAGAACTTTGAGGAGAGAATTACTATTCACTTGAGGTGCGGGAAGCCTCTAAAGAGGTGCTGGAGAAGAAGTGGCATCTTCTTTATTGTATTCTTTTCTGTAAGATTTTTAATACAAGTTGTGTATTGTCTCTCATATCATGTGTTATTTATGGATTCTAGTTACTTGTTGATTCTGGTTAATTCCACATATTAAGTTGCTTGTATTTGGTAATCAATTGTGTGCTTTTAGTTATTCATATCCTAACAGAAGAGAAAGTTGGAAAGACTATCCTTGTGTTTGAAGCAAACCTTGATAAACAAATTGAGTTGGCTAATAAGTAAATATAGTAGTCCATCTTAGTATAAAAATAATTGGAATTCAAGCCCTTATTTACCTATCACATTACATCCCCACCACCTCAAAAAGAGACTTGTAATCTTAACATCCTAAGCTAGAGTAAGATAATGGAGTCATGAGGAAATAAAAAAGATATAATTTTGGTTGATAAGGAGTGTGAGGTTGTAAATGAAGTTGACCCTTTACAAGTTCCTCCAACCCTTCCTCAAGAAACATCTTGTCCTCCATATGAATCCCCTTGTATTCCTCATCCTCATGATGATGCATATGAACTTTTATAAATATTTTTCCAAGAGAACCTAGCCAAGAAAATTGAAGAGTTAGAGTCAAAGATGAGATTATTGAGTTAAGGTGTGATGGAAGGTTTAGACTCAAAATAAGATCTTATGCCTAAACACACCCCATCCACCCTTATTCAAGAGGGTCCTCAATCTAAATTAGATGTGAATGAGGTGATTATCTAGTGAAAGGAAGAAAATCAAGTTGTTTTAACCCAAGGTCTACCTCCCCTTCCCCATGAGTTTCCAAAATAACCCCCTACATTCCATTCCCAATATGATTTTGAGTTCTATGTGCCACCTCCATCAACTAGTCCATCTTTTAATCACCCCATCACCCTTTTCCTTAATCGACCTATGGTATTAGAACCTAAAGATGATCAGCTAATTGATAAATAAAGAGAACTCTTTCTTTAAGAAGACATACCTCATCGTTAAATAAAGAGAGCTCTTTCTTTAAGAAGACATACCTCATCGGTAGACTCATTGGGCTAGGTCACATGATTTCAATATGACTAGTCTTGGCACCACCATGAAAGAGAAAGAAATTAAAGATCTTGTATCCCTTGAAGAATACTCTACATCTGATCAAAAAGTGGTGGATAATAATCTCAAGCATGAGGTGGAATGTGATATCTTGGATGGACAACAATTCCAAGTCTATTCCAAAGAGGTTACAACCCTAGAAAACTCTCTTGAGATCAATGTGTGAGATGTTTTCCTTGAATATGATTCAATACCTCATCCTAATCTTGAATCACCATCAAATTCATTGTATATTGAATAACATCAACTATATGACATCATACATCAAGAAGAAAAGATTGAAGAGGTCGTGGTTTTAGAGGATGAAGAGGATAAAGATGATTGGTAGCTATAAATGAAGATCTTTCAAGATCTTTGCCAAGTTAAGGGAAAAGTATATGACAAGGTAAATAAATGCTCTTCCATGGAGGATAATTATAAATATTGGATAGAGAATGCAAAGCTCCTTAATGAGCTAGAAGAACTTATAGCTGAGAAGAAACCCAATCTTATTGAGTTCCCTATGGAAATCAAAGATGATGTTGAAATTGATGATCCACATGAGAAAGTTGAGGCTATTTAGATTAAATAAGAGTTCATTTCTATAGCCAACATGTTTGAATCTACCTAGTTTTCAATAAACATCATGTTAATAGAGTTGGAAATTTTCATGAGAAAGTTGGAGGCATCAATGCCAAGGATCAAAAGGATACATGTCTCACTAAATCCTTCATGTCATGAAGCAAGAAGAGTTTCAAACTTTCCCTTTTATCTATGAGGGAGTTTTCATCTTAGGTTAGTTAGTGTTTGAGTTAGTTTAGTTTAGTGTATGTGCTCTATAAGTGCTCATGAAGCATATGTTTGTTATCTTATTTTATGTGTGTCCTTATTGGTAATTAGTGGTCTTATTTTGATCAAATTCAATGGTCAAAGGTTTCCTTATTTTTCTCAAGATTTATATTACTCCTAATCCCAATGGATTGATAAGGCTAATGTTCTATGTAGTATACCAGGCATACTACCCCTATGAGTCACTAATTTGTTAATCAAATTTGACTTTTAGGTCAAATTGGGGCATCCTTAGGTAAAAACATGGATTTTTGGATGTTTTAAGAGGTCTAAATCTTGTCATGGGGTGTATGATAGTTCATTTGATATTTTTTAATGTTATATTAGCTTTGGTCTTAGTCATATTAGCTTCTTTATTAATTTGAGTCATTTTATGAGCTTTTACGGGTCATAAGTGCAAGAAGCACAAGTACCAAGGTGAAAATGTGTATTTTTTCCTTTAAAACATCAACAAGGTTAGATTCCCTATTATGGATATTAGTTACACATGAATATGGTAGTTTCCTTAACTAAAATTCAATAAATAACACAAAAAAAGAGCAAATAGCTCTTATAAAGCCTTCTTAGGAAGTGTGCCATGTGGAAAAGGATATTGAGAAGACTATTCACCTTGCAAACACTCATATATTTGTTTTTTACTTTTTAAGTTCCATTTTAAGGCCAAAACCATTCTTCTCATTTCTTGGTTTTTTAGACACACTAAAGTGACCTTCAAGCTTTTGCTTAGTATGGATAGCTCAGGAGGTTTCATCTCAAATTTAGTGGGTAGATTTTATTAAAATAAGATACCTTAATTTTCATATAATTATTTTTAATACTGATTAACTATGATTTATGAATTATTGCTAATAAGTTGACCTTCCAAATCTGCATGTTAATCTATTCACCCCATGGGTTTCACCTTGGTTTGAGCATCTCTATATAATCCACTTGATGATATTGGTTACATATGATTTTTAATCCATATTATCATGATTTTCATGCTCATTTTCATTTTTGTAAAATATCTCTTGATATTTTTGGTTCAGTTTGCAGGTTGATCTCCTAGTTGTAATGGTAACCATTTCCACTACTTACAAAAGGTTGTATTCTTTTCAAGATCTTAATATGAAGGGTAAATGATATTTCCCATGTTTAAATATCATAATGAAAACATTACTTCCATGTTTGGATTCTTATTTCCATGATTTGATCAAACTTTTATCACATGGTCATACTCAGCCAACTCCTTACTCATTTCAATTTGTATCCATATTCAATCACCTAAACAGAACTTATTTAGTATGTTCATGAAAGTGTATTTTAGGATTATAGATGTTGAAATGTTTTTGGGAGAAGGAATAAATAATTTACATCTTATAAAAAGTGTGATAACAAGACTATTGCAATCATATACCATACATAGCACATAGTCTTCCATTGGAGTGTGCATCTACAAGTGGTTGTAAGGGATAATCATGTTGAGTTAAGGATTTTGGAAATATTTTCAAATATATCATTATTAAAATCACCCATCTAGTTAATTTTAAGTATTTTTAGTCTTATCATGAGGTCTAATCTATACACATTTTTCACTTGCATCGACTACCTACATTATGGAATAACCACCTACAGGTGGTCTGATACAAAAATCTAAGGAGTCCTTGTGTGATGTTGAAACAAGGAATGAAACCTGATTTGAAAGTCCTCACATGTTTAACGCAGCCTAAAACACATGTTTTAAGTGTTATATGTCTTTTCAAGTTGAGAAACACCTTCTAGTAGGAGAAGACTGTGTTAAGGCCTCCAATCCCGAAATTGGTAGAACATAGGTCTAAAAGGTTTTGTAAGTACCTTAAAACATGATTATAGGGTGTTATAAAGCATATAAATAGTTTAACAATGTTACCTATAGTGTTTAAAAGAATTATTTATAGTTTTAAGAGATGATTAACAATGGAGAAGGGTAATTTTAAAGCTAAAAGTTGCTTGAAAAGACACTAAATATAGGTAGTATTGTTTATAAGCCTAAGTCCTAAAGACACTTATGGTTACCAATTATGACTTATTAATGCATTAAGGTGATTCCAAATGTTTAAATGTGAAATTTATGATCCAATAACCACCTAATAATTTAGGATACTATTTTTGGATCCCTATTCACACATCAGTCTATACACAGGGTCTAAGACATCCACCTATAGTAGGCAAGCAGGCAAGGAGCTAATAAGTTGTATTTTTTGGGACTTTATAACGAATCAAGGTGAAAAAAATGGTATAAACCAGAAAATTATGACTTAAATGATATCTAAATAGTTTTTTGATCTCTAAATTAGAGATTAGAACATATAAAGCACCTATAGGTACCTTAGAAAAGGGCAAACATAGCCAAAATTTATGTATACAGTCAGAGACAGTTAACATAAAGGGTATAGGTAGGTTATAGTGATGAAGTGAAATTTTAAAATTTACATTAGGATCCTTATCATATATATAAAACATTTACAATGATTAAAGGCCTATGCAAACCCCTCATGAGCCTCAATGCATACCTACATCCATTAAAATCACTATGTTGGCAATAAGTAGTGTGAGGTGAGGTTTCTAGGTGTTAGTGTAAATTAAAAATTAAGGAATGTATCTCACCATTTTTAAATGACCATATACACTTGAATTAATTTCAAAACCTTGTATTTAATTTATATTTCATACAAACCTCTGCCTATAGGTGTATTTTCAAGGGAAAACACAGTCATAATAAGAAGCTCAGTCTAGGCTTGCAAGGTGTATGAAGGATGGAAATGGTGTAGAAAATATATGCCCCCATTTTAATCATAATAAATTGGTATAATTTTAATTTATTTTTAATATTTTTAATAAATGATAGGGCTTTAAATAGATCAAACATAGTCAGTTTGAAGGAACCCTCCATAGTCTGCCTATGAAAAGTCTACCTTGGAAATTGAGGAGGTTTTGGGGTCTAGAGACCTGATAAAGGAGTAAAATATTTAATATATCATCTTAAGAACTTTTATAATATTATCCAACATTAAAATTACCTAAAAAAAATAAGGTATGTACCCCTATTGTGTCTCAAACAAGGGGTACTCCCCTTAATACAAATTTTGACAGGGTTCGAGTTATATAGCTCAAAGGATGTACTAGAAGTTGATAGATACTTAAATGGGGACTTGAAAATTTGTAGCACATAAAATACAAAATTAAAAACCTTTCAAGGATGGGATAAACTAAATATAGTTCTCAAAGCCTTCAAGGTTATAGGCATGCCTATATGGCAGTTTCATGCATGAGAACCAAATGCAAGACCATTTTGACTTATAGCCTTAAGTGAGCTTAAAACTTGTTTTAATCATGTTTATATATTCATATAAAAAAAATTAAAGCTATTTTAATGTAGGGAATACATCAAAAAGGTCATTTTAGGCTTAAATTTTAAATATGCCTATTAGGAAAGGATTAGGCCTATGTCCAAATTAAGGGTATTCCACACTTAGAGAATGAGATGAGATTGATAACACGTTGATACATGTTTTTGGGTAAAATAAAAATGTTTTAAAACCATTTAGATGCAAATTAAACCCTGAGATAGCCAATTTTAGCTTCAAGGAAACTTTAGGCTTGTTAAAATGAGAAAAATAGCTTGATAGGGTGATTTCAAGATCTCATATCTTTCATGATGATTTGAATGGGGAATATAGGATTATATGAGAGTTGATAGGGGCCTTGAACAAATATTTTCTTGAATTTGTTTGTATATTAGACATTTCATCTTTATGAATGAATTTTAAGAGGGCAAATAGGCCTAAAACCCTTACAGAGATTTGATGATGGAAATGGAGCTATAAATATGATATAATGGCACATTTTTCTCATGAAACCTATTTTACCTTATATGGGACTCACTAATTCTCCCTTATATTCCAATTAGTTGTACGAGCTTATATGAATGGGGTGAAAAACATGTTATTTTTTACCATTTCTATGTTGTGTAGGCTACAAGAGGAGTTTATAGATGAAATAAAGTTTTATAGGAATATTTAGACTTTTTATAACTCCCTATGTTGATTTAATTACTTTAATAAACTTATAAGTGTCCAAACTAGGTGGTTCAACTCAGCCAGCCAAAACTGGCCTAATGGATAAGATAGTGAAAAGGGTGGAAAACTTCATGTGAGCTGATTTTAAAGCATGCTTGATGAATATAAGTAAACTTAGGGTATTTAAAATTTTCATACACTCCTTTCCATGGTTTTTCAAGATAAAATGATGCCAATTTTGATTTCAAGTGTGTAGGGTGCATGGAAGAGTGGTTTTCTTGATAGTAGATGATAATTTCTCCTTTCCAAGTGATTCAAGATGACCAAGAATACAAAAAATGAATGTATATTCATGTATAATTTCCTTACACTTAATTTAAATCATTATACCTTGTCCCAATCAGTTATAAGGTGTCCAAATAGAGCTAATCATGCAAGCAATTTTTTTTTAGCCAGAATGAGGAATTTCTTGCTATGTTTCATGAAGTTTATGACTTGGATTAACACTTGTAGCTCCAGACCTTTCATGGTTCATCAAAAATCCTCTTATCGTGCACAAATAATTAATTTTATTAGCTTAAAAAGTGTCTTTTTGACCCTATGACTTCTCTCTTCTTCTTCTCTCTCTCTCAAGTTTTATAAGAACTAGCCATATTGGCTATTGTAATCTATGCTCCACCTGAGTATGGTGAATCCCTGATAAAATGTATACCTTTTGATCAATAATATTACTGATGTTTACCTCATCCATGATTTTTATTAGTGCATTTATTTGGAATGTTTGATTTTCATAAGTGAAGATTATGGATTCCTTAGCATGTTATTTCATTTTATCATCTATTTGCAATTGGAAAGTTTCTTCTTGCAGTGCATGTGAAGTGTTCTAGTAAAATTATAATATTCAGTTAGTTATCATATTAATTAGTGACCTCATAAGCCTCTTGTCTAGTCCTCTTATATTTTCACATTCATCCATAACCTTACAATGTAACATTGATGTAAGAAGATGAAGATTGGAGAAGTGTATGTTTAGTTTGTCCTTTGATTTCAAGTGTAACATGCAAATGATTAGATGTCATAATGTTATTTTTTGTATCTCATCCCTTAGATTTGTTTCCTTTCATTTATCCTTCTCCCTTTTTACCCCCTAAGTTAAGTGTAGTTGCAATCCAAAGTGGTACATCAAGGGAGCTAGCACTATCTAGAGATTCACCTCATCCTTAGGCTACCCACAAGCCTAGAGGTGTTTCCATTGTGTCACTTAGATGAGGAGATCTTTTACATATCTTAAAATGGTGAAAATCCAAGTTACAACATTTACCCCTTAGGTTTTTTGGCTTCCATCTTATTCTGATTTCAACATTTGTTTTATTTGAATTTTAAAGATAGCTTCCTCATTTTATGCTTTCCTATTTTAGTTTTTTATTTATTTCTTAATCTCATGCTTATTTTCACTATATTATTATTATATATTATTCATTTATATTAATTACACTTTTTTCCAACCCTTATATTTTATTTTTGTGTCATGTTATACCCTAACTTGGTTTTAGAAACAAGTATATGAATTTAGACTAATGAACATGGCATTCAAGCATACTTCTAAATGTACAATAATGAAATTGATTCCAATACTTTTAAATAAAAGAAAGGGAGGATTAGTAATCTTTTTTTATTAACTATTTAACAATTACTATATTATGACAATGGAAAATAAAATGAAGTAGGCCTATGATTCATCATATTCATGAACTATATTTTTTTTATCAGGGTTACTTCTATTGAATATGAGTTATTATTGATTGTCAATGATCATTTATAGTGGTCGATATTAACCTATGCTAAGATATGTGCTTATAATGATATGGTCACCTTATACTATCTCTATAATGTATGTATGTGTGATGATAAACCTTGATTATGTTTGTAACTCTAAAAATCAACCTCCCTCACCTTAAGACCCTAGGTATGATTATAAGGGTTAGAAACATGTAAAAACTATGAAATTGGGAGGAGTTAGCCCAAATCACCTCCAGATGACTAAATTTTTCCTATGTATCTAATACTATGATGAGGGAAATAAATCCACATATATTTTTCCTACTTATTGTGATTGTGAAATTTTGCTCATTTTTTATATGTATGCAAATAATGTTTTGGATATGATACTTGACAATGCTTTCTTTTAATTGGATTTGGTATGCCTCAAAATTTTATTTTGAATGATCCTAATGATTGATTTTCCATTTGGGAATAATATTTAATATTTTATCAATGTGTAGTAATATATAGATGTGTATTAGATAAGTGTCAAGTCCCATTTCAAGTGAGATCTTGATTTATATAAATGATTCTAGTCAGATAATTTCTCATTCTAGTGACACGTTAGTAAAATTTTCTAACCCTAAGCAAAAAAATTATTTTTAAAAATAGTTTATTTTTGAGAGATTTAATGATGTCATGATTAGGTTAGTATTGACTAGAAATACTAACCTAGTCTTATGTTAGTGTCCCATGCACATGAGGTTTAAATTAAGCCTCTAGGCATGTCTTCTCAATTTAGTATGCAGTTTTGAAATAAACAATGAATTTCCTATAGGTGTGTAATAATACAATGAAATGATCAAACTCAAAAGGTAGTATCTAGGTGTGACATAATGACATGTTAGGAAAATATGTGTGCATGTAAGTCATGCATGGTTAATGTATGTCAACCTTGTCATTGTCAAGTACTTAATACCAAATTTTAGTATCTACAATTTTCCCATTTTATTCTATTAATTATTTTATTTATTAAAATGAAAATTTATATCTAAGTGTGTACAGCACACTTTGTATTTGGTAGTAATCTCTAATTTTACATGCCACTTAATATTAAAACCTACAACAACCATGTAGTAGTCAATGCCCATAGATTTAAATTTAAATTATGAAATTTAATTTTAAAATTAAAGAGAAAGGAAGGAGTACACCTATTTCCCTTGTAACTTTTTAGAGATGATGTTTCATTGTTGAAGCCTTGGATAACTTTTAATTGTTGAATCACATGGATAGTTGGGGTGAATGTGATCCAAATTTGTGTAACTATATAATCCCTTGTGTGGGGAAGATAACATGCACCTACCATCATAAATGAATGGATAATTATATGGTGTACTAACCCAAATAACTACTCAATAAATAAATCAAAAACAAATTATGGGTTTGGTATAAGTAAGACTAAATCAACCACTACAAATGGATTATGCATTCAATTGAATTTTTTTTGTCAAGTTCACTCAATTTCACTCCATATAAAACAAATGCATGATCAAAAGAGAATGAATCATTTTTATGTCCCCATCATGACATAAAACTTAATTGTATAGTTCCACTCATTTTTTGTTAGTGTATAATAAATTCATGATTGAAATAGAATGAAAAAAATCATTTCCACATCATGACCTTAGTGTCAAAATGTTTGAATTAGAATGATAACCATTAGTAATTCAAATTTTGAATAATATTGTTGTGTATGTGCATAAACCAATATAATTCCTCATAAATATGAAAATGCATGTATGTGCATGAGATAGTATCATGCCTCATGAATCTAAAAGTGTGTTTATGTGCATGAACTAGTATCACTCCTCATGAATATAAAAATATGTATATGTGTATGAACTGATATCATTCCCTTAAATATATACCATTTGATATAATATTTTATTCATTTATAAGTTGAGTCTAATAAAATTTATCTCAATTTTATGTATATGTGAAAACATGTAATTCTTATTCATATTAACTATATACATATGCTCATACATGTGTACCCAAACGTGTATGAATATGTACTCAATTATATGTAAATTTCATATGCATGGCACATGCCCAAATAATATGTAATTATTTGTCAATATCTATCATTTTAAAAAACTCATATTATATATGAACCATTCTTAATCTCTAAAATCTAGTTTTCTATTCATGGGGGATTATGTCTCTATGAAAAGCCCACTATAATTCCTCCCTTTGGAGATGAGGTACATGTATTTTAAGCTACTCATCTCAAAATAAGAGATAAATTTATCATGGCATGTATATATAACATCATGTAAAATAATATGACCATATGGAGAGTATGTCATCATAGTAATGTATATGTCAATCTAGGCATAAATGTAACATATGCAATGCAAGGAATATAAGTATCATGTCTAGATAGATGTATCAGTGAAGTACACAATATTATCCATCAGTTAAAGATAAGTAAATAATATTATGAATTATTAATGCATGGTATATATCATGGAACCATTCAATGTCAATAATCTCAATATTTATTGTCACACATAATTCCAAGGGACACATATAAGGGACATGAAAATGTGGAAAAAAAATGCAAAGATCCACATGCAAGGGAAAATAATAAGTCACAAACAAGGGACATAAATATGTCACATTAAACAAGGAAAAGAGTCACACATAAGGGACACAAAGATGTCACAAATAATGGAAATAAATATGCCATATAAAAAAATCCAAGGGCCACACACAAAAGACATAAAGATGTAAAAAACAAGGGATATAAAAATGTCATATCAAATAGGGCCAAGGGTTGTACACAATATACAATTAATTATTAACCTATCATGTAATAGTAACATCATTAATGATGCATGTAATAATAAAATATTAGTCTACATCATCCAAATGTATCAATTTCACATCATAGTATAATAGTATATCCATGTAGTGTTTTGTAAGATATGAGTAACTAGAAAGATGTGTAAGCAACATAAATAGCTCAACATGGTAGATAGGTCATAAAAAAATACAATATATGATAGTGAAACCTAAAGAATAATATTCCCATAGTATCACCATGGCTAGTAGGTAGAAGAAAGTCCAAATATTGTCCTTATGTAACATGTGTGTCCTACATCATACTCATATACCATGAAATGCATGTGTGTATGAAAATAATATACTATCTACCTTAAATGTGATAAATAACATGTGTAAATGGTGTAATATAGTAATCATGTCATGATTAAGACTTGATTTTTATTTTTTAAATATTTTGAATGTTTTAATATTTTTACATTTTTTTTGTATTTTTATAATATGTCAGCCTTGGAAAATGCTAACCGGTGATCTAATCAATGGGAGGACCATTTAAAGTGCCAATATCAAATAGTTTAAGGTTCACCTTTCATGAATGAAAATAACTATATGTAGGCATATCAAAATTTGATAAGAAATAATGTGCTACATAATATCTATCATGATCAAATCTCATAGAATTCCATGTATTATGGGTAACTATAGAAGGTTGAGGACTCTATGGAGTCTATTATATAGTATGATAATATCTCACTATTTATGTTTTATATGGAACACATTGACATATTCATGATACTATTTAAGTACATTATATAGGATATGATAGCCTTTATGATCCTTGAATAACTCTCTGATGTGATGAGTGCTAAATAGTTGGTTTCATAATAGGACCAACTACTTTACTATAAGTTGGGTGTATATAAATATCTTACATATGTGTAACCATTGGATCTACATATTGATCATGTATGGTGTATCAACTAATTTCAATGGTGGTGGGGGTAGAATAATAAATACAACTAGATTTATAGTGTACTTATATCATACATTTATAGGTGTGAATTTCTTATTGCAGTGTATGTACTTGAGACATCAATGCACTCTAGATGGCACTACACAAATATTTTTCATTCAAGAACATATTATCATCATGTCAAGTAACTTGATATTATATATAAATATAATGTTTTATAAGGTATGGCAGAGCCCACATGAATAGGTATGATTATGTGTCCCAAGTTATTTTATTTTCTTCCATATAATCCATTAACTACTCTTGATGTATCTTGGTGTGTGTATGCAAAGGAGTGAAGAAGTGTCATCATAAAAAAGTTATCACTTGAACCATTTTATATCAACACAATATGTATGGGTTATTAATTGATATAAACTCATATGAATAGTACATAAAAATCTGAATTGTCATCGACAATCTCAATATCATAAAATGTGATCATCAAATGATATGGTGAAGTATTGTTAAGTGTACCAATAATAATATATATTTCGGGATTATATGTTGTAGGTTGGGGATGCATAATGTGATTTTTAAGTATATTTTCAACTATAATATCATGATTTGGAAATTGATAATAAAATATTTTCAACTTATGTTTGTTTTGTTTTGTGGTCTAGATTACTTATAGGGGTGCACAACTCAATTGTGTTATCATCAATATGATTATGTATCTTATATCCTCATTTTAAAAAAAATTGTTTTATAATATCCTAAAATGTGATCATAGTCATAGTATGATTTTATATCATAGTTCCTTCGTATAGGCCTATTTGGATCAAACTCTTATGGAGAAGGAAGAGTGATAAGGTTAAACTCAAGTGGCTTCTATAATAGTATATGAGGAGGTGATGATAATATAGAAAATTTATTATTTGGTGGATGTGCCAATTTTATTAAGTGTTTTTATTTTGATATTGAAATAAATATAAGCTTTGGATTATTATTGTTATTATTTTTTTTGACATTTTAGCTTGGTTTTCTTTTCAATTTAATTGTTTAAGTAGTTGTAGGAGTAGGTGTATACTTGAGTTTGTTACAATATGTGATCTTAATTTCTTTGTCTATTATTATATGGCTTATCTCATCAAAATATATGAATCTCTTAAAGATGATTGAATCATGGAGTGGGATAAGGTAACTTTACTTATTGGATGGTATAGGATGGAATCATGTAAGTATGCGCAAGTCTAGGGCCAAAGGTGAAAAATATTTATTGTCTTTTGTATGGGCAAATCAAAGATCAAATTTGAAATGATAAGTAAAATTCAAAACCCTATAAGGATGAAAACCTAAGTAATACCTAGGGTTTGACACATTTTGATAATTGTATAGGGTCACCAATATTTTTTACCCTAATTTGGTTTTAGAAACCTCAATATGATAGAAACTATTATATGAACTTAAATTGAGAGATATGACATTCAAGCATGCATTTGAATGTAAATTAAGGAAAATTATTACAATGATTTGAAAAGTGACATATGATAGATATAGAAAGTACAACAAATGGATGAGTACTTAGCTTTTATGACTAAATTTCTAATTGTGACTATATTCTAATAGTGGAAACAAATTAAATAAGGCATGTGATTCATTTGATTTACTAATTGTGTTTATGTCTTCACAAGGTTGGTTTCATTAGATCTAATTCACTATTGAATATTGATACTAGCATGTAGTGGTTGGTAGTGATCTATGCTAAAATACATGTCTAAGATAATATGGAAAAGTTTTCCTATATCCAAAATCACTACATATATTACGCAAAACATTGACAATGTACAACAACCTAAAATAAAATTCCTTTACCTTAAAACCGATGTGTGTTTATAATGGATGGAAACCTATAAAAATCAAGAAAGAGTAATGGTGTAAGTTGAACCCAATCAACCCCATTGATGATTGAGTGCTCTCTATGTATCTAATATTTTGAGGAGGGAAATGAAGCCATAGATAGTTCTCCCACCTAGTGTGATTATGAAAGTATACTTCTTCATTATATGTATGTAAGTAATTATTTTAATTTGATATTTAACAATGTTATATTTGGATTGGATTTTTTACACCTCAGACTTGGATTATGATTTATCCTAGTGACATATTTAACATTTTTGAAGAATAAAGAAGTTTTTCTCAATGTAAAGTGGTATATAGATGTGTATTAGATAAATACCAAGTCCCCTATCAAGTGAGACCATGATTTTATATATGATTCCAACTAGGTATTTTATAACACCATCAAAACTTTAGGAATATGGGCCAACCCTAAAGAAATATTTGATTTTAAAAAGTATCTATTCCTCAGAAAGGGTTAGTAATTCAGTTTTATGTTGATACTAACCCATTATGAAATTATTAACCCATGCACATGAGGACTAAACTGAGCATTTAAGCAAGCAAATTCAAGATATTATTCAGGTTTGAAATAGATAGTAAGGTTTTTGTGGGTGTGTAACAACAAAGAAAAAATATCAAAATCACAAGGTAGTATATAAGTGTGAGATAATGGTGTGTTAGGACCATATTTATTTATGCATGTCATTTATGGTAAATGTATTTCAAGATTGTCATTATCAATTACTAAATACTAGATTTTATTATCTACATGTGTTAGCATAAAATATTATATGATCTTCAACATGATGAAAACACCATACATATTGAGGCATTCCACCCTAGTTTGCACATAGACATGAGGGAAGTTGTATGTTATTAGGGTCCTTGTCATATTTCCTTTTATTAAAAATTCCTGTTTGATTTTCTTCCTCCCTAGATTTCTATGATTCTTTATCTAGGTCTTCTAAGAAAATTTAAAAAATGCAATTTATTTTCCTTTATATTTTTTTGTTACATGGTTACAAAGTGAGCATATCATGAATATATGTGTATTTTTTACATAATATATACTCATGATATTATTAGGTTATACACATACAAGTTTATACATATGATTATGGAATCATAATCAGCTTGGGGCATCCTTATGCTTTCCTAATATTTTTTCATGTTAAATTATTTTTGGCCAATTTTGGCCTACATAAGAAGCTCTTGCATGGTTCAACGAAGTAGTGGATCAAAGGTTTATAAATGGGTCAATGATGTAGATGGAGAGGATCCAATAAGATTTTCATGGTGCCTGAGAATTTAGGAGCATGAACTAGGTTTCATAAGATTCAAGTCTTCGTAGTTCTTTCAAACCCTTAAGGTTTAAGTATCATTTCAATCATGAGTTTAGAAGAACTTAGAGGTCTTGGAAAATCTAAGTGTAAAAATCCTTTTTTTGACTAAGTCCTTACTTAGGTAAAAAAATTTAGGTCTTTATTTAATCTAAGTTCAGATCTTTCAAATCTTTTATTTGGATAAGTGCTAATATTTCCTTTAAGAGATTTATTTCATGTTTTTTTGGCTAAGTATCAAGAATTTTTTCAAACTTTTTATCCAAAATAAAACTCTCAAAGGGTCATTTTTTAAGGAAAGTCCTAGAAAAAAGTTTTAAAGGGTATCTTTTAGGGAAATTGGTCTAACATAAAAGCGTGAAGGGTCATTTTTTAAATAAATTTCCATAAACAATAAGCCTAAAGGGTCATTTCTTTAACAAAATTATCCCAAGACAAAGTCTAGAAGGGTATTTCTTTCAGGAAATGGGCCAATGCAAAAGTCTTGAAGGTTTATTTCTTTGATAAAGTATCCTGATACAAAAGTTCCAAGGATGAATTTTAAAATTTCCAAAGGGAATTTTCAAAGGGCAAAGGGCTATTTTGAAAAGGTTAAAAGGCAATTTTATAGGGAAAGTGTCCTTGGCAAAAGTTTTGACAAAATCTTGAAGATTATATTCTTTTGAACATTTTGTCCATAAGAAAATACTAAGGACACAATTCTTTCATGAAAATTATCATGTGACAATTTCCTCAAAGGTCAACTTCTTTTAAACATTTTGTTCAATACACAAAGATCAAAGACAAAGTTCCAAAAAAAGGCACAAGGAAAATATTCTGGGTAAAATGTCTAAAACCAAAGGATCCTCATCAAAAGCCATAGTCATTTCTATGAAAATTTTTATCTGATGCAAAATAGATGCAAATAAATTACTTCAAAGAAAGTGGTTGAGACACAAAGCCCATAATAAATGTCCAGCAAAAGGTCTTAAAAAATAACCTAGGGAGTTTGTGATCTAGTAGATTGATGGGTGTGTGAGCATAAAATTCAATCCATGAAAAGTATCCATTGAAATTCAAGCAACAAGATCCTATGATGTGAGAGGAGTCAAAAGATCAAAGAGATTGAGAGGCCACCATGTGATGTAAGTGCATAAAGTGATAGACTAATAATAGGATCCTAAAATCAATGCATCAATTGAAAAGTGGCATAAGTGCATGAATTTTGGTAGAGGATATATGGATTGTGTTCATTCACATCAGGCAGATCAATGGATAAAGATGAGTTAATTAGTCAGTAATTTAAGTCAATTTCCAATGGCCAATCAAATGAAGGTGAGCCTAAGTGACTTAGATGAAGGTTAACAAAGTAATTTTAGATGGGGAAAGGTAAATAAAAAGCATGGAACTAAGTTCGAGTATGGTCTATCGTAGACCATAGCCAACATATTTAAGGATGCTAATGAGTAAAACATGAAAACTTTAGTGACTTCATCACCAAGACCAGTTGCATGAAAGTGACCTTTCTCTCCACTCTTATATGCCACAATAAACTAGTAAAGAGTAGTTTGTGTCATGACAAAACCGTAAAATATTGATCAGATTATTGTAACTACATTGATGATAGAAATTATCTTGAAATAGCTTGATCATGTTATTAAAACCATAAATAATGATTAATGGAGGAATAATGTAACTGTGCAATGGATTGAAGTTACCTAGATCAATCAAGGAGCTAGAATGAGCATAAATGTAGAGGTAGTTGTAACTTTATTTGAAATAGAGTTGAGATCATTGATTATTTTTTTAGTACCAAAATCCCTCTCTCTTTCTCCCCTTTTTCTATAAATATAGCCTTTGAGCTATTATTTTTCATCCCTCATGCTAGTACCACTAGACTCTACCAGAATTGTATTTTGCACCTCTTAGAGTAATGAATAAAGCATTTTACAGTTGTTTACTAATATGTGTTTAGTGTTTTGTGTTTGTTTGATATGCAAAAGTGGTTTTTATCTCCCTTTGTAGGTCCAAGATCAACCTAAGTGATATCAACTTTATTTGTAGGTCATATAATTTGTTTTAACATTGGTTTCTCAAGGATATAGTGGATAGCCAATTTTAAATGACTTCAACTAGACCTTATCTTCATTGCTCCCTCGTTTGAGTGTGTCAAACTAGCCTGTATATTAAATATTATTGCATATAAATTATAATAAGCATTATATTATCTTCTTTCATAGTCCATTAGTGTGTTAAAGAGTCTAAGCTTATCTGTGGACTTGAGAAAGTCATGGTGCATCACCACATATTAGAATTTTTTTCATTTTATGCACTCTCTTGACTCTTTTCACCCACAACTCATTTAGGTCTTAGAAATAAAGGTCCAAAATATCATATTTGAGGAAATAAAATCACTAAAAAATCCTAGAGGTATGATCCAAATATAGGCATCCCACAACCTTTAGATCATTCCCATGTTAGTCTAGGTATGGGTCAGACTTGAGCAAATTTGATCTCTATTGGGTGCTATCTAAATAGACAACAATTATTCCTGGTTGCTTCAATGTATTGATCTTCAAATTTGATTATATATCATGATTTAGAATATAAATTAGACAAAGGGAAATCAAGAGAATCATGGCATGTAGAGATAAATTTTTGAAACACATGAATCAATCTAAAACAAAGATAAAGTAATCATAAGTGAAGTGCAACATATGTGTGTGTGTGTGTGTGTGTGTGTGTGTGTGTGTGTGTGTGTGTGTAGACACACACACACACACACACACACACACACACACACACACACACACACACACACACACACACACACACACACACACACACACACACACACACACACACACACACACACACACACACACACACACACACACACACACACACACACACACACACACACACACACACACACATATATATAATGCACTTCACTTATGATTACTTTATCTTTGTTTTAGATTGATTCATGTGTTTCAAATATTTATGTCTACATGCCATGATTCTCTTGATTTCCCTATGTCTACTTTGTGTTATTGTGCTTATTACTTTTCATACCTCTCTTTATTCCATAGAGAGGATTTTTTTATTTTATACTTTGTGACACATGTTTATTATATGTACTCTAATTTATATTTTTTATCCATGCCTTAAATTTCTAAACATGTCTACTATGCGTGACATTGCTCAACTTGTTTATTATAAGTTTAGTATGTTTTCTTAGTGTTCTTACCTTATTTTCTCTATTTACTCTAGGTTATTATGAATGGTACCATGATTTATATCATGATCATTAGTTTTTTATTTTATTATATGATTTTTCCCTCTATTTCCATGGTTCTTATGATGCACCTTTTGTGAGATACTATTTTTTGTGACTCCAATACTTATATCCTATCTACATTGAGACCTATTATTTTTAGTGACTTACAAACTGGGGTATATTTAGTTGTACCTTTATTTATTACCATTTTACCAAGTATTGGAAACTTGTTAATACATTTTATTATATTTAATTTACATATGCACTTTAATGATCAACTTTATCTTTCTCTATTTAAATAGGAAAGTGTGATATATGAGTGTTAATGATGACATTTATATACATTATTGTTGATATTTTTGTGCCAAAAATATCAAAACACCTTGTACCCTAAGGGAGACCCATAATTTTTTGAGGAAATTTTTTAAAAGTGACCAAAAAACCTTTTCCAAGTTACCTAGAGGAAACCAAAGATTTGGGTGCAGTTTGCAACTTTGCAAAGTTGTGAAATACACCCAAACCTCTACTTCCTACTTACCCAATACCTATAATAAACCAAAATTAAATTTTCACTTTATAAATTTACAAGTTACAAAATTCAATCATAACCCCTCCTTCTGCTCTTACCTAATACTAGTGGGAATTAGAACTCCGATTACACTTTGTAACTTTACAAAGTTACAAAGTGTAATCAAAGTTCTGATTCCCACTGGTATGAAAAAATGTTGATATTTTTGTGCAAAAATATAAAAAACACCTTTTTCCCTAAGGGAGACCCATAGTTTTTTGAAGAAAATATTTAAAAGTGACCAAGAAACCTTTTCTAGGTTACCTAGTGGAAATTGAAGATTTGGGTGCAATTTGTAACTTTGAAAAGTTGTAAAATGCACCCAAGCCTCTGCTTCCCACTTACCCAATACCTAATATAAACCATAATTCAAGTTCCACTTTATAACTTTACAAGTTGAAAAATATAATTAGAACCCTACCTTTCACTCTTACCTAATACAAGCAGGAATCAGAACTCTAGTTGTATTTTACAATATTACAAAGTTGCAAAGTACAACTCTAGTTCTACTTTCCACCATTCACCATAATAGTGGGAATCAAAACTCCAATTTCACTTTTTAACTTTAAAAAGTTTAAAAGTGTAACTTGAGTTCTATTTTCTACCCTTCCTACCTAGTATAAATCAAAACTTCTAGTACACTTTGTAACTTTGAAAAGTTTCAAAGTGTAAATGAAGTTTTAATACCCACTTTTATGGTATTTATCACCTCTAAAAAATCACTCAGTGAAAAGAGGATGTCAAAATGTAAAATAAAATTTGTTAAATTTTAAATTACATAATAACCTCAAAACTTTGCTTTCTTATCTCTTATCTATCTACTACCTTGCTTAACATTTATTGCATGACTTATTAATATAAAATTGGGTTTTTTTCATCATTATTAACATCTAAAAACCAAATCAATAGCTCTTCTACCAAGTGAGATCATTAACCAAACATAGAGTGATGCCAATAAATGCTAAGCAATGCCACACACTAAAATCCAACATTACCATCCCTTGTGCACTCCAAAAATGGTATTTATCTAGGTCATTCACTTTTCCTTCAAATCATTACCATTATTTCTCTCTCAGCTAAGCATAGGGTTTTAAGATAAAAGTATAGGTTTTTTATCTATGTAATATCATATTTTTCTTATGTTCCAATTTTTCAATTGCTTTCTAGAATATTTGATAAAATTCATCAAGCCATTTACCATACATAATAGGGTTTTAGGGTTTTTATATAAGCTATTAAAAATATATAATATTCCATACAAATCCCCTATGTAAAACCCCACAAAAATAACTCCTAACCTTGTAATATCAAACCCCACAAATATCCTAGTTTTAAAAACACATATAAGCCCCAACAGTGATTCCCCTTGATCTAACAACTCTAAGTTCTCATTAGAAATTTGATTTGCCTCTGTAGACCCAAAACCTTGTCAAACATTTCATCAAAATTTACAAGTGAAAATTAAAATTCAAAACCCCACCAAATATTTTGGTCAGACTTTTTAACTACAATTTCACATCATACCTTCATTGGAATTTATAACTACAATTGTAAGCCAAACCCCCCACAAAATTCAAAGTAGAAGAATAACCTATAATCAAAAGTCTAGACCCTTACCAAATCTATAGTTGTTTTTTCCATACCAATTTTCCTAGAGTACATGTATGGAAAGGATATGAATTTAAATTCAAAGAGGCCTGGTATCCCATCCAACCTAGATTCAAACACTAACAAGATCACTGACATAGATCTAGGTCACAAAGAACTAGAAGATTTTTGGAATAGAGTAAATGTAGAATTCAAAAATGATTGGATTCAAAGCATACACAATAGTGGTTTACCCCAATATTTAGCTTTCCCACTCTTGGTATAAATCCCTTAGCTTCTGCTCACCATGGAAAAACATTATGATGCTAAGAAGAGGGAGATGGTGAATGACAAAGGAGAGCATATTCTGAGACTAGACCCTAATTTCATTGATACCATGTTCTTAATTCCAAAATATGAAAGATACCTAGATATAACCGTCGACTACTAAAAAATGTTCAATCAAGATAACAATGCAACCTATCTATGGGTGTTAAACAAACAATATCCAAAAACCCCTATAACTACAACCACAAGGATGCATAGGACCTTGGCTAGGATAGATTTCAAGGATGAAGTAGGAGACATTATTATACTCTTGTGTAGAATTATAGGGGAACCAAATGCCAAGAATTATCAAGATTGGTGATAGGTAGTCATTATACTTCTCATTAATCAATCAATAGATTGGTGTCATTTTCTACTAGGGTCAATGTCTAAGGCTATATGCAATGAGACCATTAGATATTTGAGTTAATAGTTGACTATTTGGGGGGTTTACTCTAATGTTGATGTCTAAATCCTAAGGATAGAAAATAAGATTCTAATTCTATATTATAGAAAAGTAAATATAGAAAATTTCCAGTGACATTCCTTGTTAAAAGGATTTTTTGGTTCACACCATCAACATCCAGAACTTAAAATCTCAAGTAAGACATTATGGTGTCCTCACTCAACTTGCCTCACTAGGTAGTACAGTGTGATATTTCATAATGTGAGAATGTTGATTGTCTATTGTAACTTATACTAATTCATAATGAATTCTAAATATGGATATGAGTTAACAAACTTTACTTCTTTGAAAGACACATTCTACATAAAGAAGACTCACTTGCATTGAATTGAAACAAACCTTGCATTTAATAAAAACACACTTGCGTTAAAATGGAAATCACACTTTGCATTGAAAGAGAAATCACACTTGCATTGAAAAGGGAAATCACACTTATAGTAAAATGAAAAAAACCAGAATAAAAAGAAATATAATTATAAACTATAAACTAAAAATTCCATTTTGTCCTAATCTTTGGAGAGAAGTGGGCCCTTACTCCTTCCTAATAACATGATTAGATTTTACTCAATAATGGAAAGTAATGTTAAAATTTATTTCATTATCAAAAGGAACATATACAAATACATGAAATTACAGTTGAATGGTTTTTCTTTGTTCTCTATTATCTATTCATTCATTTGATCCTTTGGAATGAGGAGACATGTATTTAAAGCACATATCAACAACAATTCATAGAATACACAATTCGGCGATCAAAATAGCCAAATCCACTTATTCAAAATAGATATAGAAATTAGATTCCATGATTATAGGGAGATGTTGGAACTAATTCAACTAAAATAGTCCTGGAATAACTAATATATATCTGAAGATATTATGTCTAAATTTATAAAATAGAAATACATTTATATCTAAATCATTTTAGACCATTAATATGAATAGCAATGTCTAAATGAAGATAACTAAATAAGGAAAGTGTGTGTGTGTGTGTGTGTGTGTGTGTGTGTGTGTGTGTGTGTGTGTGTGTGTGTGTGTGTGTGTGTGTGTGTGTGTGTGTGTGTGTGTGTGTGTATTTGGAGTTATTATATTGATCTATAGGATCTAGATGGGCATCGTCAAGATGCAATTAGGTGTCTTTAGAGCACAACTAGATAGGTCTTTGGAGCATCTTTAGAGATATAGATATTTAGAGCTCGATGTGTTCTTTGTTGAATATTTAAAATTATTGCCAAAAAGGGTTGCCAAAACTATTGATAAATTTTCAAAATGATCACACCATAGGGATGTATCTCTATATAAAATTGTGCCCATTTCATCCAAGTTAAACACAAATAACAGGATAAAGAATCAACAATGTATCACATATGAACAAAAGATAATTTCACTCATTTAATACTTAGATAAGACCTTAAATATTAAATTTAATGTAATATATAACTAAAAATCAACACTTATGGATAGTGTATATGAGATATAATGATCTATATGAAATGCTCATAATTTTTCTGCCACAGTTTACCTTTTGAAAGTCCTATTGTAAACTAGTGGGAGAACTATTCTTCAATCTAGGAGTATGGATTCCAACTACTAACTAAGATCATAGATTTGAAATTGGTTCCCTTAATTACAATTATTTTTGGGCAAAAATCCCAAATCTCTTACCATTCTATGCAGCCATGTCTAAAATTCTATTTCTGCCTAATTGTGCCAATTTTTCCAAGGAGACATAAGATAACAAAGAATGGGTGGCCTAAATCTCATACCAATCCACACATATAATCCTTTTTTTTCTATAAGCTTAATGATAATTAGATCAAATACTCAATCTCTCCAAAGACTCCAACTGATAGTGGTGGGACTCATAACTTCCCTATGTTTCAAAGCAATAAGAAAAGTCTCCCATCTATCCATACTTGCATTGATGGAGTTATAAGAATTTTGGATCACAAAAGCTCTATAAATTTATTTTTCATGTATATATGATACATGGGTTGAAAGGTAGTAAGAAGTTTATGAGCCTCTATAAATTACGGTCTCATACATAGACCTATAGTGTTCTCGAATTAAATTAATTTATTAAGTGCTTGCTCCCAAGATGTCTGATTTCTTATGGTATAAAGGAATACATGTAATTGTGATTTCTCCATAAATAAGTTCACTAAAAATCTATACTGATAACCCAACAACATGTTAAAAAGATAAAACTCACAAACTTGATCCTATCTTCCTCTAGTACTTTTTATAAAGACATCCATAAACATATGTTCATATTCAATAACATGGGGAAAACCAAGATAAATTAATTTCATTTCCCACTTGTAAAATTATTCATTAAAAAATAAAACATAAAAAGAGGAAGATTTTCTACAAAACAACAATTCTTCAGTAATTTCACAAATATTTTGAATAAAAGTTTGAGTTTTTTGCAGTTATTTCTAAGACTCTACTTTGATCCTAGTTTCTTCTCTTTCCAATTTATGAATCTTATGATGATATTTATTCCAAACTAAAATCATTTCTTGAAGTGGTAGAGGGAATGAAGGAATAACCCTTAGTCTTTCAGTTTGTACATTTATTTCCTTAGTTTCCCTCTACATATCTTGTAAGGAAGCTTGTAACTTAGCATTTTGAGTTGTTATCTCCTATATGCAAGTAGTTTGTAGAGAAAGTAATACATTTTCACTATCAACAGAATGTTTTAAACTATTAATCTCATCATCCTTACCATCGATATCATTTTGTAAACTAACAATTTGGGCATCCTTATTTACAAGGGAATTCTATAATGTGCCCAGTTCATGAGATTGTGAAAACAACTGATTATGTATTTTGGTCTACTCAACACTAACTATTATAATGATTACTTATTGTGCCCAAACTTGAGCAATACAATCCACATATCTTCTCTCCAAATTAGAAAGATTTTCATTTTTACCTTGTAGTGTCAATCAGAGAAAATCAAACTCTACATATTATTGCTAAATGGTTTCCTCATACTATGATAGGGTCATAGCATGAAATAAATCCTCATACTCACGAGTACACTGGGGAGAAGATGAGGCTTCTTCTATCATTAGATATTTTCTCTTGTCAACTGTAGAGGGTAAGGGTCTTTTTTCTTCTGCAATTGTAATTTCCTATGCAATGGTTTATTTTTATTCAACTAAAATTCCTTATGTATGGATTTATTCTTAAACTATTTATTCAACATCCTTAAATTTAATGGGATAGCTTAAACTTCCTAAAATTTTGGCTAATTTTACATTACTTTCTTCTTCCTCTTGGAGAATTAGCTAGCAATTTCATCAGGGTTTGAATGATAGAGTAGGGTTTTCTAAAGAAACCCCCTTTTTTTTTGACCTTCGGTGAAACATATTTAGAGATGAGGGAACTAAATTTGGACCTTATTCTATTCTTGTTATTGTGAGAAGAGGAAAAATGGGACATGGAAATTTCTTACCAAAAATTTGGGATGATTTTCACATAAATGAGGATCAGGGTTTTTCACCCTTAGGTTTTTTGAGAAAATGATGTTGATAAATGAGGTGAATTAAACCATGATGTCTGAATGACCTAGTTCCTATTTTTAATTTTCAATTTACATTAATAATATCATGGTTAAGAAAGTATGGTAGGTTTACCTGGCATTCTAGTTTGGTGGCTCCTTTCCTCAAATGAATGAGAAGTTACATGGTATCTCCACTAATCATAGTGACCTAGCCATCATAGGTGAGATACTTCATGATCCAATATACAATAGTATTTTATGGAGGTGGAAGACTGTCTTGAGTGATTCCTCTAGCTATGCCTTATGGGGTTTTGGCCAGTTTGAGATGGGGTTCATTGTCATCAATGAATAGTTGAATTAGATTTTAAAAAAATTATCAATGAAAACCACACCCTCTTACATAATCCCTAAAATTTCATTGATCATAGAGGAAGCCATAGTAATATGTCCATCTCAGACAATAGAATGATCCTCATCAAAATTTTCTAAAAATTCATGCATAATATTTTCCTAAGAACCTTAAAATGTTTTCAAAAAAAATAGCCATCCTACCATCTCAAAAATAACCCTAGATGATTCATTGTGTAACAAGAGTTATTTCAATTCTAGTTCACTTTTCTTCTTGCCTTCATCTTTAGAGTTGTTTATAATAATCTCATAAACTAACTTGCATGACAAAAAAATGAGCTCAAAATAGTAGAGTATAAAAGAAGGAGAGGAAATGAGGATGTGATGTAGCAATGAATAACAAATAATGGTGTATCATGAAATTATGGCATAGATTATGGCCAAGTACTTTTGAACATGCATATTTTTAATAATAAATAATTTTTTAGGGTCAATATCAATGACATAGTATGAGGAATCATACTTGGTGGCATTTAAAATAATATTCATAATGATTTCCATATCAAATAATACATTTTTGAAAAGATATTTTAGAATAACTTCACATCAAATCTTGAAATGTGGAGATAGTAAGAGATCCAATCACATCCACATGGCATCAAGAGAACTTATCCATAATGAAAAAGTGTTGTCCACCTAATGGTCATACATGTAGAACATAAAACAAAAAATGCCTAACCTATTAGGAAGGAAGTACAACTATACCTCTATTATATGGATCCATTCTTATCTCTTAAATTTTACATGTGCCTTGTAAAGATAATTTTTTTGAGAAGATAAGTTAGCTGACAAGACAACAATACATGTTTATTACATAAATTTATTATAAAAAGTGTCATTTATGGTTTTAAATTTTCAATAGTTTATTATATTTTAAATATTTTTTTATATTTCTAGAATTTTTGAAGGATGGAGAACCACCATTTGTTGGTTTTCATCTCAACCCATTTATTTGATGTCTACTATAAAGATCATTTGGCCTTAGTGGAAGAACCAAGTTATTCTACAAGATCAAATTGGTTTTGATTTTACTTAATGAATTATTCCATATTGAGAGGTCTTCTATGCACTTTAAGCCTATGACCATTGACCAAAAGTGTCCTTTGGTCACCTTTAAATGGTTGAAGTAAGATAGAGCCATTATTGTGAATAGTTTTGATTAGGTATGGTCCCAACCATATTGTCTTGAGATTACCTTTAAAATACTATAATTTAGAATCAAATAGAGGACCCAAATCTCCTTAAAACTATTTTTCTCTGATGTGAGTATCATGCCACTACCTTCTTTGCTTCTAGATCATGTTGGTTTGAGTGAGGGTATCCATTCTGATTTCATCTAGCCCATTTAGTTGCATGATTCTTTCCTTCTATGTTTCATCAAGATCAATTCCCATATCATCTATTGTCTTTAGTGTCTATAGTTCAAATTATATTGGTAACAAAGGTTTCTTTCCAAACACAAGTTCATATGGAGAGAATCATGTGGTAGTCTTCCATGTTGTATTATATGTCTAGACTATTTTACGTACTCTATTATCCAAATATTTTCTATTGTTGTTCACTATTTTGGTTAAAATATTTTTAATCTCTTTGTTTGTGACCTCTATTTACCCATTAGCTTGGGGGTGATACGGTGAAGATTTATAGTGATCAATCTGGTATAGTTCTATGAAAACCTTGATCATGTTATACATGAATTATGGCCATTGATCAAAAATAATAGATATAAGAGCTCCAAATCTCAATATGATCCTATGATATAGTAAATCAACAACCATTTCCTCTGTAACAAAGGTGAGTGCCTACACTTTAGCCCAATTAGTAACATATTCAATACATACTAATAAATACTTTTTTCCTTGAAATGGTGGGTTGATTTCTCTAACAAATTCCAACCCCCATATATCAAATGGTTCTAAAGTTATTTGAGGATGGAGAGGAATTTTTTAGGATAAATTAGCCTTATCCATACTTTGGCAATGATCACATTTCCATACAAACCTTAGGACAATCTTGTAAAGACAAGGCCAGTAATAACATGCAACAAAGATATTATGAATGGTCATTTTTATTGAATAATATCCTCCTCCTGGTTCACTATGGCATGCTCTTATGATGTCAAATATGTCATCTTCTCTAACACACCTACAAAGTACATCATTAGGTATGGTTTTAAACAACATGCCTTTAAACCATTTAAAATGAGAACTAGATCTAATCAAATGTTTTCTTTCTTTAGAAGTAAAGGAATGAGGAAAATTCCCTATTACCAAGTAATTTTCCATGTCTATAAACCATGGGGAGTATGTGGATATAGAAAATAATTGTTCATCTAGAAAAAATTCTTCCACATGTTCATCTTCACCTATAGTGATCAATCTAGACAAAAATTTAGCAACAACATTATACTTTCTAGGTTTGTCTATAATGGTAATGTCAAATTATTATCATAGTAGTAGCCATATAATAATTTTCCTGCCTAATATTGGTTTATTCATTAATTACTTAAATTATGAATGCTCTGTATAGATAAACACCTAATAACTAGTAATGTAATGCCTAAACTTATTTATGGCATAAACAATAGCAAGAAATTCATTTTATATGGTAGTGTAATTTTTCTCTATGTGAGTAAGATTCTTATTGATATGATAAATGGCATACATTTTTCCTTCCTCATTTATTTGTTCTAGAACTCTCCCTAATGCATTATTGGAAGCATCAATATATATATATGAAAAGGTTGTTTCTAATTATGTCCTTTCAAAACTAGAGTAGCCATAAGTTTGTTTTTTAATGTTTCAAAATCTTCTTGACACTTATCAGTCCATACAAATTCACTATATTTTATTAGCAAAGAAAACATAGGTGTTACTATTTTGCTAAATTATTTAGTAAATCTTTTATAATATCTTACATGACTAAGAAAAAATTTAACATATATTTGTGTTTTAGGAGTGGGGAGACTAGAAATTACCTTAATCTTTTTGGTATCCACTTTTATTCCTTGAGAAGACATATGATTTCCTAAGACTATCCTTTCATCAGCCACTATTATACACTTCTCATGACTCAAAGATACTTGGTGTTTCTCACATCTATTAATCACCTTATCTAAATTATTCAATGCTTCATCAAATCTAGTTCCATGAATAGTGAAATCATCTATGTATACTTTCACACAGTGATTTGTAAGATCAGAAAATATGGCTAACACTACTCTCTGAAAGGTAAAAGGTGCATTGCATAATCCAAAAGGAAGGACTATATAATCAAATGTTCTCCAATGGTAGGTAAATGTAGTTTTATCTTAATATTTAATGGCTATTCTAATTTGATTATATCTATTGAACCCATATAAGAAATAAAATTACTACTTCCCTGCCAAGTTCTCAAAAACTTGATCAATAAAAGGCAAAGGAAAGTAGTCTTTCATAGTGGCTTTATTTAGTTTTCTATAATTTATACAAACTCTCTATTTTATATTCTTCTTAGGTACAATGACCAGATGTGAAACACATTGACTATCAGGTATGGGGTAAGTGAAACCAACTTCTAATAGTTTTTTATCTCTATCTTTACAATTTCTTTCAAGGTTGGGTCAATTCTCAATTGTGGTTGTTTAATTGGTCTAACATATTTGATGTAGATGTGATGGATATATACACTAGGATGTATTCCTTTAATATAATTTTAATCCCAAGTAAATGATTTTATGTGTCTTACCAGTACATCAAACACTTTACTTTCTTACTGGTTAGTTAACTAGTTATTTCTATTTAATAGTTTATCAAGACAGATAGTAATCTATTTAGTACATGGAATAATGGAATTTAAATATTTATATTCACTCATAAAGGCATTAAATGGATGTGTGTGTGTGTGTTAGTAACATGTGAAATGTAGCCACATCCTTGTAAAATGTTTCACTTATGGAGAGTAGATTGGTCAATGGACAATGAAAGTCTTGTAAAAATGAATTATGCCTATTTTGAGCCCAGACAATTATGGCTTGTTAGATATCTTGTGGCCCAGATAACATGTTTTATAAACTTATGACATTGTCTTAGTTCTCAATAGTGGATTTAAATTATTTCCATTCATGATTTTTCATCTTTAGAGTTAAGCTTTCAATCTTGAAATCTAAGATATTAATATTTGGATCTAGGCTTTCAAACTTCAGAACTAGGCTATTGGACATTGGAGATATAATTTATTGATCAAGATATTCTATTATTTGTTCTTCAAATTCTTGGACATGTTCATTTATGGTAACCATGGCTAAGGAAGACACACTAGTCTAATTTTATTCAATTTGATCCACCCATATCTATTTAGAAAGACCCATTGAAGGTCTAGCAAGTGGATAAAGAGATATTTTTTTGGCATGAATTCCATTAGAAATGGTCATGTTTCTATATCTATACTCAATTCATGTTGAAAATATAGCTAACCAAGGTATTCAAAGAATGATTTCATAGCCTACCCTCTTAGGTTTAGGTTGAAGGATCATGAAATCCATAAGATATTCCCAATATTATATGGTGACTAAAACATTTTATATGGTTCATTCAGGGGTAGCAGTATATTGATCTACCATTTGCAAAAGTGTAGTGGTAGGCTGAAGCCCTATGAATGATAAAGATTTTACTATGTTGATATTCATTATGTTAATGGTATCACCTATATCTACAAGAACATTTGGTATGAACTTGTTCCCAATTGTCACAGTCATTACAAGACTATTAGGGTCTTTGTATTTGGGAACATGTTTATTACTAGTAAATCATCAATTTTTCTAGTTACCTAAAATGTTTTTAAATATTATTTCTTTCTTCTTGGTGTTTCAATGCAAAATCCATTAAATATTTGATACAAATCAAGAATATCCTTAATGGATCTCAATAGTTGAATTTATATCTTCATCTCTCTTAATTGATGCATCAATTTACAATCTTCCCTAGGTTTTTCTTCCTTAAATCTCTCAAGAAATAGAACAACAAGGGGATCTTGAATTATGACTGGTGTAATTGGAGTTGTTATGGCCTATACCTTTTCTTCATTTGGTTCTTGGACTATAGGTGACTCAAGATTATTTTCATCATTGGGAATTTTAGTTATGGTAATGGATGAATCTCCTACTACCTTTCCTAATCTAATTTGAACATTATTACACTCATTTGAACCACTTACAACACTACTTTCCTTATCATCTCCATAAATATGAGTATTTTACCTATTCTTAGGATTTGCCACTAGTTTAGAAGGGAACTATGGTTGGTTAACTTGTTTCTCAATTTATGGTGACTGAGATTATGAAGGCATCAAATCCTACTATAGAGGAAACCTTCTTTATTTTTTATATTATTAATTTGGCCATTGAGATGGTGATTGATGTATCTAATGTGGTTATTGGTTTTACTACTATACCTAGGGTTGTGGGGTATTTTGAGGCATTCCCCACATCTATGGCATCTATTATTGAGTAACCTAGGTTTTGGTTTTGGTAGTGGTCCCCACATTGGTGGTTTGACTTATCTAGCCCATGGTGTCATTCATGGATTGGGAGGAAATCTTGGACCAAATTAATTTTCAGCTTGGGAGTATTGATTTTTTTGTCTTTGGATAAATTTCACTTCCTCAAATACATGTAATACTTATTTTACTTGGTTTATTATGGTAGGAAGATGTTTGTAATTCTTGGTGTCATGGTCTAGGTCACAAATACCACATACTTCTATTTTATTTAAAGTACAATATTTAATCGCATGTCTGAGTCTACATCTAGGACAATATATTGATAACTATTTAGCATTGGTGAAATTGGACTTGGTTTTGAGACCATATAATGTAGATGTCAATTATACTAGAATATCTATTTTAAAATTAGAAAATTCTTCCATCAATTGTCCAACTTCAAGTGATTTTCCTAGCATTTATTTTCTTATGCTAGGTCTTGTCCTGAAATAGTTGGTACATAATGCTAAAATCTAATGAAAGGTTAACTTGTCAAAGTTACCCTTTCCCATTATGTTTAAAGCATCACATGCATCATCATCTAGGCCTTTAAGAAAGACTATCTTGATGACCTCCTCTGTTATTTGGTAACCACTACATTTATGGGAAAATATAAACCTATCAAAGTAATCTTCTAAGGTTTTGTCTTCATTTTATGTTATCTTGAAAAAGTCTTCTTTTCATTCTCTGAATCTCAAATAATCTTGATATTTATCAAGAAATTCAATTTCCATTTCATCCCAAGTGCTTATGTAAATACCTTCAATGACCATGAACCATCTCATGGTTGCATCTTTAAGTGTAGATGGGAATAAATTCAACTTTTGATTCTCTGTGACATAGTCATATGTTTGGTAGAGAACTTAAAATTCAAAGAGGAACTAGTCTAGATCTTCTAAATATTTACCTCTAAAAGTAGGTAAAATATTGGTGAGATATTTTTCATGGAGGTTCTATCATTAAGAGCCAAGATGATTGAATAAGAAAATTTTATATTTTATTGAGGCTATGGATCAGGGTTTCTACATTTGCATGTTAATCTCCGATATTTTCTTGACAACATTGTTTATAAATCCAATATAGGTTATCCTCTTGGGTTCTCAACCTATGGTCTACCTTCGGAGGAGAATCTTCATTGGTGATTAGATCTTCTTATTATAGAGCTGTGGATCAAATCTGACTATTCTAAAAAGGGGATTCTCAGGATTAATTCTCCCTACAGGGAAAGATGTCCTAAATAAAATTCTTCTTATAGGATATGTTTGTGAGGGTGAGCCTTATTCAGGGGAGGAATCATAAAAAGTTTATATATGTATTTTCATTACCATTCTTTCACTTCTTAATCTTTCTAGCAAGGATAGGATCCTCTCTTCTTATTTTATTTGGGATCCTTTAAATATAAATAATCTTTGAGAATCACTTGTGTGGTTCATAAATCTAAGGAATCTTATATTGCTTTTATGTTTTTGGGGTATGTGAATGTTTTTTTATTTTCTCTATATAACTCTAAGATAGGATCTCACTAACATTTATTGATTAATAGGTCCCCAAAAATGGTGTCAAAAATGATAGGCTATCATTATACCTCTCATTTAGCCAATCAATGGATTGGTGTCATTTTCTACAAAGGCCAGTGTCCAAGGCTATATGAAATTAGATTGTTGGATATTTGAGTTAATAGTTCACTATTTGGCGGATTTACTCTATTGTTGATGTCTAAATCCTAAGGACAACAAATAAGATTATAATTCTATGTTGTATAAAAGTAAATCTATAAAGTTTTCAAATGACATTTATTTTTAAAAGGATTCTTCAGTTCACACCAACAACATATAAAACTTAAATATTTATAATAAGACATTATGGTTTCCTCACTCAACTTACCCAACTGGGTAGGACAGTGTGACATTTCAAAATGTAAAAATGTTGATTTTCTATTGTCACTTAGATTGCTTCCTAACATATTTTGAATATGAAGATGAGTTAACAAACTTTACTTCTTATAAATTTTAAAGACACACTTTGAATAAAGAAACCTCACTTTCATTTAATTGAAACAAACCTTTCATTTAATAAAAACACACTTGGATTAAAATGGAAATCACACTTTGCATTAAAAGAGAAATAACACTTGCATTGAAAAGGGAAATCACACTTGAAGTAAAATGAAATATACCTGAATCAAAATAAATATACTTTTAAACTATAAAGTAAAAATACCAATTTGTCTTGATCTTCAGAGAGAAGTGGGCGTTTGTTCCTTCCTTAAAATAGGATTAGCTTTTACTCAATAATGGGAAGGAATGTTGAACTTTATTTCATTATCAAAAGGAACATATACATATGCAAAATTACACTTAAATGCTTCTTCTCTATTCTATATTATATGATTGATTATCTATTCATTCATTTGATCTTTTGGAATGGGAATGATACATGTATTTAAAGCACATTTCAAAAACTATTCACATAAAACAAAATTTATCAATCAAAATAGCCAAATATGCTTATTCAAAATAGAGGATCTAGGAACTAGATCCCACACTTACAGGGAGTTTCATAACTAATTCAACTAACAATAGTCCTAGAATAACTAATATATAGATGAAAAGATTATGTATGGTTTTTAAAAATATAAATACATTTATATTTGGATAATTTAGACCAAAAAGTCTATATATATATATATATATATATATATATATATATATATATATATATATATATATATATACAATAGATGTATTTGGAGTTACTATATTTATCTATAGGATCTATTTGGAAATCTTCAGAGTGAAGCTAGGAATCTTCAAAGCACAACTATATAGGTCTTTGGAGAATCTTCAGAGTGTGTTTGAAGCATATATAGAGTGTCTTCATTGCTATAGATCTTTGGATCTTGATGTGTTCTTCATTGAATCTTCAAAATTGTTACCAAAAAAGGTTACCAAAATTGTTGATAACTTCTCAAAATGATCCTACCATAGGGAATTATTTCTGTTTACAAAATTGTGTTCATTTCATCTGAGTTAGACACAAATAACAAGATATGTAATCACTAATCTATCACATATGAATAAAAGACAATTTCACTCATTTCCTAATTAAATAATACCTTAACTATTAAATTAAATGAGATATATAACTAAAAGGCAACACTTATGGATAGTTTATATGAGATATAATGAGTGATATGGAATGATCATCAATTAGATGTACCTATATATCTGGGTAATCCATCATAAAAGATAGTACATCCATTGGGCCTAGTTGATACTTTACTCCATTCACAAATAGTTGATAAAGGTCCAAACTGTAGGCAAGTTTTATATGACATCATACCTTGTCTCTGTATTATCAAAAGGGAGGACATTCCTAGGATTGAAAATAGTTCTTGATCAAATCAACAAGGTATTTAACTACTACCCTAACCTTACCTTTGAGACAACTAAAAAATAATTTAGAAGGGTCAATGATGCTTTTGTATACTGCATCATAATTATATTTGAATATGAAATAGTAATGAGCAGATTTTTTTTTGTTCCAACTATAAAAATTGCCAAGTGGGGTTCATTTTTCATTTAGTTCCCCACATATTCATATATCAAAGTGGTTGGTTTTAGTGGTTTTCCCTACACCCTTCCAACGTATGTAAGTGACATATGGGACCTAATGGAACTTGTGAGGTAACTTGTGAAAAACCATAAGTTTTTATCAAATAGGCATAAGGCAAGGATCCACTTCCCTATTAGCATAAGGAGATATACCCACACTTCTATATCAAAATCCAAATTTGTAGATGTTGATATGAATAAAATGACCTTGACAGCTCTCAATGTAAGGCCCATCTATGATGTGACTAGCTATGTTACTAGTACAATAAGTTTCACATATTACCACATCCCTTCTTATGGAAATTACTTGGAAGATATGCAAGATGAATAGGAAGTTAGATTAAGAGATTATTCAAGGATGAACCTAGATAAAATCAAGGACTAAAATATGGAACTAGTCCCTAAAGACTTGATATATGATAAACATCTAGTAGACAAGGTAAATTATGATAATACAATCTATCTCCAACCTCTTCCATTATTTAGGTGATCTATACCTAAATACTTCTCATTGATGGATAGGACCACCTAGGATATAAATAGAATAATAAATTGGTTAAGGAGGAAAGGGGTCAAAATAACCAAAGAGACCCTAAGTATTACAGATAGGTTGAGGGAAGTGAAGGAGTACTATGTAGTGGCAGTAACAATAGAGGGTTTCAACAGTGGAACCTAGGCAGACCAGGTAGTAAATATAGTTATATAACATAAGCTAAAGCATAATAAAAAGGCAAAAAGGGCTCCTTACATCACCTAAGATCTAGAATCCTAGTCGATGGATCAACCATTATCAACTTCTATGGAGGACATAACTACTACTTAACTGACACAAGTAGTCCTTCTTCTTGTCTCTATTATTCAACCAACCACAATACTCCCTCCTCCTATCTCCACTACCCCATTAGCTTGAGAAATTACCCCTCATGTTTCCACTATCCCAATAGTGTAATTAATTTCAACTTTACCTGACCTAACTATGCAAGTTAATCCTTTGGAAATAATTTAATCAACACAATTGGATACTCTATCTACACCTTCACCTCCCTATTTCATTATCACCTCTACCTCATCCCCACTATCCACTAACACTCCATTAATCACTAATACCACACAATAGTACATGGTTGTAGACTCAATTATTTTAACTACAACCCCACTAGCCATCCCAACAACTAGGATAGATACAACTTCATTTTCATCTACTGTAAGTGTTCTCGCTACATTGATTGATTAATTTACTTCCTTGGATTTCACCCTTCCACAAGTTCTCCTATTCTAACCACACATGCCTAACTTTACACCTGTGTCACTTTCAAATTTTGTACCCTTGGTAAGCACATCCACACCCACTTCACCCATTTAAGTACCCATTTCTTCCACTCTCATAGTAACCCAAGCCCCTACCAAGGAGGTGGAGATAGAAGGACCCACTGATACAATTTTGGCTACTCAACCCACCAATGGGGAAGAGACAACCAAATCATCAATCAAATATTTAGTAGTAATATCAATGATATATACAACACGTCACAATAACCACAAATGTATCAACTTTAGCTATAGATTCACAAATGATAGTGCCCATTAGAGATTCATAGGTTACCATTCTAAGTTGGCTAACACAATCAGTATTGAAGAAAAGGAAATAAATGGTGTTTCCCAACACTCTAGACATTAGTCTTTTGGAAGCATTTGAATGACCAAAGATAGGCCCTAAGACTATCTATAGAATATTATATGATATAGTAGGGTAAAGATACTTGGAGATAGTAGTTCCCACATCAGACAATCAAAAAAAGATTGATAAGTGGGTGATTATCAGATATCTAAAGTGCACCTAGGTCATCTGATAAGATAAGGGATGAAGCATGATGTTCAATCAAATATAAGATCTCTTTTTTAGAAAATGGATAGTGATAAAGTCACTAAACATGAACTAAAAAATAAATTTGAGAAGTTGATAACTGCTTTAAAAAAGTCCATAGAGCCAACAACCCAACCAACTCAATCTCTTACTCAATTCATTGATAAAGAAACATTTGAGGCAATGACATATATTGGTACCATGGTAAGGGCCATAAAATATTGGGCTAATAAACTCATCATAAAAAAAACATAGTTATAGAGATATCAATGGACTATTATAAGACTCTTAAGGATGATCATTCATCTCTAAAACAAGAGATAAGTAAATATGAGGAAGAGATTAAATGATTAAACCTATACTTTCCAAAAAATTAGGTTGTTGACCTAATTGAGTCTAGCACCTTCCTATCAAAAAAGATATTAAAGAGTTCAACAGAGCATGAAGAGCTAGATAAGTTATCCCATTTCAAAATCAAGATACTCACTGAGATTATTAATAAGGCTAGAAGTACATGTGACAAGGCCAAAAATAAATTTTATGACATTGAAGATTTACTTGGTAAATTTCCATATGAATCAAAAGATCACTAAGATTAATCCCTTCTTATTCAAGAGGTCCAAGACAAATTTAAGGGGTAGTCAATAAAGAATGAACACAAGATACAACTTTCAACTTAAGTTCCATCCACTAATTAATCAGGTATCATAATACACCAAGTTAGATGAGAAATGATACTCAAGTCTATAGAGTTACATCTATGGATCTATCTAAATTAATATCAGAATCTAAGATAAAAAACCTTCACATAATGTGTCTTGATGAAGTGTTTCCTACTATTTCTAACTCTATTCTCAACTTTTATAAGGAAGGGAAGAAATAAAAGATGAGGGGAGTGTACCTAGTTAAATGTTGTACTCATTAATGAACAAATGAGGTGAGAACTCTTTTTTGGTGAGGAAGGACTACCTATAATAAGATAACACTAAACTAGATTGTTAGATAGAAATGAAGGGTGGATTGCCTAGCATATGCTAGCTCCAAGAAGGGGAATCTTCCTTAGATGGTTGTCAATCCACTCCCCTAATAAAAAATGATTTTGATAAAACAAAGGAAAGATAGTTACATTTTAAATTGATAGGGAAGTAAATGTTTATGCCAAAGAGAACTAAAATACCTATCTAATAGAATGATTAAAATGTAGCATAACAGGTCAATACCATGATAAAATGGGTCATGATCTAGTTTAGAGAGTGATAGGTCAAAAGTGGAAATGGAGTTTGGTTGGGTGTAAATGGGGCAAGATATAACAATTTTATATTTTCTCTGATACATGACCAATAACGATCAGGTTGACCAATGATGGTTGATCTGATCAATGATAGTTAGGTGAAAGATGATAGTTGCTATAACTGGTGATGGTTATAAGAATTGTAAATGGTTGCCCATGTAGGTCTGATAAGATATTAAAGTGGAGTTAAAAAGGAATGGTGGACAGGTAGAAGGCTGAGTATGGATCTAGTGGGTGAGAAATGGGGTGCAGGTGATCTAATTGAGGTATAAAAGTTAAAAATGAAGGAAATTACTAGAAATAAATAAATGATACCTATTGGATTCAAAGTTTGAGATACTTAAAACTTAAATAAAATTAGGTAGCATAATAGTAATTTATCCTTCAAAATTCACATGAATAGAGTCTCAGGTCCAATATATTCCTACACAAGAGAACAAAAGGGCCTGGATGTAAATTTTTTAATCCTTAGCTCTTCCAACCTTTCTCATTTTATACCAAGAATTTAATGAGGGAGGAAATTTCTAAATTGGTTTGAGTTAAAGATGTTAATTCAAAGTGATGTTAATCCATATGCTTCACATGGGAATTTTCCATTTTATGTAATTTTTATCTCATACACAACTAGAAATGGATTTAAAACAAATTTGGGAAACTTGACTAGCACTAGTTAGGTTGACTAACATTAGTTAGGATGACCAACAATGTTTAAGGATCTAGAGATAAATTAAAAGTGTCCAATTTTAAAATTGATGGTATAAAAATGAGTCAACTTGGTACTTAACTAGGTTTAAGATCAAATATGGGTCTAGGGTAGCCTAACATTAAAAACTAGTCAAATGACATTTTTGAGTGTCTATATTTTGCCCATTTTTATTGTGTAGCTTTAGGTCAATAATCCGTAGAAAAAAAATAATGGTTTTTTGGTCCTGGTTCAGTTACCTTGAGTATGGGAGGAGGTATTCCCCCTTAAACTAGGATTTGATGAGGTGAAACTAAAATTGTTTCATGGTTTGATAGATGGTAAATGGTGAGTCATGAGGTGGGTGACTAAGGGTTGGGCATTTGAGACATAAAAAATGTGCACAAAATGTGACAAATTGTGATAGTAAAGATCATGCAAAGACCAAAAGTTGCCATTATTGATAATAATAAGGTTGAGGTCTAGGCTAAGTGAGATAGTAACTAGTCCCTTGCATTGGTCATAGCTGATTGGGTCACAAGTATCAAGTCTCCTAAATAGGGTTGGTGATTTCTTAAGTATTCAAGGCAGGAAGTGTTCCCTTGAAAATCACAAATGGTCAAGTCACACATGAGGTAGTGTGAATTTCAAAAAGTTCAACCTGGAAAAAATTGGTCCAAGTGATCAAAATTACCAAAATGAGGTTATCACAAAGTGTGCAAATAATTTGGGTGTAAAAATACCCAATGTTGAGGTGGACATGAGGAAATGGGTTTGATGTTTAGTAGGGTAAAGTATGGCCAAACTAAGTCTTGATGCATGAGGAAAGAGGATAATACCTACATAGTCCCATGGATGATGAATCTAACACAAAATTTAGGACCAATGTAGTTTTGGCATGGTTTAGGGATTGGTTATAGAGAATAATTAGTCTCCAAAGGTTGAGTGATATTTTGAGTGGGTTACCCCAAGTCAAAACACCATAAGGTTTGGTGTGGGTGAATGTTTAAGAGAGAAGGGTCATCTCCAAAAGGTACAATATTTGGTGAAAGTGGGGATAAGATAAATTCCCCAAAAGTTTAGCACAAAGATAGGTGTTAAAAAAGGGGAAAAGGTGGAGGGCCTAACTAATGACGCTTAGAGGGGTCGATCAGTGATGGTTACCGTATCAACATCAATTAGGGGAAAACCCTAAAAAATCAAAGGTAAAAAGTAAAATGGGGATGTCAGTTTCACCATTTAACTTTGGCTATGATTGTCTAGGCACATTTGGCATGATAATTGTCTATGACTAGAGGGTGTTGGCTAAGGTGGAAAGATTATGCTGGTGAGTGAATGAGTGTTTGATTATTATAGTGATAGAGGATAGATGAGGGCATGTTTGAGTAGTGGGACAAAGACTCTAACCACAAAAATGCTCATAGAATGAGGTATGGTAGCTTTAACTTGATAATTTAGGTAGATTTATTGTATGAAATTAATAATAAAATGTAGTTTGAAAAGGATAGGTGGTCAGGGTAGATATGTAGGAAAAACACTAGGTTTGGAGTTATTATAAATAGTCCTGTGTGTAATAAAAATTAGGGGTAAAGCATTGAAAAGTTATATGTGTGTGTGAGGGGTCTAGGGTAGGAAATTGGTAGTGAAAGAGTGTATTGAGAGGGTTTGGGGAGGTCAAGGGTTTGAGCTACACCATCAGTGGTCATGTATAGTGACTGATGATGGTTCACTCAAATTAGTGATGGTTAGGTGGTAGATGAAAAAGGGGCAAGAGTCGATTGGTGATAGTTAGGAAAACCATTGTTGATCTAAAAAAGTAGAGAAAGGAGTTATGAAATGGTGAGATAATAGGTTTAGGGTTTAGGGATTAGTGTTTATGATATAGGGTGTAGATTTTAGAAGGTTAAATGTATAGTTGCAGGGTAAGGAGAAGGGGTTAAGGTAGTTGAATAACAATTTTAAAGGTAGAAGGTGGTGTTGAGTGGGTACAAGAGAGGGGTGGGGGATACTCAGCTTAGGGTGTAAAACTAAGAAAGTGATATTGATTTGATTGGTTTTACATAGGCACACGTGTGGATTCAGATAAGGGATTGAGTTATACATATATTTTTAGATGTTTGGGCTACTATGATAGATGAGGATTGGTGGCACATGGAGGCTGTGGGTTTAGGATCCATGTAGCATTACCAGTAGCTACTATGAGATGCATCCATGATTGTTGCCCTCATCAAGAGATGAGATTTGGTAATGAAAAATTTATAGTTATAGATGGGAGAGATGAGAATCTTAATGGAGGATGTGAATAGGATCACTTGAATACCTATCTAAGGGGATTTTATCTATCATATAGATAGGGAGGAGACCCCCTATCACATGGAGTTATTGTATAATATAAACATGGACCATATGAGTTAGCATGAGTGTGGTGTGAGCATCAGGCCAATACTCTAGAGGGCACTAGTGGAGAGATGTCTATTGATGATGATGGTGGTGGTGGTGGTGACATGCTTTGCATTGCCATATTTGAGTCATGGGAGATTCTTGTACCTATTGCTAGGGGTACTAGTAGAGATGTTGTTTGGGAGGACCATATTTGGGTGGGCCTCAATTTTGTTAGTCTAAATATATAGAGAGTTATGGGGGTTCAGAGCACATTATAATTATGGGATCAATATGGGTTTTATACTCTGTTTCTAGGCATATGAGCACATTAGGGTATTGAGACCATTGGGTTTACCCATAAATGCTTATACATTTATAGATTATAGAGTGGGTTTCATGTGTTAGAAGAGATTTGGTGCCTTGATAGGGGTGGGTAGAGGAGCACAGGATGTAGAGTGGTTCAAGGATGCCTTGAATAGCTTAGTTTTAGATGGCATAGTCTAGAGGCCATATGTTAGGTAGCCATTATGGGTTAGATACAAGTACCATATTATCTCATTACAGAGCTAGAGATGGATATATGGGTCATGAGATGGTGAGACCAAGATCATTTATACTAAGTGAGTACAGTGATAGTTTGGGTTGGTACAAGGTATTCCACTACATTCCCCCTTATATAAGAGGGAGGATATAGAGATCTTACTCTTAGAGACATAGTCATAGGATGTTGTTTTAGATTATGAGGAGTAACCAATGAGAGCTGTCATGGATGATGTAAGAGTCATTGATGGCTATGCAGCATAGTACAAGGCTAGATATGTTACAAATGATTTTGGTTGAGATGATGGAGGTCATGGGCCCATGGACATTGATCTAGTAGAGGGACCAATATAGGGTGACCCATAGATAACAATGGCACTAGTAGTATCTCAAGCCCAAATTTCAACTTTATAGGGATAGGTTGCCAATATTTAAGGTTAGCTAGGAGGAGTGACTATAGAGAGATATCAGACCCATGCATAGGTTACTACCTTACAAGGATAGGTAACCATTTTATATGGTCAGATCATCATAGTTACAATAGAGAGGGATTAGCCAAGGGTTACAATTGGTGTGGTTATGCAGGAGAGGGATGCACTAAGGTAGATAGGTAGAGTAGTGATAGTGCCTCCTAGTTTTGTTACATAGGCTTCATATATAGTCTCTCTATAAGAGCTAAGATACTACGAGGGCCTTGTAATACAACATTGCCTTAATGATTCAAGGTGGGTTGAGTACCAGGTGATATTAGTACATGGGCTAGCACTCATGAAACTAGAAAAGTGGGCTATAGTATCATGTTTATAGGGAGGTATTCTACAGGGACCTCCATTAGATAGAGGCATAGGTAGAGGTGAAGGTGGGGTGAGTGGTAGTGTTGTCCTAGGGCCTTGATATATTTGTGTCTAAATTTTGATATATACATGTTTTTTGTTATCATCTTGCATGTCAATGATGTGATATGTATATATGATCAAGATATATGTACATGTCATGTATTTATGATGCATATATAAGTGATTTAGATGATTTAGATAATGTATTATTCATAGAGATTCATTGATTATGATTGGTATTGATATTTTTTTCTTATGGATGTTGATTATGGGACTTAAATCTTTTTATATGTTTATAGATATTGTGGAGATGATGATTATTTAATTTATGGATGTTGATATGTGACTGTTTTATGTGGAAAAATGTGTATTTGATTTTGATCCTAGCCTATGTGCTGATGACGTGAGATGTATATTTGAGAGACATTACAAACTTTGAGATGTATTATTGGTTCATGAGATTTATATGAGATGGATGTGGTTTTATTATGATTTAAGAATTTGTGATGTTACTTTGTTAATGTTATGGATGATATATTGTGGTTTTGTTATGCTTTGTATGTTTAGCTTAGTTATGTAATGGGATTTGTTAATATTTTGATTTATGGGCAATTTTCATATGCTAAGAGGATAAAATGTGGTAATCTAGTAAATGTTTGTATTTAATGAAGCAAAATGGTTGGTGTAATGTGATTATGTCATTGTAATTGTTCATGATAAGTTGACCAATTTTGCTAATGTTATGGTGTGTACTTGATAGGATTTAATAACGGAACTATAGGATTTTGAAAAATGTGAGAAAGGAATTTATGAGAGATAGAGTCCTCATGAATTGAATAAGACAGATCAAGAAAAATGAATATTGAGTTCATTGACAAGGACCTTGTTAAACCAGAGTTGGATAAGTCTTAAGGAAAATAAGCCTTTCATATACTTCACAGTATCATGTTTTTGGTGAAAAGATGCCATCATAAATGCAATGTTCTAAGTGAGCTAATAGACCCTTGATTTTAGAGAGGGTATGAAGGGAAAGTAGGTGATAGGTATGGTTGAATAGGAAATGGGTGATATGGTAACCTAATGTGGGTTAGCATGCCCCTTCTATAGGTGATCAAAGAACTAGAATAGGCAAGTCCATGTGATACAAGGTGTAGACTGATAAATGTGTGAAGTATATAAATAGCATTTATTGGAAGGCTGATTTTGGTCCCCTTTATGGGATAAATTTGCTTTTGGATTACTTATTTATTTTTCTAGGTTAAAGCTAATCGATGTGAGAAGTTTCACATGATTGGCATGTTTGACAATTCTGACTTAGCCATCCTTTAAGGGAGTGGTCTATATTTTTAGCCATCGATATATATATATATATATATATATATATATATATCCTTCATGAGAGTGGTCTACTAAAATGTTACACTTGTTGATGACCAGATGAAGTGAGAACTCCTATTTGATGAGGAAAGACTACCTATAATAAGACATCACTAAACCATATTTTTGGTTAGATAAATATGAAGGGTGGACTACCTAGCATATGCTAGCTCCAAGAAGTGGAAGCTTCCTTGGATCGCTATCAATCCACTCCCCTAATAATAAATGATGATTATAAAATAAAGAAAAAATAGTTGCATTTTAAATTGACAAGTAAATGCTTATGCAAAATAAAAATAAAATACCTATCCAATAGAATAATTAAAATGTAGCACAATAGGTCAATACCATGATAAAATGGGTCATAATCTAGTTCAAAAAGTTTGAATAGACTCTATAAATAGGTTAGAAGTGGAAATGGCATCTAGATTGGTGTAAAGGGGGAAATAAACAACAATATGTTATTTTCTCTGGCAAGTGACCATCAACTATTAGGTCAACCAATGATAGTTGATCTGACTGATGATGGTTAAGTGATGAATGATGGTTGTTGTAATCGGTGATGGTTATGGGAACTAGTGATAGTTTCTTATGTGGGTTTGATAAGATATTGAAGTGGATTTAAAAAGAAATGGTGGATGGGAAAAAGGTTGAGTATGGATTTTGTGGGTGATAAATGGGATGAAGGTGATCTAAATGAGGCAGAAAGGTTAATAATGAAGGAAATTGCTAAAAATAGATAAATGATACTTGTTGGAGGCAAAGTGTAAGATACTTAAAACCTAATTAAAATTGGGTAGCATAATAGTAATTTATCCTTAAAAATTCACATGAATAGAGTATTGGTTCCATTGAACACTTGCGCAAGAGAACAAAAGGGCCTAGATGTAAATTTTTTGATCCCTAGCTCTTCTAATTGTTCTCATTTTATAATAAGAACTTGCTAAGTGAGGAGGGCAAAAATTGATAAATTGGTCTAGGATAAAGATCTTAATTCAAAGTGATGCTAAGATATATGATTTTCATGAAAAATTTTCATTTTTATGCAATGTTTATATCATACACAGTTGGAAATGGCTTTAAAAAAGGCTTGGGAAATCTGATCGGCATAGATTAGGCTAACTAGCACTGATTTGGCTGACCAGTGACAATCAAGGATCTAGAGATAAATTAAAAGGGTCAAGTTTTAAATTTGAAGGTATAAAAATGATTCAACTAGGTACTTAACTAGGCTAAAGATTGAATATGGGCCCAGGGTAGCCTGACTCAAAAACTAGTCTAGGTGATGTTTTCGATTGTTTACATGAAGAAAGACTTCAAGATATCTTAAATAGAATCGACACTTATATAGAGAATATAAAAAAAGGATAAAGAATATTTAGAGGTCATGTTTTTAGATTAATTTTTTCAATTAGTTGTAAAACACATTCTATAAGTTACATTTTTATTTGTAATATTTATTTTAAAGTTTTAAGTTACAAATTCCAACTATAATTTTGATAGCTCTTATCTTTGAGATGAGAAAGAGCCACTTGTAATTTTCAATTATATTTTTTTTAGGATTTAGTTGTAAAGTGCAAACTTTTAATTCACACTTTTCCCTTTGAAAAAGTTTGAATTTCTTATGTTGCAAAAACTCATGTTGTAATTTACACTTTCCTCTTTGTCAAGTTAAATGACTTAAAAGTTGTAAAAGTTTTCACTTAAAATTAAAAATTAGGTTTTACAAGTTATAACTTAAAATATCCAGAAGAATTCAATTTTTACCAAGTAATGGTTCATTTTGGCACCCCATTTCTTTGGAGAGATAACACCAAAGAACTCAAATAACAAATGTTTTAGCTAGAATATTCCAATAGATTTCTCTACTCCAACACTTGTTGAAGTGTCCAGCAATATCATGCTTATTTTTCACCATCTACTCCACTAAGGATGCCATTTAAAACTAAATAAGATGACATTTGCATGAAGTTTCCTAGATTTTCCTTATCTGTAACTAAGCATATAATTTTGTTAACTTCCTCTCTCTCAAGGGAGTTATTTTTGTATAAGTATGGGTTCCCTATGTACCCCATATATATTGTTTTTATTACATAGAATATTTAGCCTTTGAAGAATTGATCTACATGTTGTAACCTAGAGAAAGATAATAGATTTAAGTTTTTCCTTCCTTGTGTTGTGTTATATTTGTGTATGTATGGATATTTATTAAATTTTTTAATGTTTAGGTTCTTGTTTCAATCATATAGATTCATTTATGGCATTGATTCTACCCTTTTGAAGGCTTGTTGATAAAAATAAGGAAATATGTTCCTTATGTGATAAAGATTCAATATTACCTCTGATCTCATATTTGTGCAAGATTATGATTTAATAAACTCATTATATTAAATATTCAACTATGTTCAAATAAAGCAATCATTAATTTCCACTATACTATTTAGTACAATCACCATTTTCCAATTTTAAATTCATTATAAAAACTCTTTTCCTAACAAGTCAAAACCCTAGTTAGGAGAAAGATGACTAAAAGGTAGTAGTTTGGAAAGAACTAGTCATATACCAGTTACACTAAGCTTAGTGAAAGGAATTCAACCTTCTCTAAAGGTTCACTTCAATTTTCCAAGGCTCCATATCATGGAAGTGATCCCATTATGTCATTATATTTTCCATGTACTTCAACTCATGATAATCATAATACTATAAATATAAATGGATACAAAATCAAATTGATAACAGTTTTTTGCAAGCCTGGTGGGACTCAAAAATCATAGCTAAGATATTGGTTCTATTCTTAGCAATCTTTGTGCAAGTTTCATACACATTTCAAGATCACTTGGTGACTCTGTTAGCTTAAAAATTCATGCAATCCAATTTTATGTATGCCAAAGATACAAACAATATCATGTAATAAATGTAATATGATTGATTTACAAGAACTATAATTTCCATATAAAATAAATCAAGATCATTTGTACCTTACACACTAATAAATCAAAAAAATATGTGTTCCTCTCTCACAAATACCTACAGTTGTTTCATACCTCTCATAATGGCTCCAATAAATTAGATTTGTGTAGCATTCAATGGAGGCAACCCACTTTTATTGGCTCAGTATGATGATATACCCACCTTGGCTCTAAAAAGCCTTCCATATGTTACTAGTGAAACATCCACTACTCCCATTAAACATATATAGGATATTGCTAATATTTATTCAGTTCATAACATATCACATGAAAATGTTATTATTAGACTTCTTGCCTCCTCATTTAAGGGTAAAGCCTTACAATGGTACAAAAGTTTGATTCCCAATTCCATTTGTGTTTGGGATGATGTAGGTTCTACCCTATTTACATAGTTTGAGGATAAGATTGACCACCTCTCACTAGTTAAAAAACTAACCACTATTAAATGGGCTCTTCATGAGTTCATGAGTGATTTCAATTTTTAATTTCAAAATATGTCAAATAGAATCCAAGTGTTGGTAAAGCCAACCCTGAACAATGCTTTCTTTTATTACTTTAGAACCTTAAATAGTGATATAACTATCATGATTCAATCAATGGATGACACCACACTCCCCAATGCTTATGACATAGAAATAAGAGATGAAAATTTCCTCATTAAATCTATAAAAATTACCCCATGGCCTTCAATTTCAGTATTTCTAGAGTTTCCTCCCATGTAATCCACTATAGCCCTAATTCCAACCATAAACAATACACTAGCTTTGTCTAATGCCCCTTCTAATGATTTATATGAGGTTTTTATCCAATAAAAATCTTTAGTAATGATTTGGTAGCTATGAAAAGGAAACAATCCCAAAACTACATGACTTATCAATAAGCTAACCAAACATACCATCCCAATAGGTAGCCATACCAAGGCAACTCACAACACCAAAGTCAGACCATGCAAGTAAAGCCTCCAAATATCTATTCTCTACCTATACCAAGTACTTCTAAAGCCATTGTACCTATTAAAATTAACTTAGCTTAGGAATATGAATGGTATTATCCTTATGCTCAACCATAAAATTAGAATGCTTATGCTAATGGTGTCATTGATCAAGTCTTGATGGTACAAAGCATATCAAACCCCCAAGGATGTCAATAGGAAGCTAATTCTCAACAGGAAGATGTACAAGTTCCTATTGAAAATGAGACCACTCTTTTGAACTAGTAAGAGGAGGATTTTTATGTATAAATTAGGAGGAAGCACTAATGAATGTTGGTAGTTTAGTGGCATCAAATAAAATCTCTAAGAAGAGGGCAATAGAAAGTGATTAACCTCCTTAAGTTGGTCAGGATACGACATCTAAAGTTGTAAAAGAGGTTATAAAAAGAAACACAATTCAAAGACCACCTAATGTGTTGACGGACTAGACAAAGTAAAAATTGTTGACTCTAAATCTCATAAAATATATGTATAACTCCCAAAAAGACACCAAAAAAAGGTTGGTAACATTCTTTTCAGTATTGCAAAATAAATGAAGAAGACTAACCTAAATATCACCATGTGTGAAGTATTATCTATTCTAGCATAGAGGGACTTGCTCTACAAACCTCTAGAAAACTTTCAAATAATAGATAAAGTCTTAGCTAAGGCACCCACTACTACAGTTAACTTATGTCAACCTCAAACGAAGACAAAATCAAGTAAAAATGGTAAGCCTCCCCTTTTTTACCTTTCACTCATAGTTTGGAAAAATATTATACATAACTACACAGTAGACTTTTGGGCTAGCCATTTTGTTATGCCTAATAAAAATTTTGATGTTCTTGGTACTAAATACTAAATACATGCCTGTCACAAAAGGCATGGTTTAATTGAATGGGACTTCTATTCAAACATTTAGGATTATAAAATGTTTAAAAATTAACATCTATGCATGTCCAAGCTTATTTGTATCCCAAGATATATCATTTATTTACCCACCTCCTATTGTGAAAGGTGCAAAGAATTTAGAGTTTCCCTAAATCCAAAAAAAAATAAATTATAGGTCATAAAGGGAAACTATTAGGACACATTGTTTCAAAAGAAGGTCTTGCAATAGACCTAGAAAGAGTAAGTGTTATATCTTCACTAGCACTTCTGAGCCATAAAAAGGGATTACAAAGTTTCCTAAGGAAGATCAAATTCATAATAAGGTCCATTCCATATTTTTCTTCCATGTCCAAACCCTTTACTGTCATGCATAAGAAGGGGGTCAATTTCAGCTAGACAAGGCAAGGAAAGGATAGTCTTGATGCCATCAAGCAGGCTATTTGTCAAGCTCATACCCTTGTAAATCCCAACTATGAGAATGATTTCATTCTCTATGATTTTGGAGAGGAAGGAAATGTAAAATATATTCTAACCTAATAGAATAAAGAATAGTTGGATCAGCCTATATCCTTTTTAAGTTAGTCCTTCAATTATTACAAGGAAAAGTATAGTTCAGTTAAAAAGTAAGTATATGTCATAATAAAAGATCTCAAAAAGTTTAGCCACATGATCTCAAATAATAAAATTCATCTGATGATTAATCACTAGAGTATCAAATAATTCTTGTTGATCTAGGAAATAAATGAAATGGAAGTGAGTTGGATCACAAAATTCATGGAATATGACATAAAAATCAAAATAACTAAGCTCATAAGAGGAAATAGTTTATGTGAATAGCTTGCTTTCAATTTAAGGATGATTGATGTAGTATCTGATGTAGTGTATGTTAAATATGTAGTCCAATGAACCAATTTTCATCTACTCAATAGCTAGGTCAGTGACATGATTCCCTTCCTATAGATTGGATAATAATTTAAACTACAATAGTCCAAAAAGAGGTACTTTAGACTCCAATATATTCCTTATGATCTTGTTGATGGGATATTGATTAATAAATATATTAATGGACTTATATTGAGGTTCATATAACATGATCAAATTCCCAAGGTCCTTGATGAGTTTTATGATGGATCATCAGGTGACTATTTCTCTATAAGGACCACTACTATCAAAATAATGAGGGTAGGCTACTATTGGCCTAACCTATTCAAATATTCACATACATGGGTATGGAAATGTTATAAATGTGCCTAATTTTCAAGCAAGCAAAGATTATTAGCTCCTCCTCTCAAACCAATCCAAGCTTACCATCATTTTTCCCAATGGGGATTGGAATTCATTAGCATGACCAATCCACCATCAAGTGTAGGAAACAAATGGGTCATTCTATCAACTGACTATTTCACTATATGGAATGAAGTGGTTACATTAAAAAATTCCATGAAATCATCTATCCTTGAATTCATGGTTGGAATTATCACTAGATTTGGTGTTCCTTACTATAGACATTGTAAAATAACACACTATGGTTCCAAGGGTTGGAACACCCCTATATCCCATAAGGACAAACCCTAACCTTTCAACTACAAACCAAACCTAAGTCACACTAACCCACCTTTTAATAAAATTTACTTTTGACCATTGACCATTGGCAGTCACCCTAACCATTGATGATTAGGTTTGATCACTAATGGTCAAGTTTCCTTTACCTAAATGATCAAACTCTAACTTAAACTATAACTTTCTTTTTATATTTAGCTCATATAATTAGTATGTGAGCCAATTCATGTAAAATATAAATTTTACCTGAATGTTTAACCTCTTGTCAACATATTATTTCACCTCTCCTTTATTCCTATAGAGAGATAAGAGGAGAGTGTGAATCTAAATTCAAAATTGATCAATCATCTAGAGCTAGAGCTTCTTTCATCATTACTTCCTTTTGTAGGTGTTATTATAGCAACCCAATGAACAAAAAAGCATGAAAAATATCTAAAGTGATACCATCCATCAGTTAATAGTCAAGGACCATAACTCTATCAAAATTTCCCCAAACTCCATCAGCAAGTTTATCATCCAATCACCTCAACCATTCATAAAGTCAATAACTAACAAGCTAGGTATCTGATTTCAATCATTTAGTTACTTTGTTTATATTTCAAAATCATTCCAACCCAAACCCATCTCTATAATTCCATTCTATGAACTCATCAAAATAATATTTTCTTATCCAAACCTAACCCATAGTAACCACTAATGGTTATCATGAATGTCGATGGCTTATCCCAACTACTGACAGTTAACCCAACCATAGATGGTTAACCTAACCATCGATGTTCATCCTAACCACTGAAAATCATCCCAACTTATGATAGTCACTTTGTGATAAAATAATATCAATCTATTTTCACCCACTACACCTCAACCAAATATAATTTTCTTTCCCTTTTCCTGATCACAGAGCCTTGGCCTATTTTTTAAAGCATAATTAACCTATTTATCATTAGTATTGACCCACTTATTGCTATAATTAGTCAATTTCATATATTATTTTATCAATCACTTCTTGTACATAAATTTAGTGCCTTTTGTTATTTATTCAAGTACTTTATCTTTCATAATTTGATTGTTTAAAATTGTGGATTGACAACCTCCAAGGAAGCTCATAATTTTTGCATCTAGCTTACTAGGCAATCCTCCTAACTATCTAACTAATCAAACAATTTCTTTGAGTTATTTCTTATTTGCAAGTAATTTTTCCCAAGCAAAAGAGGACTGTCTATAACTATTTGGATCAATGCATGCACAACATATCAAGTTTTTCTACAATACCCTTCTTGAGTATCTTTTCTCTTTATTCCAAAGAACATAAATCAAAATTTCTCTAAAACATTTTGGCATGCTTGATGGGACCCTTGAGTCTTTTCTTGGGTTCATAATTACATCTAAGTTCTTCTTTCTTCTTATCTTTTTACTCATACAATGAAATCAAAATTTCATTTTGGGATTAAAATTGACTGCATCCATTGTCTGCTTATTTATTTTAACTCACATAGCTTAATTAAAGTAAAGTAATTTAATCATAGCTTCACTCTTGTCACACACACAAGACCAAACCACTTACACTTATTCAATCACTAAACATTATTATAAAGCATGACGGGGATTTCATTACCTAGAAGTCACCTTTCTTGGCCATCCTACTTAGATTTCATCACAAAAGGGAAAACCAACTCAGCTCTCTAGTTTAGTATAATCTTTGGCAATTAGTATATCTTGGCTAAACACCTAACATCATTATCACTATAGTGTGTGAAGTGATGGGGTAGGACCTAATATCAATCCATGTATTGATTTCCAATATAGATCCCTTTGAGAGATTAAATGTAACCTAAAACTATCAATAGACTTCTTTTCAAGTACCCACTCTATAAGACAATTTGTATCACACAATTCTTAAAGCTTAAGGCATAAGCCACTAGAGAGACTAAAAAAACCTTAGGATTTAACCTACTTTAGTGTGTGTTTTGATTTCCTTGATTTGTCTCATCTTCTCTTTTTTTAGTTGAAGAGATTGTTTATATCATCTTATTTTCCTTACATGGTTTTGACTAATACAAAACTAAGGAACCAAGAAAAATAGTACCCACATAATCATCCATCTTCCTCTTCTACCTCATCTATGGAGTACATCTTAGATGTGGAAAATTCTCCCCACCTTTATAGAAGTCCTACCATCCCTCAGATCATTACCTAAGGTGATGCAGACTTTGCCACCTTTCTAGATAATAACCCCTTATCCCTTCAACACTACCTTAACACCAAAACCCATTGTACCCATACTTCCATTCCACCTATTGACCCACCCTATGGCATGCCATTCCACCTTATGGGAAACACTTTTATCACCACCATCTCTACGCAACCTCTAGTGACCTAGGCATCATCCTTTACCAATAACCCCGCTAATAGTATCACTAAGAAGCAACCCACATAATTAATAAACACCCAAACACCCTCTTACCAAACTAATAACCCTCCTATCATAGGAGCAACCCAAACTTTAGGCATCGGTACTTCCCTCACTATAGGAGTACCCTCTGCTAGTGCCACCACCATTCCTCTTGATTTTAACCTACCTACCTCCACTTTGTTTTAGATTTTGGTGGTTCCCATACCTTCCACCCTTCGACCCATTAGTACCAAAGAGACCACATATCTTTTATTTACTAACCCAACCATACCTCCTACCCAACCTACATTAATACATTAACAAGTGCACATTACACGAAACCTAAGCTACATCCCTAACCCATAGAGTTATGTACCTCTACCCCACCCAACCACCTATCTCCATGTATTCATATGTGGCATCATCTCAACCACCCATTACCAAATACAAGTATGTGGAAAATTCTCAACCCCTTACCATCTACCCATATGTTGTACCTACCTAAACCCAACACAACTTACCTTATAATTACGGGGATACATAACCCCAAACCAACCTTGTCAAAATGTTGATAGATAAAATGACTAATTTGGAGTCATCCATTTTTGGAGCTCATAATACTTATTCATATGACCAAATCTATAATGAACCAATTCACCCATCCATCCCCATTCGATCACATCCTCATCAATAGGAATTTCTAAAGTTTTCAAAGTTTCAGAGTAAGGAGGACCCTCAATAGCACATTTAGGAATTTTTTTATATAATTTCCTACAATAATTCTTTCCTTATTCATACCTTCCCAATGTCTCTATCAGGTCATAAACTATATTGGTATAGTGCTATTATAAATCTCTCCCTCATTTCTTTTGCATAACTAGCTCAGATTTTCTTAGATCACTTTTCTATAAACCTATCTAAGAAAGTCTCCATCATTGATCTTTACTCCATTTAAAAATTTAATGACAAATCCATTATTGACTTCATGGTCCATTAGATAAGTCTCATAAACCAACTCTCCGTCTCTCTATGCCAACCTGAGATGATTAAACTCTTTGCCTGAGCTTATGCCAAACACATCTCCTCTACTTTACAAGTTCAAATCTTTAGGACCTTTGATGAATTTTTCACCATGACATGCAAACTAGATAATAGAGATGTTGATAAGGGGAAACTAAAATTGAAAAATAAAAAATCTAACTTAAAATCAAATAAGTCTTCCTTTTCTAAACCCAATAACCAAACCAGCACTAATTCCAAAAACAAGGGAACCATGAATGCAGTTGTCCTTAAAACCACCCCTTTACCTATTATTAACCAAACTTATTATTCCAATTCCTTAAATAAAAACACAAAAAATCCAAACTACAACACCCAAAAAAAATTAATCCACTTGGGGAGTCATATGCTTTGATATTATAGAAATTTTTAAAATCTAATATCATACAACTTCCCTCGATCAAACCTCCACAATAATTTTATTCTTCTCATCCTGTACTTGGCTAGTACAAGGAGAATGAATTATGTTCCTTCCACCAAGTCATTACACATGACATTATTAGATGTAATACCTTCAAGAGCATTATCTAAACTCTCATAGATAATGGGGAACTTGTGTTGGATAACCCCAATGCATCCCTGAACCAATCACTTGACATATTTAGAAAACCATTTACCAACCATGATCCTTCTACTAAAAACAAAAACAAAGTAGAATCTTCTGATGCTCACAAGGCCCATACTATCAATATGGCTCTTGGTGAACATACTAATGAGGAGACCTTTGAATAAATCATATTTTCCCATACTCCACTTATTAAGGTAGTGAAGTCACTGACCTCTCCTTTGATATGCACATCAGAAGAGGGAACCCCTCCCACTTTATCATTTTTTTCAATCATACAGTAGTCCACTCTTCCTTTAGCAATCATGCCTAAGGAGAAAACAACTTTTCCTACACCTCTGACTGGGGAGTCACCCTATTAGATATTAGAACCTTTTAATCAAGAAAAGGATGAGGTAATTATTCCTTCCCCTTAAACCCTGAGTCTATATTTTGAGTCCACTATCAAGGGATTTAGACCCATCTATAAACCCTTCTCTAGACTAGTTAAAAACTTAGAATTCATATCCAATCCTAGTCTAAATTAGACCACCTTTTTTAAATAGTTTGGAATCTTGTATAAAACCAAATAAGAGCCCTATTTATCAAAATATCCTACTCTTTCCCTTACCAAATTGATAATCACCACCACCCAACCTTCAAACATGTCTACCCATCAAACCATAATAGCACCACCCAAACTAAACTCACCCAAACTCACCAGATCACCTTCTACCATTCTAACCAAACCCACCAACAACCTTAACACATTTCCCACCCACAAAATTACACAACCATCAATAAATTTAGACCTAAACCCACTAAACCTATCAGATAAACCCCAAGTTAAGCTAACAAAGAAGGTAAGACCACTTAAAATCCAAAATATCAAAACTCTACCTCCCCTTTCCCCTTTTCCCTCTATTTTTGGAGCTCATCCCTCTACACTAATTGGTAAACCAACCATCCCAATCAACACCCAATCACCACTCTTGGTTACACTATCACTCCTTTTGTCGACACTAATTTTCACTGAACCACCCATGGACATATCTCTTATCTCCTAACTAGATATAAATAAACTGATTATCTCTCAAACATTTACCTTAACACTTTATAACCCCAAATCCTCAACCTCTCCACAAAAACCCAAACCATTCACCAAAGACACCCCTTCACCCAAGTCTTTAACCATAAAAATTACTCATAAAAGGGCTTCCACCCCCACTACTAGGCCTAAGCCTCCCATGCCTCTACCACCATTAGCTGAGTCTTACTCCATCATACTATAGAAGTTATTTAAAATATCTTGTTTAACCTTGACACCTATTAGAACACTTGACCCATAGAGTCCTAAATCATCTTGGTACAATGATAATCTAATATGTTCATATCATAAGACACTCAGGCATGACACAAATAACTATAAGGATATCCAAGAATTGGCCCATCAACTATATCACAAAGATGAATTACTATTATATGAGCCTCTATTGAACTTGACCCTAATCCAAGAACCCACAGCCATTGACCAACACCTACTTACCCCTCGACTCTCACCTTAGAGTGAAGAGGAACTGAAGCAATCATTTAACCTAACCCCTCCCCCAATCCATACCATATATGTGATCACATGATCACATGCACAACCAAAGGATAAGGGGACGATAAAGGTGTCCATTCCATGGACATATCCCTCTTCCTCCAGCCAACCACTTGGCTAACACCAAGCACCTTTAACTTCAAAAAAACCCAAAGTAACTATCTTGGGACCCTCTCACTCTAATCTATCTAAATTAATCCAATTAGTAGTTTTGAAATAAACTCACCAAACCTCGATGAAGATGAGTTTATATGAACTGATCAATACCTCACCCCATCATCACCAAATAATGATAGAAGCATTATAATCTATAGAGGTTAGACAAGAAGACCTAAAACCTTTAGTAGTTTTTGTTAGAGCCCTTCACATTTTCAACCTTGTTACCTTCAAGGATTCAAAAATACCTTCCATCCATCTTGATGACCCAGATCCTCTACTCTTCATTACCACCTATATCAACCAGACCTACATCAAAAGGGTTGTGATTTATGGGGAGATAGTATCAACATTATCTCATCCCATTCCTAAAACCAAATCCAATTACTCAAGAACATCATGTCAGAAACCTCACTGATGTTCCAATCATTCAATGATAGCATGTCCATAACTCTAAGAACTATCATCCTTCACATTCACTTAGGACTCAACATGTTTCTTGAGATCTTCTATGTAGTAAAATGGGACTTTTAGTAAAATGTATTATTAGGATGCCCCTATATTCATTCCATGGGTTGTGTGTCATCTACCCTTCATTGGTGTGTCAAATTTGAGAATGAATGTCAATTTTTTACCATACAATCTAACCCAAGCCCTTTCACATCATACAACATGATGTATCGACCCAATGACATCCTCCTTCCTCCATGCAACAAGCCTTCATCAGTCAAAGATGAAACCCCATCTTCTTATAATAATGAAACATCCACCATTTCTTTTGTCCCTTCCACCCAAATCCCCATAATGGACCCTTTAGAATTAACATTCTAACATCTTTCATTGGGGGAATATTGCCTTCTAATCCTTGATGCTTTCCCCACTCCTTAAGTGTATGGGAAACTTGACCATCAACCGAATTATGACCCTAATATTGGCACCATTATTCCTTTTAAAACCTAAATTTTCAAACCAATTTCATCTATGGGGGACTTGATAAACCTATTTACACTTTTTCACCTCCTTTTCACCTCAACCATTCACCACCATCTTCTCATATCAAGATAAACCAAAATTTACCAGAACATACCTCTACAAGAGTGCTTGGAAGGGATTTGGCTTAGGTCAATATGAATACAGGTTGCATGAGTTGCTTCTAATAAAAACCCAAAAACCTCATGAAAATCATGGCTTTAGTTTCATTCCACCTAAATAATAAACCAACTTGCCTCCCATTACTATCATTGATGAGAAAATCCCATCCTCATGATCCACTCCACTATCGATAGCTAAAGATTTTAACATTATCCATCATAAATTTATTTCATCAACATGATCAGCCTTGGACCCTTGACTTATCAAAAGGATGAGGTGACTTTAGCCATTCCTCTTACCCATCCTGAGATGATAAGAGATGACTCTCCTACAATTAATACCATTTAGTGTCAGGATGATGATTATATTCTCACCTATCTTGGTACATTGGATTCCTCCATCCACAAATCCCTACTTATTAAAAATATAACCATGTTGAATTAATCCACCATGGATTTCAACTTGTGCACTCTAGACAACCCATAGATTATCAAAATTGGCCAATCACTAAATTATAAGGGGCTCTAGAAATTCCCCTCCTTCTTGTAAGATTATAGCATAGAATTTTCTTGGTCTTATAGTGACATGCCAAGAATCAACCCCTCCATTTCTACCTATAACATAGTCACCAACCAAAGGGCTAAGCCCATTAGGAAAAAACTTTGATGAATACACCCTTGCATATCCCTTCTTATCAAAGAAGAGCTTTAATGTCTCCTATCCATAAATTTTATTTAGCCCATTGACTATCCCTAATGAGTCTTGAACATCATACCTATCACCAAAGGCATAGAGGGACTATGTATTTATGTATATTATCATGACCTTAACCTTAATTTCTCAAAAGATGACTTTACTCTAACAAGCATTGACTAGCTAGTTGATCTTATAGTCAACCATGAGATGTTATCTCTCATGGATGGATTATCAGGCTATAATCATATCCTAATTTCCCCCAAATATCAACATAAGACTGGTCTTGCCTTTGTAACCCCATAGGGAAATTTCTATTATAGGGTAATACCTTTTGGATTTAATAACATTGGTGCAACCTACCAATGCGCTATGACCTACATCTTCAATGACCTTATTCATAAATTATCGAAGACTATGGTAATGACCTTCTTGGGAAATCCAAATATTGTAAGGATCATTTGGACATTATTAAGATTATCTTTGAGAGACTCATCCATTACCATGTCCACCTTAACCCCAAGAAATATATTTTTGGAGTCTTGTTAGGAAAGCTCTTAGGCTTTATCATATCCCTTCAAGGAATTAAAGTTGATCCAGCCAAAATCAAAGTAATTATAGACATGCTTTATCTAATCAACCTTAGTAAACTATGAAGCATATAGGGTAATATTCAATCCATTCATCACTTTATCTCTCATCTCTTAGACTAATGTCAACCCTTCCATCGCCTTCTAAAGAAGGATGTATCTTTTAAGTGGAATAATGACTATCAAAAGGCTTTTGATTCACTAAAAAAGTACCTTTTGTCTTCAAATATCCTCATCCCTCCTAAATATGATCAACCTTTTTACCTTTATCTCTCTACCATAGACCACTCCTTAGGGGCAATGCTCGCTCATTGAGATGAATAACATAAGTAAAAAGTCATCTACTACATCATCTATATACTTGTAGAATACAAGACTTGGTACACCCATACCAGGAAGCTTTACCTAGCCTTATTCTTTATGGCTACCATGCTTTTCCACTATGTTTTTAACCACAAGACCTATGTCATAACCAATACCAACCCGCTTAAATATATACACTTCAAGCCATACCAAAACTAATGTATGTCCAAGTGGCTCATGATTTTAGTTAAGTTTGACCTTGATTTTATTTAGCAAAAGTCAATTAAAGGGTAATTCACTACTAAATAGTTGGCACCATTAGTAGATAATAAACCTCCTCCCCTTGAGTTTCTAAATGATTCCATCATAATCCTCTCTCAATCAGACTTCACCTATCAAGTAACCATGTTCTTTTATGGATCAAAGTTTCAATGTGGTGGGAGAGATGGCATTATGCTTATTCCCTTACACAAAGAACCTCTTCCTTTATCTTTTAAGCTAGATTTTGAATGTACCAATAATATGGTTTGGTATGAAGCCCTAGTAATAGACCTTAAAACTACATTAGCCTTTGGAATCAAAATGATCAACATTTTTAGTAACTCTTAACTAGTGGCCAATCAAATCAATGGATCTTAAAAGTGTAAGATTAATGTTTTGCAATAGTAGAAATAATTAGATGACACACTCTTAGCCTCATTTAAACACTACCATATCTAAACTACCCCACAATCTATGAACAAGTTTGCTGACACCATGGCTTCCCTCACCTCTCAAATCCCATTTGTACACTCTAACTCTAAGTTATCTATCACTATCCATTGACTTACCCAACTATCTTATGTCAAATCAGACTCTCCCACCATCTTTAATGTGGAGGAGACCCAATTCAACTTTTTGTATCAATAGACCTTTGACTATCTCAACCTTGCCATCTTTCCTTTCAGTCTTTCTAGGAATGTTGAAAGAGTGTTTATCTAGAGCACCTCACGCTATACCATACTAGGGGGAATTATTTATAAATGTGGCTTTGATGGTATCCTCTTCCATTTCTTATGTAGTCACAAAGCCTCTCATGCTATTATGGAAATGCATTATGGGATCTATGGGGGATACATTAGAGGAATAGCCATCGTTAAATGCATCCTTCCCCTTGGATATTAATAACCTACCCTTAACCAAGACTATTGCAATTATGTGAAAAAGTGTGTTAAGTGTCAATAACATGCTAATTCACATCATGCACATATCCATAGTCTTCATGTATCCACATATTTTTGTCCCTTCTCACAATGGTTTTGGACCTTATTAGTGAAATTGACCCTCGTTCTTCATAGTGACATCATTCTATCATCACTACAATCGATTACTTTACTAAATGGGAAAAAGCTATTTTTATTATCTCAACCAAAGTGGAAAATATCTTAGACTTTATTAATAATCACATTATCTATCATTTTGATGTTCCTCACAAAATTATCACCAATAATGGAAACTATTTCAAAAACAAACAAGTCCAAGGTCTTTGTGATACATTCGATATTAAGTTTCCCATCACCCTATCTTAAGCAAGCAGATAGGTAGAATCCTCTAACAAAACTCTCAACAACATGTTAACTAAAATGGTTAATGCATCTGGTTAGGATTGGCATTTACACATCCCCTTCACCTTATGGGCATATTTTACTATCATTTGAAGCCCTACAAGTGCTACCCCATTCTCTTTTTTGTCTGGATCAAAGGTTATCTCACCTCTCTTATTCCAAATTCCTTCACTTTTCATATCCTTATAGGATATCATTTTTGAAGATGGTTATCATTAGCACTATTTATCCCATCTTGAGCTACTTGATGAGCATTATTTAGCTACCCTTACCCATCTTCATGTCTATCAAGAATACATCAAATGAGCTTATAAAAAGCACCTTAAAGTACATGAATTCAATATTAGAGACCTCATCCTAAATAAAAATAATCATGTCACCAATATGGACAAAATAAAGTGAGATACATTTACTTCCAATTGGCTTGGACATTATATCATAATATACAAGTACAGATCATGAGCTTACCAATTATCTTCTTTTGAGGGAAACTTAGAGAATCAGCCCCTCAATTCTTCACATCTACATCCTTTATTTTGTTAAAAAGGATCAAACTCACCTTTTTTATAACTTAATTTCATCCCATACCTTCAAGCCACATTCATCTCACTATTTTAGGCACAACTAATTAAAACTAAATCATATGATTATCTATCATAATCTTAGCCTAATCTTGAATAATAGGTACCACAGATCTACCCATGGCATGATTCTCATGGTACTTTATACCCCTTTCCTAAGATGAATTCCCATGGTCATTATCACCTAAACCTCTTTCACAACTACTCAATCTTCTTATGCTTTTAGTTTTTCCTTCATAAAAAGATAACCTTTAAGCCTATATAAGTCAGTCTAAATCAAAATTAATGTCATATGTAAAAACAAGCATGGGTCATTCCTAGCATTCATAGACTACTCCTTTGAAGGATAGCTACCCAAAACATATCAAAATTTCTAAAAATAAGTTAGATTATTGCCTTGAAGGATAGCTACCAAAACCATTAAACAAAGCACACAAACATAGACCATTCCCTTAAAGGATGGTTGAGTAAAGCATTTATTAAAGCATAACAATCTATTGTAAGATTCTCACATAGATCAACTCCCCCAAACCTCCCAAATAATAACAAAATAACAATAGACCCATTTTCAAACATCAAAAAAAGTAAAATAATTTTGAAAGCTACAATCAGCTCTCAAAAGTGAAATAATTTTGAAAACCATAATCAACTCTCATGAGTAGATGTCTTACATCGATTAGTATACACCTTATATGACATGGACTTGTTTATACTAGATCTTTGGTAACTTTTAGAATAAGTGTACTAGTCTCACAATAAGGTTCCATCTTCATCCATCTCCCATTTATTCACTATATGCAAGGGATCTTGAGCTTACTTAATATTATGTGATCAAGACATCTTTTTAACAAACTAACAAACTCTAATGTGAAGCATTTGAAGGGAATATATTCCTTAATCCAATATAACTTTGGTTTTTATTAGTCCTTTCTAAATAAGAAGCATCGTGCCCTCTTCTTATCCTCTCATATTGGTTGATATATTCACTAAGATGTTTATCTCTTGATTATGTTCTCTTTCTCACATCTATTTTTTTATTTAACTTAATTTATTTGCTCCATTTTAAACAAAATTACCATAGTCATAACCACATCACATAACATCAACATCACAATCATCATCAAAATCCATGACATCAACATAATATTAACATCATAACATACATGAGCAATGAGCACTAAACCATTTCAACCACATGTATAAATATAAATGAGGAAGCATATACTCATATAATTTCAGCATAAACATCATCATCATATCAATGTCATAAACATGATCATCTCAAACATGAAATTACATCATCACATCCATACATAAAATCATCAAGAACCATAATCATAAATGTCATAAACATCATCCTAGTCATCAAAAACATCATATTCTTATCATAATCACATGAGATAACATCAAATCCATAGCTAAACATTATCATAAACATGAATAAAGAGAAATTTCATCACATACCTAGCTAGGAGAGTCCACATTCACATCATCATGAGCATAACCATTATCAATATAGCATCATCAATAATCAACATGAACATTATAGTCATAAACCATAATCCATAAAACGTCTTTGTCTCATAAATAAACATCATCATGTACAATAATATACATATCTCTCTCAAAATATACATCTCACCACATCAACTCATAAAATAGTCATACCCTTACCTATTAAAAATATTACCTTCAACTTAACCTTCAACATTAACCTTGACCTAAATTTCTCAAACATTATCTAAAAACTCTAATCTTTATACCTTTTTTTTTAATTATCGACCACTGATGGTTAGGTGACCAATCACCAATGGTTATCGGCCATCAACAGTTGGATATGACCATCGATGGTCCCTATGGGTGACTATTGGTGAAATATACAAACCCTACCCTCCTTAAACACCATTACAACTTGAATATTTTCACTTATACCTACCCCCACCCTACTCAACCTGCCCTACCCCTCCAATTTCATCTTCACCCTCAAATTAAACACAAAAACCACACACACCCTAAACCTAGGTCAAAACCAAAACAAACTATATCTACAATAGTTAATTAATAAATAAACAACCAAATTATTAAAAAAAATGCATTCTCTAAAATCAACCTAATTTATTAATTCAAAACCAACCCCTACCTCATTCTTTGACCATAGTCAAGGAGGAACCTTGGGGACCACTACCTAGCCTTGTGCCTTATTCTCCCCACCCTATAACCTCATCGATCAACCTCTAGCTCACTCAATCATTGGGTAGCCATGATCTCTTTTTGCACAAAATTCCAAAATCCTCTCCCCAAAATTCACATGATCAAATGAGCCAATTAAAATCCCTAACAATCTTTTTAACCACACCCATTTAGGGTTGACACCTGATCATCAATGGTCAAGGTGACCTTCAATAGTCAACCCAAGGAACCCTACCTATCAATAGTTATAATAGTAAGGTTTTCCCTCTACCCTAGCCACCAAATTTTTACCTATAAATTTTTCACACACACACACACACACACAAAGTTCCTACCCATGGAGATTACCTTCTTTGCCTACCTTAACAACCACCACATTACCCTATCACTAGCTATTTTGGCCCAAATTATTGCATAATTTTGTGATGACCTTGTCTTTGTCCTTTTGACTACACCAAATATATTTCCAAGTTAAATATTTTAAACTTGTACTACCCTATACACACTTGATCAATTTTTTATTTTCACAAGAGTACTTCTTACCTTGTATATTCATGAAAACATTGACCTTATCTAGGAGACCTGTGTTTACAAGTATAGGTCAACCTTCACATAGGATCATGTAGTCCACTTGTAACTTATCCTTCTAATATTGAACTTATTTTTACAAACCATGGTAACTTAGTAAATTTTCAATCTTGGCTATCATAATTAGTTTTACTTTGTGTGTATGTTATGATTTAATGCCCAACCTATCAAATTACCAACTCAACACCTACTTAATCACTTGTTAAACCCACACCTAATTCTATTTCACCTCATCAACTTTTAGTTTTAGATGGAAAACCTCCTCCCATACTTGGGGAAACCAAACCTTTGACCTGCACTCCATTTTTTTACCACTTTCTTATACAATCTACATAACAAAAAGGGGAAAAATGTAGACACTAGAAAACCACACACTACGGTTATAAGTGTCGAAACACCCCTAGACCCCCTAATGACTAGCCCTAACATTTTGACCATAAACCAAACCAAAGTCACTCTAACCCACATTTTACCAAAATTTACCTTTGACAATTGATCATCAACAATCACCCTAACCATCGATGGTTAGGCCTAACCATTGATAATCAAGTTTCCACTCCCTGAACATTCAAACTCTAACTTTAACTATAACTTTTTTTATATATTTAGATCATAATTCATGTGTAATCCAATGCATATAAAACCTAAATTTGAAATAATTTTTGAACCTCTTGTCAACATATTATTTCACCTCTCCTTCCTTCCTGTAAAGAGACGGGAGGAGAGGGTGAATTTGGATCTAAAATTGATCAATCATCTAGAGACAAAGCTTCTTATATTAGTAATTATTTTTTAGGTGTTCTTCTAATGAAACAATAATCATGAAAAATATCCAAAGTGATATCATCCATTAGACAACATCAAATTACCTTTACTCTACCAAAATTTCTCCAGACTCCATCAATGAGTTTATCAACCAATCACCTTAATTATTTATTAAGTCGATAATTAGCAAGTTAAGTATTTGATTTCAATCATTCAATTAATTTATTTATTTTTCAAAATCAACCCAACCCAAACCTATATCTCATAGTTACATTATATGACCTCATTAAAACAGCATTTTCTTGACTAGACCCAACCCACAGTAACCATTGACAGTTTGTCCCGACCATTGATGGTCATTTGAACCATCGACAGTAACTATGTGAAAAAATAAAAATAATTTATTTTTACCCACTAGACCTCAACCAAATCTAATTTTATTTCCCTATGCCTGATCACAGAGACTTAGCCTATTTTTTGAGCTACACCTAACTTATTTATCATTAATATTGACCCATTTATTGCTATAATTAGTCAATTTCATATATTATTTTATCTAACACTTATTTTACTTAATTTGAGTGCCTTTTGTTAGTTATGTAAGTACTTTATATTTCAAAACTTGGTTTTTTAAAAGTGTGGATTGAAAACCTCCAAAGAAGATTTTTCTTCTTAGATCTAGCTTGCTATCTAACTAATCAAACCATTTATTTCAGTGTTTTATTATCTTTAGGTCATTCTTCCTAAGCTAAACATGAACATATACAAATGTTTAGATCAATGTGTGCATAACATATCAAGTTTTTGTACCATACCCTTCTCAAGTTTCTTTTCTCTTTCTTCCAAAGAACATAAAGCAAAATTTCTCTACAACACTTTTACCATTATCTTAGACAATGCCAAATCCTTTATGGGCACTCAGGTGAGTGAATGGGAAGTAAGACATAATGTATACCTAAATAATTTTTCCAATTATTACCTATGAGGTAATGGCTTTGTTGAATCTACCAACAAAAATATCATAAGGATTATCAAAAGGATAATGGAGGATAACCAAAGGATATGGCACATTAAGTTGAAATTAACACTTTGGGCTGATAAGATCACTCCCAAAAAATGCATTAGAAATTATCCATTCATGTTGGTCTATGGAAGCGAAGTTATAATTCCACTATCAATAGAGTACCATATCTAAGACTCAATCATCAATTAAAATTGATTAAAAATAATGAAATAACCATGGAGTTGGTTAAATTATGGAGCTAGAATAAGTTAGGAACTAGTCAATACAAGTTTTAGAAGCAAAGCAAGCTAAAATAAAAATAACTTTTAACAGAAAATCATCTTACAGGAGCTTCAATGAAGAAGACATGGTTCTAAAATGGGATGCTGAGAGAGCCAAACCAAGTAAGCATATAAAGTTTGATGAGATACATAGTAGTTCATACATCATAACCCAATTCAATGGAGCCAATACATTCTATCTATCCAGTCTCAATGGATCATATCTACTTATCCTAGTGAATGGAAAAGACCTCAAAGCTTACTTCTAAGGTTAGAATTATTTCCTAAACATTATATATATTAGGTTTAGTTGGTTTTCCCAAATAAGTTTTTTTACACAAATTTTAAAATCATTAAGATTTTTATTCCCTTAATTTTTTTTTGGTTCCCTATTTTGTTATTATTTAGGAAATTCCTAGTTTTTGTTCTTCCCTAGATAGAGCGTGTTAAAGCTTAAAATTACTCCATGCCTAATAAACTATAAGGATACTTGAAATAAATTGATTATCAAGAAATTACCCCATATAAGTCACCAAAAATATTAATATTTTTGTGCCAAAAATATCAAAACACCTTATACCCTAAAGGAGACCCATAATATTTTGAGTAAAATCTTTAAAAGTAACCAAGAAACCTTTTCTAAGTTACCAAGTAGAAACCAGAGATTTGTGTGTAGTTTGAAACTTTGAAAAGTTTCAAAATACACCCAAACCTCCACTTTCCACTTACCCAATACCTAGTGTAAATTGGAATTCAAGTTGCACTTTGCAAATTTGTGAGTTACAAAATGCAATCAGAACCTTGTCTTCCACTTTTACCTAATACTAATAAGAATCAAAACTCTAGTTTCACTTTACAACTTTGAAAATTTATAAAGTGAAACATGAGTTATACTTTCTATCATTCACCATACCATTAGGAATCAAAACTCTGATTGTAATTTTTAACTTTTCAAATTGCAACTCAACTTTCACTTTCCTCCTTTCTTCCCTACCCACTGGAAATCAAAACCTCTACTACAATTTATAACTTTACAAAGTTTCAAAGTGAAAATGAAGTTTGGATATCCACTTCTATGGAATTTCCCACCTACAACAAATCACATAGGAAAAAATAGAGGTAAAAATGCAATATATAATTTACAAATTTCAAAATTGCACAATAACCCTAAAAATCTACTTCCCTATCACTTATCTATCCACTACCCTGCTTAGCATTTATTGTATAATGTATTAATATCAATTTGTGTTTTTTCATCATTGATAACATCTATAAAAAAATCATGAGATTCACTACTAAGTGAGATTGTGATCCAAATTTCAAGTGATGTCAAGCAATGCCAAATAACACCACACACCAAAATCTACCATTGTCATCCCCTGCACACTCAAAAAATGGTATTTCTCTAGGTCATTCACTTTTCCTTCAAATCATTGCCATTATTTCCCTCTTGACTAAGCATAGGATTTTTAGATAAAGGTCTAGGTTTTTAATCTATACAACATCATATTTTTCTCATGCTTCCATGTTTTTCCCTACTTTCTAAAATCTTTGTTAAAATTTGTCCCAAAATTTATCGTATATAATAGGTTTTTTAAGATTTTCATATAAGCTATTAAAAATATGGAATATTCCTTACAAATACCAAGGGTAAAACCTATGTAAATCCCTCATGCCCTTGAAGTATCAAACCCCACAAATATCCCTATTGCAAAAAAACATAGAAGCCTTGGTAGAGATTCCCTTTACTCTAACAACTATAAGTTTTTGTTGAAAGTCTGACTTCCCTATGTAGAGAAAAAACCCCACAAGAATTTTCATCAAACTTTGCAAGTGTAAATTATAATTTGAAACCTTGTCGAACATTTTGGTTAGACTTTTCAACTATTATTACACATCATACCTATGTTATACTTTCTAACTTCAATTGCATGTCAAAACCCTGCCAAGTTCAAAGTAGAAGAATAACCTATAATAATAAGTCTAGACCCTGATTAACTCTATAGTTAATTTCTCCATGCCAATTTTCCTAAATTATATATTTGTAAAGGAGATGAAGCTTAATTTAAATTGACCTAGTGTCCCATCTAACCTATATTAAAATATTAATTATATCATCAATATAGATCTAGGTCACATAGACCTAGCAAATTTATGGAATAGAGAATGAAAAATTCAAGATTGATTAGATTAAAAGCATCTATAATAGTGGTTTGACATAGGATACAACCTTCCTAGTCTTATTATAAATCCCTAAGATTGTGCTTACCATGTAAAAACACTATAATGATGAGAAGAGGGAGGTTGTGAATGATGAACGAGAGAAGATTCTAAATATCGACCCTGATTCCAAAATATGAAAGCTACCTAGATATAACCCATGAATCCTATAAAAATTTCTATTAGGATAATAATTTAGCCTATGTATGGGTGTTAAACAAATAATGTCTAAAAACCCCTAGACTTACAAACACAAGGAAGCCTATGACCTTGGTTAGTGTTATGTTGACTAATTACCTAGTGAATACCAAATTTTTGAGTATGATTAACATTAATTATCAACCCAAGGTGCATACACTTTTCAAGGATGTCAGCACTATATATGAATTATTGATTCATAAATCATCTTGCTTTACTAGTTGTAGTACAATGAACTTATGTTGAATTCACTAGATAGTTATACTATGAAACTATTATGATAAAAATATAGAAATACTTCACACTTATAAATCAAACATGTATCACACTTTATATAGTTAGATTAATAATGAAATATAATTGCACACTCTTAACTAAGGAGGTTTAGGATCTTCACTACAACTCCTTCCAAGGGGGGCCTTCATCATTTAGAACTGAGTTCCAATCCTTCTTTGAGAGATTTGCAAAATATTCTTATAGAATCAAATTTCTCATTACTCAAATCTATATCAATTAAAGATTGCTATAGAAGATTACAATGCAATGACTTCTATATTTCTATTAACTATCCAATCTTCAATGTCAATTCACTAACTCCTAATATATCTAGGTTCTACCATCAAATATAGAAGGTAGTTTATTAAATTATAACTAAAGACACCAAACTTAGAAAAATATAAATACTTTTAAAACTTCCTCAGTCAACCTTCAGGTGGTTAGTAATGAAAGTTACTTGTTTTAGGCTTGATTGGGTTAAGGATAAGGTATACTATTTTACTATTTTATTTATGTTTGTCTCCTTCTCATTTTCCTTTTCTTTCTCATATTTGGTAGTACATCTAAATTTACTTTCATGTAGGGAGTCTATACAATAGTTATGTTCCTTCCCAGTCATCTATTTAGTTCCTAAGACTATGGGATGTGTCTTTAAGATCTGATCACAATAATATCTTGATTTTGTATAGTGGCTATAGGTAACCTATATTTGAAACATACAATTACTATGAGCACTCTATAGTGGCTATGGGTAACTTGTAGATGAAGCCTATAGTTTCTACAAAAAACTTGTAGTGGTTATGGGCACCCTATAGGTGGAGCCTATAGTTTTAATACTAAACTTGCAGTGGTTACAATCAGCTTGTAGGTGTATCCTATAGTTTTTATGGGTAACCTATAGGTATAGTCTATAGTTGTTGTGAGCCACCTATAAGTGTTGTGCCTAAACAAGATCCTGTATCCTTACATTATCCTTTAAATGCTTATTAAATAAATTTACACAAGTATAATATAATCAAGCATCAATAATTCATAACACACACACACACACACACACACACACACACACACACACACACACACACACACACACACACACACACACACACACACACACACACACACACACACACACACACACACACACACATATGTTATGAATTATTGATGTTTGATTATATTATACTTGTGTAACTTTATTTAATAAGCATATAAAGGATAATGTAAGGATACAGGATCTTGTTATATATATATATATATATATATATATATATATATATATATATATATATTAATACACACATGAAATCATAATTTCATTCATTTGTATCAGTCATGGATGGTTATGGGGATTTACATAGAAAAAGATATATGCTAGGTATGGATGAGGATAAAAAATAGAGAAATTGGTGGCCTCATCACACCCCTTACTTAACCTCTCTTTCAACCTTGATCAAGCTTTGGTTACATTTTAAAACCATTAAAAGAAATTTAAATCAAGGGGCTCATTGTAGCCTGACCATTCAAGGATATAGAAGCCTTTAGCATTATCAATATTCTCTCATATTTTCTTCTTCAGTTGGGACCTTATATATATATATATATATATATATATATATATATATATATATATATATATATATATATATATATATATATATATATATATATATATATATATATATATATATATATATATATATATATATATATATATTAATGCACACATGAAATCATAATTTCATTCATTTGTATCAGTCATGGATGGTTATGGGGGTTTACATAGAAAAAGATATATGCTAGGTATGGATGAGGATAAAAAAAAGAGCAATTGGTGGCCTCATCACACCCCTTACTTAACCTCTCTTTCAACCTTGATCAAGCTTTGGTTAAATTTTAAAACCATTAAAAAAAATATTAATCAAGGGGCTCATTGTAGCCTGACCATTCAAGGATATAGAAGCCTTTAGCATTATCAATATTCTCTCATATTTTCTTCTTCAATTGGGACCTTTACTTCCTAGTCAAGAATTGGGAACCAAAACAAAGGAGGTTGAAACATCAATCCCAACCATTTTACCCTTGTCCTCTTGACAAGTTCAATATACATGTATACTTTGTGTATGGCCTCCCTAAGGTTTTGAGGGGATTAAGGTTCCTTTATTTTTAAAGCATCAGAGAGTTTTACCCATCTATGAGAATAAGAAATAAAAAATTGATTTTCATTTCCTTCCATAAGACTCAAATAAAGATTTTCAACTTCTACCCTTTTTTTGATAACCCATGCTTGTGGAGTACTTGGGTTCATGAAGGATCCCCACTATTATATTATAAAATCTAGATTACTTGATCCACCCCTGATCATCAAGGTAGATTATTTCTCTTTTTATTTATACTATTCCATTTATTCCTTCTTCCTATTTCACTAATAACATATGAATAAAATGCATTCAGTTAGACATCGCCTAAGTAGATGTTTGGATTCCAAACTCCATCATTTGGTACATCATATTGGTGTATGTAATTCTCAATTAACTAAGCTTGGAGATCAGGATCAACATGTCTATATACTTCAAAGAAATATTTGGGGTCACAAATCATGTAATATTGATCATTATAGATCTTATCATATCTAAATTTAAGCCATCTTTCTTCTAACTAAACATCATACACCCTAGAAGGTGATTTGCACTTCATTAAATTTTTAGTGATTTCATGCGTTTTATTAATCTTTTCCTTTAGATACTTGATCCTAGTTTCAACCATTTCTAGTTTTTATTTTAAGTCATCTTGTTGTTCTCTTGTTTCAACATATACCTTAAATATTTATAATAACTTCTTGCAGTGAGTTTCATCATCACCAAATTGTTATTTAACAAAATGTAGGAGGTCATCGATTTCTATAGGTGTGGTAGCTGAAAGATCCACATTAATAAGTTCTACTATAAGTGTTTTTATAGTGGGAAATAGAGGAAGAAATTTATTATAGAAGGGTACCAAATCTTAAGCATAATCCACTAAAGGTTCTTCTATGGCCAAGGTAGATGAATTTTTTATAGGTTCCTTTAGGAAAGCTACTATAGGTTCCTCTAATAACCTTTCTCTATCCATAAGAGATTTTACAAATTTTGCTACCCCTAGAAGTGTTTCAATGCCTCTCTTACCTTTCAATTTTTTTATTTCATTCTTCAACCTATATATTTCTTTCATAGATTGTTCTAATGTTATTAATTCTTAGGTATGAATAAATATCCCTTATTCTAATTCTTTTTCCATAGTCTCTTCTTTAATCAATTCCTCCTCTACTGCAAGTCCTGCCATTCTCCATTCTTCTTTTGTATACCCAATATGTCTAAGGAGATTAATGTCTTTCTAAGTGAATCTAGATGGTTGGGGTGACTATTATTCTTGTTCCTTAAGAAATTCCTCATCAATAGACCATTCTTCAATTCCAAACCCATCAAGGATCTTCCAAAACCTGGGCTCTTTCTTTAGGTTTTCATCCTCACTGATGTTTATGGGTGAGGATGTTGTAATTATCTTTTGTTTCTTAATTATTTGAGATTTCCTAGGAGGAGGTCTCCTTCTTATTGATACAATGGGTTTCTTTTCTTAAATTTCATCTTTTTTTGAGGAGTGGTGGCTGATGAAACTTGTTCTTCTTGTGTAGAAGTTGATGGAAGAACTTCTTCTTGTCCTAAAAGAGTCATGGTGGAAGAATCAATCTATAGTGAGGAGATAATTAGAGAAGGAATATGTTGTTGTGGACTTCCCTCCTCTATTTTAGAAGGAGGTATGAATAGTTTCCTTCTCTTTCTTTTGCTAATAGTAGTTACAAATGGACCCTCAGTAGTTATGGGCTAGCTAGTAGCACTAGTGTTGCAGTATCTTCTTGTACAATCTATTGTGCCTGTTCCTCAAGGGATTTCTCCTCATTATTACCCTCTTCCTATTGAGGTTCATTATTTCCTAGGACTAAAAACTATTCCCAACTTAGACCAGGTCCGATAGAATTTATTTCATGTTTAGTTATCAAACATATTAGACAATGATGAGATATGGCTTTTTTAATACCTTTCTGGTACTCTTTGGACATCATTTTTAGAGATTTTCATAGGTGATTTAGAACTTTAATGGTTTTTTTATTCCTTAAATAATTTATAGATTTAAATAAAAGATTATAAATTAGGGAATACCTTCCTTCATATGTCATATATATGATGATAGATGAGATTATCTCCCTCTAGGTTGTAGGTAAGTTGAGTCCCTCCACACCACCTTTATTCAGTACTAATATTTCATCTCCTTAAAAAAAATACTATTTAGCTTCTTGACCATTGGGTGTGTCTTTCTATTTCTCTCCAATACATGGTAGCCTAGTTGCCTAGCTCACCAGTTCTTTAGTGATTAGGAATGTGATTCCATGCATGGTAGCTTGGTCTCCAATTAAGGATCCTATAAATACCCTAGCAAGGGGTTTTCAGAAATGCTACAATTTCTCAAAATAAGTGGTCAAACTAGCTCTATTGAAGATAACATAGTTGGCTTGGTCTCCCTAAAGTTGCCTATGATCTATGGGTTCTTTCTTCACAATTGACCCTCCCATTATACTAAGTTCAACTTTTTTTTTCAATCCTTTTAAACAATAATTGGAAACACACTCTATTTGGATTATAAAAATCTACCTATAGTACAGCAGTGTTTGTTCAATAATGGTAGTTTTTGGTTGTAGGTTTTAGGGTTACAGGTTATGTCATGCTTTAACTTTGCATGAATGGTTGTACTTGTAAGGAAAAGCAATGAAATTGATTATTTTGATTATAGATTATTATGGATTCATTATGGCATCTAATCCTACACATACAGATCTAGTAATGCATGGTATTCTCACCCACAACATCTTCCCCACTTGAGCCATCATATGTCCTTGAGTGATTTGGAGTGAATAGGATAAAAGGGATAGAATAGGGACATAACTAGGGGTATAAGTGTGGGTGGGGATCTCATCATATGGGTTTAAGTGTGAGTTGAGGGATATTAATAAATGAAATCTTTTCATGATTTAATATGCTTTTCAATATCATATATTTTATATTAAAATAATGAATACTTTTCAATAATCAAAATATATGATGTACCTTTTTAATTATTTACTTAGGGTTATTCCAAAGATTTGTGTGTGAGTGTTTGTATGTGAGTGAGTTATAAAATGTAATGATTGTGATTTTAGTTATAACTAAATTTATGTGGGCCTCTTTGGAGTAATTATGAGATCATAAAATGGTAGGCTTCTATGGTGCCCTCAATGTGCCTGCATGTGATTCATGATAGCCTACATGAAACTAGAATAGGGGTCTTAGAATTGGATGAGAGATTATTGATCTCTTACCACAAGGTGGTTATTATAGAGCTAGGTGATCCAATTCAGGTGCTACATGAACATGGAAAAGGGTAGCTAAAGGTGTTATTTCTTTGTGATCTTCCTTTGCATGAGCCTACATGATTTGCCTTTGTGTTATCTTACTACTTATGGATTTTGCCTAGTGAATTTGCCTTATTATTCAGGGGTAGCCATGAGAAATGTTTTGAATTTTATATGTTAATCCTCCTTCATTCCTCCTCTTGATATTTTGGCATCTTATATGATCAAAAGCTCATAGCTAAGGCCATAACTTAGAGTTTGGGAAGAACTATCTAGTATGTGCTTAGAGAGATGGTAGGGTATGCCTATAAAAACTAGTGATGGTGCCTGTAGCAACTATAAGGTTGTGCCCAGCTATGGGAAAAGGGCCCATAATAGCTAAAAAATATATTGTATCAATTGAAGGAGGTGCCTATAACAACTTTAAAATAGCCCTTGGTAACTAGAAGAAGATGAATAATTTTCTCAAAATGATTGCTTATTTCTCATTTGTGTTTTTACCCCTAAATAACTAGCAAGATTGTTTTCTATTTAGGCCCATTTTATAGTTTTGGGTAGTTATAAAGTTTCTTTTCTACCCAAAAATTATCAATAATGCCCAAAAAATGAGTTTTCATCATTGGTCATTTTTTTACTCTAACTACTACCTATAGTAGAATGGTTATTCTAGGTCCTTTCTAAGTTAGCAGTGAGGGTGACTAATCAAGGACCAAGTGAAGGTCTTAGTCTTCATACCAGAGGAGGGCTAGGATATCTTCCTCTACTTCTTCATCTATGTGTTGGCTAGTTTTCCCTTAATCTGATGAAACATCATGCTTATCTAGCACATCATTGTATCCATTTTGTAATTTCATGTGTATGTGCTTGAAAAAATCCACTTGAGTGAGTGGATTTTGGTAAAAATTTAGTCTATGGATACTAATTAGTAGATATAATTCTATCAGATCAATGGTTTGGAGTTCTAATGCTCCATTTTCATAAACATGCTCAATCGCAAATGGACCAAGCCATCTAATTTGGTGTTTACCCTTGTGATCCTTATAATTTGAATCAAAAAGAAGGGCCCAATCTCATACATTAAATTTTCTTCATCTTAATGTACCTATCATGCCAACAAATTTTCTAGTGCTATACAAGTTCTATGGTCTGTAATGATTCTTATCTATATTCATCTAAGGCATTCAGTTGCATAAGCCTTTCTTTCTATGCTTCTAATATATCCATCCCAAGTGCTAGTGTTATTTGTAAGATCTTATACTCAAATTTTATTAGCAAGACAAGTCTCTTACCATAGAGCAACTCATATGGGGTGAATCCTATAGTAATCTTACACATGATTCGGTAAGTCCAAATAGCTTCAATAGGTCTAGCCTCCCAATCCTTATGGGACATACTAATAGTCTTGAACAAAATATTTTTTAACTCCCTATTAGTAACATCCACTTATCCATTAAACTGTAGATGATATGAAGTTTATTGCTTATGCCTAATCTCATATTTTTGGACCAAATCAGTAATTAAACTAACAGTGAATTAGGGTCCTTGATCAGTGACTATTTCTTGTAGCACACCATATCTTATGAATATTTTTTAATAAAATAAAGCTACCACCTTCTCATCCCTGGTGTGTGTAGGAGCCTTTAATTCCATCCATTTAGTGACATAGTAAATACATACAAGGATGTACTCTTTATTGGATTTTGGATTAAAAAAGTCCTAGAAAGTCTAGGCCCCATTTTCCAAATGGTTCAATCACTATTTGAAGTTGCAAACGCATCTCATCTGAGTGTGCAGGTCTCCCCATAAACTAGCATCTATCATAATGAATAGTATACCTTATTGCATATTTATGGAGTGAGGGCCAATAATATCTTGTATTCAATATTTTTACTATTGTATGCTTGGATGCAAAGTGCCCTCCACAGGGTTCATCATAGAAGACTTTAAGGATATATAAAACTTCATCTTCTATGAGACATCTTATAATGATGGACTCAGGCCCAATATAGAAAATAAATCTAGATAGCCATAAATACCTACCACTTTTTTGAATCAAAGCTCTTATTTGTTTAGGGAGGAAGTACTATGGGAGTAACCTTGTGATGAGGTAGTTATAAATATTAGCATACCAAGGTATGGTAAGGGTGAGGGAGAATAGGTGCTCATCTAAAAATGATTCATCCACTATGGTATTTTATTTAAGGGATTGTAGGTGTTATAATAAATTAGCCATAATGTTGTCCCTACCAAGCTTATCCAAAATGGTGATATCAAATTCTTATAATAAGAGTAACCATATTATCAATCTAGCTGGGGTAGCTAGTTTGTTCATAAGGTACCAAATGGCTTCATGGTCTATATGAACAAAGACTAGATACCCTATGATGTAGCGATGAAACTTGTTGATAGCATAGACTAATACCAAAAACTCTTTTTTAGTAATTGTGTAATTTAATTCTCCTTTGTATAGGTTCTTGCTTACAAAATAGATATCATAATTGAATGCTACCTATTTTTGGCCTAACACAACTCCTAAAGTAGTGTCTAAAGTATTTGTGTGAATATGGAAGGGAAGCTTTCAATCAAGACCATGTAGAATAGGGATGGTGGTCAATAATTCTTTCAATCACTTGAAAGTTGTATTATATGTAGGATTCTAGATGAATTCAATATCTTTAGTCAAGAGAGTGAACAATGGTGCTACTACTTTGCTGAAATTTTTGATAAATCTCTTATAGTAACTAGTATGTCCTAAAAAAATATGACATATTTTTGTTTCTGAGGAATAGGGAGATTTTTTATGATGCTGATTTTTGTAGGGTCAACATTAATTCCTTCAATAGATACATGATGACCTAAAACAATGCTTTATACCATAAGCATGTAGCATTTATTATGAATTAAATACAAATGGTTCTCCTAAAAGTGTTGTATCACTTTCTCCAATTTGTTTAGGCACTCATCAAATTTTTCTCCATAAATAGTGAAGTCATCCATATAAATTTCTACACATTCATTTGTCATATCTGTAAAGATACTCAAGATAACCCTCTAGAATGTTGCAAGAGCATTACACAGTCCAAAAATCAATACAAAATAAGCATAAGTACCCCAATGACAAGTGAAGGTGGTCTTCTCCTGGACCTTAGGAGCAATGTTAATCTGGTTGTATCCATTGAATCCATCTAAAAAGGAAAAATATTTCTTCCTTGTTAGTGTGTCCAACACCTAATCAATGAAGGGTAGAGAAAAATGATAATGTTTAGTTGCTTTATTAAATTCCTTGTAATATATACATTCATGCCATTCTCCATTTTTATTTTGTATGATTACCAAAGTTGAAACCCATTCACTATCTGAGATGGGGTATATAAATCTAGCTGTCAGTAGTTTATACAATTCTACTTTAAATATTTCTATAAGAACTGGATTCATCCTAAATTATGTCTATCTAATTGGTTGGCACTCTTATTTGATATAGATATGATGTGTGCATGTTTTTGGGATAATTATTTGCATGTCCTCATAATCCCATGCAAAATTACATTGGTTTGCATGTACCATGCTGACTAGGTGCTTTTACTCATTCGACTCCAACTTGCTATTAATAAGAAATGTTTTTCCTAGAGAGATTTCAATTTGTCATGAGAGTGTTTTTATCATTTATATATTGCTAATGGATTTGATTTAACTATAGCTATGAGGTAAAAGTTGGTTTAATATTTCTTGTATAGATGCATCAGATTTATCTGCATTCTAGATGCTATAAAATGGGCACTCAACACATTGTAATTGGCAGAGATCTATAAAATGATTTTGGCAATTATTCTAGAGAATGTTGGAGAGAATGGTATCATCTTTTTGATCAACCAAGGTGCATGCATGATCCATGGTGAAAAAAATAATCTAGGTAGGTTTCTCTACATCATCTTCTTTATCCCATAATGTATGCTCTGGTGCCAAGGCTAGTTATGTTGGGGGATAGAGGACCAAATTCTTAGTGTGGTTACCATTAGAGATCAACATGTCACCTGATCTATAGTTGATGAAGGCATCAACTATGTAAAACCAAGGATGTCCTAAGATAAGATGATATCTACATAAATTAGACTTACACTACAACACAATGAAATTCTTATGATACTCCCAAGAATCTATAATAATGACAAGATCTTCAATGATTCCTTTTGGTCTGACTATAGACTTGTCAACCATTTATAGCATTGTACATGTGGGATGAATATTATTTAGTTTTAGTTTATGCATGGTTTTAGTTGGCATTACATTTATTGCAACCCCTAGTTCTATTAATGTATTGGAAAGCTACTAATCATGGATCTAAACTATTACTAATGGGCATCCTAGATTTGATTATTTCCTTGGTAGGGTGTTTCCCAGCATAAGGTCTACCAGCTAACCAATTGCATGCATTGTATTGTAATCCTTTTTATTCTTTCTAGGTTTATGTAGACATAAGTCTATAATAGCTTTGGAATATATGGGCACATCCTTGATGGCCTAAAAGAGGGGAAATTTAACATAGAGATTTTTGAGTTGTCTTATGAAATCAAATTTAGGCTCAATTGCATGGCACTAAAAGGTAAGACATTATCGAAATGGTGGGGCTATTTCAGGAACAACTTTATTTGATCGTTTAGAGAGATCTTATGGTGATGAAGGTGGGTTAACGTGATCTTTTATATTTTATTGATATGACTACATTATTATAGGTGGAGTTGGAGGTGGTAGACCTTTCCCTAAACATAGGTAAACGTCTCTAATGTTCACTACACATGTCAAGTATTAGATAGGATGAGTACTAAAGATTGGTTAAACTAGCTTATTTTCAAGGTTTTACATGGGTTGGGTAGAGAGCTAATTAGGCTTGGGTGAAGCTTTTGTATTGGGTGTAAGAGTAAGAGGTTAGTGTTGCTATTATAGAGGGAATCATCCATGATTATTTCCCTAGAGCTGATTGGGTCTCTAGGGTTGTTGCCATTGGTTTATGAAGGGTGAGCCTTGGGGTGGTTGCCAAGCTTATGTCTAACATGGGGATGCATTTTGTGGAGGTTGTTAGGGGGTGGTTGGGTAGCTTGTCTGAGGTGGCTGCTAGCTAGAATTAAGAAGTGGGTATGCATTTGGTTGAGATTTCAAGGAGGTGGTTAGGTGGCTTATCTGAGATGGCTTCCAACTAGAATTAAGAGGTGGGACATTCATCCATGTACTAGTCTATTTGGGATTAGTATTTATAAAATATGAGTTATAGGAGGTATAATTTGCAAAAGGTGGATTTTATCCCATACCTAGATAAGATGGTCATTGAACCCATGGATTTCTTTGTGCAATATAGAAAAATTGGTCTCCATCTCCTTTTACAACATACAACTCAACTATTTCTAATTCTTTAGTTGTGATGTTAGCTACTTTAGCTCAAACCTCATGACACCTACAATCTATCTTCTTCCTCTTACAATTTAGACAATAAATGATCAAAGCTTGACCCAAGGTTGATTGATTTTGGCTTGAGCGTAGGCTATCTAGTTGGGTGGATAAATGACCAATAATATCATGTTTAATGTTTGTTAATAGGTTACTAACTTCATATTTTAAGAGGCCACTTGCAACTACCAGTGGAAGCTTATTACCTCTAACTTTGTTTATTAAAGACCTAAAATAGTTCTTTCTCAATTCCTTGATGTCTAAAAATGGTAGATAAAACATACATCCCATACTCATTAGGTCTAAGGCTTCTAGATAGTCTTCTCAGACTCTTTTTAGGAAAATGAGTTTTAGAGGTTCTTCTCATAGTGCACTTTTCTTGAAGTTTTGTACACTGAACATGAACCGTTCAACATACTCTTCCAAAGATTCATCTCCTTCTTGAGTCATCTTGAAGATGTAATTTATTCTATAACTTTTTCCTCATCCATATTCCTAATACTTAGCCAAAAACTTATTTTTCATATCTTCCCAAGTGAGCACTGAATTATTACCCAATCCCATGAACCAATGAAGTGTTGAGTCTTTGAGGGTGGCTAGATAAAGTTTCAATTTATTTACATCATACCTAGAGTCAGATTTTATAGAGTATATCAAATTCAAACAAAAAGGTGTCTAGTTATTCTAAGAATGTACCTCTAAAATTAAGCAAGGTTGATGGTAGGATATTTTTCATTTGTGTTACACCTATTACATCTAGATTAGGAAATTTAAAAGTAATTGTGTCTAGAGTCCCATTGTTATCCACAAAGTCTCCTCTATTCATGATGTCTTTTCTTATGATATGGATACCAAAGGTACTCAAGATCTTGTTCTCAAATTCTATATCAATCTCTTCGTCAATACGATAGTAAATATTTATCTACTACTCTATAGTCTTTTTTCTTAATGAGAAATTTGAAGATTCTCCTAATATTTCTCATATTTATTCAATAAATCCTTGATGGAATGTTGTTTTGATGCTAGTTTCTAGGTTATTTGGTTTATGAATTTATTCTCCTTTCTTTCTCCTTACTAACTTAGTTAATGCTTCCTTTGCTTTTGTTTCTTTTTTCAAAGCTAATAGTACATCTTATGTAAGTTATTTCCTTTAGTTTTTAGTGTTTCCTTCTTTAAGAGCCCTCTATCATATGGTATATTTTTCAACAAGATTATTAGTTTCTATGGGTACTTGTGGTTTTTTCTTGGTAGTAACTTGTGGATTGTTTGGTAGGAATCTCCCTCAAGAATCTCTTTCTCTCTACATAAACATTGTGCTATACCTTTCAACTCTCATGTTCCTTCCTACATAGGAGTAGTGTCTTTTTTATTTTTGATTGTTCTAGGGGTTATTTTAGAATAAGTAAAAAGTACAATAAAGGAGTGTGGAAATAAAAATAACTAGAATTGAAAATTTAACTTTTAAAAAATAGTAAAGTTATCTACAGAAAGTGGGAAAATTTTTCTAAGAAGTAGTTAATGAAAGAAGGAAAATTATAATAGAAAATAGGAAATGAAAGCAATAAAATTATCCTATAAAATAGGAAATGAAAGTAGGAAAAATATCCTAAAAAAAAAGAAATGAAAGAAGAAAAATTATCCTAGAAAATAGGAAATGAAAGCAGGAAAATTAAAGGCACACTTTACAAAAAATAAATCACTCTTAATAGGAAACAAATATTAAAAACATGAACTAATTAAATTAAAATATTGTAAAGAGGCATTCAAGGTTATGCACCATTTACTTCCAAAAACCTAGACATCTAGCATAAGACACTGTATTACCCTCACTCGACTTGCTTGATTATAATTATATGTCCAAGAACTTAGACATCTAGCATAAGACACCTTAGTGTCCTTAGTTGAATTGTCTAGTTGGATATAATAATGCATTAACCAATCTTAAAAAATAATGATTGATTTTAGAAAATAATTATTGACACCCTCCTTGGCAATGATGCCAAAATGTTATACAGACTAATTACCCAGTGAATACTAGATTCTTGAGTTTGATTAACATTAATTATCAACCTAGGGTGCGTATATTCTTCAAGGATGTTAGAACTATATATGTATTATTGATTCATAAATCATTTTGCTTTACTAGTTATAGTATAATGAACTTATGTTGAATTCACTAGATAGTTATACTATTAAACTATTATGATAAAAATATAGAAATAATTTATACTTACAAATCACACATTATATAACTAGATTAATAATAAAATCTACTTACACACTCTTAACTAAGAAGGGTCAGGATCTTCACTATAACTCCTTCTGAGGGGGCCCTTCCTCATTCAAAACTGAGTTCCAATCCTTCTCTAAGAGATTTTTAAAAGCTTCTCCTAGAATCAACTTTATCATTACTCAAATCTATAGCAATTAAAGATTGCTACAAAATATTACAATTCAATGACTTTTATATTTCTATTAACTATCTAATATTCAATTTCAACTCACTAACTCCTATCTGATCTAGGTTATACCATCAAATATAGAAGGTAGTTTATTAACTTTTAACCAAAGACACCAAACGATGAAAAGTATAAATACTTTAGAAACTACCCTAGTCAACCTTCAAGTGGTTAGTAACCGAATTTACTTATTTTAGGCTTGAATTGGTTAAGGACAAGATATGCTATTTTTTTGTTTAATTTCTCTTTTTCTTCTTCCCATTGTCCTTGTCTTTATCATCTTTGGCAATACATCTAAATTTTCTTACATGTAGGGAGTTCGTACAATAGTTATGGTCCTTTTCAATCATACATTCGCTTCCCAAGAAAACTAGATGTGTCCTTAAGATTTGATCACAATAATAGCTCTATTTTATATAGTGGCTATGGGCAACTTGTAGGTGAAGCCTACAATTACTATGAGCACTCTACAGTGGTTATGAGTAACTTGTAAGTGAACCCTACAATTATTGTCAGCAACTTGTAATGGCTATGGGCATCCTTTAGGTGGAGCCTGTAGTTGTTATAGGCAACTTGTAGTGGCTATAAATAGCTTGTATATGGAGCCTAAAATTGATGTGGGTAACTTATAAGTGTTATGCCCAAATGAGATCCTATAAACTTATGTTATCCTTCAAATTCTTGTTAAATAAAGTTATATAAGTATAATATAATTAAAAAAATCATCAATAATTCATAACATAGCATATATTTATTAATGCACACACAAAATAATAAATTCATTCATTCATTTTTATGAGTCTTGGATGGTTATGGGGATTTACATAGAAAAATATATATACTAGGTATGTATGAGGCTACAAAATAGAGCAATTGGTGGCCTCATTAGCTAGGATAGAGTTCAAGGATGAAGTAGGAGACATTATTATACTCTTACATAGAGTTATAGGGGAACCAAATGCCAGGAATTATTAGGATTGGATGTCTTAATATATATAGGTAATTCATTAGAATAAATAGTATATCCACTGGGTCTAATTTATTTCTAACTCCATTAAAAAATAGTTGATGGAGGTCCAAACTAGAGGCAAGTTTTATATGACATCATACCTTGTCTATATATTAGGAAAATGGAGGGAATTCTCAAGATTGAACACAGTGCTCAATCAAATCAATAATATCTTTAACTACTAAAATGACCTCATCTTTGAGGCAAACAAATAATAATTTATAAAGGTCAATGATGCTTTTGTATATCGCATCATAATTATCTTTGAAAAGGAACTATGAAGGAGATGATTTTATGATGTTGTAACTACATAAATTGCCAAGTGGGGGTAATTTTTCATTTAGGTCCACACATATTCATATATTAGAGGGGGTGGTTTGGGTGTTTGTCCCTACACCCTTCCAAGGTATGTAAGTGTCAAATGGACCCTAATGGAACTTGTGAGGCAACTTGTGGAAATCCATAAGTTTTTATCAAACATGCATAAGGCAAGGATCCACTTCCCTATTAGGATAGGGAGATATATCTTCCCTTCCCTATCAAAATCCAAATATGTAGATTCAAAGATAACTCAAATGACCTTTAGATATATCAATGTAAGGCCCTTCTATGATGTGACTAGATATGTTACCATTATAGTATGTACCACATATTACCACATCCCTTTCTATAAAGATTAATGGGAAGATATAAAGGATGAAGAGAAAGTTCGATTAAGATATTATTCAAATATGACCCTGGAGAAAATGAAAGACTACAACATGGCACTAGTCCCTGAATACTTGAAAGATGATGAGAAGTTAGTAGATAGGGTATATATTACATTAAAATCTATCTCCAACCTCTTCCAATGGTCAAGTGGTCTATAATTGAATCCTTCTCATTGATAAATAGGAAAACCTATGTTATAAATAGAATAATAAACAAAACAAAAGGAACCTTTCTCCATCTTTTCAAGGCCATTTTGGAAAACTAGAAAACTTCCCCTCAAAGATAAAGAACCTGGACCTCTTTTAGAAATATAGATCATTAACAATTAGGATATTGCTTAACATTTAACTTCCACCTCAAAAGCTATAATTTACAAACATAAAAAATAGAAGGCTCCACCAAAAGGTTGGGTGAAACTAATTTTTTATTGTGCTTCTAAAGATAATCTAATCCCCATAGGTAGAGGAGGAATCATAAGGAACTTAAAAGGAGAGATGTTGGATGTTTATGTAGGTCCCATGGGAACCCAAATAAATCACCTTATAGAAGCTAAGGTGACACTTTAGGGTATCTAATTGGCTTCAAAAATCAATCAAAAAAGAATCATCATGAAATGTGATTTATTAAATATCATAAAAGCTTTGGAAGGGAAAGTAACACCCTCTCATACCATCAATGACATCATCAATGATGTTAAGAAACTCTTCAGGGGCATGACTCATTTTTAGATTATTTATAACTACTAGGAAGGAAATAGGATAATGAACCTTCTCATTGGTATTAGAGTAGAACTACATATTTTATCTAACTATCACGATGCAAGTAATATTATTAATAATGTCCTTAAATCTTAATAAGATGAAAGTACCACTGCTTGTTCGAGAGATCATTTCACCACACACACATAATATTTCATTTAGGGGGTGGATTTTAATTATGATGATCCATAATTATTTTTATATGAGGATGAGTAATTGTTATAGGATGATATCAATGGTCTTCCTAAACATCATTTGCATTAATCAAAATTACTCCATCCTTAACTTTTCACCAGCTTACCTCAGTACTATTGACATCACTTCGATGGAAGGTGATAGGGAAAGGCTTGAGACCATTTCATATATGGAAGTTAAGGGCTAAAAAAAAGTTTAGAAGAAACTCAAATGTGGGGGTCTCACTAAGTTTATGGATAAAATCATAGAATATAATTCAAAAGTGGCCTAGGATTTTGTTATGGTCTAAAATAAACACAATGTGACCATTCATGGAATAAAATTCAATATTTTAGAGGAATTTATTGGGGAGGCAACCAGTATGTCCTATGAGGGGATGGAGGCATTCAAAGACCAAATAAATAAATAAGATATCCTATAATGATTCTTTTGAATGAATGTAGTTTTGAAGACTGATAAGAAAAACTTCCCCCAGGTAGACCCTCCTCATCACTACCCCAAAATCTATCTCCAGATTATGCACTATATGACTCTTGAAGGTAAATACACAATGATATTTTCTCACCATTTATTATTGTTGAATAAATTTATTAGATATAAGATAAGTCTCCTTTATTTTTGCTTAAATCTCTTAAATACACCATGTTGGTTCATCAAGTAAATGAGGCAAACCCTATTCTCTACCAAGGGCTAATCCTCCTCTTAGTAAAACATGTCCAAACCTTGCATGGTCAGGAGGTCCCCCAAGGGGGATCCTCCATAGGAGAGGACTGCCTAGAGGAGGATCCCACCTCAGGATCCTACTGACCCTTTAAGAGTAACCCCAAAGCCATTCTTTCCAAATCCCCTACCAATGACCTTCCTTTTAATTTATTCATACCCAAACTCAAGCTAATCAACCTTGATGTGGGAACCTTTGAGGATACCACCCAAAAGGGTAAATCCATTCTATCAGAGATGAAAATCAACAATGTCTAGTTGGAAAATTTTAACTCTAAGGTATAAGAGGTAGGGATGGTCCTTACCAATCTTATACAAGAATGGAATGCTCTTCATAGACAAATTGAATCCACAGTGTTGCCTTTCATCCATTCTTTTAAACCTGATCAGACCCCTATCAAATAGATATTGGAAACCCCCCTTCCCTAGCTCCCCTAAGGTGGCCCCCATAAATAAGACTCCCCTATAGGCTCAAGGGTAGAAGAGACATCGTATGATCCTTTTAGGAGAAGCAACTAAAGGACCTAGAAATTGCACCTGGGTTAAGATTTCAAATGTTAAGAAAGACATCCTAGTGAAAAATCCTAAATAATTTGAAAACCCATAGGAGGGACCCCATTATAATCTTTGTTATTATTTTCTATTTTACTTATTTTCGATCTAGTGTAGTTGGTTTTAGTTTTTTATTTCACTTTTCTGGTTCCAAGATCCCTATAAAACTTGGTGTTTTACCATATCAAATTAAAAAAAACACAATAAATTTAACTTAGAATAATAAATTCATTTCAAATTATAGTCAATTATAGTCTAATTAAAATAAGAACTAATTCAAAAAAATATAACAAATGAATTGAATAATAAAAACATATGAATATAAAAATGATTAAAATATTATGCATGACATGAAAAAAACTAAGAAACTAATGTTCATTTTAATAATTTAGAGATAGAGGTTGCCCACTCTAAAATTTATTTAAAAAATTGGATTCACTTTGAATATAATACTTACTAGGCATTAATATATCTAATAGTTAAATCAAAATTCAAATTTGTATGTAATCAATTCCTTAATGAATTCAAGATTAATGAAATAGAAAATGAAATTAAATATAATTTAGCATAGGTGTTAATTTTTATTTAATAATAATGAAATTAAATAATCTATTCAATTTACATTTTACATAGAATTAGTGAAAATAAGAAGAGTACTAAACTTAATTTTATTATAAATCTAGATAATTATTCTCATATTAATTTGAAATAGTGATTGATCTTAACATTGTGAATTTTTTATTTGATTTAATATTTTAACCATATATCAATGATTTTAATGTTCTACTCCTTGTTTCATAGTTTCATGTTCCTCGTGAATTTTTAAATGCTTCACAACTTGAAGTTTCACAAGCATACCAAAGTATCAAAATTTCATGTTATTTTGAGTTATGTAATGTATATAAAATATTTTCAATCTAGAATTTGATGCTTGATTTATTCACAATTAACTGATTTTTCTCAAAAAAAATTGATCTCTTCATAAACTAACTTTGTGAAACCTTCATAATTCAAGTTTGCAAATTATCATCACTCCTCATATTTAACCTTTTGTGCTTTATCAATGCTTGGTTTTTCATGGTATTGTAACTTATCTATGTTCAATGGAAAATGAGAACCATTCCCTAGAATAACAAAAAGGTTAATTTTCCTATTTACATTCCTAAGTAAATCTTGATAAGACACTTCTACTAAATGAACTCATCCTAATAAAATTCTTAGAGTGGGTAGATGCCCACTCTAAAAGAGAACCAAGATAAGCATACTAAAAATAATAATGCTACACATCCTTTTACACTATAACTATGACCCATTTCCCAAATAAAACATAATGATGAACCATTTCCCAAAGCAAACAAAGACAATTGTGATCTATTCATAAATTAAATTTGTAAAACCTTCAGAATTCAAGTTTTTAAAGTGTTATCATTCTTCACAATTAACCATTTATGCTTTTTCAATGCTCACATTTTCATAATAGTATAACTTATCTATGCCCAAATCATTCCAAAACTATGAAACAATAAGGTGATGACACTTGGCACTATCACAGTCCTCACTTTGTCAAATGTTTGTCATGACAGATATATAAGGGATAGGAAAAAAAGGTAAATCAAAGAAAAAATCTCCAAGTGGGCCACAATCAAAGATTCATAATTGGAGATACTTCCTGGGTGTTTAATAAGAGTAGAAAATTTTATAATAAAAATTAGATAATGAGAATTGACACATAGCATTTGAAGGGAATGAAGGCATTAAAGCACTATTTTTGGAAAAATGGTTGAAAGTATAAAATACATGACAAATAAATGGCCCATAGGCAATACAATCATTAGTTGATAAATCAATGGTCAATAAGACATAGACATCCCCTTAGAGCCAATAAATAACATTATATTCCACTAATACCAATGTATTTCTATGTCTGGACCTTTTTATTAGTGTATTTACTTTAAATACTAAATTTCAAAATATTAAAGTTAATGAAATGTATATGTCACATTAATGGGATGGATTTCAAATCCTATTATAAATAATTTTCTTTATCTTCATGTATAGTTCAATCATATGGTAGTGCTATAGACTCATAACATTAATATAACAAGGAAACAATTAACAAAAAAACTAATCAACATTGTTATTAACCTTGTTTGAAAGACCAATGTTCTAATATAAAATATTATATCTTGAAGGTATAAAAACAATCAACTAGAATCTTGTGATCACAAAAACTTAATTAAAGTACATTAAATGTTACCTCATGTTATTTGCAATGAATATCATACACCCATGTGAGTTATTGATATATTAATATGTAATATGATGGGCTTATTTTTAAAATGATGAGTATACTAGGTATGATCATTTTTTTACTCTGTGTAATGGTTCAACATAACAAGCACATGGTCATTAATAACCTAAAATTGCATCAAAATTTTAGAAAACTATGAAATTATATTATAGTTACAAGTGCCAAGGAAATAATTATGTAAAGTGTATTATATATCTATATACTTTAACACATATTTCAGATTGTAAAAAATTAAAATATGAGGTGTCTCCTTCATAATACTACCCCATACTTGAATGTTTCCATAGATTATAGATGAGTCCTTTCTGATGCATGTCAAATTTTTGGATGAAGGCAGCCCCTTAGCACAAGATTTAAAATAAATTATACATTTGATGAAACACTTTTTAATAAAATATTGTATCATATGATATAATGTGTTTAAGTACATATAAAAATAATTAAATTATACAAAAACTATGATCAAATATGAAAAAATAACTAATTATACAATTGGCACACTTATGTAATAAAAACCTTTTTAATTTTAAAAAGCAATAACTTTCTAAGAATTAGATTAGTGAAAATAGGGCAATAACCTTGTTTCCATTCCTCAATTTTGAGCTCATTAGGCATTGAAAGGGTTTGATAAAAATAATTTCACTTTAAATAGTGCATTAGGAACCATTAGAAACCAATCATTTCTCAAAATCAACATTACATGTAAAATATTCAAATACTAATAGTGCAAATAGGATTAGTAGTTTCTCATTTAGTGTAGGTGGCCACAAACTCTAATATCTAATTATCAAGATGGACCTAGGGAAAAAATAATGAGTTACCTACTTCTTTTTACTTTGTATAATGGTTCAACATAATAATTGTAAATATATTGAACTAATAATAGTTCAAATAGGATTAGTAGTTCTCATTAAATTAGAGTAGACATCTACCCACTCTAAGAGATTTCTCATGATGGAATTACTGATAAAATGATGAATTAAATGCTTTATTTTCATCTATTTTATGTTTAAACATATAATTTAAATATTTTAAAAAATTAATAATGCAAATAGGATTAATAGTTTCTCATTTAGAGTCGATGGATTCCAACTGTACAAGCTAATTCTGAGGATGGACCATGTTAAGAAAAGACTGGGTAGGTTACCTATGTATTTTTACTATGTTTAATAGTTTAACATAACATGTAAATATTTTCAAATAATAATATTCAAAATAGGATTAGTAGTTATTGATTTAGATTGGATAGAAACCCACTCTAAGAAATACTTATCTAGGATGAATTCATTTTCAATACAATAGATAATTATAATTTTTTACTAACATAAGCATCTAAGGCATTGTAACATAAATCTGACATGAAAATCCGTAGAATTAGTGAGCATGATCCACATGGAAGTAAGTGATTTATTCATATATTCATAATAGTTCAAACTTTTTCCAATTTGTAGATAAATGTAATGTCATGAAATCATGACACATGGCCAGAGACAATTGGCTTGCATCCTCATAGTGAATTTTTCCCAACCAAAATTTTCTAGTGAATTTGAAGTCGTGAATATAATAAATCATGATGCATGGCATGCCCTAATTACCTGAAGCCCTACAGACTTAGCCACACAACAAGATATGAGATCATACTTTTCCTAGTTTGTAGACCACAAAACCATGACATGTGGTGAGATGCGATTGGTTATGTAATTATTAGTGGTTAATAGTTCACATAAATTAGAGTGTTCATGTAATTAATACAAATCAATATAAAATCATTAAATATTATAACATGATATTGTCTTTCATAATTACATAGTCTTCTATTTGAAAATTACAATAAATTTGAGTTATTCAAAATAAAATTATAGTTTACAATATTGTAATCTTATATTATATTTATTTATATGTATGTATGTATGTATATGTATATCATTAAATAATATAACATGATATTGTATTTCATAGTTACATAGTCTTCTATTTGAAAATTACAATAAATTTGAGTTATTCAATATAAAATTATAGTTTACAATATTGTAAGCTTGTATTATATATATATATATATATATATATATATATATATATATATATATATATATATATATATATATATATATATATATATATATATATATATATATATATATATATATATATTACCATAATGATAAATATTACAAAAATATTGTTGTAAGGAAAGTCTATAATAAAACTCAATTTACTTAAAATAATATTAATTATGGAATTATTACTCTTATAATATTGATACATAAGTAATTATTATATTTGATATTAAATATTGAATTATAAAAATGAGTCCACAAAATCTTACACAAAAACACTATAATAATACTCATTATTTAAAATAATATTAACATTCGTTATTGTAAGAAAATAGTTCAATAACAAGGATGTACTATTACTAAAGATTTGTAATGTTTTAAATATTATTTTTTAAAATCTTCATTAACTCCTCAGACATATTCAAAATTTAAAAATGATGTAATATCAACATATGTGAAATTTGATTATGCTACCTTAATATTTTCCACCTGTTTATTTAAATACAACCCATAAATATTATTTCCAAATATTTGAAATTTTAAAATGAAACATTTTAAACTCAAAGTCAATGAAATTTTATGATGACATATTCAAAATTTTAAAATCCCTCATTTTAAATCTATCAGGATTTCTTTATGGGACACTATAATATAAATTTTTTGCAAACAAATTTGTAGGGTTTGGTTTTTAATTTTTTTACAAGGAAATAGTGAGGGAAAGAAAATAAGGAAGTACACATCTTTCAAACTATGTTTTAATTTTTACATGGAGGAATAAATATGAATTAATATACGAATAGGGGCATGAATAAGAGTAGGGAAATGCACTACCATTAATAAAATGAAAAAAATAAGAGGAATAGGGGCAAGAGATTCATAGTAACAATGAAAGGTCAAATAACTATACTAATATGTTTAATATAGAATTAATATACTATCTACAACTTTTCTTAGCATGGGTCTTTCATTTGAGAAGAGACACTTTTTAAGTGATGATAGTCTAAAATTCGTAGAGAATTTAATGTCAATCAAGATAGTACTTTTTATTATTTTCTAAGTTTCATTTTCAATATGTTTTCAATATTTATAACTATTTTGTTACAAATGTAACGCAAATTTATCATTTTATACATGACATAAAATTAAAAAAACTTATTTCTTACGTCTTTTTAGCTATTATAACTATATTTTTTTTAATTTTAACAAAATAGTTTACTTTGTATATGTACACTGATAAAAAAATTCACATGCATAATTTTTTACTTGTTTCTCTATCTTCATTTAGAAATTTTAGATATTTCAATTTATAAATGATTACTTGTATTTTTAGAACAATAATTTGTTGAAAATTTACTCGCTTCTTTGTTTCATTCTTATCAAATACTAGTTTTGTTTGAAAATATTATTTTTTTATATTGAAAAAGAATGTTTGAAACATAGAATGGTTAATATCTCTTTTTATTTATTTTTATGTTGTGTTCATCTCAATGAACCCAATATACAAAATTCAAAAAAATATATATATTTCAAATTTCAATGAAAACATTTTTTTTCCTTTTTAGGATGTGATTTGAAATTATATAAATATTTTATTTTTTGACTATTATAAACTTTGTACAACATGAAATATGTAATACATTTTTTTAATGACACTCAAATATCTTCTTAGAATGAATTTATTTTGACTTATATAAAGCTTACCAATTTATTGGGTCTTTATTTGCATGACCATCATCGTTGACGAGATATAGCACCCAAGTGGTATTGTAATCATCTAAAAATAACCCTTGAGTGACAAGAGTGCTATTTTAGACCACCCACCCCTAACTTAGCCCTAGACCTATTTTAGGACCTATTTAAACACTTATCTACCCTTTATGCAAGCCATACCCATCCCTAAACATCCCTATAGTAGTCTTAAACCCTCACTTTAACATCTTAGCCCCTAGTTCATTAGGTTCTACCACCTGGACACTAGCATCATAATTTGGATAGTATCACTCCATGGTGCTAGTGTCCCAGTTTGGGTGCTATTGTCCTTTTCCTACCTTTTGTTACCAATGGATATATTTTCAAATAAGAAACCATCTAGAATTATCCTAGACCTCTTTTAAGACCCACATAATCACTAGAAAAATATATATACATGAATTTTAACCCTTTATCCATTAGATATAAATCATATGCAAATTACATAAATATACTTAGAATAAGTTCTGCATAATCAAGGTTATCAATCCATATTATATCTTACTTCTGCATATAGCCATCTACAACATTCCTAAGCTCAGATTAATCAAATTTCTAATCTCAATAACATTAAAATCACTCAAACTAATATTTATACTAGATTCACTTGACTTGCACTAATACTTAGGTGGGGGAAAATACATCAAGCTTGATCCCTCTTCAAAGTATTGGTATGTAGGAAACTCACATCATAGTGAGATGTTGAGGAAGTCTATCCTAACTCACTAACATCACACTTTAATACTTGTGACAATTAGATGCCCTAAAAACATGGATGTTTAGGGTTTTCATATAAAATTAGTCAAAATAGGTCACCTACAAGGAATCATAACTCACGTACACAAGAACAAGCTTGGCATACTCAGACACAAGAGTACTTATAAGCTTAGAATAGTTATACACAGAGGACACTAACACTAAAATAAAAACACTATCACCACATGGTAGTACTATCTAATAAGGGTGATAATGTCTAGTAAGGGTTTTGACACCTAGATCCTATTTACAACATTTAGATCAACCCTTATCCTTTTTTTAACCTCTAAATCTCCCATCTCAATAAATTTCTAGCTAAGTATTTATTTACACTATTTATTGCTATTTTTTGAAAAGTCAAACTAAGTCAATTATACTACAAATTAGGGGCTTTATTTATTACATATTTTCACCCTAATTTACTATAATTAGACCTTCAACAACCTATAATTTGCATTATATAAACCCTAAAAGGTTAAATCATTTGGTGACCCTAACTTCAAATATTGCATAAACCCTAACCCTACATAACCCTAGGGTTTATGTTTCTATCCTTCTAAGACCCACAAATAGATTTTAGACCCCTATATTTTCTTATTTATATTTCATATAATCATGATAATAATTATAGATGAAGTTTATCACTTTTTTAATACAAAATTTTCCAACTTCCTTTACATGCTTATTTCCTTTCATTTGGAATGAATTCAAAAATGACATAAACACATACGTACATGATGCTTTATATCATTTAAAATGTATGTCATATCTCATTCTATTTTAATCATGTTACTATTCTCTTATTTGGAATTCAATTTAGAAACAAATCCTTACATACATAGAGGATAAATTATAATGTAGTTTATAGGACTTAATCCATAAATTTAATACCCTAACAACCATGTTTCAAGTTTCAATGTCATATCTCGTGCACAAGAAATAAACTCCTTCTCCTCCTTATCTCCATGAGGTTGATATCTACTTTCCATCTAACTAGGTCCATGTTATCAATCCTATATGAGATGACATATCCCATACTATTTTTACTAATTCCCATACTCAGCCTATCCATGCCTTGACTTCTCCCTTACATGGCGTGTAATTACATGTTCAATCAAAATCAATAAGGGTTTGCACTTGCAGGACTCTAAGGGATCAAATTATCAACATAACCAAGGTAATATCATAATTACATAATCAATATTAGTTATTAATTTAAAATTTCACTTTATTGGTAAATCAAATTACATGTACAACATCTTCATAATATGCTAAATTTCATCATGTATATTCATAAACACATATATAAGTTGTGCCTATCACTCTTTCATATCCAAATAATAAAGTACAATATGAACAATACAATCAAGATCAAAATAATACACAATATGGGAATCAAGACACTCCCCCCACTTAACAAAGAAATTTTTTTGTCAATAAATATGAGATTTTATAGACTTTTAGAGATAGACTTCAAGAATAGCCCCATGACCATGCACAAATTCTAAAATTCATAATGGAAATAAAGTATAAATGAAATAATGTTCAATCTTGTTCTCCCCTAGATAATAATATTATTACATGTACTTTGGGGGAAACTCAACTTGTACAATAAACCCATTCTAAATCAATAATATTTAACAATGGAAACCCCTTCTATGGCTAGCTCCTCCTTTCCATATATACAATCTTGTATGCATGAGATTCATTTAATATAGGCTAAGGTGTTACATCTTGAGTAGGGTGATACTCATCCATCACATGCCTTAGATTCTCATGTTATTTTACATACACCTTTGGCACATCATATAGTGATAACTCCTTTACCATCCAGATTCATAACACCTAGGCTTACTTTATGTGATGGTAAGGGTGACTTAAAGCACCATATATGAGCTTTATATGCCATATATTTGGACTACATGTATAATGATTGGGTATTTACTAAGTTATTTCCATGTAGTCTAAAGTACTATGCCTTATATTGGTTTTATGATCTTCCAAATAAGTCTAGTAGATATGATTTTAGCACAATTTTCAACTAACATCAGTGATAATATCTCATATGTTCAAGTGGTAAAACTTAGGAAAAAATACAATGAATTTATTGTAGAATATGTATTGTGATATAAAACTATATTGGAAAATATTACTATCGCCTTGGTAGATAGAGATTTCCAAGACATATTCAAATAGATTTTACTACCAATATTACATGAATCTATCTTGTTCAATAATTTTCCAATGTTCATATATTTATGCCACCTAGTGAAAGAGAGGGAAGTCAAGCTTCTCTATATAGGAAAATTAAAATATATAAGGGGATTATAATCCACTACTAATATTTATAATAATCCTCCATAAAAATTAAGGGCCACTGAAAACAAAATTGATTTAAAGGCCATAGTTAATGTTGCTTCAGAACCAATTCCTCGCTTGGTTTTATCAACTCCTCCATGGAGATTTTTTACAAACCTTCCAGAATATATGGCACATGTTTTACATCAGCTCCTAAAATTCAATTTCATATTTCTCCCTCCAATAAAAAAGTTTGATATAACATGGCCTTTCCAAAGAACTATAATTCTAATGTATTATATGACTATCACAAGACACTAGACCATACTACAAACAATTACATTAGATTGAAACATAATATATAGGATTTAATATATATCAACATCACTGATGTGGGAACACCCATATAGTCACCTAAATTTAAACAAATGGAATCTAAGGCATTGAAAATATTTTTGAATCCATTTTCATAAACATACAGTTAATGAGACAGGTAGCACTTCATGTTTTCACTATATATATATATATATATATATATATATATATATTATGCACATCCACTACCAGCATCATATTACACTATTATAGAAGATGTATAATCCCTATATAATAACATTAGTGTGTATAATACTATAATACTAGATAGATTGTAGCTACCAATTATAGTTGGGTAAGTATACAAAGTTGGGGGATAAAAAGTGGTCTACCTATGGACATGATTTTCTAGAAATTTAAGAAACATCAACTTCTATAGATAATTTGAGATATCTACACAACAAATTTGAAGATGGTTTACAAACATGAAATGTATAATTTAGATTTTAGTTTCCAAAATGATAATTTTTATTTATAATGGCTAAGTATAAATAGGTCAAACATCTAAAATTTGAAGAGGAACTCTTATTTTTGTTAGAAAATAAAGTAGATAGATGGTCGTGTGATGCACTATTTTTTGAGAAGATCTTAATATTATTTGAAACACTTTGAAGAAAACTTAAATAAGATATTATATTTTGTGACCTATATTTTTTTATATTTTTTCCATGAATACTTTTTTTATGAATTTTTCAAGTAAATAGATCCTCCAAATTGATTAAAAAATGGATAGTCATCCATGCGATGTGCCTAAATACCTAAAAAAAATGAGAATATTTTTTTTAAAAACATGTGTATAAATAGGCCTAGTTTGTGACCATATAACATGTTATTAATTTGGATCAAATGAATACAAATTACATGAACATGTATATGAATGTTTTTTTATGGCATGTAGTGGCCTAAAAAAGGTATAGTTAGAAACCAACATAGTTTGAAAGCTTAAATTTGTCTAAAAATTATATTTTTGGAAAGAGGAGAGTATGCTCATCATGAGGGTATTAATCTTTTGAATTTTCACATTAAATTTCTTAGTGTATTCAAAAATCAAAATTGAAATTTTTTGTATTTATCATAACTCTCAAAACTTGACTATACATTGACAGTCCAACCCTTTGGCTCAAGAATCCAAGCATATCTAATAAAAAATGTGTGGGAATTGAATTAAAATTCAAATAGTGTGATCACATTAATGTATAATGTGATTGCATTAATAGATAAGATGATATCATTATTGTAATATCAATAACATAATCATGTTAGTGTTGTTTTTCACATTAAAGCAATAAACATATAAATGAAGTGAATGTTGGTTAACAGGTAATGAAATCACATTATTAATAACATGATTGCATTATTAATAACATGATCACCTTATTTATAACACAATCACATTATTGATAATGTGATCATGTTATTGATAATTTGATCATCATATTTATAACATGATCATGTTATTGATAATGTGATTGTGTTGCTATTATTTTTCACATAACAGCATGTGGGAGTTACACAAGAAGGTAAATTTACCCAAAAGCTTATATTTACTACTCTAAATGTTAAGTATAAGTTTACATTTATATTTTTGTGTAATAATATAAATTTAAATTTATAATTTAACTTTATTTTAGTAAATATAATAAATTATGCTCACTCAGCATCTGATAGAGTTTGTCTCACAACGGCATGCCTTATGATGTGGAAAATAATTTTTAAAAATCTAATTCGGTTAGTACTTAGGCATTTTTAGGGTCTAGGTATTAAACCTAGGGATTTTAGTACATAAATTTTGAAATTAATATCCATTTTTGGTAAATATATAGTCATTTTTTAGGTTTTTGTGCCTTTTGAATTGATTCTTAGCATTTATACGAGTCTTATGTTTGTCAAAATTGAAGTTTGAAAACTAATTAATTTGAACTTGATCTAAAGTGGTGTGATTTATGTGGTGTAGTTCATACTGATGACCTACAGACATCAAAAAACCACTTTATGTTAATTTCATGTTTTCATCATCCCTCCCTCATCCTTGATCACTTCCTACTCATCCCTAATCACTCTCTCATCATTACTCATTATCCCTAATCACTCCTCCTTTGACCATAACTCTCCTTATCATCTCTAATCACTCTCTTATCATCCATAATCACTCCTCTATTGACCCTCATTGTCCCTCATCAACCCTAATCACTCCCTTCCCATCCTTAATCATCCATAATCAATATTTCCTTATCCCTAATCATCCCTAATCAATTCCTCATCCTTATTCACTCTATCCTCATCCCTCTTCATCCCTAATCACTCCCTCATTGACCTTAATTAACTCTCATAATCTCTAATCACTTGGGATTATCATCCCTAATCACTCCTTCATTGGTTATCACCATCCCTCATCATCCCTAATCACTCCTTCCTCATCCCTAAATCCCTAATAAATCTTTATTCATCCCTCATCATCACTAATAACTCCCTTATTTACCCTCACCATCTCTCATCACTCCATCATTGACCCTCACCATCCATCACCATCACTAATTTATCCCTCATCATCTAACATAAGTCTATGCTATAAATATATATTTGATTCCAATCATATGTTTTTAATATATTATAATATAAATTAACTCTTTTCTAGGATTTGTGTTGTCAATACCCATTTTTTATAGTCAATTTTATTAATGAATGAATTGGATGATCTTCTAAATTTATATCAAGCAACATAAGTACTAACACAAAATCAAGTCTAAATTTTAGTTCAATGAATCATCATTATTATGTAGATGAATATATGAAACTTTATTCGGTTCCACATTTAGTAATTTTGTTCAAAATATAAAAATTAAACAAAAATATCTTGTATAATTTTCTAATTCTGAGAAGATTTAAATTAGGTGCAAAGTTATTTTGTGTTTCCCATTCTTGTATGACTTGAATCTTTATCAAGTTCACACATGCAATCCTTGTGTGTGTAATGTGTCCCAAATATTTTATCTCTTACATGGAAAATGAACATTTATTCATGTTATCATAAAAATATGTTTCTATAAAATGTGAAACACGAGTTCATCATGGTGTAGATTCCATACCATGTTTTCTAAAGATTAAGATGTCATCAAGTTAGATTTAAAAAATGACATAGGTAAATGGCCTAAGGATGTCATTAAACATATTTTAATGAATGAATTCATTACATTATTTAACCTAAAAGGCATAACCAAATAGTCAATCAATCCTTCCTTTATTTTTAATACTATATTCCAAATGTCTAGAGGTTTAACATGAATATGATGATACCCAAACTTAAGATAAATTTTGAAAAATACTTCCACACCATGGATATGGAAAAAAAATGTCTTAATATTTAAAATAGGATAATAGTTATTCACTTTAATATTTTTAATATTATTTAATTGATTCACAACTTTGGCACAAACATAATTGGTTTTTGCAAGGCAATGATTTAGGTATGGTGTGTCCATTATCCATGATTTCATGGATTTACCACTTTATTTATTAATTATATATAAATTACATGCTGTATAAAGAGTTTTGAGTTAGATTTAGTTAAGGGATCAAATAAATAGTATTGTTTTGTGTGTAGTATGTAGAAACTTATTTAGATGATTGAAAGATATCCTTGTATTCATCTAGTGTAAGGTTTAACTATTTTATCTTTATTTTAGATTAAGGGAAAAGTAGGTTTTGAAGGGACCCCAAAACCCTTTAATAGAATCAAGAAAGATAAAGCATTAACAACCACCAGGAAAATCATTCCTAAATCTTATTAAAGAACAGTATCAAAATCAAGTTTTACAGGGACCTGAAACCACAATCATAGACCAATAAAAGCACACAGGTTTTACAAGGACCTAAAACAAGTACCCAAGTTTTACAAGGACCTGTAACCTTAAAAAAATTACAGCATAGGGAAAAGAATGCTAAATAAAAATATATATCTTTAGCATTCTGGCCTAGCCAACAATGCAGGTTGCCATTGCAATAATGACACACAAGCATTTATCATGACAATAAAAAACCCCAAAATACCTTTGGTTTCTCTATCACTATGATTTGATGGATACACCATCATATACAACAATAAATATATCCAAATGATAGCCATAGCCATGTCAAGAAGAAGGCCATGTTCCACCATGCTCTCAAACCCTAAAATCACACTGCCTACAAAAAATAGCACCACAATCAAAGAAATAAACCCCAGAACCAACATCACTAGCACCTAATCTATCCACCTGATCATCTACCCATTCTCCCCCTCTACTAAGCTCAGAGGATTCATCACCATGGTAATCAAAACATCATCGAAGAAATCCCTGACATCTAAAAGCACATCAACATGAGCCACAACCTTAGTTGACAAAAGGTGATGGTGAATAACTAGATTTGGTCACCAAAGGCCAATCAAGCTTAATAAAACATGGTTCTAAAGTGAACCACCTTCCACACAAGGTGTACCAATATATAAGAAACAAAGTTTCCCCCATCCATTCACTATTTCCTTTGCAATCCATATCAGGATGGCAGTCCAACTCAGGCTAGAAATCTAACCCAGGTTCCATTCACAATACGAAAATATGAGGTAAAAATAGAGTTCCACGCAATAATAGATCTCCCATTACAATGTCGTGTAGATGCGAGGAAGGGTTTGAGGGCACTGTGTAGACACGAGCCCCCAGCCCTTCCTCTTGATCTTGGAATAGCTATTTTATCTTTGTTATTGTTGAATAAACCAAACTATTATATGGTGACATAAGGATGTTATTACATTTATTTCTTACCATCAAGATTATACTTGTTACTATAAATGGCAAGATTCTTTCACTTCCTGGCACTAATAATTGAAATCTTATGAACTAACTATGATATATGATATTTTGAATCATGACAATATATCACAACATTTAAAAGATTTATTTCATAGACTATATGTCAATGGTAAATATATGGTTGACCACATGTAAAAAATCACACACCTATAATGATGATATGTTAAAAAGGATTTCATCTTTAAAAAGTTTAATTTTGTACACCAAGTGACACTACTAGGTGATCCATTTCTCAAGGCCTAAACTAGACCATACACTAGAGTATGATTATGGATGATGTATAAATTTCAAGTTCAATTTTTGAACATATGATTTAGGATAAATTAAATTCTTGACTTCCAATAGAAATGATGAAGTGTATTGGCTCACTATTGATCTACATTTGTTAATGAAACAATATTTTTAATTCATATAATTTATTGTTAGGGGAAGTAGAGATAGTTTTGGTGCCGAACATATCATTGGGATGATATTTTATTATCTACTTACCTTGTTGTAGTGCTAGATAACTTTTACCCACTTATCTAGATGTGCAAGTAGAGATCTCATAGTGTGACACTCTCCATTGGATTTAATATTGAAGTTATGAATTATGGACCAATTTCCTATCTTGGATTACTTATTCTAATAATTTGAAGATTATTTTCCACTCTTTGGTATGATGACTAAATCAATAGACATATAAATAAAATACCTTCAATGTAATTGTTTGAATCATAAAATGTCCTCAAATGGAAATCAATTGATTAGTTTTAGGAAATCACATAGCTTGGTGGTCCTCATGTATTCACTACCCATTTTTGGTGCTATTGTAGGTTTACTTGCTTTTCTTTTTCTAGTGGATTTTGAACAGTCAATTACATCATTTATAATATACCCATATTTTTTCATAGGTATTAAATATTTATGTTTCAAATTTGCCTCAATGTCATTTTGATAACTACATCTTATATTTTATGCTATCACTCATATCTCCCCTTGTATCTCCTAACATTATTAAACCCCAAAAAAATAACACCATCAAGGTATTAGATGAAGTGATTAAGGATGAGGAGGGATGAGAATGAATTGAGTAAAGATGATGAAGGAGTCAATATGGATGGTGAGGGATGGTGAGCATCAATGAGGATTGATTAGGGAAGATGAGGGAATGATTAGGGAGTGATTATGGGTGATGAGGGATGAGGAATGAGTGATTAGAGATGATGAGGTATGATGAAGTAATGATTAAGCATGATAAGGGATGGTGAGGTCAATGAAGGAGTGATTAGGGAAGATGAAGGAGTGATTATAAATGATGACAAATGGTAAGGGTTAATAAGGGAGTGATTAGGGATGATGAGAGATGAGGAGGGAGTGATTAGATATTATGGAGTGATTATAAATGATGACAAATGGTGAGGGTTAATAAGGGAGTGATTAGGGATGAGGAGGGATGAGGAGGGAGTGATTAGGGATGATGAATTTATTATTAGGGATGGTGAGAGCATATGAGGGAGTGATTTGGGATGATGAGGGATGGTGAGAGCTAATGAAGGGGTGATTAAGGATGATGAGGGAGTGATTAAATATGATTAAGAATGGTAAGGGTCAATGAGGGAGTGATGAGGGATGAGAAGTGAGTGATTAGGGTGATAAGGGATGGTGAGGATCAATGAGGGAGTAATCAAGGATGATGAGGGAGTGATTAGAGATAACTAAGGATAGTGAGGTTCAATGAGGAAGTGATTAGAGATAATTAATGATGATGGGAGAGTGATTAGGTGTGATTAGGAATGAGTAACAAGTGATTAGAGATGAGGTAAGGATGATGAACAAGTGAAATTAACACAAAGTGGTTATTTGATGTGTACAGGTCATCAATGTGACTATGCTACCGCAATCACACCACTTAGTATTAATTTCAAAGTGAGTTATTTGAAAACTTCAATTTTGACAAACCTAAGACTCTTTAAAATGTCAAGAGTCAATCTAGAAGGCACAAAAACCTAAAAAATGACTATATGTTTACCAAAAATCAACATTAATTGCAAAAATTATGTCTTAAAATCCCTAGCTTTAATACTTAGACCCTAAAAATTCCTAAGTATTGACCAGATTGGATTTTGAAAAACTATTTTCCACATCGTAAGGCATAAAGTTGTGAGAGCAAATCTATCATATGCTAAGTGACCCTAATTTATTATATTTATTAAAATAAATTTAAAGTATAAGAAAATAAATGTAAAAATATAAATGTGAATTTATTTAATAATGTGATCATGTTACTATTAACCAACATTCACTCCACCTACATGTTCATTGATTTAATATATTAAAAAATAGTAACATGATCACATTATTATTTTTACAATAACATGATTGTGTTATCTATTCACATGACTGCATTATACATTAACATGATCACATTATGAATCATTAATTATTGAACCATAATTTAAATAATGTGATTGCATTAATTAAATAATGTTATCACATTGTTTATTAACATGATCATGTTACCTAAAATGTCCATGGAATTAATCCCCAACTCCATTAACTTGCCTAGTTTTGAGAAAAATTTCCATTAGTACACCACAAAATTTAGTTGGGACATAATTGTAGGTGAGCTTTACTCCTATAGTGCTACCATTTACGCATACTCTCCCATGAAGACCCTTATTAGAGAGACCCCTATGTTAGATATATGTTTTAGATTCTATAGGGCATCCCTCTACCCCTTTAATTTTAATATTAGTATTATTGAGTTTATAAGGTTATTTACATAGCGCACCCATGTTAGGTACAAAATATTCTACCAAATGGGTCCCTAAGACCCCTAAAATTCACAAGACACCCCAATCAACTTTGTGGATTCCTAGCACCACTTGACAAGCAATCCAAACTATATATCACTTAGTAGTAGAGGTTATGGAACCTTAGTTACCTTTTTATATAACACAAAAAATTATTCTTTCTTTATTTGACATAGGCCACATTGATAATGAGTTTCCCATGAGACTCATCGGTTAGTATGTTCCTCCCTTATTATACATAGTCTCACTCACTCTTGTTCCTTATATATAGTTTCATTTTCAAGTTAATTGTACATATCATATATCCAAAAAATACAAAAATAATATAATATGACAAAACACAAAAATATCTAAATATTTAGTAATAAAATATAAATTATAGATTATATGCATTGCCATGTTTACACTTCTTATACTTTCTAGGTATTGCATATGCTAGTTATCTTAGTGTATTAAGTTATTATATACATGCTTAATTTATTCTTTTCAAGTGTTCATAGATACTTATAGGACCTAGATCCACTACATAGATCCATATTTATTATTATCTACCCACTGGGATCATATACATAGATACATGAGTTCTTCATTTGATACATTTTCTCATTTGGGGGCATCCTATACATAGTTTTGATTGCCAAGTTACACCTTTCTAAAATCTACATCAAAAATTTAGCACTGTTATATCTTGATATTGATCATCTTACACCTACTCAAATTCATTGCTTATTACTACTACTCTATACTCAACCTATGTACATCTTAGCTTTGATACATATTTATAACACATGTTCATTCACACTTTCATTTCTAGAGTTCTTAGTTTAGACTTAATTATGTCTATATGATTCTTCTATCAGAAGGCATTTGAATATACCATTACTCTATGGCTCTAAACCACTTCTTTTTATTATATGTATACTTGGAATATGTGCCCATTTCCTTATGTGTACCATTCTAATTATGTATACAAACATTTAAATATGTATTTGTATGGTTTCTAAGCCAACTTACTTGTTGTTTATGTATGTCTACATTTGAACATGTCCTTGTATGTGTTTCTTTCTTAGATTTAGTAACATGTACCCATGTCCTCTGTATTTTGGCCCCTTGGTCTACTTTGTATGCCTCATGTATGTTGTATGTATGTTTTATTGTATGCATCATGGCCATGATACTTTTTTAATGCATATTAAACATTCCAATTTTAGATTTCATAAGAGACCTCATTTATCACCCCTTCCTACTTGGGTGTCATGATGGACATCATGTCCCATCCCCCTAGGTAGCTACTCAGTTATTACTCATTTATTATTTATATACATTATTATATCTATATTGGTAGCCTTACGAATTTTAGATCTAACATAAATCATACACTACAAACTTATGCTTAGATTATCTTATATTTTTATGTTATGTGTGCACATTATATTGGTTTATTACACATTTGTCATATATGTTTTATTCAACACACATTTTATAGAATTTCTTCTTTTAATTCTAGTTCTTACATAGGTTAAATATTTCCACTCAAAATAGGAGGCATTCACAAGGGTTTGTCAGAGAAATTAGGCTATTTAAATGCACTCAGAGTAAAAATTTTAGCACATAGGCACAAAATATAGAAATCAATTTTATGAAAACACAATGGGAAACATAACACAAAGTCCAATTCTAGTTGCATAAAAATCAAAATATTTAGAATTTAGCACCCAAATTGGGTCACTATCACCCCCATTTCTAATAGCTAAGATATGGAACTACTATCTAATAACCTCAATTTCAAAAAAATCTAGATTGGCCAAAAAAGTAAAGCAGGTATAATCTAGGTTTACATAGGTTTAGATATAGAATATAAGTTTTGGCTTAGTTTAGGGTTGATTCATACCAATTTTCTTAGATTAGGGGCATCATGAATAGTGTGATCATTACTATTTCAATTTCAAAGACTCATATACAAATTATTATAATTAAATTTAGATTCCATATACTTAAATATCAAATTTTAGAGTATGTGTGTGGCACATTATTTTTGTATGCTCACTTATACACCTATTGGTCATATGATATGACAAATTCTATGTCATTCTATACATTTTACACATTAGACATTATGTTCCAAGTTACATGCCATATTGATGCCTTAGTCCATATATAATGGTTGGCATTCTTGAGTGGCCTAAAGATACCTAATATTTTCGAGTAGCCCAGAGTTGTTTTACATTGCAAAGTTCCCAAGTGGCTTAAAATCTAACATATATAATTTTAATTATAGTTACACATATTCAGTTACATCACAAAAGTTTAGTCTCATATGCATCTACTAAAGATGGGTATTTAATGATGGATTCATATCTACTTAAGTTCTTGAGCCACCTATATGAGAGGGTTAGACACACCATCAATCCAATCTAATTTATTCATAGGTCATGGTCCAAAAATTACGTATGGTTGATGATGGTTTCAAAATTATATTTATTTATTAATCCACCCACACAAGGGGGTTTGATCAAGTTATTAGCTCAATCCAATTTATTCATCAATTAATCACTATCTACATGAACACATATAGGTTGTCACCAAGTTTATACATTGGTTTGTGCACCCAATGAGGTGTATTCATTCATTTCCTCTCTCTTATCCCTTTACTTAGTTTTGTCTTTTAACTTTGATATCTCTCAACTAAATAAGGATCTATATACGTTTAATTTTTAGGACACACAATGGAGCATGCCTTACATACTCAAATTCAGATTCATAGACTTCACATCTTAGGTAAGTCTAGGTACACTTATTTTTCCTTTATCCTATTAATTTCATTTTCTTGAATTTCAATAATATGGGGGGGGGGGGGGGGGGGGGTGTGGGTGTGGCGGGGGTGGGGGTAATTTTAATCATCTAAAAATAACACATGAGTGTTAAGAGTGTTACTTGAGACCACCCATCCCTAGCGTAGCCCTAGACCTATATTAAGGCCTACTTAGACACTTATACAACCTTCATGTAGAACACATGCATCCCTAAACATACCTAAATAAATTCCAAACCCTCACTCTACCACCTAGACACTAGTTTCTTAATTTGGACAAGAGCGCGCTATGGCACTAGTGCCCCAGTTTAGAAGTTATTGTCCTTCTCTTGCCTTTTTTACCAACATATATCATTTAAAATGAGTAACCACTTAAGGTCAGATTAGACCTTCTTTAATACCCTCAAGATCACTATAACAATATATATAAATGAATTTTATCCCTTTATCCACCTATTGGAAATTAGATGCAAATTTCACAAATAAACTTAAAACAAGTTATGCATAATCAAGGTTATCAATCCTTATTTTTCCCTACTTATACATACAACCATATATAGCATTTGTCATCTCATATTACTCAAATTTATAGTCTCAATAACATTGAAATCACTCAAAATGTAATTAATACTAGCTTCACTTTCACATTTGTACCAACACTTAGGTTGGTAAAAATAAATTGGGCTTGATCCCTCTTTGGAGTATTAGTATGTAGTAAACTCTCATCATAGTGGGCTATTAAGGATGCCCATATTACCTGAATAATATAACACTTTACTAATTATGCCAACTAAATGCCCCAATAACATGGAGGTTTAGGGTTTTCATACAAAATCATTTAAAATATAGGTCAATTATAGGGAATTATAACACATACACATAGGAATGGGCTTGGTAGACTCAGACAAAATTGCACCTAGAAGCTTAGAATAGATCTGCATATAGGAAACTAACACCAAAATAAGGACACTAGATCCACAAGGTACTATTAGCTAGTAAGGGTTTTGACACTTGGATCATGTATGTGATACTCAGATTGGCCCCTATCCTAGTTTTTAGCCTCCAAATCTCCCATCTCATTAAATTTATAGCTAAGTACTTGTTTACATTATTTATTTTTATTTTTATAAAGATAAAAATAAGTCAATTCTATTACAAATTAGAGTTTGCATTTATTTCATATTTCTACCCTTATTTACCATATTCATACCTTTAATAATCTAGGGATTACACTCCATAAACCCTAAAAATTTAAATCATGTATTAATATTTAAAATGATTTCATTATTAAAAAATCATTAAAGAGTAGGCCTTACATTCTAAATGTATCAAATGATCTTATTAAATATCATAGAGTGGGTATCCCACTATAAAATGTTTCTTACATTCATGGTCCATTCATTTAAAATATAAAATTTAATTAAGTCATAACACCTATAGGAAAAAATATTTCCATTTACAAGGAATCACATTTAGAGAGGTAATTTTTAAATTTTTATATTTGTAAATTTTAAGTGCCACTTATTTTGTCTCCACTAAGACTTGTTAAATATTTAGATATCATGCATATTGTATTACTACAATCTCATCCCAATCCATTGATTTAGTGTGGTTTCCCACTAGTTTTCCTCCATTCTAATTTGTGTGAATCCTTTAAAATAAGTGCATCTTAGAAAAGCTCTTAAATTAATAGGTAGACACACAGTTCTTCTAAATGAATTCATCACGATAAATTTATTAGAGTTGATGGTCACCCTCTCTAAAATATAATTATGGCATGCATAATATAAAAAATAATGCTACTCATCTTATTTTCACTATAACTAAAAATCTTTACATGTAATTTTGAATTGCTTTGTTGTTATATATAGGTTTTTTTTAAATGAATCCAATCAAGTGTAAACAGTGTATCATTTACATGTTCAATGGAAAATAAGAACCTTTTCCTAGAGTAATAATAATATTACTAAACTATTTTTAAGTCTAATTAAATCATGAGATTCATGTTTTTAGAGTGGGTGGTCACCCACTCTAAAATAGAACCATGGTAGGAAGACTAATAAAAATAATGATACTCATCCTGAATTTTGAACCATAATAGAAAATATAAATTATAGTTTATGTTGAATTACTTTGTTTTTATATCTAAGGTTTTTAAAAAAGAATCAAATCCATCCAAGTGTAAAATAGTGTCATGTCATTTACATGTTCAATGGAAAATGAGAACCATTTCTTAGAATAAAAACATGCCAAGGTTACTCATCTTATTTTCACATGTAATTAAATCTTGAGATTCATGTTCCTATAGTGGGTAGCCACCCACTCTAAAATATATGCTTGGTAGGGATACTAGTAAAAACATTGCTACTCATCCTAAATTTTGTGAAATGATAAAAAATCTAAATTACATGTTATGTTAAATTACTTTGTTCTTATATCAAGGTTTTCTAATAAAAATGAATCCAACCAAGTGAAAAGAGTGCCACATCATTGACATGTTCAATGGAAAATGAGAACCATTTCCCATAGTAACAACAAGGTTACTCATCATATTTGCAAGTCTAAGTGAGTCTTAAGATTCATGTTCTTAGAGTGGGAGACCACCCATTATGAAATAAACCCATGGTATGGATACTAGTAAAAACAATGCTACTCATCCTAAATTTAGAAATATAAGAGAAAAAGTAAATTACATGTTATGTTGAATTAATTTATTCTATTTTAACATTTTTTTCAAAATAAGAGATAATTTTAATCAAATAAGGAATAATCTACTCAAAAAATCATTCTAATTAAATAATTTAGATTAAAAGCTTAACTTGATATAGTGTTTAATTATACAAATTTACTAAGTATACAGAGTATGATGTTAATTAGTAATTTACATGTTTAAACACAAAAAAATATAGAACTTGGTTTTTTATATTATGTGTAGATAGGTCTGACTGATACAGTGTGGAAAAAGATAGGATGATTTTATGCATTGATTCATTAGACTGTAAAATAACTCTCTATTCACAAGGACAATACCATTAAAATAGAGACACAAGCATTAATGTTTATATTCTGAAACCTATGATTCTATCCAAAGTGAAGTACAACTCCTTTTTTATAAATTATTCCTACACTTGTTAGGGTTCTCTATTACCTTACAAATTATTTGCTCAAATCATGTGCACAAGTTTTAGATGTCATATTTTTCATAAAAACCCTAAATTATCTAATTAGGGAGTGTCACCTTGAAAAAATGGGGTTATTGGGCTCAAATGAAATAAATATGACCTCAAATACCCCTTTATCAATCAAGGCTACCTACATATCTATATACTCTAAAGAGGTCCTAAAAAAATGTAGTTCTCCCCTTATGTGGACTTGTGTGAGAACAATGGTGTAATATTCTATATGCAAGTACATGTAGTGATATATCTTGAAACTTGACAAATACTAATATTTAGATATTATTTGAATGATTTATGTGTAATAATATTGATCTTATGACTGATTTGGAAATAACAAAGAATAGGGCAATAAAACTCAGTTGGAAAAATGTTTTAGTGAACTTGATAGGTGTTTAATTGGTAATTTCTAGATGAATAATGAGTGGGATTTGTTTATTATTAATACCACACATTTTTAAAATGATCTCATATAGGGTTAATAAATAAAATTAGGTTGACCCATACATATCGAAATAGTTTCAAATTTAAAACTTTGTACGGTACAGACACTAGTGTCAGATATGGGACACTAGTATCAATGCTAGTGTCCTAGTATGAATGGTAGTGTCCTAGAGAATAAATAAATGTTTAAGACATACAAATGATACTAAAGGATATATATCAAGTTTTAAGTATATTTCAAACTATAGGTGATCTCAATAATCATAATATTAGGGTTAGACCATAAAATAATCATTTGGGCACAATGAGATGAAAACCAAAATCCCTTTACTACATATAAATTCATGTACTAAAGGGTAAATCATTGAGTAAAAATTTTCAAGTGTACAATACTAGTTTATCATGTAAAATAAAAAAAATAGCATCTACATTTCCACACCCTCCTTTTAATATAATAATGCATAAGGATGAAATTACTTGTTAAAGGAAATAAGTTTGTATCATGGTGTGTACAACATGCCTTGGTTTGAATTGAGCACAATTTGAATTTATTGTATGTTCATGACCTACAACCAATAAAATGTTATAAGTGTAATAGCGCATATAATCTAAAAATTGAAATAATTGAAATTTATTGAAAGAAAAGAAAGCAAGGAAGGAGTACACTTGTGTCTCATTGAAAATATGTTTCCCCTTGGTATTTTACTTTGTTAATTATGTTTCTTAGCTAAAACATTGGAGATAGGTTCAAAAATAAACCTTAGATATGGGAATATGGAAATTGAAGGGTGATCATTGCCCCAATATAATGTAAGGATGAGTTATGCCATGATATCAAGATCATTTAATCTTAATTACACAACCCAAATCTCAAAATAATATATTTAATATATAAAATCTTTCCCAATTCAAATGGTGTAACCATAACAATCTAAAAAATATAAGTACCTCCAAGGCCATAAAGGCATAGAATCTTGATTTTACTACTTAAGGGAGACAACTGTTACAGTAGATAAAAACCCAATCAATGATTATTGGCAAGGTTGGTGTATGAATATTGATATAATTTGAATAATGTGTCTCTAATTTGGTGCATTTACATGTAATATGCACTTATAATTTATCTTAACCTAAATTATATATCAAAATGTTACCTCTTATCTATAAATTTAATCTATTGTGTTACAAATCTAAAAAATCTACGTCTTAAATATATTAAAATTGGGGTCAAATATATAAGATTTTGTCATAATTGTATATTTTAATCATATAAATTGTATCAAATTCTTTGAATTTAGCTAATTATATGTATGTGGACTTGCATCTCTATGACATGCCCCCACTAATATGACCCCATTTTGAGTTGAGGTAATGTAACATGATAGTCACCTTATCGTAAAAGGATAAGACAACCATGTTATATCTTAATGAGTTATAGTACAAAAGTACATAGTGGTATCATGTATAGGTAGATGTATAAATTAATATCATAGTATAAAATCAAAAAAAGCTCTAAGATGCATGATTTGGATCACGGTAACATCTATAATTAATAATATCAGCAAATAATAAATCACACATGCAACAACATTCAATGTCGCAAAAATGGAGGTCTAAGGAGGCTAAAAATAATGGGCATGTTCAAATGTCACACACTCAAAAGAAAGGACGTGTTTGAATGTTGACACACCAAATAAATAACACTAAGGGCACTTAGGCCAAAAAATAAGGAACATGTTAAAATTTTCCACAATAAAGGCAAGGAATCAAACAAGAAGTACCCTCAACTAATCCATGTGATAAGATGAAATAAGTGAAATACATGAAACTAGCATAAGCATGTCATATTATTCCCATCTCCCATCTCATTAAATTTCTAGCTAAGTACTTGTTTAAATTATTTATTTTTATTTTTATAAAGATAAAAATAAGTCAATTCTATTACCATACTCATACCTCTAATAATCTAGGGATTACACTTCATAAACCCTAAAAAGTAAAATCATGTATTAATATTTAAAATGATTTCATTATTAAAAAATCATTAAAGAGTAGGCCTTATATTCTAAATGTATCAAACTATCGTATTAAATATCATAGAGTGGGTATCCCACTATAAAAGAATTCTTACAATCATGGTCCATTCATTTAAAATATAAATTTTAATTAAGTCATAACACCCATAGGAATAAATATTTCCATTTACAAGGAATCACATTTAGAGAGGCAAACTATCATTTTTAAATTTTTATATTTGTAAATTTTAAGTGCCACTTATTTTGTTTCCGCTAATACTTGTTAAATATTTATATATCATGTATATTGTATTACTACAATCTCATCCCAATCCATTGATTTAGTGTGGCTACCCACTAGTTTACCTCAATTCTAATTTGTGTGAATCCTTTAAAATAAGTGCATCTTAGAAAAGCTCTTAAAGTAACAGGTACAAACACACTTCTTCTAAATGAATTCATCATGATAAATTTATTAGAATTGATGGTCACCCTCTCTAAAATATAAATATGGCATGGATACTATAAAAAATAATGTTACTCATCTTATTTTCACTATAACTAAAAATCTTTACATGTAATTTTCAATTTCTTTGTTGTTATATATAGGTTTTTTTTAAATGAATCCAATCAAGTGTAAATAGTGTATCATTTACATGTTCAATGGAAAATAAGAACCTTTTCCTAGAGTAATAATAAGATTACTAAACTATTTTTAAGTCTAATTAAATCATGAGATTCATGTTTTTAGAGTGGGTGGTCACCCACTCTAAAATAGAACCATGGTAGGAATACTAATAAAAATAATGATACTCATCCTGAATTTTGAACCATAATAGAAAATATAAATTATAGTTTATGTTGAATTACCTTGTTTTTATATCTAAGTTTTATAAAAAAGAATCAAATCCATCCAAGTGTAAAATAGTGTCATGTCATTGACATGTTCAATGGAAAATGAGAACCATTTCTTAGAATAAAAACATGCCAAGGTTACTCATCTTATTTTCACATGTAATTAAATCTTGAGATTCATGTTCCTATAGTGGGTAGCCACCCACTCTAAAATATATGCTTGGTAGGGATACTAGTAAAAACATTGCTAATCCTGAATTTTGTAAAATGCGATAAGTGTAATAGTGCATATAATCTAAAAATTGAAATAATTGAAATTTATTGAAAGAAAAGAAAGGAAGGAAGGAGTACACTTCTGTCTCATTGAAAATATGTTGCCCCTTGGTATTTTACTTTGTTAATGATGTTTCTTAGCTAAAACATTGGAGATAGGTTCAAAAATAAACCTTAGATATGTGAATATGGAAATTGAAGGGTGATCATTGCCTTAATCTAATTTAAAGATGAGTTATTCCATGACATCAAGATCATTTAATATTAATTACACAACCCAAATTTCAAAATAATATATCTAATATATAACATCTTTCCCAATTCACATGGTGTAACTATATCAATCTAAAAAATATAAGTACCTCCAAGGCCATAAAAGCATAGAATCTTGATTTTACTACTTAAGGGAGACAACTGTTGCAGTAGATAAAAACCCAATCAATGATTATTGGTAAGGTTGGTGTATGAATATTGATATAATTTGAATAATGTGTCTCTAATTTGGTGCATTTACATGGCATATGAACTTATAATTTATCTTAATCTAAATTATATATCAAAATGTTACCTCTTATCTATAAATTTTATCTATTGTGTTACAAATCTAAAAAATCTACATCTTAAATATATTAAAATTGGTGTCAAATATATAATATTTTGTCATAATTGTATATTTTAATCATATAAATTGTATCAAATTCTTTGAATTTAGCTAATTGTATGTATGTGGACTTGCATCTCTATGACATGCCCCCACTAATATGACCCCATTTTGAGTTGAGGTAATGTAACATGATAGTCACCTTATCTTAAAAGGATAAGACAACCATGTTATATCTTTATGAGTTATAGTACAAAAGTATATAGTGGTATCATGTATAGGTAGATGTATAAATTAATATCATAGTATAAAATCAAAAAAAGCTCTAAGATGCATGATTTGGATCACGGCAACATCTATAATTAATAATATCAGCAAATAATAAATCACACATGCAACAACATTCAATGTCGCAAAAATGGAGGTCTAAAGAGGCTAAAAATAATGGGCATGTTCAAATGTCACACACTCAAAAGAAAGGACGTGTTTAAATGTTGACACACCAAATAAATAACACTAAGGGCACTTAGGCCAAAAAATAAGGAACATGTTAAAATTTTCCACAATAAAGGCAAGGAATCAAACAAGAAGTACCCTCAACTAATCCATGTGATAAGATGAAATAAGTGAAATACATGAAACTAGCATAAACATGTCATATTATTCCCTGCATACATGTGTTAGCAAAATTTCCTATAAAGTAACATATTGAATACACTATGTAATATAGTATAATAAGTATAGGCATGTGTAAGTGTTAGTATATATGCTCAACATGATAATGTAAAGTGTTCATAAAATAATAGAACATGTGTGAATCATGATCAATAGAAGCAAAATGCCCCCAATTTAGCCTATCATGGGGGTAGAGGAAAGGTCCAACATATGCATTCTCATGTATCATGGATCTAGTGTATGCTTGTATCACACTCAATTACCCATGAAACATATGTTTTTAAGAAATTGTATAATATCTAATAACATAAATTAAACAATATATACAAAATCTAGTAAACGTGTGAAATCTAAATATTTTTGAGTTTTGGTTTTATTTGAATGTTTTTTTATTTTATCAATTATTTGATTTTTAATATTTTTTATTTGATTGTTGACATTGTTGAATTAAATCATCCTCTTATGCATTGAATATTTTAGATTCATATAGCTAAATAACATATTATGCTTCTTTGCTTATTGGTTAGTTTGTATCATAATCATGTGGTATGTTATTAATTGTCCTTTATGATAAAATGTAATTTTTTGATGATTAGGTATATTGTGTCCTTCGTTTGGTATAACCAAAATTTTCTCAATGTAAATTTTTGTTGATACACATGAGACATGATCCATATCTTTATAAGGACAACCTAGGGTCCACAAGAAATTGGTAATATGATGTATCCCAAAGAGTCCTTCTAATGTCCCTTATGATGTAAGTCTTTGATGTTATATCCCATTTGTAAAAATATTATCACATTAAAATGATTTCCTTTTGTGTATAATCGATATGATTATGTTGAAAATAATCTCTTTTCATGATTAATGTAATTGTTAAATAATTTTGGAGAGAATAATATTTACTTTCTAAATTTGTTGGTGATGCTTTTTGAATTTCCATAATAGCAAGAATTTTTTAATTTTATATTATGTCAATGATACCCTCATATTTTTACCTTTATATTTGTTAACATAATGTAGTACAGTTCTATGTATCATGTCTTGTAATTCATTGATTAGTACAGAAGTATTTTCCTTCATTATTTACAAGATGTGTTATTGTTTAACGTCTAGTAATCGGTAATGTAATAATGTTTTTATGTAATAACATCAAAAAAAATGTTGACATTGTTAGTTTCCAAAATTGCACATAAGCAATTAGGTCCTTGTCAAGTGAAAAAGCCTAAGTCCTTAGCCCAAGTCATGTTTTCAAGTGTTCCTTCAAAGGTCAAGTTCTTTGATCTTTGACTAAGTGTTAATCTAGGCTTTATTTAATGTGTTTTAAGCCTTAAGGTCTTTGGGTTTGTTTTTGAGACATTTTTCTCAATATAAATATGAATTTTGGCTTTTTGTTCATTTAAAAATCCCAAAGACTTATTTTTGTCAGGCAAAATTGTTAATGACAAAAAACTCGATAAAGTCTATATGTTCCAAGTAAAACACATTTCCCTATTTATTTCAATCACATTGCCCATGTAAAATATCTGAAATATCATTTTGTGTTTCTATAATCTCCAAAGGGTCATTTATTTTAGGCACTTTTCCCTTGAAATTTTTCTAAAGTGTCATTTTACCTTTGTAAAATCTTTGAAGGGTCATTTCTTTTAGGCATTTTTCACTTGAAATTTTTTTGAAGGGCACTTTCAAAATATATGGACACTTTCAATAACTTTAAAGGGCACTTACCCTTTAGGAAAAATGCACAAGTCCTTTCTTTTGATGAAAGTGTAAAGCCCATTTCTATCAGACATTTTGTTTGCTACAAAAATTCTGAAAGAATTGCATTATGTTGCGAAAAGGTCAAGTCCTTATTTGTTTCAAACTTTTTTTCTATGTAAAAAAATTTGAAGGGCACTTACCCTTTGGTAACTTTTCCCACATAAAAATCCCAACAAAATTCGTTTATTTTGATGAAATTGTTAAGTCCAAAAGGCTTATTTCTTTTGAACATTTTGTCCATGGCAAAAAGCTGTAAGGGCACTTACCCTTCAGGGATTTTTCTTGTGGAAAAAAACCCAACAAAAGTCATTCCTTCACAAAAGTTTAAGCTCAATTTCTTCATAGAAAATGCTAAGTTCAATTTATGTGAGGAAATTATTTCAGATAAAGTGTTTGAAACAATTATCCCAATGAAGACAAAAGGCTGAAGACTCAATTTTTATGTGGAAAGTGCAAAAGTTAATTTCTTTGGGGAAATTATTTTGGATAAAATGTTTTAAATAATTCTCCCAATAAATAGAGGGCTTGAGAGCAAAATTGCCAAAGACAAATTCCCACAACAATAGTTGCAAGATAATTTTGTTGAAGATAGAAAATTTGAAGATAAAAGGTTTGAGAAAATTCTTTTGAATACCAAAGGGCTGATGAAAGTAAGAATTCCAAAGACAAAGACCTAGACCAAATTTATATGGAACAAAGTCCCCAAAGAAAATTTTGAATTGAAAGTATGACGGTCTTGTGGACATCTTTTGATGGGCACATGGACATCAACTTTAAGCCACAAAAATTAGCTATTTGGGTTAAAATTTTCCAATATATTCATGAAATAATCAATTTTAGGCCCTATGAAATAGTCATTTGAGTTCAAATGGAGGCAAATCCAATGGTGTACATTAAAGTAAAGTAGGATGATCAGACAGTGCATGATCAAAGTTTAATAGTCAAAGAAATCCAGGATGATCAAGACGGTGATTAGTGTCATCATCATAAAACACTGTAAAAAATATAATGGAGCATTAAGAAAAGGACTAAGCCCTATGTATATAAAATTGATGGTTTGTGCTTGATCTATGCTAGTGAGATCAATAGTGCATATTGATAGTGGACTATTCAAAGAAGCTCCAAGAAAATACAAGACCAGCACATGGTGAGAACATGTTAGCCTAACAGATATGACATATAAGGGTTCATAAATCCCATGGGCCTACCAAGTGGCATGAGATTGGGGCTAAATATAGATAGCAACCAACAATGCTTGGTCTTTCAGATCAATATTGATGGCCTGAGTGAGAGATGACTCATCAAAGGTATCGTAGCCTATAAGAAAGTAACATGTGTCTAATAGGAGAAAATTTTCACATTTGAAGATAAGAAACTATGTGATATAGTGAATGACACAATGGCATGTACTTCATATTCAAAAGTTCTACGTAGAGTATTTTGTGGAAGATTTCACCATTGATAGGCAAATTGACTAGGTAAGTCTCAAATGAATCATGAGAGCTCTATAAGAAGTTTAAAGGAAATTACAAAGGATGATTTGAAAATGCATAAATACCATTTACAACTATAGAACAAATATATTACATGCTTGTAGTATGTATAGAATATAAAGGGGTTTATGTTCATATAATTAATGACTTATATGTAGATCTTGAGTAAAGCCTATATGATAAAGAGTTTTAAAAGGGTGATAAGTATGTGTTCAGTGCATTATAATCCAATGTGTCTTTATTAACCCCTTGTGTTCTCATTTGAATACCTTAATAGGAAACTTCCCAGGGGGACTATAAGTGTTAGTTGCAACTTGGCAATTCATAGATGTATAAGTGGGGCCAAAATTTTCCCCAATAGATCAAGGTGGGGATAATGAATTTATGCATTAAAAATCAAATTTGTAAAAAATGATAGATGTATTAAAAATGGAAAAAATTCTAAAGGGACAAAAGAGCAAAAAGGTCAAATATGTGAAAAAGTAGATTGGAGTCAAAAGGGTAAGATGTTATTTTTACCTAAGTTTGGCATTTTTCATCTACTTTGTTATCTAAGATCCTCCATGAGAAAGGTATTATAGGTTTGTAAGATCACTATTCACCACTTCTAAGAATATCTTTTGGTATCCATGAATCAATAATATTTTCTAGTCATCATTGCCAAAGTAGGTTGTTCCATGGTGTGCATAAAGGAAGGGCAGTTGTCTAGAAGATTCTAGATTTTCCATTGGCTAGTATAAAATCATCTCCAAGTAGTTTCACATAATAACAATACTTGTTTGGTTCCTCAAATTAATATCTTCCTTCTAGCTCATGTGAAAGGTGTTTAGCCACAAGATATAATTATATGCTACAAATCTTCATCATTCCTTGTAGAGGTAGTTAGAATAATGATTTTTATTGCAAATGGATGAAGATATCAAGCATGACAAAGGGAATATTTCATCTAGAAGCATCTTAGAAGACCTAAAAGTTTATTTTACAATTTTGAAAGTTATGATCCATAGTTTTAGATTTAAAATTTTATAAATAGCGGTGTTTTCCTCTATTATAAGGTTATTGGTCATTATTTTAGGTGTTCCTTTCCTCCATGTCTAGGTTATGAAAAAAAATGGGATCAATTATTGTGTGTATATCTTATCTCTTTGCTAAGGTGGTTATATTTTTATAGCCATTGGCAAACTTTGAGAGCATGTTTATATATCTCCCTTATCAAAATAGATAAATCACCATGCTTGTCCCCTTGGCAGCATTTGGAACAATTGATGTGTGTAAAGTTTCTTTTTTAAAGATTAATGATTTTTTTATGGTTTTTTACTCTTTCTTATCAATGAAGTACAATAATATGTCTTACAAGTCTTACTGATTAGATATTTTATTTTATGTTCACTAATGGTTTTCATCTTGAGAATATATCTAGGTTGTAAATCCCTTTCTACAGTTTAAATTTGAAAATGTGTTATTAAATGACCTTATAGGGCACCCTAGGTCTACAGATTTTATAGGAAAAAGTTTCTTGGAAGTTTAGTTGTAGTGTATGCTCTAGGATTTTAGGGACCATTTAGTATTTCACATTATCTTGTATTTGAGTATTTTATACATTTTTTGCTAAGGATAATGTTATGAACATTGTAAGAGACCCTAATGTTTGAAATAAGCCAGCAATACACTACCTTCCATTTTATATAATCATCTAACTATCCTATGTCTTCCCACCTTGCATATAATACATCCTTTGAATTTTATTAGTATTATTTTCCCTATAAATTCATAATATCTTGCTTACCTATCATATATTTTCATTTTGGGATTTTCATCCTAATTTTTTAGTTTTCCATTCCACCTATATTTTGAAGATTTTTTAGAATAAAAGTTGCAGTCATATACATATCTATCTTCATTAGTTTCAGTGTGACCTAGTGCATTTGTGCATTCCTTGTGACAACCCTTCCTGGGTGGAGTGTCAAATTTTGGTTGTGCCCTGGTCACATCTATGTTTTTTTTTGCAAATAATCCCCATGAAGGTTGAATTGAATAATCTCTCTATGTGAGTAAGCTACCCCTTAGGTCTTCTCACCTTGGTTTAGGCAAAGTTAGAAGTATCATGGATCTGACCATACCCTGTGTAGGTGCTTCTTAATCATTTTATACATTCAGTCTAATATTGATGAAAAACCCTTCCCTGAATACAATGACATTCTAGTATTTTTTCATCTTTTCTTGCCATTTTTTTCAAGTGTGCAAGGCTGAGTGTACAAAGTATAAAATTGAGAACCAACAGATGGCATACCCTATTGTGGCATAATATGGATTGACTATGAAGCATAGTTATCTAATAGTGATTCTTTATTAGCTACTTTATGAAAACACTCTATATAAGAAGTTAGAATGTAATTTATTTATCCTTGATCGTCTTTTAGCAAATTGGTTTTATTATGTACATTTTGCACACAATTTAATTCTTTATTTTTATGTGCTATCTTACTTATATATTTGTGTGTATCTAGATATGATCTATTAAAATAAATGAAATGATTATGTAAATTTATTTACTTAACTGGAGAAAGAAGACATTTTCTAAAGATGAATTGTAGTTCCAAATCTAAAGGTTAAAATGTTAAAGAATATGATGCATTATTAAATCAAATAACATAATATCAAATAGACTCATTATAATGTTACTTTAAACTTTTTAAATATTCAAAAGTTAATTTAGGTTGAAAAGATATTGAAAATTAAGAGGAAAAGTTTCTTCAATTACCTAAAAGTGGATAGGGAACCATTGGGAAGGATATATAATGAATTCCAAAATTATCAAGTTAGACTCCTATGTAAATATTTTAAAAATAAACATCCATATTTATCCCAAATACAAAAAGAATGCACATATTTAATTACATGGTTGGAAGGGTGTTCATTACCAAAAAAAAATCAAAACATTGGTATAATGAAATATTCTACATAAGAATACTCAAATAAACATTTTTCAAGAGGTTGGTCTTTGACAAGTTATTTTTAATATTAACAATACATGGTAACGTTTTAAAGTTGAGAATTGTAAATTGACATTGGATATCTCATATGGTACTCTTCACAGATATAAGGTGACCAATTGTAATTTTTGTGGATTTAAAATATGTATCTAAGAGTTGTATTTTTTCCTTTTTTTGAAGTCAAGGAATGACATATGAATCTTAATTATTAGATTTGTAAAACAAGGGAACTTTAATTGTTTGTAACTCTTTTCATGAAGAAACATTCACATCATTTGATTTTTTTAAAGAATACATGATATATTTGTGAACTTGGAAAAAATTTATATGATTACATAAAGGAATATTAGGATCAATAATATATAATTATGTTAGGTTTGATGGAGGAGGAACATGTTGACTCTCTCCTTAATTAGATGACCTACTGTGTTCGTTAATAGTTTCATGGACTATGGTATCTAATATAATCCATGTGATAATAATGGGAGTGGTATGATAACTATTAGAAACATTAGGTGTGGATGGGGAAATGAAAGTTTTCAAACATGCCTCTTATTGTCCACTCTATTTTGGTAATCCTTCTAAGTTGATATTTTAATAATGTTAATTTGACATTTTGGATTTCTTTTGCTCAATATCAATGGAATGGAAAATAGATTTCTCTTATTTCTCATAGGTTTTTATTTATTTGAAAAATGGGTTCATGGAATAATTTTTCTTGTTATCCTTGGTATGTACATCATGTTGATCTAGATTATAATAAAACATTAAATAGAAAAACATACAAAATGATAATCTAAATAAGTGATAAGCTTAGAGAAATCTATGGTTAAAAAAATAAGACTCAAAGGTCAAGTTCACCAAATGTTTATCAATTTTCATAAATAAGGATTAAATAATAGAGTATCCTAATTTAAATAAAGAGTGAGTTACTCTAAAATTTAGGACAATTAAATAATTTAGATTCACATTATATCTTGATGTAATATTGAATTATAATAATTTTATTAATATAGAAAGTACAATTTCAAACATTAATTTTCATATTTAAACACAAAGAAGAGATAATAATTATCTTTTTTACTAATGTGCAAATAGGTCTGACTAATATAAGTGTGAAAAAAGATAGTTTGATGTTCCACAAGGATTTATCTTAATTTGGAAAATAGCTCTTCAATCACTTAGACAATATCATTGAAATAGGGACACTAGCATCAATGATTATATCCTAAAATTGATGCTTATATATAGAAGTACAATTCATTTTATCTAAATTACACCCATTCCTATTAAGGATCTTTGTATCCTTGTATATTTTTTTAGCTTATGCACACATGTTATGGATGTTAATTTTTTGATCAAAACCTTGGATCCTCTAATTAGGGCATGCCACCATGAAAAAATAGGAGTTAATTATCTCAAGTTAATATTAAATGACATTAAATACCCTTATATCAATTATTATTTCATGCATATCCATATACTCTAAAGAGGGCCTCAAATCAATGTAGTTCTCCCCCTTATGTGGGATTATGTGTAAAAATGGTGTAATATGCTATATGCTAGTGCATTTAATGATCTATCTTGAAACTTGACAAATATTTTTCATGGGTTTTTCTTTGAATAATTTATACTTGTAACAAGACTATTGATATGACTAATTTTAAAATAGGGAAGAAAAGGTAACTAGAACTCAATTGGATAAATGATTTAATGGGCTTGATAGGCGATTACTTGGTAATTACTAGATGAAAAATGAGTTGAATTTTTTTTGTATTTATACTCCACCTTTTGAAAATAAAATCATTGATGTTTAACTAATGTAAATATTCAAACCCATACATATATAAAAATATTCAAATTTGAGCATTTTTAGGGTACAGACACTAGCATCAAACTTGGGACACTAACATTGATTCTAGTGTCTTGTAGATTAGAGAAATATGGAATCTATGCAACTAATAATTAAGGATATATATATCAGGTATTAAGTATAACAAGTACTATAAGTGAACTAGATAATCAAAATGTAAGGGTCAGGCCATAAGATAAGAATTTATGCATAGTGAGATGGAGACTATGATACCTTCAACATCGGTAAACTCATGAACTAAAGGGTTAGGCCCTGAGTGATATTTTTCAAGTATGAAAAAATATTTTATCATTTAAATCTATATTTATCATCTACAATTTTTATATCTAGGTTTTCTAATAAAAAAGAATCCAAAAATGAGAAAATAATGTCATGCCATTAACATGTTCAATGGAAAATTACAATCCTTTCCTAGAGTAACAAGGTTACTCATCCTATTTTAAAATATAAGTAAATCTTGAGTTTTGTTTTCTTAGAGTTGGTGACCACCCACTCTAAAAGAGAACCATAGTAAGAGTACTAGTAAAAACAATTCTACTCATCCTAAATTTTGTAATATGATAGAAAATCTATATTCATGTTTAGTAAGGTAAAGTATGGCCAAACTGACTCCTGATGCATGAGGAAAGATGATAATACCTACATAGTCCCATGGATGATGAATATAACACAAACTTTGGGCCCAATGTAGTTTTGTCATGGTTTAGGGATTGGTTGTAGATAATAATTAGTATCCAAAGGTAGAGTGATATTTTGAGTGGGTTACCCCAAGTCAAAACACCATAAGCTTTGGTGTGGGTGAATGTTTAACAGAGAAGGGTCATCTCCAAAAGGTACAATATTTGGTGAAAGTGGGGATAAGATAAATTCCCCAAAAGTGTAGCACAAAGATAGGTGTTAAAAAAGGGGAAAAGGCAGAGGGCCTAACCGATGACGGTTAGAGGGGTTGATTAGTGATGGTCACCCTATCAACATCAATTAGGGGAAAACCCTAAAAACTCAAAGGTAAAAAGTAAAATGGGGATGTTAGTTTCACAATTTAACTTTGGCTATGGTTGTCTAGGCACATTTGGCATGAATATTATCTGTGACTAGAGGGTGTTGGCTAAAGTGGCAAGATTATGTTGGTGAGTGAATGAGTGTTTGATTATTGCAGTGATAGGGGATAGAGGAGGGCATGTTTGAGTAGTGGGATAAAGACTCTAACCACAAAAATGCTCACAGAATGAGGTATGGTAGCTTTGAATTGATAATTTAGGTAGATTTATTATATGAAATTAAGAATAGAATGTAGTTTGAAAAGGATAGGTGGTCAGGGTAGATATGTAGGAAAAACACTAGGTTTGGAATTATTATAAATAGTCCTGTGTGTAATAAAAATTAGGGGTAAAGCATTGAAAAGTTATATGTGTGTGTGAGGGGTCTAGGGTAGGAAATTGGTAGTGAAAGAGTGTATTGAGAGGGTTTGGGGAGGTCAAGGGTTTGAGCTACACCATCAGTGGTCATGTATAGTGACTGATGATGGTTCACTCAAATTAGTGATGGTTAGGTGGTAGATGAAAAAGGGGCAAGAGTCGATTGGTGATAGTTAGGAAAACCATTGTTGATCTAAAAAAGGGGAGAAAGGGGTTATGAAATGGTGAGAGAATAGGTTTAGGATTTAGGGATTAGTGTGTATGATATAGGGTGTATATTCTAGAAGGTTAAATGTATAGTTGCAGGGTAAGGAGAAGGGGTTAAGGTAGTTGAATAACAATTTTAAAGGTAGAAGGTGGTGTTGAGTGGGCAAAAGAGAGGGGTGGGGGATACTCAGCTTAGGGTGTAAAACTAAGAAAGTGATATTGATTTGATTGGTTTTATATTGCTACACATGTGGATTTAGATAAGGGATTGAGTTATACAGATATTTTTAGATGTTTGGGCTACTATGATAGATGAGGAGTGGTGGCACATGGAGATTGTGGGTTTACGATCTATGCAACATTACCAATAGCTACTATGAGATGCATCCATGATTGTTGCCCTCATCAAGAGATGGGATTTGGTAATGAAAATTTTATAGTTATAGATGGGAGAGATGAGAATCCTAATGGAGGATGTGAATAAGATCACTTGAATACCTATCTAAGGGGATTTTATCTATCATATAGATAGGGAGGACATCCCCTATCACATGGAGTTATTGTACAGTATAAAAATGGACCATATGAGCTAGCATGAGTGTGGTGTGAGCATCGGGCCAATACTCCAGAGGGCACTAGTGGAGAGATGTCTATTGATGATGATGGTGGTGGTGGTGGTGGTGGTGGTGGTGGTGACATGCTTTGCATTGCCATATTTGAGTCATGGGAGATTCTTGTACCTATTTCTAGGGGTACTAGTAGAGATTTTGTTTGGGTGGGCCTCAATTTTGTTAGTCTACATATATAGACAGTTATGGGGGTTCAGAGCACATTATAATTATGGGATCAATATGGGTTTTATACTCTATTTCTAGGCATATGAGCACATTAGGGTATTGAGACCATTGGGTTTACCCATAAATGCTTATGCATATATAGATTATAGAGTGGGTTTCATGTGTTAGAAGAGATTTGGTGCCTTGATAGGGGTGGGTAGAGGAGCACAGGATGTAGAGTGGTTCAGGGATGCCTTGAATAGCTTGGTTTTAGATGGCATAGTCTAGAGGCCATATGTTAGCTAGCCATTATGGGTTGGATACAAGTACTATATTATCTCATTATAGAGCTAGAGATGGATATATGGGTGATGAGATGGTGAGAGCAAGATCATTCATACTAAGTGAGTACAGTGATAGTTTGGGTTGGTACAAGGTATTCCACTACATTCCCCCTTATATAAGAGGGAGGATATAGAGATCTTACTCTTAGAGACATAGTCATAGGATGTTGTTTTAGATTATGAAGAGTAACCAATGAGAGCTATCATGGATGATGTAAGAGTCATTGATGGCTATGCATTATAGTACAAGGCTAGATATGTTACAAATGATTTTGGTTGAGATGATGGAGGTCATGGGCACATGGACATTGATCTAGTAGAGGGACCAATATAGGGTGACCCATAGATAAAAATGGCACTAGTAGTATCTCAAGCCCAAATTTCCACTTTATAGGGATAGGTTGCCAATATTTATGGTTAGCTAGGAGGAGTGGCTATAGAGAGATATCAAGCCCATGCATAGGTTACTACCTTATAAGGATAGGTAACCATTTTATAGGGTCAGATCATCATAGTTACAATAGAGAGGGATTAGCCAAGGGTTACAATTGGTGTGGTTATGCAGGAGAGGGATGCACTAAGGTAGATAGGTAGAGTAGTGATAGTGCCTCCTAGTTTTGTTACATAGGCTTCATATATAGTCTCTCTATAAGAGCTAAGATACTACAAGGGCCTTATAATACAACATTACCCTAATGATTCAAGGTGGGGTGAGTACCAAGTGATATTAGTACATGGGCTAGCACTCATGAAACTAAAAAAGTGGGCTATAGTATCATGTTGATAGGGAGGTATTCTAGGGGGACCTCCATTAGATAAAGGCATAGGTAGAGGTGAAAGTGGGGTGAGTGGTAGTGGTGTCCCAGGACCTTGATATATTTGTGTCTAGATTTTGATATATACATGATTTTTTTTATCATCCTGCATGTCAATGATGTGATATGTATATATGATCAAGATATATGTACATGTCATGTATTTATGATGTATATATAAGTGATTTAGATGATTTATATGATGTATTATTCATAGAGATTCATTGATTATGATTGGTATTGATATTTTTTTTCTTATGGATGTTGATTATAGGAAAGTAAATGTTTTTATATGTTTATAGATATTGTGGAGATGATGATTATTTAATTTATGGATGTTGATATGTGAGTGTTTTATGTGGAAAAATGTGTATTTGATTTTGATCCTAGCCTATGTGTTGATGATGTGAGATGTATATTTGAGAGACATTACAAACTTTGAGATGTATTATTGGTTCATGAGATTTATATGAGATGGATGTGGTTTTATTATGATTTAAGAATTTGTGATGTTACATTGTTAATTTTATGGATGATATATTGTGGTTTTGTTATGCTTTGTATGTTTAGCTTAGTTATGTAATGGGATTTGTTAATATTTTGATTTATGGGCAATTTTCATATGCTAAGAGGATAAAATGTGGTAATTTAGTAAATGTTTGTATTTAATGAAGCAAAATGGTTGGTGTAATGTGATTATGTCATTGTAATTGTTCATGATAAGTTGACCAATTTTGCTAATGTTATGGTATGTACTTGATAAGATTTAATAAAGGAAGTATAGGATTTGGAAAAATGTGAGAAAGGAATTTATGAGAGATAGAGTCCTCATCAATTGAATAAGAGGGATCAAGAAAAATGAATATTGAGTTCATTGACAAGGACCTTTTTAAACCAGAGTTGGATAAGTCTTAAGGAAAATAAGCCTTTCATATGCTTCACAGTAGCATGTTTTTGGTGAAAAGATGCGATCATAAATGCAATGTTACAAGTGAGCTCATAGACCCTTGATTTTAGAGAGGGTATGAAGGGAAAGTAGGTGATAGGTATGGCTGAATAGGAAATGGGTGATATGGTAACCTGATGTGGGTTAGCATGCCCCTTCTATAGGTGATCAAATAACTAGAATAGGCAAGTCCATGTTGTGATATAAGGTGTAGACAGATAAATGTGTGAAGTATATAAATAGCATTTATTGGAAGGCTGATTTTGGTCCCCTTTATGGGATAAATTTGCTTTTGGATTAATTATTTACTTTTATAGGTTAAAGCTAATCGATGTGAGAAGTTTCACGTGATTGGCATGTTTGACAATTTTGACTTAGCCATCCTTTAAGGGAGTGGTCTACCTTTTTGATATATATATATATATATATATATATATATATATATATATATATATATATATATATATATATATATATATATATATATATATCGATAGCCATCCTTCATGAGAGTGGTCTACTAAAATGTTACACTTGTTGATGACCAGATGAAGTGAGAACTCCTTTTTGATGAGGAAAGACTACCTATAATAAGACATCACTAAACCATATTGTTGGTTAGATAAATATGAAGGGTGGACTGCCTAGCATATGCTAGCTCCAAGAAGTGGAAGCTTCCTTGGATGGCTATCAATCCACTCCCCTAATAATAAATGATGCTTATGAAATAAAGGAAAAATAGTTGCATTTTAAATTGACAAGGAAGTAAATTCTTATGCAAAATAAAAATAAAATACCTATCCAATAGAATGATTAAAATGTAGCACAATAGGTCAATACCATGATAAAATGCGTCATAATTTGGTTTTAAAAGTTTGAATAGACTCTATAAATAGGTCAGAAGTGGAAATGGAGTCTATATTGGTGTAAAGGGGGAGAAAATTAACAATATGTTATTTTCTCTGGCAAGTGACCATCAACTATTAGGTCAACCAATGACAGTTGATCTGACTGATGATGGTTAAGTGATGAATGATGGTTGTTGTAATTGGTGATGGTTATAGGAACTAGTGATATTTGCTTATGTGGGTTTGAAAAGATATTGAAGTGGATTTAAAAAGGAATGGTGCATGGGAAAAAGGTTGAGTATGGATTTGGTGGGTGATAAATGGGATGCAGGTGATCTAAATGAGGTAGAAAGGTTAATAATGAAGGAAATTGCTAAAAATAGATAAATGATACTTGTTGGATGCAAAGTGTAAGATACTTAAAACCTAATGAAAATTGGGTCGCATAATAGTAATTTAGCCTTAAAAATTCACATGAATAGAGTGTTGGTTCCAATGAATACTTGCACAAGAGAACAAAAGGGCCTAGATGTAAGTTTTTTGATCCCTAGCTCTTCTAATTGTTCTCATTTTATAATAAGAACTTGCTAAGTGAGGAGGGAAAAATTTGATAAATTGGTCTAGGATAAAGATGTTAATTCAAAGTGATGCTAAGATATATGATTTTCATGAGAAACTTTCCATTTTATGTAATGTTTATATCATACACAGTTGGAAATGGCATTAAAAAAGGCTTGGGAAATCTGATTGGCATAGATTAGGCTAACTAGCACCGATTTGGCTGACCAGTGACAGTCGAGGATCAGGAGATAAATTAAACGGGTCAAGTTTTAAATTTGATAGTATAACAATGATTCAACTAGGTACTTAACTAGGCTGAAGATTGAAGATGGGCCCAGGGTAGCCTGACTTGAAAACTAGTCTAGGTGATGTTTTCGATTGTCTGCATGAAGAAAGACTTCAAGATATCTTCAATAGCTTCGACACTTATATAGAGAAGATAAAAAAAAGGATAAACAATATTTATAGGTTATGTTTTTAGATTAATTTTTTCAATTAGTTGTAAAATACATTCTATAAATTACATTTTTATTTGTAAGATATATTTTAAAGTTGTAAGTTACAAATTCGAACTATCATTTTGATAGCTCTTATCTTTGAGTTGAGAAAGAGCCACTTGTAATTTTCAATTATATTTTTGTTAGGATTTAGTTGTAAAGTGCAAACTTTTAATTCACACTTTTCCTTTTGAAAAAGTTTGAATTTATTATGTTGCAAAAACTCATGTTGTACTTTCCTCTTTGTCAAGTTAAATGACTTAAAAGTTGTAAAAGTCTTCACTTAAAATTAAAAATTAGGTTTTACAAGTTATAACTTGAAATATCCAGAAGAATTCAATTTTACCAAGTAATGGTTCATTTTGGCACCCCATTTCTTTGGAGAGATAACACCAAAGATCTCAAATAACAAATGTTTCAACTAGAATATTCCAATATATTTCTCTACTCCAATACTTGTTGAAGTCCCCAACAATTGCATGCTTCTTTTCCATTATCTACTCCACTAAGGATGTTATTTAAAGCTAAATAAGATGACATTTGCATAGTTTCCTAGATTTTCTTGATCTGTAACTAATCATATAATTTTGTTAACTTCCTCTCTCTCAAGGGAATTATTTTTGTATAAGTATGGGTTCCCTATGTACCCCAAATATATTGTTTTTATTACATAGAATATTCAACCTTTGAAAAATTGATCTACATGTTGTAACCTAGAGAAAGATAATAGATTGAAGTTTTTCCTTCCTTGCGTTGTGTTATATTTGTGTATGTATGGATATTTATTAAATTTTTGAATGTTTAGGTTCTTGTTTCAATCATATAGATTCATTTGTGGCATTAATTCTACCCTTTTGAAGGCTTCTTGATAAATATAAGGAAGTATGTTCCTTATGTGATAAAGACTCAATATTACCTCTGATCTCATATTTGTGCAAGATTATGATTTATTAAACTCATTCTATTAAATATTCAACTATGTTCAAATAAAGCAATCATTAATTTCCACTATACTATTTCATGCAATCACCATTTTCCAATTTTAAATTCATTATAAAACTCTTTTCCTAACAAGTCAAAACCCTAGTTAGGAGAAAGATGACTAAAAGGTATTAGTTTGGAAAGAACTAGTCATATACCAATTGCACTAAGCTTAGTGAAAGGAATTCAACCTTCTCTAAAGGTTCACTTCAATTTTCCAAGGCTCGATATCATGGAAGTGATCCCATTGTGTCATTATATTTTCCATGTACTTCAACTCATGCTACTCATAATACTATAAATATAAATGGATACAAAATCAAATTGATAACAATTTTTTGCAAGCCTGGTGGGACTCAAAAATCATAGCTAAGATATTGGTTCTATTCTTAGCCATCTTTGTGCAAGTTTCATACACATTTCAAGAGCATTTGGTGACTCTGTTGGCTTAAAAATTCATGCAATCCAATTTTATGTATGCCAAAGATACAAACAAGATCATATAATAAAGGTAATATGATTGATTTACAAGAACTATAATTTCCATATAAAAATAAATCAAGATCAGTTGTACCATACACTCTAATAAATCCAAAAAATATGTGTTCCTCTCTCACAAATACCTAAAATTGTTTCATACCTCTCATAATGGCCCTAATAAATTAGATTTGTGTAGCATTCAATAGAGGCAACCCACTTTTGTTGGCTTAGTATGATGATATACCCACCTTGGCTCTAAAAAGCCTTCCATATGTTACTGGGAAAACATCCACTACTCCCATTAAACATATATAGGATATTGCTAATATTTCTTTAGTTCATAACATATCACAAAAAATTGTTGTTATTAGACTTCTTGCCTCCTCATTTAAGGGTAAAGTCTTACAATGGTACAAAATTTTGGATCCCAATTCCATTTGTGTTTGGGATGATGTAGGGTCTACCCTATGTACATAGTTTGAGGATAAGATTGACCACCTCTCACTAGTTAAACAACTAACCACTATTAAATGGGCTCTTCATGATTTCATGAGTGATTTCAATTTTTGATTTCAAAATATGTCAAATAGAATCCAAGTGTTGGTCAAGCCAACCCTAAACAATGCTTTCTTTTATTACTTGAGAACCTTAAATAGTGATATAACTATCATGATTCAATCAGTGGATAACACCACACTCCCCAATGCTTATGACATAAAACTAAGAGATGAAAATTTCCTCATTCAATCTATAAAAATTAACCCATGGCCTTCAATTTCATTATTTCTAGAGTTTCCTCCTATGTAATCCACTATAGCCCTAATTCCAACCATAAAAAATACACCAGCTTTGTCTAATGCCCCTTCTAATGATTTATATGAGGTTTTTATCCACTAAAAATCTTTAGTAATGAGTTGGTAGTTATGAAAAGGAAACAATCCCAAAACTACATGACTTATCAATAAGCTAACCAAACATACCATCCCAATAGGTATCCATACCAAGGCAACTCACAACACCAAAGTCATACCATGCAAATAAAGCCTCCAAATATCTATTCTCTTCCTATACCAAGTACTTCTAAAGCCATCGTACCTATTAAAAATAACTTGGCTTAGGAATATGAATGGTGTTATCCTTATGCTCAACCATATAATTAGAATGCTTATGCTAATGGTGTCATTGATCAAGTCTTGATGGTACAAAGCATATCAAATCGCCAAGGATGTCAATAGGAAGCTACTTCTCAATAGGGAGATGTACAAGTTCCTATTGAAAATGAGACCACTCTTTTGAACTGGTAAGAGGAGGATTTTTATGTATAAATTAGGAGGAAGCACTAATGAATGTTGGTAGCTTAGTGGCATCATATAAAATCTCTAAGAAGAGGGCAATAGAAAGTGATTAACCTCCTTAAGTTGGTCAGGATACAACATCTAAAGTTGTAGAAGAGGTTATAAAAAGAAACACAATTCAAAGACCACCCAATGTGTTGATCGACTATCCAAATTCAAAATTGTTGACTCTAAATCTCATAAAATATATATATAACTCCCACAAAGACACTAAAAAAGGTTGGTAACATTCTTTTTCAATATTGTAGAACAAATTAAGAAGACTAACATAAATATCACCATGTGTGAAGTATTATCTATTCTAGCATAGAGGGACTTGCTTTAGGAACCTCTAGAAAACTTCCAAATAATAGATAAAGTCTCAGCTAAGGCACCCACTACTACAGTTAACTTATGTCAACCTCAAACAAACACAAAATCAAGTAAAAATGGTAAGCCTCCCCCTTTTTACATTTCACTCATATTTTGGAAAAATATTATACATAACTACATGGTAGACTTTTGGGATAGCCATTTTGTTATGCCTAATAAAATTGCTGATGTTCTTGGTACTAAATACATGCCGGTCACAAAAGGCATGGTTTAATTAGATGGGACTTCTATTCAAACATTGAGGATTATAAAATGTTTAAAAATTAACATCTATGCATGTCCAAGCTTATTTGTATCCCAAGATATATCATTTATTAACCCACCTCCTATTGTGAAAGGTGTAAAGAATTTAGAGTTTCCCTCAATCCAAAAAAATGTGTTTTTATAGTTCATAAAGGGAAACTATTAGGACACATTGTTTCAAAAGAAGGTCTTGCAATAGACCTAGAAAGAGTAAGTGTTATATCTTCACTAGCACTTCTGAGCCATAAAAAGGGATTAAAAAGTTTCTAAGGAAGATCAAATTCATAATAAGGTCCATTCCATATTTTACTTCCATGGCCAAACCCTTTACTGGCATGCATAAGAAGGGGGTCAATTTCAACTGGACAAGGGAAGGAAAAGATAGTCTTGAAGCCATCAAGCAAGGTATTTCTCAAGCTCATACCCTTGTAAATCCCAACTATGAGAATGATTTCATTCTCTATGATTTTGGAGAGGAAGGAAATGTAATAGATATTCTAACCTAATAAAATAAGGAATAGTTGGAGCAGCCTATATCCTTTTTTACTTAGTCCTTCAATTATTACAAGGAAAAGTATAGTTCAGTTAAAAAGTAAGTATATATGTCATAATAAAAGATCTCAAAAAGCTTAGCCACATGATCTCAAACAATAAAATTCATCTGATGGTTAATCACTAGAGCATCAGAGAATTATTGTTGATTTGGGAAATAAATGAAATGGAAGCGAGTTGGATCACAAAATTCATGGAATATGACATAAAAATAAAAATAACTAAGCTCATAAGATGAAATAGCTTATGTGAATACCTTTCTTTCAATTTAAAGACTATTGACGTAGTATCTAATGTAGTGTATGTTCAATATGTAGTCCAATGAACCAATTTTCATTTGCTCAATAGCTAGGTCAGTGACATGATTCCCTTCCTATAGTTTGGTTAATAATTTAAACTACAATAGTCCAAGAAGAGGTACTTTAGACTCCAATAAATTCCTTATGATCTTGTTGATGGGATATTATTTAATAAATATATTAACGGACTTATATTGAGGTGCATATAACATGATCAAATTCCCAATGTCCCTGATTGGTTTTATGATGGATCATCAGGTGACTATTTCTCTAAAAAGACCATTGCTATCAAAACAATGAGGGTAGGTTACTATTGGCCTAACCTATTCAAAGATTCACATACATGGGTATGGAAATGTTATAAATGTGCCTACTTTTCAAGCAAGCAAAGATTATCAACTCCTCCTCTCAAACCAATCCAAGCTTACCATCATTGTTCCCAACGGGGATTGGAATTCATTGGCATGATCAATCCGCCATCAAGTGTAGGAAACAAATGGGTCATTCTATCAAATGACTATGTCACTATATGGAATTAATTGGTTACATTGAAAAATTCCATGAAATCATCTATCTTTGAACTCATGGATGGCATTATCACTAGATTTGGTGTTCCTTACTATAGACATATTAAAATAGCACACTATGGTTCCTAGGGTTGAAACACCCCTATATACCATAAGGATAAACCCTAGCCTTTCAATTGCAAACCAAACCTAAGTCACACTAACCCACCTTTTAATAAACTTTACCTTTGACCATTGACCATTGGCAGTCACCCTAACCATTGATGATTAGGTTTGATCACTAATGGTCAGGTTTCCTTTACCTGAATGATCAAACTCCAACTTAAACTATAACTTTCTTTTTATATTTAGCTCATATAATTAGTATGTGAGCCAATGCATGTAAAATATAAATCTTACCTGAATGTTTAACCTCTTGTCAACATATTATTTCACCTCTCCTTCCTTCCTATAGAGAGATAGGAGGAGAGTGTGAATCTAAATTCAAAATTGATCAATCATCTAGAGCTAGAGCTTCTTTCATCAGCACTTCCTTTTGTAGGTGTTATTCTAGCGACCCAATGAACCAAAAAGCATGAAAAATATCTAAAGTGATACCATCCATCAGTCAATAGTCAAGTATCATTACTCTATCAAAATTTCCCCAAACTCCATCAGCAAGTTTATCAGCGAATCACCTCAATCAATCATAAAGTCAATAACTAACAAGCTAGGTATCTAATTTCAATCATTTAGTTACTTTGTTTATATTTCACAATCATTCCAACCCAAACCCATCTCTATAATTCCATTCTATGAACTCATCAAAATATTTTCTTATCCAAACCTAACCCATAGTAACCACAAATGGTTATCATGAATGTTGATGGTTTATCCCAACTACTGACGGTTAACCCAACCATAGATGGTTAACCTAACCATCGATGGTCATCCTAACCACTGAAAATCATCCCAACTAATGATAGTCACTATGTGATAAAATAATATCAATCTATTTTCACCCACTACACCTCAACCAAATCTAATTTTCTTTCCCTTTTCCTGATCACAAAGCCTTAGCCTATTTTTTGAACCACACTTAACCTATTTATCATTAGTATTCACCCACTTATTGCTATAATTAGTTAATTTCATCTATTCTTTTATAAATCACTTCTTGTACATAATTTTAGTGCCTTTTTTAATTTATGCAAGTATTTTATCTTTCATAATTTGATTGTTTAAAATTGTGGATTGATAGCCTCCAAGGAAGCTCATAATTTTTGCATCTAGCTTGCTAGTCAATCCACCCAACTATCTAACTAATCAAACCATTTCTATGAGTTCTTTCTTTTTGAAAGTAATTTTTCCCAAGCCAAAGAGGAGTATCTATAAATATTTGGATGAATGCATGCACAACATATCACGTTTTTCTACCATACCCTTCTTGAGTTTCTTTTCTCTTTATTCCAAAGAACATTAAGCACAATTTCTCTAAAACATTTTGGCATGCTCAATGGGACCCTTGAGTCTTTTCTTGGGTTCATAATTACATCTAAGTTCTTCTTTCTTCTTATCTTTTTACTCATACAATGAAATTAAAATTTCATTTTTGGCTTAAAATTGATTGCATCCATTGTCTTCTTATTTATTCTAACTCACATAGCTTAATTGAATCAAAGTAATTAAATCGTAGCTTCACTCTTGTCACACACACAAGACCAAACCACTTGCACTTAATCAATCACTAAACATTAACATAAGGTGTGACTAGAATTTCATTACCTAGCAGTCACCTTTCTTGGCCATCCTACTTAGATTTCATCACAAAAGGGAAAACCAAATCAGCTCTCTAGTTTAGTATAATCTTTGGCAATTAGTATATCTTGGCTAAGCACCTAACATCATTATCACTATAGTGTGTGAAGTGATGGGATAGGACCTAATATCAATCCATTTATTGATTTCCAATACAGATCCCTTTGAGAGATCAAATGTAACCTAAAACTAAAAATAGACTTCTTTTCAAGTACCCACTCTATAAGCCAATTTGTATCACACAATTCTTAAAGCTTAAGGCATAAGCCACTAGAGAGACTAAAAAACCTTAGGATTTAACCTACTTTAGTGTGTGTTTTGATTTCCTTGATTTGTCTCATCTTCCCTTTTTTTAGTTGAAGAGATTGTTTATATCATCTTCTCTTCCTTACATGGTTTCGACTAATACAAAACTAAGGAACCAAGAAAAATAGTACCCACATAATCATCCATCTTCCTCTTCTACCTCATTTATGGAGTACATCTTAGATGTGGATAATGCTCCCCACCTTTATAGAAGTCCTACCATCCCTCAGATCATTACCTAAGGTGATGCAAACTTTGCCACCTTTCTAGATAATAACCCCTTTGTCAACATTACCTTAACACCAAATCCCATTGTACCCCTACTTCCATTCCACCTATTGACCCACCCTATGGCATGCCATCCCACCTTATGGGAAACACTTTTATCACCACCGTCTCTATGCAACCTCTAGTGACCCAAGCATCATCCTTTACCAATAACCCCACCAATAGTATCACCAAGAAGCAACCCATACAACTAATAAACACCCAAACACCCTCTTCCCAAACTAATAACCCTCGTATCATAGGAGCAACACAAACCTTTAGGCACTGGTACTTCCCTCACTATAGGAGAACCCTATGGTAGTGCCACAACCATTCCTCTTGCTTTTAACCTACCTACCTCCACTTTATTTTATATTTTAGTGGTTCCCATACCTTCCACCCTTCCACCCATTAGTACCAAAGAGACCACATATCTTTTATCTACTAACCCAACCATACCTCCTACCCAACCTACATTAATACATTAACAAGTGCACATTACATGAAACCTAAGCTACATCACTAACCCATAAAGTTATGTACCTCTACCTTCCACCCAACCACCTATCTCCATGTATTCATATGTGGCATCATCTCAACCACCCATTACCAAATAAAAGTATGTGGAAAATTCTCAACCCCCTACAATCTACCCATATGTTGCACCTACCTAGACCCAACACAACTTACCTTATAATTACAGGGATACATAACCCCAAACCAACCTTGTCAAAATGTTGATAGATAAAATGACTAATTTGGAGTCATCCATTTTTGGAGCTCATAATATTTTGTCATATTACCAAATCTATAGTTAACCAATTCACCCATCCATCCCCATTTGATCATATCCTCATCAATAGGAATTTTTGAAGTTTTCAAAGTTTTAGATTAAGGAGGACCCTCAATAGCACCTAAGAGCATTTAGGAATCTTTTAATATGATTTCCTACAATAATTCTTTCCTTCTTCATACCTTCCCAATGTCTCTATCAGGTCACACACTATATTGGTATAGTGTTATTACAAATCTCTCCCTCCTTTATTTTGCATAACTAGCTCAGATTTTCTTAGATCACTTTTCTATAGACCTATCTAAGAAAGTCTCCATCATTGATCTTTAATCCATTTAAAAACTTAATGACAAATCCATTATTGACTTCACGGTCCATTAGATAATTCTCATAAACCAACTCTCCTTCTCTCTATGCCAACCTGAGATGATTAAACTCTTTGCCTGAGCTTGTGCCAAACACATCTCCTCTACTTTACAAGTTCAAAGATTTAGGACCTTTGATGAATTTTTCACCATGACATGCAAACTAGATAATAGAGACATTGATAAGGGGAAACTAAAATTGAAAAAAAAGAAATATAACTTAAAATCAAATAAGTCTTCCTCTTCTAAACCCAACAACCAAACTAGCACTAATTCCAAAAACAAGGGAACCATGAATGTAGTTTTCCTTAAAACCACCCCTTTACCTATTGTTAACCAAATTTATTATTCCAATTCCTTAAATAAAAACACCAAAAATCCAAACTACAACACCCAAAAAAAATTTAATCCACTTGGGGAGTCATATACTTTGATCTTATAGAAATTTTTAAAATCTAATATCATACAACTTCCCTCGATCAAACCTCCACAATAATTTTATTCTTCTCATCCTTTACTTGGCTAGCACAAGGAGAATGAATTATGTGCCTTCCTCCAAGTCATTAGACATGATGTTATTAGATGTAATACCTTCAAGAGAATTGTCTAAACTCTCATTAATAATGGGGAACTTGTGTTGGATAACCCCAATGCGCCCCTGAACCAATCACTTGACATATTTAGACAACCATTTACCAACCATGATCTTTATACTAAAAACAAAAACAAAGTAGAATATTCTGATGCTCACAAGGCCCATACTGTCAATATGGCTCTTGGTGAACATACTAATGAGGACACCTTTGAATAAATCATATTTTCCCATACTCCACTTATTAAGGTAGTGAATTTAATGACCTCTCCTTTTATATGCACATCAGAAGAGGGAACCCCTCCCACTTTATTTTTTTTTTCAATCATACAATAGTCCACTCTTCCTTTAGCAATCATGCCTAAGGAGAAAACCACTTTTCCTACACCTCTGACTGAGGAGTCACCCTATTGGATATTATAACATTTTAATCAAGAAAAGGATGAGGTAATTATTCCTTCCCCTTAAACCCTGAGTCTATATTTTGAGTCCACTATCAAGGGATTTAGACCCATCTATAAACCCTTCTCTAGACTATTTAGAAACTTAGAATTCATATCCAACCCTAGTCTAGATAAGACCACCTTTTGTAAATAGTTTGGACTCTTGTATAAAACCAAATAAGAGCCCTATTTATCAAAATATCCTACCCTTTCCCTTACCAAATCAATAATCACCACCACCCAACCTTCAGACACGTCTTCCCATCAAACCATAATAGCACCACCCAATCTAAACTCACCCAAAGTCACCAGATCACCTTCTACCATTCTAACCAAACCCACCAACAACCTTAACACATTTCCCACCCACAAAATTACACAACCATCAATAAATTTGGACCTAAACCAACTAAATCTATCAGATAAACCCCAAGTTAAGCTAACAAAGAAGGTAAGACCACTTAAAATCCCAAAGATCAAAACTCTAGCTCCTCTTTCCCCTTTTCCCTCTATTTTTGGAGCTCATCCCTCTACACTAATTGGTAAACCAACCATCCCAATCAACACCCAATCACCACTCTTGGTTACACTATCACTCCATTTGTCGACACTTATTTTCACTGAACCACCCATGGACATACCTCTTATCTCCTAATTGGATATAAACAAACTGATTATCTCTCAAACATTTACCCTAACACTTTATAACCCTAAACACTAAACTTCTCCACAAAAACCCAAACCATTCACCAAGGACACCCCTTCACCCAAGTCTTTAACCATCAAAATTACTCATAAAAGGGATTCCACCCCCACTACTAGGCCTAAGCCTCCCATGCCTCTACCACCATTAGCTGAGTCTTACTCCATCATCCTATAGAATTTATTGAAAATATCTTGTTTAACCTTGACACCTTTTAAAACACTTGACCCACAGAGTCCTAAATCATCTTGGTACAATGATAATCTAATATATTTGTACCATAAGACACTCAGGCATGACACAAATAACTATAAGGATCTCCAAGAATTGGCCCATCAACTATATCACAAAGATGAATTATTATTAGATGAGCCTCTATTAAACTTGACACTGATCCAAGAACCCACAGCTATTGACCAACACCTACCTACCCCTCCACTCTCACCTTAGAGTGAAGAGGAATTGAAGCAATCATTTAACCTAACCCCTCCCCCAATCCATACCATCTATGTGATCACATGATCACATGCACAACCAAACGATAAGGGGAAGATAAAGGTGTCCATTCCATGGACATATCCCTCTTCCTCCACCCAACCACTTGGCTAACACCAAGCACCTTTAACTTTAAAAAAACCCAAAGTAACTATCTTGGGACCCTCTCACTCTAATCCATCTAAATTAATCCAATTATTAGTTTTGAAATAACTTCACCAAACCTCGATGAAGATGAGTTTATATGAACTAATCAATACCTCACCCCATCATCACCAAATAATGATAGAAGCATTACAATCTATAGAGGTTAGACAAGAAGACATAAAACCTTTAGTAGACTTTGTTATGGCCCTTCACATTTTCCACCTTGTTACCTTCAAGGATTCAAAATACCTTCCATCCATCTTTATGACCCAGATCCTCTCCTCTTCATTACCACCTATATCAACCAGACCTACGTCAAAAGGGTTGTGATTTATGGGGAGATAGTATCAACATTATCTCATCCCATTCCTAAAACCAAATCCTATTACTCAAGAACATCATGTCAAAAACCTCACTAATGGTCCAATCATTCAATGATAGCATGTCCATAACTCTAAGAACTATCATCCTTCACATTCACCTAGGACTCAACATGTTTCTTGAGATCTTCTATGCAGTAAAATGGGACTTTTAGTACAATGTCTTACTAGGATGCCCCTATATTCATTCCATGGGTTGTGTGTCATCTACCCTTCATTGGTGTGTCAAATTTGAGAATGAACGTCAATTTTTTACCATACAATCTAACCCAAGCCCTTTCACGTCATACAACATGATGTATCGACCCAATGACATCCTCCTTCCCCCATGCAACATGCCTTCATTAGTCAAAGATGAAACCCCATCTTCTTATAGCAATGAAACATCCACCTTTTCTTTTGTCCCTTCCACCCAAATCCCCATAATGGACCCTTTAGAATTAACATTCCAGCATATTTTATTGGGGGAATATTGCCTTCTAACCCTTGATGATTTCCCCACTCCTTAAATGTCTGGGAAACTTGACCATCAACCCAATTATGACCCTAATATTGGCACCATTATTCCTTTTAGACCCTAGACTTGTCAAACCAATTTCATTTATGGGGGCCTTTATAAACCTCTTTACACTTTTTCCACCTCCTTTTCACCTTGACCATTCACCACCATCTTCTCATATCAAGATAAACCAAAATTTACCAAAACATACCTCTACAAGAGTGCTTGGAAGGGATTTGGCTTAGGTCAATATGAATACAGGTTGCATGAGTTGCTTCTAATAAAAACCCAAAAACCTCATGAAAATCATGGCCTTAGTTTCATGCCACCTAAATAATAAACCAACTTGCCTCCCATTACTATCATTGATGAGAAAATCCCATCCTCGTGATCCACTCCACCATCGATAGCTAAAGATTTTAACATTATCCATCCTAAATTTCTTTCATCAACATGATCAGCCTTGGACCCTTGACTTATCAAAAAGATGAGGTGAATTTAGCCATTCCTCTTACCCATCCTGAGATGATAAGAGATGACTCTCCTACAATTAATACCATTTAGTGTCAAGATGATGATTCTATTCTCACCTATCTTGGTGCATTGGATTCCTTCATCCACAAATCCCTACCTATTGAAAATTCAACCATGTTGAATGAATCCATCATGGATGCCAACTTGTGCACTCTAGACAACCCATAGATTATCAAAATTGGCCAATCACTAAATTCTAAGGGGCTCTATAAATTCCCCTCCTTGTAATATTGTAAGATAGAATTTTCTTGGTCTTACAGTGACATGCCAAGAATCAACCCCTTCATTGATACCTATAACATAGTCACCAACCACAAGGATAAGCCCATTAGGAAAAAACTTGGATGAATACACCCTTGCATATCCCTTCTTATCAAAGAAGAGCTTTAATGTCTCCTATCCATCAATTTCATTTAGCCCATTGACTATCCCTAATGATTCTTGAACATCATACCTATCACCAAAAGATGACTTTCCTCTAACAAGCATTGACTAGCTAGTTGATCTTATAGCCAACCATGAGATGTTATCTCTCATGGTTGGATTATCAAGCTATATTCAGATCCTAATTTCCCCCAAATATCAACACAAGATTAGTCTTGCCTTTGTAACCCCATGGGGAAATTTCTACTATAGAGTCATACATTTTGGATTAAATAGCACTGGTGCAACCTACCAATGCGCTATGACCTACATCTTCAATGACCTTATTCACAAATTGTCGAGGACTATGGTAATGAACTTCTTAGGAAATCCAAATAATGTAAGGATCATTTAGACATTATTAAGATTCTCTTTGAGAGACTCATCCATTACCATGTCCACCTTAACCCCAATAAATATATTTTTGGAGTCTTCTCAGGAAAGCTCCTAGGCTTTATCATATCCCTTCAAGGAATTAAAGTTGATCCAGCCAAAATCAAAGTAATTATAGACATGATTTATCTAATCAACCTTAATAAACTACGAAGCCTATAGGGGAAGCTTCAATCAATTCATCACTTTATCTCTCAGCTCTTAGACTAATGTCAACCCTTCCATCACCTTCTAAAGAAGGGTGTATCTTTTAAGTGGGATAATGACTATCAAAAGGCCTTTGATTCACTCAAAAAGTACATTTTGTCTTCACCTATCCTCATCCCTCCTAAATATGATCAACCTTTTTACCTTTATCTCTCTACAATAGACCACTCCTTAGGGTCAATGCTCGCTCACCGAGATTAATAACATAAATAACAAGTCATCTACTACATCATCTATATACTTGTAGAATACAAGACTTGGTACACCCATACCAGGAAGCTTTGCCTAGCCTTATTCTTTATGGCTACCATGCTTTGCCACTATGTTTTTAACAAGACCTATGTCATAACCAATACCAACCCACTTAAATATATACACTTCAAGCCATACCAAAACTAATGTATGTCCAAGTGGCTCATGCTTTTAGCCAAGTTTGACCTTGAGTTTATTCATCAAAAGTCAATTCAAGGGTAAGTCATTACTAACTAGTTGGCCAAGGCACCATTAGCAGATAATAAACCTCATCCCCTTGAGTTTCTAAATGGTTCCATAATAATCCTCTCTCAATCAGACTTCACCTATCAAGTAACCATGTTCTTTTATGGATCAAAGTTTCAATGTGGTGGGAGAGACGGCATTATCCTTATTCCCTTGCACAAAGAACCTCTTCCTTTATCTTTTAAGCTAGACTTTGAAGGTACCAATAATATGGTTTGGTACGAAGCCCTAGTAATAGACCTTAAAACTACATTAGCCTTTGGAATCAAAATGATCAACATTTTTAGTATCACTTAAATAGTGGCAAATCAAATCAATGGATCTTAAAAGTGTAAAAATAATGTTTTGCAATAGTAGAAACAATTAGATGACACACTCTTATCCTCATTTGAACACTACCATATCTAAACCACCCCATAATCTATGAACAAGTTTGCGACACCATGGCTTCCCTCACCTCTCAGATCCCATTTGTACCCTCTAACTCTAAGCTATCTATCACTATCCATTGACTTACCCAACTATCTTATGTCAAATCAAACTATACCACCATCTTTAATGTGGTGGAGACCCAATTCAACCTTTGGTATCAACAGACCTTTAACTATCTCAACCTTGGCATCTTTCCTTTCAGTCTTTTTAGGAATGCTAAAAGAGTGTTTATCTAGAGCACCTCACATTATACCATACTAGCAGGAATTATTTATAAATGTGGCTTTGATGGTATCCTTTTCCATTTCTTGTGTAGTCACAAAGCCTCTCATGCTATTATGGAAATGCATGATGGGATCTATGGGGGACACTATAGAGGAATAGCCATCGTTAAATTCATCCTTCCCCTTGGATATTAATAACCTTACCTTAATCAAGACTATTGCAATTATGTGAAAAAGTGTGTTAAGTGTCAATAACATGCTAATTCACATCATGCACATATCTATATTCTTCATGTAACCACATATTTTTATCCCTTCTCATAATGGGTTTTGGACCTTATTAGTGAAATTAACCCTCATTCTTCATAGTGACATCATTCTATCATCACTACAATTGATTACTTTACAAAATGGGTAGAAGCTATTCTTATTATCTCAACCAAAGTGGAAAATATCTTAGACTTTATTAATAATCACATCATCTATTATTTTGATGTTCCTCATAAAATTATCACCAATAATGGAAACTATTTAAATAACAAACAAGTCCAAGGTCTTTATGATGCATTCAGTATTAAGTTTCCCATCACCCTATCTTCCTTAAGTAAGCAGATAGGTAAAATCCTCTAAAAAAACTCTAAACAACATGTTAATTAAAATGGTTAATGCATCTGGTTAGGATTGGCATTACACATCCCCTTCACCTTATGGGCATATTGTACTAGCATTTGAGGACCTACAAGTGCTACCCCATTCTCTTTTTTGTTTTGATCAGAGGTCATCTCATCTCTCTTATTCCAAATTCCTTCACTTTTCATATCCTTATAGGATATCATTTTTGAAGATTTTTATCATTAGCACTATTTATCCCAGCTTGAGCTACTTGGTGAGCATTATTTAGCTGCCCTTACCCATCTTATTGTCTATCAAGAATACATCAAATGAGCTTATAAAAAGCACCTTAAAGTACAAGAATTCAATATCAAAGACCTCATCCTAAATAAAAATCATCATGTCACCAATATGGACAAAATCAAGTGGGATACATTTACTTTCAATTGGCTTGGACCTTATATCATAATATACAAGTATAGATCATGAGCTTACCAATTATCTTCTTTTGAGGGAAACTTAGAGAATCAGCCCCTCAATTCTTCACATCTACATCCTTTCTTTTGTTAAAAAGGATCAAATTCACCTTTTTTCTAACTTAAGTTCATCCCATACCTTCAAGCCACATTCATCTCACTATTTTAGGCACAACTAATTAAAACTAAATCGTATGATTATCCATCACAATCTTAGCCTAATCTTGAATAATAGGTACCATAGATCTACCCATGGCATGATTCTCATGGTACTTTCTACCCCTTTCCTAAGATGAATTCCCATGGTCATTATCACCTAAACCTCTTTCACACCTACTCAATCTTCTTATGCTTTTAGGTTTTCCTTCATAAAAGGATAACCTTTAAGCCTATATAAGTCAGTCTAAATCAAAATTAATGTCATAGGTAAAAACAATCATGGGTCATTCCTAGCATTCACAGACTTCTCCTTTGAAGGATAGCTACCCAAAACATATCAAAATTTCTAAAAATAAGTTAGATTATTGCCTTGAAGGATAGCTACCAAAACCATTAAACAAAGCACACAAACTTAGACCACTCCCTTGAAGGATGGTTGAGTAAATCATTTATCAAATCATAACAATATATTGTAAGATTCTCACATCGATCAGCTCCCCTAAACCTCCCAAATAATAACAAAATAACAATAGACCCATTTTCAAACATCAAAAAAAGTAAAATAATTTTGAAAGCTGCAATCAGCTCTCAAAAGTGAAATAATTTTGAAAACCATAATAAACTCTCATGATTTGATGTCTTGCATCGATTAGTATACACCTTATATGACATGGACTTGTTTATACTAGATCTTTGGTAACTTTTAGAATAAGTGTACTAGTCTCACAATAAGGTTCCATCTTCATCCATCTCCCATTTATTCACTATATGCAAGGGATCTTGAGCTTAATTAATATTATGTGATCAAGACACCTTTTTAACCAACTAACAAACTCTAATGTGAAGCATTTTAAGGGAATATATTCCTTAATCCAATATAAATTTGGTTTTTATTAGTCCTTTCTAAAGAAGAAGCATCGTGCCTTCTTTTTATCCTCTCATAATTGTTGATATATTCACTTAGATGTTTATCTCTTGATTATCTTCTCTTTCTCACATCTATTTTTGTTATTTAACTTAATTTATTTTCTCCATTTTAAACAAAATAACAATATTCATAAACACATCACATAACATCAGCATCACAATCATCATAAAAATCCATGACATCAACATAATATTAACATCATAACATACATGAGCAATGAGCACTAAACCATTTCCACCACATGTATAAATCTAAATGAGGAAGCATATACTCATATAATTTCAGCATAAACATCATCATCATATAAATGTCATAAACATGATCATCTCAAACATGAAATTACATCATCACATCCATACATAAAATCATCAAGAACCATAATCATAAATGTCATAAACATCATCCTAGTCATCAAAAACATCATATTCTTATCATAATCACATGAGATAACATCAAATCCATAACCAAACATTATCATAAACATGAATGAAGAGAAATTTCATCACATACCTAGCTAGGAGAGTCCACATTCACATCATCATGAGCATAACCATTATCAATATAGCATCATCAATAATCAACATGAACATTATAGTCATAAACCATAATCCATAAAACATCTGTGTCTCATAAATAAACATCATCATGTACAATAATATACATATCTCTCTCAAAATATATATCTCACTACATCAACTCATAGGATAGTATCAAAAATCATATACATAATAAATATTATGTCTCCTAAACAAACTAATAGCCTGAGGCACCACTACCTCTTCATACACAACTGCCCCTTAGATCATATCCTCCTATACCTACTTGTCCACCTATAGATGTGTCCCACTAACCTAGTTTCATTATACCTACACCACCTATAATCCTATCCCTACACTCACCTCATTGAGGTTCATCTAGATATTATTTGAAGACTATGGCCACATAATACTACATCTCTTACATAATCATTATGTATCTATACATAGGGATAGTCTTTACTGGTACTTCCACTACTAGTATTCCACCCCCTCTCTGCTAGAGAGAATCTCTCTCTTATGTCACTAGAGCAAGCTAAAACCTAGCTTGGTCTCTCTCTCCTATAATGGTTACTATCTAACCTTGTGCTACTACCAATGATGCCTAGAATGCTATCACAAAAGCTTATGCATGGCTAGTACCACTCATGCCTAGTCCCTTTGACCAATCATTAATTACATATCTAAGGAAACCCCCTATACTTCTGCATGATGAACACCTCCACTATTTGGGTCAACATCCATATCTTATCAACCACCATCATCACTACCAATATTAACTTCAACATATAGTTCCTAGTATCATGTAAGGTAACCATAAAAAATTTCTACATCATCTATCTCTAGCCTCGATGGTAGCTCCTCATGATCAATGAATATATGTATTGGTTATGGAGTGGGTAATAGAAGATCTAACTCCTCCCTACTATACCTAAGGAATACTATGGGGATACCCTATACCGATCTAAACTATCACCACATTTTGTCAAAAGGTATCATCTCTATCTCACCATCCCTCCCACAGTATATCCATTTATAACTCTACAAGGATAGTGTGTGTTAGGCATAGTGTGCCCATCCTAGAGACTTGATGTATGGTCTCTAAATCACATCTCCAATAACCAAGGGATATAGTAAGCCTATGAACCAATCTATATCATGAACCCCTCCACCTAGTCTTGAGAGGTAAAAATCATCTCTCCATCACATAAATCCTACTTAGAAGCTCATCTGATTATACTACTCCCATGGTAGTCCCATCAGTCATAGAACCCAAATGTACTCATATGCCTAGCAATGTAGAACTATCCCCACATTGATACCATACCCTTTGTGGGCTTAGAATCCCCATTTCTCCCTAAAAATCTATAATAATAGCATAAGTGCCCATGAAAACACTATGTGACTAAGAAACATATCAACCAATACCCCTATTAACAAATAAGGGAATATCCCATTGCTCAAATAATGTAATGCATAACACATCACTACTATCATCATCATGGTTAGAATTTGCCTATCATCTCTAGCCTTTTGGTATAATAGAGTATAGATGAAACCTCTTTCATGCCACCTTATAAAATTCAAGTCAGCCCCATATAAAATCTCCATAAAATCATCATTATTTTCCCTCTCAATATGATAAATTGGCTCACCCTGTATGGGTATCCACATAATCCTATGGATATCCTTAGATAATATGGTCATCTCACTTATAGGTAGTAGGAAGGTGTTATTGGTTGGATCCCACCTCTCGATGAACACACGATCATCACCACATCTTATGGTACATGGTTGTATTGCATCATATCACCAAGGCCCACCTCCTTCATATGAGCCTAATCAACTATAGTCATGCCTTGATGAATCTCATCAAAAATCCAAGGCACTCGATCTCAAATCTAGATATGCTCTCATGCCTATAATATATAATACAAAATAAACTTAATAATCTATACTTTTTTTCCTATAAACTCTACCTATTACACCTACCTCATAAACCATTCAACTCATAAAAATTTAACCTGTCTTATCTAAAATGAAAAAATCATCCTTTTTGCCTAAAATACCTAGCCCCAATTTTAACTACTACCTATCACCCTACGTCATTTAACTATATCCTACACCTTCGTACCTCGACCTTAACTGTTCATGCCCTTACCTATTAAAAATATTACCTTCAACTTAACCTTTAACATTAACCTTGACCTAAATTTTTCAAACATTATCTAAAAACTCTAATCTTTATACCTTTTTTTTAATTATTGACCACTAATGGTAAGGTGACCAATCACCAATGGTTATCGGCCATCGACAATTGGATATGACCATCGATGGTCACTATGGGTGACTGTTGGTGAAATATCCAAACCCTACCCTCCTTAAACACCATTACAACTTGAATATTTTCACTTATACCTACCCCCACCCTACTCAACCTACCCTACCCTTCCAATTTCATCTTCACCATCAAATTAAACACAAAAAACACACACACCCTAAACCTAGATCAAAACCAAAACAAACTATATCTACAATAGCTAATTAATAAATAAATAACCAAATTATTAAAAAAAAATGCATTCACTAAAATCAACCTAATTTATTAATTCAAAACCAACCCCTACCTCATTCTTTGACCATAGTCAGGAAGAACCTTGGGGACCACTACTTAGCCTTGTGCCTTATTCTCCCCACCCTATAACCTCATCGATCAACCTCTAGCTCCCTCAATCATTGGGTAGCCATGATCTCTATTTGCACAAAATTCCAAAATCCTCTCCCCAAAATTCACATGATCAAATAAGCCAAATAAGACCCCTAACAGTCTTTTTAACCACACCCATTTAGGGTTGACACCTGATCATCAATGTTCAAGGTGACCTTTGATGGTCAACCTTAGGAACCCTAACTATCAATATTTATAATAGTAAGGTTTTCCATCTACCATAGCCACCAAATTTTCACCTATAAATTTCACACACACACACACACACACACACACACACACACACACACACACACACACACACACACACACACACACACACACACACACACACACACACACACACACACACACACACACACACACACACACACACACACACACACACACACACACACACACACACACACACACACACACACACACACACACGCACACAAAGTTCCTACCCATGGAGATTACCTTCTCTACCTACCTCAACAACCACCACATTACCCTATCACTAGCTATTTTGGCCCAAATTATTGCATACTTTTGTGATGACCTTGTCTTTGTCCTTTTGACTACACCAACTATATTTCCAAGTTAAAATATTTTAAACCTGTATTACCCTACACACACTTGATCAATTTTGTGTTTTCACAAGAGTACTTCTTACCTTGTATATTCATGAAAACATTGACCTTATCTAGGAGACCTGTGTTTACAACTATAGCTAAACCATCACATACAATCATGTAGTCCACTTGTCACTTATCCTTTTAATATTGAACTTATTTTTACCAACCAAGGTAACTTAGTAAATTTTCAATCTTGGCTATCATAATTAGTTTTACTTTGTGTGTATGTTATGATTTAATTCCCAACCTATCAAATTACCAACTCAACACCAACTTAATCACTTATCAAACCCACACCTAATTCTATTTCACCTCATCAACTTTTAGTTTTAGATGGAAAACCTCCTCCCATACTTGGGGAAACCAAACCTTTGACCTGCACTCCATTTTTTTACCAATTTCTTATACAATCTACATAACAAAAAGGCGGGGCGGGGGGGGGGGGAATGTAGACACTAGAAAACTGCACACTATGGCTATAATTGTTGAAACACCCCTAGACCCCCTAAGGACTAGCCCTAACCTTTTGACCATAAACCAAACCTAAGTCACTCTAACCCACCTTTTACCAAAATTTTCCTTTGACAATTGATCATCGATAATCACCCAAACCATCGATGGGTAGGCCTAACCATTGATAATCAAGTTTCCACTACCTGAACATTCAAGCTCTAACTTTAACTATAACTTTTTTTATATATTTAGCTCATATAATTCATTTTCAATCCAATTCATATAAAAAATAAATTTTAAATACTTTTTGAACCTCTTTTCAACATATTATTTCACCTCTCTGTCCTTCCTATAAAGAGAGGGGAGGAGAGGGTGAATTTTGATCCAAAATCGATCAATCATCTAGAGACAAAGCTTATTACATTAGTAATTATTTTTTAGGTGTTCTTATAATGAAACAATAATCATGAAAAATATCCAAAGTGATATCATCCATTGGACAACATCCAATTACCTTTACTCTACCAAAATTTCTCCAGACTCCATCAATGAGTTTATCAACCGCTAACCTTAATTATTTATTAAGTCAACAATTAGCAAGCTAAGTATTTGATTTCAATCATTCAATTACTTTATTTTTGTTTCAAAATTGACCCAACCCAAACCCATATCTCATAATTACATTATATGACCTCATTAAAATAGCCTTTTATTGACTAGACCCAACCCACAGTAACCATTGACAGCTCATCCCAACCATTGACTATAATTCAAACCATCGATAGTAACTATGTGAAAAAATGAAAATAATCTATTTTTACCCACTAGACCTCAACCAAATCTAATTTTATTTCCCTATGCATAATCACAGAGACTTAGCTTATTTTTTGAACTACACCTGACTTATTTATCATTAATATTGACCCACTTATTGCTATAATTAGTTAATTTCATATATTATTTTATCAAGCACTTATTGTACTTAATTTGAGTTCCTTTTGTTAGTTATGTAAGTACTTTATATTTTAAAACTTGGTTTTTTAAAAGTGTGGATTAACAACCTCCAAGGAAGATTGTGCTTCTTAGATCTAGCTTGCTAGGAAATCCACCTAACTATCTAACTAATCAAACCATTTCTTTGAGTGATTTATTATCTTTAGGTCATTCTTCCTAAGCCAAACATGAACATCTAAAAATGTTTGCATCAATTTGTGCATAACATATCAAGTTTTTTTACCATACCCTTCTCAAGTTTCTTTTCTCTTTCTTCCAAAGAACATAAAGCAAAATTTCACTAAAACACTTTTACCATTATCTTAGACAATGCCAAATCTTTTATGGGCACTCAGGTGAGTGAATGGGAAGTAATACATAATGTATACCGAAATACTTTTTCCAATTATTACCTGTAAGGTAATGGCTTGGTTGAATCTACCAACAAAAATATCATAAGGATTATCAAAAGGATAATGGAGGATAACCAAAGGATATGGCACATTAAGTTGAAATTAACACTTTGGGCTTATAAGATCATGCACAAAAAACCCATTAGAAATTATCCATTCATGTTGGTATATGGAAGGGAAGTTATAATTCCACTATCAATAGAGTACCATATCTAAAACTCAATCATGAATTAGAATTGATTGAAAATAATGAAATAACCATGGAGTTGGTTGAATTATGGAGCTATAATAAGTTAGTAACTAGTCAATACAAGTTTTAGAAGCAAAGCAAGCTAAAATAAAAATAAATTTTAACAAAAAATCATCTGACAGGAGCTTCAATGAAGAAGACATGGTTCTAAAATGGGATGCTGAGAGAGCCAAACCAGGTAAGCATATAAAGTTTGATAAGATATAGAGTAGTTCATACATCATAACCCAATGCAAAGGAGCCAATACATTCTATCTATCCATGCTCAATGGATCATATCTACTTATCCTAGTGAATGTAAAAGACCTCAAAGCTTGCTTCTAAGGTTAGAATTATTTCCTAAACATTGTATATATTAGGTTTAGTTGGTTTTGCCAAATAAGTTTTTTTACACAAACTTTAAACTCATTAAGAGTTTTGTTCCCTTAATTTGTTTTTTGGTTCCCTATTTTTTTATTATTTATGAAATTCCTAGTTTTTGTCCTTCCCCAGATAGAGTGTGTTAAAGATTAAAATTACTCCATGCCTAATAAACTATAAGTATACTTGAAATAGATTTATTAGTAGAAAATTACCCCATATAGGTCACCAAAAATAGTAATATTTTTGTGCCAAAAATATCAAAACACCTTATACCCTAAAGGAGACCCATAATATTTTCAGTAAAATCTTTAAAAGTGAGCAAGAAACCTTTTCTAAGTTACCATGTAGAAACCAGAGATTAATGTGCAGTTTGAAACTTTACAAAGTTTCAAAATACACCCAAACCTCCACTTCCCAATTACCTAATACCTAGTGGAAATTGGAATTCAAGTTGCACTTTGCAAATTTATGAGTTACAAAATGCAATCAGAACCTTATCTTCCACTTTTACCTAATACTAATAAGAATCAAAACTCTAGTTGCATTTTACAAATTTGAAAATTTATAAAGTGCAACTTGAGTTATACTTTCTATCATTCACCATACCTTTGTGAATCAAAACTCTGATTGTACTTTTTAACTTTTCAAATTGCAACTCAACTTTCACTTTCCTCCATTCTTCCCTACCCACTAGAAATCAAAACCTCTACTACAATTTATAACTTTACAAAGTTTCAAAGAGAAAATGAAGTTTGGATATCCACTTCTATGGAATTTCCCACCTAAAAAAATCACATAGAGAAAAATAGAGGTAAAAATGCAATATATAATTTACAAATTTCAAAATTGCACAATAACCCTAAAACTCTACTTCCCTATCGCTTATCCATCCACTAACCTGCTTAACATTTATTGTATAATGTATTAATATAAATTTGTGGTTTTTCATCATTGATAACATCTATAAAAAAATCATGAGCTTAACTACTAAGTGAGATTGTTAACCAAATGCCAAGTGATGTCAAGTAATGCCAAATAACACCACACACCAAAATCTACCATTGCCATCCCCTCCACACACAAAAAATGGTATTTCTCTAGGTCATTCACTTTTCCTTCAAATCATTGCCATTATTTCCCTCTTGACTAAGCATAGGGTTTTTAGATAAAGGTCTAGGTTTTTTATCTATAAAACATCATATTTTTCTCATGCTTCCAAGTTTTTCCCTACTTTCTAATATCTTTGTTAAAATTTGTCACAAAATTTATCATATATAATAGGTTTTTTAAGGTTTTCATATAAGCTATTAGAAATATGGAATATTCCTTACAAATACCAAGGGTAAAACCTATGTAAATCCCTCATGCCATTGAAATATCAAACCCCATAAAGATCGCAATTGCAAAAACACATAGAAGCCTTGGTAGAGAATCCCTTTGCTCTAACAACTATAAGTTCTTATTGAAAGTCTGACTTGCCTGTGTAGAGAAAAAACCCCACAAGACTTTTCATCAAACTTTGCAAGTGTAAATTATAATTTGAAACCCTTTCGAACATTTTGGTTATACTTTTCAACTATTATTACACATCATACCTATGTTATACTTTCTAACTTCAATTTCATGTCAAAACCCTACCAAGTTCAAAGTAGAAGAATAACCTATAATAATAAGTCTAGACCCTGATTAACTCTATAGTTAATTTTTCCATGCCGATTTTCCTAGACTATATGTTTCTAAAGGAGATGAAGTTTAATTTAAATTGACCTAGTGTCCCATCTAACCTATATTCAAATATTAATTATATCATCGATATAGATCTAGGTCATATAGACCTAGCAGATTTATGGAATAGAGAATGAAAAAATTGATTAGATTAAAGGCATCTACAATAGTGGTTTGACATAGGATACAACCTTCCTAGTCTTAATATAAATCCCTAATCTTGTGCTTACCATGTAAAAACACTATAATGATGAGAAGAGGGAGGTTGTGAATGATGAAGGAGAGAAGATTCTAAATATCGACCTTGATTCTAAAATATGAAAGCTACCTAGATATAACCCATGAATCCTATAAAAAGTTCTATTAGGATAATAATTTAGCCTATGTATGGGTGTAAAATAAATAATGTCTAAAAACCCCTAGACTTACAAACACAAGGAAGCCTATGACCTTGATTAGTGTTATGTTGACTAATTACCTAGTGAATACCAAATTTTTGAGTATGATTAACATTAATTATCAACCCAAGGTGCATACACTTTTCAAGGATGTCAGCACTATATATGAATTATTGATTCATAAATCATCTTGCATTACTAGTTGTAGTACAATGAACTTATGTTGAATTCACTAGATAGTTATACTATGAAACTATTATGATAAAAATATAGAAATACTTCACACTTATAAATCAAACATGTATCACACTTTATATAGTTAGATTAATAATGAAATCTACATACACACTCTTAACGAAGGAGGTTCAATATATTCACTACAACTCCTTCCAAGGGGGGCCTTCCTCATTCAGAACTGAGTTCCAATCCTTCTTTGAGATATTTTCAAAATATTCTTACAGAATCTAGTTTCTCATTACTCAAATCTATATCAATTAAAGATTGCTATAGAATATTACAATGAAATGACTTCTATATTTCTATTAACTATCCAATATTCAATTTCAACTCACTAACTCCTAATATATCTAGGTTCTACCATCAAATACAGAAGGTAGTTTATTAAATTTTAACCAAAGACACCAAACTTGGAAAAATATAAGTACTTTAGAAACTACCTCAGTCAACCTTCAGGGGGTTAGTAATCAAAGTTACTTGTTTTAGGCTTGATTGGGTTAAAGATAAGGTATACTATTTTACTATTTTATTTATGTTTGTTTCCTTCTCGTTTTCCTTTTCTTTCTCATATTTGGTAGTACATCTAAATTTACTTGCATGTAGGGAGTCTATACAGTAGTTATGGTCCTTCCCAATCATCTATTTAGTTCTTAAGACTATGGGATGGGTCTTTAAGATCTGATCACAATAATATCTCTATTTTGTATAGTGGATATGGGCAACCTATATGTGAAACCTACAGTTGCTATGAGCACTCTATAGTGGCTATGGGTAACTTGTAGATGAAGCCTATAGTTTCTATGAAAAACTTGTAGTGGTTATGGGCACCCTGTAGGTGGAGCCTATAGTTGTAATACTAAACTTGTATTGGTTACAATTATCTTGTAGGTTTATACTATAGTTATTATGGGTAACCTATAGGTAGAGTCTATAGTTGTTGTGGGCCGCCTATAAGTGTTGTGCTCAAACAAGATCCTGTATCCTTACAATATCCTTTAAATGCTTATTAAATAAAGTTACACAAGTATAATATAATCAAGCATCAATAATTCATATATATATATATATATATATATATATATATATTCACACATAAAATCATAATTTCATTCATTCATTTGTATGAATCATGGATGGTTATGGGGATTTACATAGAAAAAGATATATGCTAGGTATGGATGAGGATAAAAAATAGAGCATTTAGTGGCCTCATCACACCCCCTAATTAACCTCTCTTTCAACCTTGATCAAGCTTTGGTTACATTTTAAAACCATAAAAAAAATTTAAATCAAGGGGCTCAATGTAGCCTGAACATTCAAGGATATACAAGCCTTTAGCATTATCAATGTTCTCTCATATTTTCTTCTTAGCCTCTCTATCAGTTGGGATCTTAACATCATACACCCTAGAAGGTGATTTGCACTTCATTAAATTTTTAGTGATTTCATGCATTTTATTAATCTTTTCCTTTAGATACTTGATCCTAGTTTCAACCATTTCTAGTTTTTATTTTAAGTCATCTTGTTGTTCTCTTGTTTCAACATATACCTTAAATATTTATAATAACTTCTTGTAGTGAGTTTAATCATCACCAAATTGTTCTTTAACAAAATGTAGAAGGTCATCAATTTCTATAGGTGTGGTAGCTGAAACATCCACATCAATAACTTCTTCTACTATAGGTGTTTTTATAGTGGGCAATAGAGGAAGAAATTTATTATAGAAGGGTACCAAATCCTAAGCATAATCCACTGTAGGTTCTTCTATGGCCAAGGTAGATCAAGTTGTTATAGGTTCCTTTAGGAAAGCTACTATAGGTTCCTCCAATAACCTTTCTCTATCCATAAAAGATTCTACAAATTTTGTTGCCCCTATAACTGTTTCAATGCCTCTCTTACCTTTCAAATTTCTTATTTCATTCTTCAACCTATATATTTCTTTCATATATTATTCTAATGTTATTAATTCCTAGGTATGAATAAATATCCCTTATTCTAATTCTTTTTCCATAGTCTCTTCTTTAATTAATTCCTCTTCTACTACAAGTTGATCTGTCATTCTCCATTCTTCTTTTGTATACCCAATATGTCTAAGGAGATCAATTTCTTTCTAAGTGAATCTAGATGGTTGGGGTGACTATTATTCTTGTTCCTTAGCAAATTCCTCATCAATAGACCATTCTTCAATTCTAAACCCATCAAGGATCTTCCAAAACCTAGGTTCTTTCTTTAGCTTTTCATCCTCACTAATGTTTATGGGTGAGGATGTTGTAATTATCTTTTATTTCTTAATTATTTGAGATTTCATAGGAGGAGGTATCCTTCATATTAATACAATGGGTTTCTTCTCTTCAATTTTCATCTTTTTTTAAGGAGGGGTGGCTGATGGAACATGTTCTTCTTGTGTAGAAGTTGATGGAAGAACTTCTTCTTGTCCTAAATGAGTCATGGTGGAAGAATAAATCTATAGTGAGGAGACAATTAGAGAAGGAATATGTTGTTGTGGACTTCCCTCCTATATTTTAGAAGGAGGTATGACTAGTTTCCTTCTCTTTCTTTTGCTAATAGTAGTTATAGATGGACCCTCAGTAGTTATGGGCTGGCTAGTAGCACTAGTGTTGCAGTATCTTCTTGTCTAATCTATTGTTCCTATTCCTCAAGGGATTTCTCCTCATTATTATCATCTTCTTATTGAGGTTCATTATTTCCTAGGAATAAAAACTATTCCCAACTTAGACCAAGTTTGATAGAATTTATTTCATTTTTAGTTATCAAACATATTAGACAATGATGAGATATGGCTTTTTTAATACCCTTCTGGTACTCTTTGGACATCATTTTTAGAGCATTTCGTAGGTGATTTATAACTTTAATTGTTTTTTTATGCCTTAAATGATTTATAAATTTAAACAAAAGATTATAAATTAGGGAATACCTTCCTTCATAGGTCATATATCTGATGATATATGAGGTTATCTCCCTCTAGGTTATAGGTAAGTTGAGTCCCTCCACACCACCTTTCTTTAGTACTAATCTTTCATCTCCTTAACAAAAATACTATCTAGCTTCTTGACCATTGGGTGTATCTTTCTATTTCTCTCCTATACGTGGTAGCCCAGTTGCCTATCTCACCAGTTCTTTAGTGATTAGGAATGTGATTCCATGTATAGTAGCTTGGTCTCCAATAAAGGATCCTATAAATACCCTAGCAAGGGGTTTCGAGAAATGCTACAATTTCTCAAAATAAGTGGTCCAACTAGCTCTACTGAAGATAACCTACTTGGCTTGGTCTCCCTGAAGTTTCCTATGATCTATGGGTTCTTTCCTCATAATTGACCCTCCCATTATACTAAGTTTAATTTTTTTTTCAATCCTTTTAAATAGTAATTGGAAACACACTCTATTTGGATTATAAAAATCTACCTATAGTATATCAGTGTTTTTTCAATAATGGTAATTTGTGGTTGTAGGTTTTAGGGTTACAAGTTATGTCATGCTTCAACTTTGCATGAATGGTTGTACTTGTAAGGAAAAGCAATGTAATTGATTATTTTTCTTATAGATTATTATGGATTCATTATGGAATATAATCCTACACATACAGATCCCGTAATGCATGGTATTCTCACCCATAACATCTTGCCCCCACTTGAGCCATCATATGTCCTTGAGTGATTTGGAGTGAATAGGATAGAAGGGATAGAATTGGGTCATAACTAGGGGCATAAGTGTGGGTGGGGATCTCATCATATGGGTTTAAGTGTGAGTTAAGGTATATTAATGAATAACATCTTTTAATGATTTAATATGCTTTTCAATATCATATATTTTATATTAAAATAATGATTACTTTTTAATAAACAAAATATATGATGTACCTTTATAATGATTTACTGAAGGTGATTCGAAAGATTTGTATGTGAGTGTTTGTATGTGAGTGAGTGATAAAATGTAATGATTGTGATTTTAGTGATAAATAAATTGATGTGGGCCCCTTTGGAGTAATTATGAGATCATAAAATGATAGGCTTATATGGTGCCCTCAATGTGCCTACATGTGATTCATGATAGCCTGTATGAAACTAGAATATGGGTATTAGAATTGGATGAGGGATTATTGATCTCTTACCACAAGGTGGTTATTATAGAGCTCAGTGATCCAATTCAGGTGCTACATGAACATGGAAAAGGGTAGCTAAAGGTATTATTTCTTTGTGATCTTCCTTTGCATGAGCCTACATGATTTGCCTCTGCGCTATCTTATTACTTGTGGATTTTGCCTAGTGAATTTGCCTTATTATTCAAGGGTAGCCATGAGAAATGTTTTTAATTTTATATGCTAATCCTCCTTCACTCCTCCTCTAGCTATTTTGGTGTCTTCCTTATATGATCAAAAGCTCATGACTAAGGCCATAATTTAGAGTTTGGGAAGAACTATCCAATATGTGTTTAGAGAGATGGTAGGGTATGCCTATAAAAACTAGAGATGGTGCCTATATAAACTACAAGGTTGTGCCCAGCTATGCGAAAAGGGCCCATAATAGCTAAAAAATATCTTGTATCAATTGAAGGAGGTGCCTATATCAGCTATAAAATAGCCCTTGGTAACTAGAAGAAGATGAATAATTTTCTCAAAATGATTGTTTATTTTTCATTTGTGTTTTTACCCCTAAATAGCTAGCAAGATGGTTTTCTCTTTAGGCCCATTTTATAGTTTTGGGTAGCTAGAAAGTTTCTTTTCTACCCAAAAATTACCAATAATGCCCAAAAAAAGAGTTTTCATCATTGGGCATTTTTTTACTCTAACTACTACCTATAGTAGAATGGTTATTCTAGGTCCTTTCCAAGTTAGCAGTGAGGATGACTGATCAAGGACCAAGTGAAGGTCTCAGTCTTCATACCAGAGGAGGGCTAGGATGTCTTCCTCTCCTTCTTCATCTATGTGTTGGATAGTTTTCCCTTTATCTGATGAGACATCATGCTGATCCAGCACATCATTGTATCCATTTTGTAATTTCATGTGTATGTGCTTGAAAAAATCCACTTGAGTGAGTGGATTTAGGTAAAACTTTAGTCTACAGATATTGATTAGTAGATATAATTCTATCAAATCAATGGTTTGGAGGTCCAGTGCTCCATTGTCATAAACATGCTCAATCGCAAATGGACCAAGCCATCTAATTTGGTGTTTACCCTTGTGATCCTTGTAATTTGAATCAAAAATAAGGTCCCAATATCATACATTACACTTCTTCATCTTAATTTACCTATCATGCCAACTAATTTTTTAGTGCTATAAAAGTTCTATGGTCGGTAATGATTCTTATCTATATTCATCTAAGGCATTTAGTTGTATAAGCCTTTCTTTCTATGCTTCAAATATATCCATCCCAAGTGCTAGTGTTATTGATAAGATATTATACTCAAATTTTATTGGAAAGATAAGTTTCTTCCCATAGATCAACTCATATGGGGTAAATCCTATAGTAATCTTCCACATGATTCGGTAAGTCCAAATAGCTTCAATAGGTCTAGCCTCCCAATCCTTATGGGACATACTAATAGTCTTGATCAAAATATTTTTTAACTCCCTATTAGTGAGTTCCACTTGTCCATTAGATGGTGGATGATATGAAGTTCATTGCTTATGCCTAATCTCATATTTTTGGACCAAAGTAGTAATTAAACTAACAGTGAATTGGGGTCCTTGATCAGTGACTATTTCTTGTAGCACACCATATCTTGTGAATATTTTTTCATAAAATAAAGCTGCCACCTTCTCATCCCTAGTGTGTGTAGGAGCCTTGAATTCCATCTATTTAGTGACATACTCAATACATACAAGGATGTACTCTTTGTTGATTTTGGATAAAAAAGTCCTACAAAGTCTAGGCCCCATTTTCCAAATGGTTCAATCACTATTTGAAGTTGCAAACGCAACTCATCTGAGTGTGTAGGCCTCCCCATACACTAACATCTATCATAATGAATAGTATACCTTATTGCATATTTATGGAGTGAGGGCCAATAATATTTTGTATTTAATATTTCTACTATTATACGCCTTGATGCAAAGTGCCCTCCACATGGTTCATCATGGAAGCTTTGAGGATATCTAGAACTTCATCTTCTATGAGACATCTTATAATGATGGACTCAAGCCTAGTATAGAAAATAAATCGAGACAGCCATAAATACCTATCGCTTTTCTGAATCAAAGCTCTTATTTGTTTAGGGAGGAAGTACTATAGGAGTAACCTTGTGGTGAGGTAGTTAGAAATATTAGCATACCAAGGTATGGTAAGGGTAAGGGAGAATAGGTGCTCATCTAAAAATGATTCATCCACTATAGTATTTTATTTAAGGGATTGTAGGTGTTATAATAAATTAGCCATAATGTTGTCCCTACCAAGCTTATCTACAATGGTGATATCAAATTCTTATAATAAGAGTAACCATCTTATCACTCTAACTGGGACATGGTCATAAGGTACCAAATGGCTACATGGTCTATATGAACAAAGACTTGATACCATATGATGTCATGATGAAAATTGTTGATAGCATAGACTAATACCAGAAACTCTTTTTTAGTAATTGTGTAATTTAATTCTCCTTCATATAGGTTCTTGCTTACAAAATAGATAGCATAATTGAATGCTCCCTATTTTTGGCCTAACACAACTCCTAGAGTAGTGTCTAAATCATTTATGTGAATATGGAAGGGAAGCTTTCAATCAAGACCATGTAGAATAGGGGTGGTGGTCAATAATTCTTTCAATTATTTGAAGGTTGTATCATAGGTAGGATTACAAATGAATTCAACATCTTTAGTCAAGAGAGTGAACAATGGTGCTACTACTTTGCTGAAATTGTTGATAAATCTCTTATAGTAATTAGTATGTCCTAAAAAAATATGACATAATTTTGTTTTTGAGGAATAGGGAGATTTTTTATGATGCTAAATTTTGTAGGGTCAACATTAATTCCTTCAGTAGATACATGGTGACCTAAAATAATGCTTTCTACCATAAGCATGTATCATTTCTTATGACTTAAATTCAAATGGTTCTCTTGAAAGTATTGTATCACTTTCTCCAAGTTGTTTAGGCACTCATCAAATTTTTCTCCATAAATAGTGAAGTCATCCATATAAATTTCTACACATTCATTTGTCATATCTATAAAGATACTCAAGATAACCCTCTAGAATGTTGCAAGAGCATTGCATACTCCAAAAATTAATGCAAAATAAGCATAAGTACCCTAAGGGCAAGTGAACATGGTCCTCTCCTAGACCTTAGGAGCAATGTTAATCTGGTTGTATCCATTGAATCCATCTAAAAAGGCAAAATATTTCTTCCTTGCTGTTGTGTCCAACACCTGATCAATGAAGGGTAGAGAAAAATGATCATTTTTAGTTGATTTATTAAATTCCTTGTAATATATACATGCATGCCATTCTCCATTTTTATTTTTTATAATTACCAAAGGTGAAACCCATTCACTTTCTGAGATGGGGTATATAAATCTAGCTGTCAGTAGTTTTTACAATTCTACTTTGACTATTTCTCTAAGAGTTGGATTCATCCTACATTGTGTCTATCTGATTTGGTTGGCACTCTTATTTGATATAGATATGATGTGTGCATGTTGTTGGGATAATTATTTTCATGTCCTCATAATACCATGCAAATTTACATTGGTTTGCATGTACCATGCTAACTAGGTGCTTTTCCTCACTTGACTCCAACTTGTTATTAATAAGAAATGTTTTTCCTATAGAGATTTCAATTTGTCATGAGAGTGTTTTTACATTTATATATTGCTAATGGATTTTATTTGACTATAGCTATGAGGTAACAGTTGGTGTAATATTTATTGTATAGATGCATCAGATTTATCTGCATTTTAGATGATAGAAAATGGGCACTCAACACATTGTAATTGGCTGAGATCTATAGAATGATTTTGGCAATTATTATAGAGAATGTTGGAGAGAATGGTGTCATCTTTTTTATCAACCAAGGTGCATGCATGATCCATGGTGAATAAAATAATCTAGGTAGGTTTCTCTACATCATCTTCTTTAACCCATAACGTATGTTGTGCTGCCAAGGCTAGTTATGTTGGGGGATATAGGACCAAATTCTTAGTGTGGTTACCATTGGAGATCAACATGTCACCTGATCTATAGTTGATGAAGGCATCAACTATGTAAAACCAAGGATGTCCTAAGATGAGATGATATCTACATAAATTAGACTTACACTACAACACAATGAAATTCCTATGATACTCCCAAGAATCTATAGTAATGACAAGATCTTCAATGATTCCTTTTGGTCTAACTATAGATTTGTTGACCATTTATAGCAGTGTAGATGTGGGATGAATATTATTTTATTTTATTTTATACATGGTTTATGTTGGCATTACATTTATTGCAACCCCTAGTTCTATTAATGTATTGGATAGCTACTAATCATGGATCTAAACTATTACTAATGGGCATTCTAGATTTGATTATTTTCTTGGTAGGGTGTTTCCCAGCATAAGGTCTACTAGCTAGCCAATTACATGCACTGTATTGAAATCCTTTTTATTCCTTCTAGGTTTATGTAGACATAAGTCTATAATAGCTTTGGAATATATGGGCACATCCTTGATGGCCTAGAAGAGGGGAAATTTAACATAGAGATTTTTGAGTTGTCTTATGAAATCAAATTTATGCTCAATTGCATGGCACTGAAAGGTAAGACATTATAGAAATGGTGGGGCTATTTCAGGAACAGTTTTATTTGTTCATTTAGAGAGATATTATGGTGATGAAGGTGGGTTAACATGATCTTTTATATTTTATTGATATGACTACATTATTATAGGTGGGGTTGTAGGTGGTAGACCTTTCCCTAAACATAGGTAATCGTCTCTAATGTTCACTACACATGTCAAGTATTAGATAGGTTGAGTACTAAAGATTGGTTAAACTAGCTTATTTTCAAAGTTTTGCATGGCTTGGGTGTAGAGCTAATTTGGCTTCGGTGAAGCTTTTGTATTGGGCATAAGAGTAAGAGGTTGTTGTTGCTACTATAGAGGGAATGATCCTTGATTATTTCCCTAGAGTTGATTGGGTCTATAGGGTTGTTGCCATTGCTACTATAGAGGGAATCATCCTTGATTATTCTCCTTTTTTTGTCCTTACTAAATTGGCTAATGCTTCCTTTGCTTTTGTTTGTTTTTTCAAAGCTAATAGTACTTCTTATGTAAGTTGCTTCCTTTAGTTGGTAGTGTTTCCTTCTTTAAGAACCCTCTATCTTATGGTATATTTTTCAACAAGATTATTAGTTTCTATGGGTACTTGTGGTTTTTCATTGGTAGTAACTTGTGGCTTGTTTGGTAGGAATCTCCCTTAAGAATCTCTTTCTCTATACATAAACATTGTGCTATACCTTTCAACTCTCATGTTCCTTCCTACATAGGAGTAGTCTCTTTTTGTTTTTTGAGTGTTCTAGGGGTTATTTTAGAATAAGTAAAAAGTACAATAAAGGAGTGTGGAAATAAAAATAATTAGAATTGAAATTTTACTTTTAAAAAATAGTAAAGTTAACTACAGAAAGTGGGAAAATTTTTCTAGGAAGTAGTTAATGAAAGTAGGAAAATTATGGTAGAAAATAGGAAATGAAAGAAAATTATCCTAGAAAATAGGAAATGAAAGTAGGAAAAATATCCTAAAAAAAAGGAAATGAAAGTAGAAAAATTATCCTAGAAAATAGGAAATGAAAGCAGGAAAATTAAAGGCACACTTTACAAAAAATAAATCACTCTTATAGGAAACAAATATTAAAAACATAAACTAATTAAATTAAAATATTGTAAAGAGGCATTCAAGGTTATGCACCATTTACTTCCAAAAACCTAGACATCTAGCATAAGACACAGTACTGCCCTCTCTTGACTTACTCGATTATAATTATATGTCCAAGAACTTAGACATCTAGCATAAGACACCTTAGTGTCCTTAATTGAATTGTCTAATTGGAAATAATAATGCATTAACCAATCTTAAAAAATAATTATTGATTTTAAAAAATAGTAATTGACACCCTCCTTGGCAATGATGCCAAAATATTATATAGACTAATTACCCAAAGAATACTAGATTCTTGAGTTTGATTAACATTAATTATCAACCCAGGTTGTGTATATTATTCAAGGATGTTAGCACTATATATGTATTATTGATTCATAAATCATTTTGCTTTACTAGTTATAGTATAATGACCTTATGTTGAATTCACTAGATAGTTATACTATTAAACTATTATGATAAAAATATAGAAGTAATTTATACTTATAAATCACACATTATATAATTAGATTAATAATAAAATCTACTTACACACTCTTAACTAAGAAGGGTCAGGATCTTCACTATAACTCCTTCTAAGGGGACCCTTCCTCATTCAAAACTAAGTTCCAATCCTTCTCTAAGAGATTTTTAAAACCTTCTTACAGAATCAACTTTATCATTACTCAAATCTATAGCAATTAAAGATTGCTACAAAATATTACAATTCAATTAATTTTATATTTCTATTAACTATCTAATATTCAATTTCTACTCACTAACTCCTAATCTGATCTAGGTTATACCATCAAATACAGAAGGTAGTTTATTAACTTTTAACCAAAGACACCAAACGAGGAAAAGTATAAATACTTTAGAAACTACCCTAGTCAACCTTCAAGTGGTTAGTAACCGAAGTTACTTATTTTAGGCTTGAATTGGTTAAGGACAAGGTATACTATTTTTTTGTTTAATTTATTTTGGTCTCCTTCCCATTGTCCTTGTCTTTATCATCTTTGGTAGTACATCTAAATTTTCTTACACGTAGGGAGTCTGTACAATTGCTATGGTCCTTTTCAATCATCCATTTGATTCCCAAGACAACTAGATGTGTCCTTAAGATTTGATCACAATAAAATCTCTATTTTATATAGTGGCTATGGGCAACTTGTAGATGAAGCCTACAGTTACTATGAAAAATCTATAGTGGTTATAAGCAATTTGTAAGTGAACCCTACAATTATTGTCAGCAACTTGCAATGGCTATAGCCAGCCTTTAGGTGGAGCCTATAGTTGTTATAGGTAATTTGTAGTGGCTATATATAGCTTGTATATGGAGCCTACAATTGATGTGGGTAACTTATAAGTCTTATGCCCAAATGAGATCCTATAAACTTACGTTATCCTTCAAATTCTTGTTAAATAAAGTTATATAAGTATAATATAATAAAAAAAATCATCAATAATTCATAAAATAGCATATATATATATATATATATATATATATATATATATATATATATATATATATATATATATATATATATATAAATTCACACACAAAATAATAAATTCATTCATTCATTTGTATGAGTCATGGATGGTTATGGGGATTTACATAGAAAAAGATATATACTAGGTATGGATGAGGCTACAAAATAGAGCAATTGGTGGCCTCATTAGGTAGGATAGAGTTCAAGGATGAAGTAGGAGACATTATTATACTCTTACATAGAGTTATAGGGTAACCAAGGGCCAATAATTATTAGGATTGGATGTCCTAATATATATAGGTAACCCATTATAATAAATAGCATATTCACTAGGTCTAATTTATTTCTAACTCCATTAAAAAATAGTTGATGGAGGTCCAAACTAGAGGCAAGTTTTATATGACATCATACCTTGTCTATATATTAGGAAAATAGAGGGCATTCTCAAGATTAAACACAGTGCTCAATCAAATCAATAAGATCTTTAACTACTAAAATGACCTCATCTTTGAGGCAAACAAATAATAATTTATAAGGGTCAATGATGCTTTTGTATATCGCATCATAATTATCTTTGAAAAGGAACTAGGAAGGAGATGATTTTATGATGTTGTAACTACATAAATTGCCAAGTGGGGGTAATTTTTCATTTAGGTCAACACATATTCATATATTAGAGGGGGTGGTTTTGGTGTTTGTCCCTACACCCTTCCAAGGTATGTAAGTGTCAAATGGACCCTAATGGAACTTGTGAGGCAACTTGTGGAAATCCATAAGTTTCTATCAAACATTCATAAGGCAAGGATCCACTTCCCTATTAGGATAGGGAGATATATCTTCCCTTCCCTATCAAAAGCCAAATGTGTAGATTTAGAGATAACTAAAATTACCATTAGATATATCAATGCAAGGCCCTTCTATGATGTCACTAGATATGTTACCATTATAGTATGTACCACATATTACCACATCCCTTTATATTAAGATTAATGGGAAGATATAAAGGATGAAGAGAAAGTTAGATTAAGATATTATTCAAATATGACCCTGGAGAAAATGAAATACTACAACATGGCACTAGTCCTTGAATACTTAAAAGATGATGAGCAGCTAGTAGATAGGGTATATATTACATTAAAATCTATCTCCAACCTCTTCCACTAGTCAAGTGGTCTATAATTAAATCCTTCTCATTGATAAATAAGAAAACCTAGGCTATAAATAAAATAATAAACTAGACAAAAGGAACCTTCCTCCATCTTTTCGAGGCCATTTGGAAGAACTAGAAAACTTCCCCTCAAAGATAAAGAACCTGGACCTCTTTTAGAAATATATATCATTAACAATTAGGATATTTCTTAACATTTAACTTCCCCCTCAAAAGCTATAATTTAAAAACATAAAAAATAGAAGGCTCCACCAAAAGGTTGGGTGAAACTAATTTTTTATTGTGCTTCTAAAGATAATCTAATCCCCATAGGTTGAGGAGGATTCATAAGGGACTTAAAAGGAGAGGTGTTGGATGTTTATGTAGGTCCCATGGGAACCCAAACAAATCACCTTATAGAAGCTAAGGTGACACTTTAGGGTATCTAATTGGATTCAAAAATCAATCAAAAAAGAATCATCATGAAATGTGATTTATTAAATATCATAAATGCTTTGGAAGGGAAAGTAACACCCTCTCATACCATCAATGACATCATCGATGATGTTAAGCAACTCTTCAGGGGCATGACTCATTTTTAGATTATTTATACCTACTAGGAAGGAAATAGGATAATGAACCTTCTCATTGGCATTAGAGTAGAACTACATATTTTATCCAACTATAATGATGCAAGTAATATTCTTAATAATGTCCTTAAATCTTTATAAGATGAAAGTACCACTACTTGTTCAAGAGATCATTTCACCACACACACATAATATTTCATTTAGGGGGTGGATTTTAATTATGATGATCCATAATTATTTTTATATGAGGATGACTAATTGTTATAGGATAATATCAATGGGATTCCTAAACATCATTTGCATTATTCAAAATTACTCCATCCTTAGCTTTTCACTGGCTTACCTCAGCACTATTGGCATCGCTTCAATGGAAGGTGATAGGGAAAGGCTTGAGAACATTTAATATATGGAAATTAAGGGCTAAAAAGAGTTTATAATAAACTCAAATGTGGGGGTCTCACTAATTTTATGGATAAAATCATAGAATATAATTCAAAAGTGGCCTAGGATTTTGTTATGGTCTGAAATAAACACAATGTGACCATTCATGGCATAAAAGTCACTATTTCAAAGGAATTTATTGGGGAGGCAACCAATATGTCTTATGAGGGGATGGAGGTTTTCAAAGACCAAATAAATAAATAATATATCCTATAATGATTCTTTTTAATGAATGTAGTTTTGAAGACTGATAAGAAAGGCTTCCCCCAGGTAGACCCTCCTCATCACTAGTCCAAATCTATCTCCAGATTATGCACTGTATGACTCTTGAAGGTAAATACACAATGATATTTTCTCACCATTTCTTATTGTTGAATAAATTTATTAGATATAAGATAAGTCTCCTTTATTTTTGCTTAAATCTCTTAAATACACCACGTTGGTTCATCAAGTAAAGGAGGCAAACCATGTTCTCTACCAAGGGCTAATCCTCCTCTTAGTAAAACATGTCCAAACCTTGCATGGTCAGGAGGTCCCCCAAGGGGGATCCTCCATAAGAGAGGACTACCTAGAGGAGGATCCCACCTTAGGATCCTACTGACCCTTTAAGAGTAACCCCAAAGCCATTCTTTCCAAATCCCCTACCAATGGCCTTCCCTTCAATTTATTCGTACCCAAACTCAAGCTAATCAACCTTGATGTGGGAACCTTTGAGGAGACCACCCAAAAAGGTAAATCCATTCTATCAAAGATGAAAATCAATAAGGTTTAGTTGCAAAATTTTAACTCTAAGGTAGAAGAGGTAGGGATGGTCCTTACCAATCTTATACATGAATGGAATGCTCTTCATAGACAAATTGAGTCCATAGTGTTGCCTTTCATCCATTCTTTTAAACTTGATCAGACCCCTATCAAATAGATATTCGAAACATCCCTTCCCTAGCTCCCTTAATGTGGCACCCATAAAGAAGACTCCCCTATAGGCTCAAGGGTAGAAGAGACATTGTATGTTCCTTCTGGGAGAATCAACTAAAGAACCTAGAAAATGCACCTGGGTTAAGATTTCAAATGTTAAGCAAGACATCCTAGTGAATAACCCTAAATAATTTTAAAACCCATAGGAGGGACCCCATTCTAATCTTTATTTTTATTTTCTATCTTCCTTACTTTAGGTTTAGTATAGATAGCTTGTATATGGAGCCTACAATTGATATTGCTTAACATTTAGGATATTGCTTAACATTTAACTTCCCCCTCAAATGCTATAATTTACAAACATAAAAAATAGAAGGTTCCACCAAAAGGTTGGGTGAAACTAATTTTTTATTGTGCTTCTAAAGATAATCTAATCCCCATAGGTGGAGGAAGATTCATAACGAACTTAAAAGGAGAGATGTTGGATGTTTATGTAGGTCCCATGGGAACTCAAACAAATCACCTTATAGAAGTTAAGGTGACACTTTAGGGTATCTAATTGGCAACAAAAATCAATAAAAAAAGAATCATCATGAAATGTGATTTATTAAATATCATAAATACTTTGGAAGGGAAAGTAACACCCTCTCATACCATCAAAGACATCATTGATGATGTTAATAAACTCTTTACGGGCATGACTCATTTTTGGATTATTTATACCTATTAAGAAGGAAATAGGATAATGAACCTTCTCATTGGCATTAGAGTAGAACTACATATTTTATCCAACTATCATGATGCAATTAATATTCTTAATAATGTCCTTAAATCTTAATAAGATGAAAGTACCATTGCTTATTCAAGAGATCATTTCACAAAACACACATAACATTTGATTTAGGGGGTAGATTTTAATTATGATGATCCATAATTATTTTTATATGAGGATGAGTAATTATTATAGGATGATATCAATGGGATTCCTAAACATCATTTGCATTATTCATAATTACTCCATCCTTAACTTTTCACCGGCTTACCTCAGCACTATTGACATCACTTCGATGGAAGGTGATAGGGAAAGGCCTGAGACCATTTCATATATGGAAGTTAAGGGCTAAAAAAAAGTTTAGAAGAATCTAAAATGTGGGGGTCTCACTAAGTTTATGGATAAAATCATATAATATAATTCAAAAGTGGCCTAGGATTTTGTTATGGTCTGAAATAAACACAATGTGACCATTCATGGCATAAAATTCACTATGTCAGAGGAATTTATTGGGGAGGCAACTAGTATGTCCTATGAGTGGATGGAGGCTTTCAAAGACCAAATAAATAAATAAGATATCCTATAATGATTCTTTTTAATGAATGTAGTTTTGAAGACTGATAAGAAAGGCTTCCCCCAAGTAGACCCTCCTCATCACTAGCCCAAATCTATCTCTAGATTATGCACTGTATGACTCTTGAAGGTAAATACACAATGATATTTTCTCACCATTTCTTATTTTTGAATAAATTTATTAGATATAAGATAAGTCTCCTTTCTTTTTGCTTAAATCTCTTAAATACACCACGTTGGTTCATCAAGTAAATGAGGCAAACCCTGTTCTCTACCAAGGGCTAATCCTCCTCTTAGTAAAACATGTCCAAACCTTACATGGTCAGGAGGTCCCCCAAGGGGGATCCTCCATAAGAGAGGACTACCTAGAGGAGGATCCCACCTCAGGATCCTACTGACCCTTTAAGAGTAACCCCAAAGCCATTCTTTCCAAATCTCCTACCAATGACCTTCCCTTCAATTTATTCATACCCAAACTCAAGCTAATCAACCTTGATGTGGGAACCTTTGAGGAGACCACCCAAAAGGGTAAATCCATTCTATCAGAGATGAAAATAATCAAGGTGTAGTTGCAAAATTTTAACTCTAAGGTATAAGAGGTAGGGATGGTCCTTACCAATCTTATACAGGAATGGAATCCTCTTCATAGACAAATTGAGTCCATAGTGTTGCCTTTCATCCATTCTTTTAAACCTGATCAGACCCCTTTCAAATATATATTGGAAACCCCTCTTCCCTAGCTCCCCTAAGGTGGTCCCCATAAAGAAGACTCCCTTGTAGGCTCAAAGGTAGAAGAGACATCGTATGATCCTTCTAGGAGAAGTAACTGAAGGACCTAGAAACTGCACCTGGGTTAATATTTCAAATGTTAAGCAAGACATCCTACTAAATAACCCTAAATAATTTGAAAACCCATAAGAGGGACCCCATTATAATCTTTGTTTTTATTTTCTATTTTCCTTACTTTCGATCTAGTATAGTTGGTTTTAGTTTTTTATTTCACTTTTCTGGTTCCAAGATCTCTATAAAACTTGGTATTTTACCATATCAAATTAAAAAAAATACACAATAAATTAACTTAGAATAATAAATTCATTTCAAATTATAGTGAGTTATAGTCTAAGTAAAATAAGAACTAATTCAAAAAAATATAACAAATGAACTGAATAATAAAAACATATGAATATAAAAATGATTAAAATATTATGCATGACATGAAAAAAACTAAGAAACTAATGTTCATTGTAATAATTTATTGATAGAGGTTGCCCACTCTAAAATTTATTTAAAAATTTGGATTCACTTTGAATATAATACTTACTAGGCATTAATATATCTAATAGTTAAATCAAAATTCAAATTTGTATGTAATCAATTCCTTAACGAACTCAAGATTAATGAAATAGAAAATGAAATTAAATATAATTTAGCATAGTTGTTAATTTGTATTTAATAATAATAAAATTAAATAATCTATTCAATTTACATTTTACATAGAATTAGTGAAATTAAGAAGAGTACTAAACTTAATATTATTATAAATCTAGATAATTATTCTCATATTAATTTGACATATTGATTGATCTTAACATTGTGACTTTTTTATTTGATTTAATATTTTAACCATATATCAATGATTTTAATGATCTACTCCTTGTTTCATAGTTTCATGTTCCTCGTGAATTTTTTAATGCTTCACAACTTGAAATTTCACAAGCATACCAAAGTATCAAAATTTCATGTCATTTTTAGTTATGTAATGTATATAAAATATTTTCAATCTAGAATCTGAGGCTTGATTTATTCACAATTAACTGATTTTTCTCAAAAAAATATTGATCTCTTCATAAACTAACTTTGTGAAACCTTCATAATTCAAGTTTGCAAATTATCATCACTCCTCATATTTAACCTTTTGTGCTTTATCAATGCTTGGTTTTTCATGGTATTGCAACTTATCTATATTCAATGGAAAATGAGAACCATTCGCTAGAATAAAAACACGGTTAATTTTCCTATTTACATTCCTAAGTAAATCTTGATAAAACACTTCTACTAAATGAACTCATCCTAATAAAATTCTTAGAGTGGGTAGATGCCCACTCTAAAAGAGAACCAAGATAAGCATACTAAAAATAATAATGCTACACATCCTTTTACACTATAACTATGACCCAAATCCCAAATAAAACATAACTATGAACCATTTCCCAAAGCAAACAAAAGACAATTGTGAGATATTCATAAACTAAATTTGTAAAACCTTCATAATTCAAGTTTTTAAAGTGTTATCATTCTTCACAATTAACCATTTATGATTTTTCAATGCTCACATTTTCATAATATCAGAACTTATCTATGCCCAAATCATTCCCAAACTATGAAATAATAAGGTGATGACACTTGGCACTATCACAGTCCTCACTTTGTCAAATGTTTGTCATGCAGATATATAAGGGATAGGAAAAAAAGGTAAATCAAAGAAAAAATCTCCAAGTGGGCCACAATCAAAGATTCCTAATTGGAGATACTTCCTGGATGTTTAATAAGAGTAGAAAATTTAATAATAAAAGTTAGATAAGAAATGTTTTTCTTAGAGAGATTTCAATTTGTCATCAGAGTGGTTTTATCATTTATATATTATCATTTATATATTGATAATGGATTTGATTTGAATATAGCTATGAGGTAACAGTTTGTGTAATATTTCTTGTATAGATGCATCAAATTTATATACATTTTAGATGCTACAAAATGGGCACTCAACACATTGTAATTGGCTGAGATCTATAGAATGATTTTGGCAATTATTCTAGAGAATGTTGGAGAGAATGGTATCATCTTTCTGATCAACCAAGGTCCATGCATGGTCCATGGTGAATAAAATAATCTAGGTAGGTTTCTATGCATCATCTTATTTATCCCATAGCATATGCTCTGGTGCCAAGGCTAGTTATGTTTGGGGATAGAGAACCAACTTCTTAGTGTGGTTACCATTAGAGATCAACATGTCACCTGATCTATAGTTTATGAAGGCATCAACTATGTAAAACCAAGGATTTCCTAAGATGAGATGATATCTACATAAATTAGACTTACAATACAACACAATGAAATTCCTATGATATTCCCAAGAATCTATAGTAATGACAAGATCTTCAATGATTCCTTTTGGTCAGACTATAGACTTGTCAACCATTTATAGCATTGTAGATGTGGGATGAATATTATTTAATTTTATTTTATGCATGGTTTCAGTTGGCATTACATTTATTACAACCCCTATTTCTATCAATGTATTGGATAACTACTAATCATGGATCTAAACTATTACTAATGGGCATCCTTGATTTGATTATTTCCTTGGTAGGGTGTTTCCCAGCATAAGGTCTACCAACTGGCCAATTACATGCACTATATTGTAATCCTTTTTATTCCTTCTAGGTTTATGTAGACATAAGTCTATAATAACTTTGGAATATATGGGCACATCCTTGATGGCTTAGAAGAGGGGAAATTTAACATAGAGATTTTTTATTTATCTTATGAAATCAAATTTAGGCTCAATTGCATGGCACTGAAAGGTAAGACATTATAGAAATGGTGGGACTATTTCAGGAACAACTTTATTTGTTCGTTTAGAGAGATCTTATGGTGATGAAGGTGGGTTAACATGATCTTTTATATTTTATTGATATGACTACATTATTATAGGTGGGGTTGGAGGTGGTAGACCTTTCCATCAACATAGGTAAACGTCTCTAATGTTCACTACACATGTCAGGTATAAGATAGGTTTAGAACAAAATATTGGTTAAACTAGCTATTTTCAAGGTTTTTCATGGGTTGGGTAGAGATCTAATTATGCTTAGGTGTAGATTTTGTATTGGGCATACGAGTAAGAGGTTGTTGTTGCTACTATAGACGAAATCATCCTTGCTTATTTCCCTAGAGCTGATCGGGTCTCTAGGGTTGTTGCCATTGGTTTATGAAGGGTGAACCTTGGGGTGGTTGCCAAGCTTATGTCTAAGGTGGGGATGCATTTTGTGGAGGTTGTCAGGAGGTGGTGGGGTAGCTTGTCTGAGGTGGCTGCTAGCTAGAATTAAGAAGTGGGGATGCATTTTCTAGAGATTTCAAGGATGTGGTGAGGTGGCTTATCTAAAATGGCTTCCAACTAGAATTAGGAGGTGGGACATTCATCCATGGATAGTCTAGTTGGGATTAGTATTTATAAATTATGAGTTATAGGAGGTATGATTTTCAAAAGGTGGATTTTGTCCCATACCTAGATAAGATGGTCATTGAACCCATGGATTTCTTTGTGCAATATAGAAAACTTGGTCTCCATCTCCTTTTATAGCATACAACTCAACTATTTCTATTTATTTAGTTGTGATGTTAGCTATTTTAACTCAAACCTCATGACACCTACAATCTATCTTCTTCCTCTTACGATTTAGACAATAAATGATCAAAGCTTGATCCAAGGTTGCTTCATTTTGGCTTGAATGTAGGCTATATAGTTTAGTGGATAAATGACCAATGATATCATGTTTCATGTATGTTAATAGGTTACTAAGTTCATATTTTAATAGGCCACTTACAACTACTAGTGGAAGCTTACTACTTCTAACTTTGTTTATTAAAGACCTAAAATAGTTATTTCTCAATTCCTTGATGTCTAAAAATGGTAGATAAGAGATACCTCCCATAATCATTAGGTCCAAGGCTTCCAAATAGTCTTCTCAGACTCCTTTTAGGAAAATGAGTTTTATAGGTTCTTCTCCTAGTGCACTTTGCTTGAAATTTTGTACACTGAACATGAACCGTTCAACATACTCTCCCAAAGATTCATCTCCTTCTTGAGTCATCTTGAAGATGTAATTTATTCTATAAATTTTTCCTCATCCATATTCCTGATACTTAACCAAAAATTTCTTTTTCATATCTTCCCAAGTGAGGACTAAATTATTACCCAATCCCATGAACAAATGAAGTGGTGAGTCTTTCAGGGTGGCTAGATAAAGTTTCAATTTATTTGCATCCTACCTAGAGTCATAGATTCTATAGAGGATATTAAATTCAAACAAAAATGTGTCTGGTTCTTCTAAGAATGTACCACTAAAATTAGGTAAGGTTGATGGTAGGATATTTTTCATTTGTGTTACACCTATTACATCTGGATTAGGAAATTCAAAAGTAACTATTTATAAAGTCTTATTGTTATCCACAAAGTCTCCTCTATTCATGATGGCTTTTCTTAGGATATGGCTACCAAAGGTACTCAAGATCATGTTCTCAAATTCTATATCAGTCTCTTCATCAATATGATAGTAAATATTTATCTACTACTCTATAGTCTTTTTTCTTAATGAGAAATTTGAAGATTCTCCTAAAATTCCTTAGATTTATTCAATAAATCCTTGATGGAATGTTGTTTTGATGCTAATTTCTAGAGTATTTGGTTTATTAATTTATTCTCCTTTGTTTCTCCTTGCTAACTCAACTAATGATTCCTTTGCTTTTGTTTCTTTTTTCAAAGCTAATAGTAATTCTTATGTAAGTTGCTTCCTTCAATTTGTAGTGTTTCCTTCTTTAAGAACCCTCTATCTTATGGTATATTTTTCAACAAGATTATTAGTTTCTATGGGTACTTGTGGTTTTTTCTTGGTAGTAACTTGTGGCTTGTTTGGTAGGAATCTCCCTCAAGAATCTCTTTCACTCTACATAAACATTGCTCAATACCTTTCAACTCTCATGTTCCTTCCTACATAGGAGTAGTGTCTTTTTATTTTATAAGTGTTCTAGGGGTTATTTTAGAATAAGTAAAAAGTACAATAAAGGAGCATGGAAATAAAAATAACTAGAAGTGAAATTTAATTTTTAAAAAATAGTAAAGTTATCTACAAAAAGTGGGAAAAATTTTCTAGGAAGTAGCTAATGAAAGTAGTAAAATTATCCTAGAAAATATGAAATGAAAGCAAGAAAATTATCCTAGAAAATAGGAAATGAAAGTAGGAAAAATATCCTAAAAAAAGAAATGAAAGCAAAAAAATTATCCTAGAAAATAGGAAATGAAAGCAGGAAAATTAAAGGCACACTTTACAAAAAAATAAATCACTCTTATAGGAAACAAATATTAAAAACATGAACTAATTAAATTAAAATATTGTAAAGAGGCATTCAAGGTTATGCACCATTTACTTCCAAAAACCTAGACATCTAGCAAAAGACACTGTACTGCCCTCACTCGACTTGCTCGATTAGAATTATATGTCCAAGAACTTAGACATCTAGCATAAGACACTTTAGTGTCCTCAGTTGAATTGTCTAGTTGGATAGAATAATGCATTAACCAACATTAAAAAATAATGATTGATTTTAGAAAATAATAATTGAGAACCTCCTTGGTAATGATGCCAAAATATTATATAGAATAATTACCCAATGAATACTAGATTCTTGAGTTTGATTAACATTAATTATCAACCCAGGGTGTGTATATTCTTCAAGGATGTTGGCACTATATATGTACTATTGATTCATAAATCATTTTGCTTTACTAGCTATAGTATAATGAACTTATGTTGAATTCACTAGATAGTTATAATATTAAACTATTATGATAAAAATATAGAAATAATTTATACTTATAAATAATACATTATATAATTAGATTAATAATAAAATCTACTTACACACTCTTAACTAAGAAGGGTCAGGATCTTCACTATAACTCCTTCTGAGGGGGCCTTTCCTCATTCAGAACTGATTTCCAATCCTTCTCTAAGAGATTTTTAAAAGCTTCTTATAGAATCAACTTTATCATTACTCAAATCTATAGCAATTAAAGATTGCTACAAAATATTACAATTCAATGACTTTTATATTTATATTAACTATCTATTCTTCAATTTCAACTCAATAACTCCTAATCTGATCCAGGTTATACCATCAAATATAGATGGTAGTTTATTAACTTTTAACCAAAGACACCAAACGTGGAAAAGTATAAATACTTTAGAAACTACCCTAGTCAACCTTCAAGTGGTTAATAAGAAAAGTTACTTATTTTAGGCTTGAATTGGTTCAGCACAAGGTATACTATTTTTTCATTTTATTTCTTTTTGTCTCCTTCCCATTGTCCTTGTCTTTATCATTTTTTGTAGTAAATCTAAATTTTCTTGCATGTAGGGAGTCCATACAATATATATGGTCCTTTTCAATCATCCATTCGATTCCCAAGATAACTTGATGTGTCCTTAAGATTTGATCACAATAATAGATCTATTTTATATAGTGGATATGGGCAACTTGTAGGTGAAAACTACAGTTACTACGAGCACTCTACAGTGCTTATGAATAACTTGTACGTGAACTCTACAATTATTGTCAGCAACTTGTAATGGCTATGTGCAGCCTTTAGGTGGAGCCTATAGTTGTTATAGGCAACTTGTAATGGCTATAGATAGCTTGTATATGGAGCCTACAATTGATGTGGGTAAGTTATAAGTGTTATGCCCAAACGAGATCCTATAAACTTATGTTATCCTTCAAATTCTTGTTAAATAAAGTTATATAAGTATAATATAATTAAAAAAAATCATCAATAATTCATAACATAGCATATATATTAATGCACACATAAAATAATAAATTCATTCATTCATTTGTATGAGTCATGGATGGTTATGGGGATTTACATAGAAAAAGATATATACTAGGTATGGATGAGGATAAAAAATAGAGCAATTGGTGGCCTCATTAGCTAGGATAGAGTTTAAGGATGAAGTACGAGACATTATTATACTCTTACATATAGTTATAGGGTACCCAAGTGCCAAGAATTATTAGGATTGGATGTCCTAATATATATAGGTAATCCATTAGAATAAATAGTATATCCACTAGGTCTAATTTATTTCTAACTCCATTAAAAAATAGTTGATGGAGGTCCAAACTAGAGGCAAGTTTTATATGACATCATACCTTGTCTATATATTAGGAAAATGGAGGGCATTCTCAAGATTGAACACAGTGCTCAATCAAATCAATAAGATCTTTAACTACTAAAATGACCTCATCTTTGAGGTAAACAAATAATAATTTATAAGGGTCAATGATGCTTTTGTATATTGTATCATAATTATCTTTGAAAAGGAACTATGAAGGAGATGATTTTATGATGTTGTAACTACATAAATTGCCAAGTGGGGGTAATTTTTCATTTAGGTCAACACATATTCATATATTAGAGGGGGTGGTTTTGGTGTTTGTCCCTACACCCTTCCAAGGTATGTAAGTGTCAAATGGACCCTAATGGAACTTGTGAGGCAACTTGTGGAAATCCATAAGTTTTTATCAAACATGCATAAGGCAAGTATCCACTTCCCTATTAGGATAGGGAGATATATCTGCCCTTCCCTATCAAAAGCCAAATGTGTAGATTTAGAGATAACTCAAATGACCATTAGATATATCGATGCAAGGCCCTTCTATGATGTCACTAGATATGTTACCATTATAGTATGTACCACATATTACCACATCCCTTTATATTAAGATTAATGGGAAGATATAAAGGATGAAGAGAAAGTTAGATTAAGATATTATTCAAATATGACCGTGGAAAAAATGAAATACTACAACATGGCACTAGTCCCTGAATACTTGAAAGATGATGAGTAGCTAGTAGATAGGGTATATATTACATTAAAATATATCTCCAACCTCTTCCACTAGTCAAGTGGTCTATAATTAAATCCTTCTCACTGATAAATAGGAAAACTTAGGTTATAAATAAAATAATAAACTAGACAAAAGGAACCTTCCTCCATCTTTTCGAGGCCATTTGGAAGAACTAGAAAACTTCCCCTCAAAGATAAAGAACCTAGACCTCTTTTAGAAATATAGATCATTAACAATTAGGATATTTCTTAACATTTAACTTCCCCCTCAAAAGCTATAATTTAAAAACATAAAAAATAGAAGGCTCCACCAAAAGGTTGGGTGAAACTAATTTTTTATTGTGCTTCTAAAGATAATCTAATCCCCATAGGTGGAGGAGGATTCATAAGGAACTTAAAAGGAGAGATGTTGGATGTTTATGTAGGTCCCATGGGAACCCAAACAAATCACCTTATAGAAGCCAAGGTGACACTTTAGGGTATCTAATTGGATTCAAAAATCAATCAAAAAAGAATCATCATGAAATGTGATTTATTAAATATCATAAATGCTTTGGAAGGGAAAGTAACACCCTCTCATACCATCAATGACATCATCGATGATGTTAAGCAACTCTTCAGGGGCATGACTCATTTTTAGATTATTTATACCTACTAGGAAGGAAATAGGATAATGAACCTTCTCATTGACATTAGAGTAGAACTACATATTTTATCCAACTATAATGATGCAAGTAATATTCTTAATAATGTCCTTAAATCTTTATAAGATGAAATTACCACTACTTGTTCAAGAGATCATTTCACCACACACACATAATATTTCATTTAGGGGGTGGATTTTAATTATGATGATCCATAATTATCTTTATATGCGGATGAGTAATTGTTATAGGATAATATCAATGGGCTTCCTAAACATCATTTGCATTATTCAAAATTGCTCCATCCTTAGCTTTTCACCAGCTTACCACAGCACTATTGGCATCGCTTCGATGGAAGGTGATAGGGAAAGGCTTGAGAAAATTTAATATATGGAAATTAAGGGATAAAAAAAGTTTAGAAGAAACTCAAATGTGGGGGTCTCACTAAGTTTATGGATAAAATCATAGAATATAATTCAAAAGTGGCCTAGGATTTTGTTATGGTCTGAAATAAACACAATGTGACCATTCATGGCATAAAATTCGCTATTTCAGAGGAATTTATTGGGGAGGCAACCAGTATGTCTTATGAGGGGATAAAGGCTTTCAAAGACCAAATAAATAAATAAGATCTCCTATAATGATTCTTTTTAATGAATGTAGTTTTGAAGACTGATAAGAAAGGCTTCCCCCAAGTAGACCCTCCTCATCACTAGCCCAAATCTATCTCCAAATTATGCACTGTATGACTCTTGAAGGTAAATACACAATGATATTTTCTCACCATTTCTTATTGTTGAATAAATTTATTAGATATAATATAATTCTCCTTTATTTTTGCTTAAATCTCTTAAATACACCATGTTGGTTCATCAAGTAAATGAGGCAAACCCTGTTCTCTACCGAGGGCTAATCCTCCTCTTAGTAAAACATGTCCAAACCTTGCATGGTTAGGAGGTCCCCCAAGGGGGATCCTCCATAGGCGAACATTGCCTATAGGAGGATCCCACCTCAAGATCCTACTGACCCTTTAAGAGTAACCCCAAAGCCATTCTTTCCAAATCCCCTACCAATGACCTTCCCTTCAATTTATTCGTACCCAAACTCAAGCTAATCAACCTTGATGTGGGAACCTTTGAGGAGACCACCCAAAAGGGTAAATCCATTCTATCAAAGATGAAAATCAACAAGGTGTAGTTGAAAAATTTTAACTCTAAGGTATAAGAGGTAGGGATGGTCCTTACCAATCTTATACATGAATGGAATCCTCTTCATAGACAAATTGAGTCCATAGTGTTGCCTTTCATCCATTCTTTTAAACCTGATCAGACCCCTATCAAATAGATATTTGAAACACCCCTTCCCTAGCTCCCTTAAGGTGGCACCCATAAAGAAGACTCCCCTGTAGGCTCAAGGGTAGAAGAGACATCGTATGATCCTTCTGGGAGAATCAACTAAAGGACCTAGAAACTGCACCTGGGTTAAGATTTCAAATGTTAAGCAAGACATCCTAGTGAATAACCCTAAATAATTTTAAAACCCATAAGAGGTACCCCATTCTAATATTTATTTTTATTTTCTATTTTCCTTACTTTCGGTCTAGTATAGTTTGTTTTAGTTTTCTATTCCACTTTTACGGTTCCAAGATCCCTATAAAACTTGGTCTTTTACCCTATCAAATTAAAAAAACACAGCAAACTAACTTAGAATAATAAATTCATTTCAAATTATATTGATTTATATTCTAAGTAAAATAATAAATAATTCAAAAAAATATAATAAATTCATTTCATCTTTAAAAAGTTTAATTTTGTACACCAAGTGACACTACTAGGTGATCCATTTCTCAAGGCCTAAACTAGACCATACACTAGAGTATGGTTATGGATGATGTATAAATTTCAAGTTAAATTTTTGAACATATGATTTAGGATAAATTAAATTCTTTTGACTTCCACTAGAAATGATGAAGTGTATTGGCTCACTATTGATCTACATTTGTTAATGAAACAATATTTGTAATTCATATAATTTATTGTTAGGGGAAGTAGAGATATTTTTGGTACCAAACATATCATTGGGCTGATAATTTATTATCTACTTACCTTGTTCTAGTGCTAGATAACTTGTACCCACTTATCTAGATGTGCAAGTAGAGATCTCATAGTGTGACACTTTTCATTGGATTTAATATTGAAGTTATGAATTATGGACCAATTTCCTATCTTTGATTACTTGTTCTAATAATTTGAAGATTATTTTCCACTCTTTGGTATGATGACTAAATCAATAGACATATAAATAAAATACCTTCAATGTAATTGTTTGAATCATAAAATGTCCTCAAATGGAAATCAATTGATTATTTTTAGGAAATCACATAGCTTGGTAATCCTCATGTATTTACTACCCATTTTTGGTGCTATTGTAGTTTTACTTGCTTTTCTTTTTCTAGTGGATTTTGAACAGTCAATTACATCATTTATATTAGGCCCATATTTTTTCATAGGTATTAAATATTTATGTTTCAAATTTGCCTCAATGTCATTTTGATAACTACGTCTTGTATTTCATGCTATCATTCAAATCTCCCCTTATATCTCCTAACATTATTAAACCCAAAATAAATAACACCATCAAGGTATTAGATGAAGTGATTAAGGATGAGGAAGGATGAGAATGAATTGAGTAGAGATGATGGAGTCAATATGGATGGTGAGGGATGGTGAACATCAATGAGGATTGATTAGGGAAGATGAGGGAATGATTAGGGATGGTGAGGATTGATTAGGGAGTGATTATGGTGATGAGGGATGAGGAATGAGTGATTAGAGATGATGAGGTATGATGAAGCAATGATTAAGGATGATAAGGGATGGTGAGGTCAATGAAGGAGTGATTAGTGAAGATGAAGGAGTGATTATAAATGATGACAAATGGTGAGGGTTAATAAGGGAGTGATTAGGGATGAGGAGGGATGAGGAAGGAGTGATTAGATATGATGGAGTGATATTAAATGATGACAAATGGTGAGGGTCAATAAGGGAGTGATTAGGGATGATGAATTTATGATTAGGGATGGTGAGAGCCAATGAGGGAGTGATTTGGTATGATGAGGGATGGTGAGAGCTAATGAAGGGGTGATTAAGGATAATGAGGGAGTGATTAAATAGGATTAGGAATGGTGAGGGTCAATGAGGGAGTGATGAGGGATTAGGAGTGAGTGATTAGGGTGACAAGGGATGGTGAGGATCAATGAGGGAGTAATCAAGGATGATGAGGGAGTGATTAGAGATAACTAAGGATAGTGAGGTTCAATGAGGAACTGATTAGAGATAATGAATAATGATGGGAGAGTTATTAGGTGTGATTAGGAATGAGTAATAAGTGATTAGGGATGAGGTAAGGATGATGAACAAGTGAAATTAACACAAAGTGGTTATTTGATGTGTACAGGGCATCAATGTGACTATGCTACCCCAATCACACCACTTAGCATTAATTTCAAAATGAGTTGTTTGAAAACTTCAATTTTGACAAACCTAAGACTCCTAAAAATGTCAAGAGTCAATCTAGAAGGCACAAAAACCTAAAAAATGACTATATGTTTACCAAAAATTAACTCTAATTGCAAAAATTATGTCCTAAAATCCCTAGATTTAATACTTAGACCCTAAAACTTCCTTAGTATTGACTAGATTGGATTTTGAAAAATTATTTTCCACATCGTAAGGCATAAAGTTGTGAGACCAACTCTATCATATTCTAAGTGACCCTAATTTATTATATTTATTAAAATAAATTTAAGGTATAATAAAATAAATGTAAAAATATAAATGTGAATTTATTTAATAATGTGATCATGTTACCTGTTAACCAACATTCACTCCATCTACATGTTCATTGCTTTAATATATAAAACAATAGTAACATGACCACATTATTATTTTTACAATAACATGATTGTGTTATCTATTAACATGATTGAATTATACATTAACATGATCACATTATGAATCATTAATTATTGAGCCATAATTTAAATAATGTGATTGCATTAATTAAATAATGTGATCACATTGTTTATTAACATGATCATGTTACCTAAAATGTCCATGGAATTAATCCCCAACTCCATTAACTTACCTAGTTTTGAGAACAATTTCCATTAGTACACCGCAAACTTTAGTTTGGACATAAGTATAGGTGAGCTTTACTCCTATAGTGTTACGCAACTCTCCCATGAAGACCCTTATTAGAGAGACCCCTATGTTAGATATATGTTTCAAATTCTATAGGGCATCCCTCTACCCCTCTAATTTTAATATTAGTATTATTGAGTTTATAAGGTTATTTACATAGGTTACCCATGTTAAGTATAAAATATTCTACCAGATGGGTCCCTAAGACCCCTACAATTCACAAGACACCCCAATCAACTTTGTGGATTCCTAGCACCACTTGACAGGCAATTCAAACTATATATCACTTAGTAACAGAGGTTGTGGAACCTTAGTTACCTTTTTATATAACACAAAAAATTATTCTTTCTTTATTTGACATAGGCCACATTGATAATGAGTTTCCCATGAGACTCATCGGTTAGTATGTTCCTTCCTTATTATACATAGTCTCACTCACTCTTGTTCCTTATATATAGTTTCATTTTCAATTTAATTGTACATATCATATATCCAAAAAATACAAAAATAATATAATATGACAAAACACAAAAATATCTAAATATTTAGTCATAAAATATAAATTATAGATTATATGCATTGCCATGTTTACAATTCTTATACTTTCTAGGTACTACATATGCTAGTTATCTTAGTGTAGTAAGTTATTATAGACATGCTTAATTTATTCTTGTCAAGTGTTCATAGATACTTATAGGACCTAGTTCCACTACATAGATCCATATTTATTATTATCTACCCACTGGGATCATATACATAGATACATGAGTTCTTCATTTGATACATTTTCTCATTTGGGCGCATCCTATACATAGTTTTGATTGCCAAGTTACACCTTTCTAAACTCTACATCACAGATTTAGCATTGTTATATCTTGATATTGATCATCTTACACCTACTCAAATTCATTGCTTATTACTACTACTCTAGACTCAACCTATGTACATCTTAGCTTTGATACATATTTATAGCACATGTTCATGCACTCTTTCATTTCTAGAGTTCTTAGTTTAGACTTGATTATGTCTATATGATTCTTCTATTAGAAGACACCTGAATATACCATTACTCTATGGCTCTAAACCACTTCTTTCTATTATATGTATACTTGGGATATGCGCCCATTTCCTTATGTGTACCTTTCTAATTATGTATGCAAACATTTAAATATGTCTTTGTATGGTTTCTAAGCCAAATTACTTGTTGTTTATGTATGTCTACATTTGAACATGTCCTTGTATGTGTTTCTTTCTTAGATTTAGTAACATGTACCCATTTCCTTTGTATTTTGGCCCCTTAGACTACTTTGTATGCCTCATGTATGTTGTATGGATGTTTTATTATATGCATCATGGCCATGATACTTTTTTAATGCATATTACACATTCCAATTTTATATTCCATAAGAGACCTCATGTATCACCCCTTCCTACTTGGGTGTCATGATGGACATCATGTCCCATCCCCCTAGGTAGCTACTCAGTTATTACTCAAATTTATTATTTATATGCTTTATTATATCTATATTGGTAACCTTATGAATTCTAGATATAACATACATCATACACTAAAAACTTATGCTCAGTTTATCTTATATTTTGATGTTATGTGTGCACATTATATTGGTTTATTACACATTTGTCATATATGTTTTAGTCAACACACATTTTATAGAATTTCTTCTTTTAAGTCTAGTTCTTGCATAGGTTCGGTATTTCCAATCAAAATAGGTGGCATTCACAAGGGTTTTTTAGAGAAATTAGGCTATTTAAATGCACTCAGAGTAAAAAGCTTAGCACATAGGCACAATATATATAAATCAGTTTTATGAAAACACAATGGGAAACATAACACTAAGCCTAGTTTTAGTTGCATAAAAATCAAAATATTTGGAGTTTAGCACCCAAATTAGGTCATTATCACCCCCATTTCTACTAGCTAAGATATGGCACTACTATCTAATAGCCTCAATTTCAAAAAAATCTAGATTCACCAAAAAAGTAAAGCAGGTATAATCTAGGTTTACATAGGTTTAGATATAGAATATAAGTTTTGGCATAGTTTAGGTTTGATTCATACCAATTTTCTTAGATTAGGGACATCATGAATAGTGTGATCATTACTATTTAAATTTCAGAGACTCATATACAAATTATTATAATTCAATTTAGAATCCATACACTCAGATATCAAATTTTTGGGTATGTGTGTGGCACATTATTTTTATATGCTCACTTATACACCTATTGGTCATATGATATAACAAATTCTATGTCATTCTCTACATTTTACACATTAGCCACCATGTTCCAAGTTACATTCCATATTGATGCCTTAGTCCATATACAATGGTTGGAATTCTTGAGTGGCCTAAAGCTGCCTAATATTTTCAAGTAGCCCAGAGTTATTTTACATTGCAAAGTTCCCAAGTGGCCACAAATCTGACATATATAATTTTAATTATAGTTACACATCTTCAGTTACATCACACAAGTTTAGTCTCATATGCATCTACTAAATATGGGTATTTCATGATGGATTCATAATCTACTTAAGTTCTTGAGCCACCTATATGAGAGGGTTAGACACACCATCAATCCAATCTAATTTATTCATAGGTCATGGTCCACAAATTACGTATGGTTAATGATGAAGTCAAAATTATATTGATTTATTAATCCACCCACACATGGGGATTGATCAAGTTATTATCTCAATCTAAATTATTCATCAATTAATCACTATCTACATGAACACATATAGGTTGTCACCAAGTTTATACATTGGTTTGTGCACCCAATGAGGTGTATTCATTCCATTCCTCTCTCTTATTTCTTTACTCAATTTTGTCTTTTAATTTTGATATCTCTCAATTAAGGAATGATCTATGTACATTTAATTTTTAGGACACACAATGGAGCATGCCTTACATACTCAGATCTAGATTCATAGTCTTCACATATTAGGTAAGTCTAGGTACACTTGTTTTTCCTTTATCCTATTAATTTCATTTTATTTCATTGCAATAATATGGGGCAGTGTGGTGGGGTAATTTTAATCAACTAAAAATAACACATGAGTGTTAAGAGTGTTATTTGAGACCACCCATCCCTAGCTTAGCTCTAGACCTATATTAAGGCCTACTTAGACATTTATAAAACCTTCATGTGGAGCACATGCATCCCTAAACATACCTAAATAAATCCCAAACCCTCACTCTACCACCTAGACACTATTTCCTTAATTTGGATAATAGCGCACTATGGCGCTATTGCCCTAGTTTAGAATTTATTGTCCTTCTCTTGCCTTTTTTTACCAACATATATCATTTTAAATGAGTAACCACTTAAGGTTAGATTATACCTTCTTTAATACCCTCAAGAGCACTATAAAAATATATATAAATTAATTTTATCCCTTTATCCACCTAATGGAAATTACATGCAAATTTCACAAATAAACTTAGAAAATGTTGTGCACAATCAAGGTTATCAATCCTTATTTTTTCCTACTTATACATACAACCATATATAGCATTTTTAATCTCATATTACTCAAATTTATAGTCTCAATAACATTCAAATCACTCAAAATGTAATTAATACTAGCTTCACTTCCACTTGCACCAACACTTAGGTGGGTAAAAATAAATTGGGCTTGATCCCTTTTTGGATTATTAGTATGTAGTAAAATATCATCATAGTGGGCTATTGAGGATGTCCATATTACCTGAATAACATAACACTTTACTAATTATTGTAACTAAATTCCCTAATAACATAGAGGTTTGGGGTTTTCATACAAAACCATTAAAAATAGGTCACTTATAGGGAATTATAACTCATACACATAGGAATGGGCTTGGTAGACTCAGACACAATTGCACCGAGAAGCTTAGAATAGTTCTACATATAGGAAACTAACACCAAAATAAGGACACTAGATCCACATGGTACTATTATCTAGTAAGGTTTTTGACACTTGGATCATGTATGTGATACTCAAATTGGCCCCTATCCTAGTTTTTAGCCTCCATATCTCCCATCTCATTAAATTTCTAGCTAAGTACTTGTTTAAATTATTTATTTTTATTTTTATAAAGATAAAAATAAGTCAATTCTATTACCATACTCATACCTCTAATAATCTAGGGATTACACTTCATAAACCCTAAAAAGTAAAATCATGTATTAATATTTAAAATGATTTCATTATTAAAAAATCATTAAAGAGTAGGCCTTATATTCTAAATGTATCAAACTATCGTATTAAATATCATAGAGTGGGTATCCCACTATAAAAAAATTCTTACAATCATGGTCCATTCATTTAAAATATAAATTTTAATTAAGTCATAACACCCATAGGAATAAATATTTCCATTTACAAGGAATCACATTTAGAGAGGCAAACTATCATTTTTAAATTTTTATATTTGTAAATTTTAAGTGCCACTTATTTTGTTTCCGCTAATACTTGTTAAATATTTATATATCATGTATATTGTATTACTACAATCTCATCCCAATCCATTGATTTAGTGTGGCTACCCACTAGTTTACCTCAATTCTAATTTGTGTGAATCCTTTAAAATAAGTGCATCTTAGAAAAGCTCTTAAAGTAACAGGTACAAACACACTTCTTCTAAATGAATTCATCATGATAAATTTATTAGAATTGATGGTCACCCTCTCTAAAATATAAATATGGCATGGATACTATAAAAAATAATGTTACTCATCTTATTTTCACTATAACTAAAAATCTTTACATGTAATTTTCAATTTCTTTGTTGTTATATATAGGTTTTTTTTAAATGAATCCAATCAAGTGTAAATAGTGTATCATTTACATGTTCAATGGAAAATAAGAACCTTTTCCTAGAGTAATAATAAGATTACTAAACTATTTTTAAGTCTAATTAAATCATGAGATTCATGTTTTTAGAGTGGGTGGTCACCCACTCTAAAATAGAACCATGGTAGGAATACTAATAAAAATAATGATACTCATCCTGAATTTTGAACCATAATAGAAAATATAAATTATAGTTTATGTTGAATTACCTTGTTTTTATATCTAAGTTTTATAAAAAAGAATCAAATCCATCCAAGTGTAAAATAGTGTCATGTCATTGACATGTTCAATGGAAAATGAGAACCATTTCTTAGAATAAAAACATGCCAAGGTTACTCATCTTATTTTCACATGTAATTAAATCTTGAGATTCATGTTCCTATAGTGGGTAGCCACCCACTCTAAAATATATGCTTGGTAGGGATACTAGTAAAAACATTGCTAATCCTGAATTTTGTAAAATGCTATAAGTGTAATAGTGCATATAATCTAAAAATTGAAATAATTGAAATTTATTGAAAGAAAAGAAAGGAAGGAAGGAGTACACTTCTGTCTCATTGAAAATATGTTTCCCCTTGGTATTTTACTTTGTTAATGATGTTTCTTAGCTAAAACATTGGAGATAGGTTCAAAAATAAACCTTAGATATGTGAATATGGAAATTGAAGGGTGATCATTGCCTTAATCTAATTTAAAGATGAGTTATGCCATGACATCAAGATCATTTAATATTAATTACACAACCCAAATTTCAAAATAATATATCTAATATATAACATCTTTCCCAATTCACATGGTGTAACTATATCAATCTAAAAAATATAAGTACCTCCAAGGCCATAAAAGCATAGAATCTTGATTTTACTACTTAAGGGAGACAACTGTTGCAGTAGATAAAAACCCAATCAATGATTATTGGTAAGGTTGGTGTATGAATATTGATATAATTTGAATAATGTGTCTCTAATTTGGTGCATTTACATGGCATATGAACTTATAATTTATCTTAATCTAAATTATATATCAAAATGTTACCTCTTATCTATAAATTTTATCTATTGTGTTACAAATCTAAAAAATCTACATCTTAAATATATTAAAATTGGTGTCAAATATATAATATTTTGTCATAATTGTATATTTTAATCATATAAATTGTATCAAATTCTTTGAATTTAGCTAATTGTATGTATGTGGACTTGCATCTCTATGACATGCCCCCACTAATATGACCCCATTTTGAGTTGAGGTAATGTAACATGATAGTCACCTTATCTTAGAAGGATAAGACAACCATGTTATATCTTTATGAGTTATAGTACAAAAGTATATAGTGGTATCATGTATAGGTAGATGTATAAATTAATATCATAGTATAAAATCAAAAAAAGCTCTAAGATGCATGATTTGGATCACGGCAACATCTATAATTAATAATATCAGCAAATAATAAATCACACATGCAACAACATTCAATGTCACACAAATGGAGGTCTAAGGAGGCTAAAAATAATGGGCATGTTCAAATGTCACACACTCAAAAGAAAGGACGTGTTTAAATGTTGACACACCAAATAAATAACACTAAGGGCACTTAGGCCAAAAAATAAGGAACATGTTCAAATTTTCCACAATAAAGGCAAGGAATCAAACAAGAAGTACCCTCAACTAATCCATGTGATAAGATGAAATAAGTGAAATACATGAAACTAGCATAAACATGTCATATTATTCCCTGCATACATGTGTTAGCCAAATTTCCTATAAAGTAACATATTGAATACACTATGTAATATAGTATAATAAGTATAGGCATGTGTAAGTGTTAGTATATATGCTCAACATGATAATGTAAAGTGTTCATAAAATAATAGAACATGTGTGAATCATGATCAATAGAAGCAAAATGCCCCCAATTTAGCCTATCATGTGGGTAGAGGAAAGGTCCAACATATGCATTCTCATGTATCATGGATCTAGTGTATGCTTGTATCACACTCAATTACCCATGAAACATATGTTTTTAAGAAATTATATAATATCTAATAACATAAATTAAACAATATATACAAAATCTAGTAAACGTGTGAAATCTAAATATTTTTGAGTTTTGGTTTTATTTGAATGTTTTTTTATTTTATCAATTATTTGATTTTTAATATTTTTTATTTGATTGTTGACATTGTTGAATTAAATCATCCTCTTATGCATTGAATATTTTAGATTCATATAGCTAAATAACATATTATGCTTCTTTGCTTATTGGTTAGTTTGTATCATAATCATGTGGTATGTTATTAATTGTCCTTTATGATAAAATGTAATTTTTTGATGATTAGGTATATTGTGTCCTTCGTTTGGTATAACCAAAATTTTCTCAATGTAAATTTTTGTTGATACACATGAGACATGATCCATATCTTTATAAGGACAACCTAGGGTCCACAAGAAATTGGTAATATGATGTATCCCAAAGAGTCCTTCTAATGTCCCTTATGATGTAAGTCTTTGATGTTATATCCCATTTGTAAAAATATTATCACATTAAAATGATTTCCTTTTGTGTATAATCGATATGATTATGTTGAAAATAATCTCTTTTCATGATTAATGTAATTGTTAAATAATTTTGGAGAGAATAATATTTACTTTCTAAATTTGTTGGTGATGCTTTTTGAATTTCCATAATAGCAAGAATTTTTTAATTTTATATTATGTCAATGATACCCTCATATTTTTACCTTTATATTTGTTAACATAATGTAGTACAGTTCTATGTATCATGTCTTGTAATTCATTGATTAGTACAGAAGTATTTTCCTTCATTATTTACAAGATGTGTTATTGTTTAACGTCTAGTAATCGGTAATGTAATAATGTTTTTATGTAATAACATCAAAAAAAATGTTGACATTGTTAGTTTCCAAAATTGCACATAAGCAATTAGGTCCTTGTCAAGTGAAAAAGCCTAAGTCCTTAGCCCAAGTCATGTTTTCAAGTGTTCCTTCAAAGGTCAAGTTCTTTGATCTTTGACTAAGTGTTAATCTAGGCTTTATTTAATGTGTTTTAAGCCTTAAGGTCTTTGGGTTTGTTTTTGAGACATTTTTCTCAATATAAATATGAATTTTGGCTTTTTGTTCATGTAAAAATCCCAAAGACTTATTTTTGTCAGGCAAAATTGTTAATGACAAAAAACTCGATAAAGTCTATATGTTCCAAGTAAAACACATTTCCCTATTTCTTTCAATCACATTGCCCATGTAAAATCTCTGAAATATCATTTTGTGTTTCTATAATCTCCAAAGGGTCATTTATTTTAGGCAATTTTCCCTTGAAATTTTTCTAAAGTGTCATTTTACCTTTGTAAAATCTTTGAAGGGTCATTTCTTTTAGGCATTTTTCACTTGAAATTTTTTTGAAGGGCATTTCTCAATGTAAATTTTTGTTGATACACAAGAGACATGATCCATACCTTTATTAGGACAACCTAGGGTTCACAAGAAATTGGTAATATGATGTATCCCAAAGAGTCGTTCTAATGTCCCTTATGATGTAAGTCTTTGATGTTATATCCCATTTGTAAAAATATTCTCACAATAAAATGACTTAATTTTGTGTATAATCGATATGATTATGTTGAAAATAATCTCCTTTCATGATTAATGTAATTGTTAAATAATTTTGGAGAATAATATTTACTTTCTAAATTTGTTGGTGATGCTTTTTGAATTTCCATAATAGCAAGAATTTTTTAATTTTATATTATGTCAATGATACCCTCATATTTTTACCTTTATATTTGTTAACATAATGTAGTACAGTTCTATGTATCATGTCTTGTAATTCATTAATAAGTACAGAAGTATTTTCCTTCATTATTTGCAAGATGTGTTATTGCTTAACGTCTAGTAAAGGGTAATGTAATAATGTTTTTATCTAATAACATCAAAAAAAATGTTGACATTGTTAGTGTCCAAAATTGCACATAATAAATTAGGTCCTTGTCAAGTGAAAAAGCCTAAGTCCTTAGCCCAAGTCATGTTTTCAAGTGTTCCTTCAAAGGTCAAGTTCCTTGATCTTCGACTAAGTGTTAATCTAGGCTTTATTTAATGTGTTTTAAGCCTTAAGGTCTTTGGGTTTTTTTTTGAGACATTTTTCTCAATAGAAATATGAATTTTGGTTTTTTGTTCATGTAAAAATCCCAAAGACTTATTTTTGTCAGGCAAAATTGTTAATGACAAAAAACTCGATAAAGTCTATTTGTTCCAAGTAAAACACATTTCCCTATTTCTTTCGATCACTTTGCCCATGTAAAATATATGAAATATCATTTTGCCTTTGTATAATCTCCAAAGGGTCATTTATTTTAGGCATTTTTCCCTTAAATTTTTTCTAAAGTGTCATTTTACCTTTGTAAAATCTTTGAAGGGTCATTTCTTTTAGGCATTTTTCACTTGTAAAATTTTTGAAGGGAACTTTCAAAATATATTAAGGACAGTTTAAATAATTTTAAAGGGCACTTATCCTTAAGGAAAAATTCACAAGTCCTTTCTTTTGATGAAAGCGTAAAGCCCATTACTATCAGACATTTTGTTTGCTACAAAAAATCTGAAAGAATTGCATTAAGTTGGGAAAAGGTCAAGTCCTTATTTGTTTCAAACTTTTTTTCTATGGAAAAATTTTTGAAGGGAACTTACCCTTTGGTCATATTTTCCGCATAAAAATCCCAACAAAATTCCTTTATTTTGATGAAATTGTTAAGTCCAAAAGGCTTATTTCTTTTAAACATTTTGTCCATGGAAAAAAGCTTGAAGGGCACTTACCCTTCAGGCATTTTTCCTATGGAAAAAACCTGACAAAAGTCATTCCTTCACAAAAGTGTAAGCTCAATTTCTTCATAGAAAATGCTAAGTTCAATTTATGCGAGGAAATTATTTCAGATAAAATGTTTGAAACAATTATCCCAATGAAGACAAAAGGCTAAAGACTCAATTTTTATGAGAAAAGTGCAAAAGTTAATTTCTTTGGGGAAATTATTTTGGATAAAATGTTTGAAATAATTCTCCCAATAAACAGAGGGCCTAAGAGCAGAACTGCCAAAGACAAATGCCCACAACAATTGTTGCAAGATAATTTTGTTAAAGATAGAAAATTTGAAGATAAAAGGTTTGAGAAAATTCTTTTGAAGACCAAAGGGCTGATGAAAGTAGGAATTCCAAAGAAAAAGACCTAGACAAAATTTATATGGAACAAAGTCCCCAAAGAAAATTTTGCATTGAAAGTATGACAGTCTTGTGGATATCTTTTGATGGGCACATGGACATCAACTTTAAGCCACAAAAATTAGCTATTTGGGTTTAAATTTTCCAATATATTCATGCAATCATCAATTTTAGGCCCTATGAAATAGTCATTTGAGTTCAAATTGAGGCAAATCTAATGGTGTATGTTAAAGTAAAGTAGAATGATCAGACAATGCATGATCAAAGTTGAATAGTCAAAGAAACCCAGGATGATCAAGATGGTGATAAGTGTCATCATCATAAAACCCTATAAAAAATATAATGGAGCATTAAGCAAAGGACTGAGCCCTATGGATATAAAATTGATGGTTTGTGTTTGATCTATGATAGTGAGATCGATAGTGCATATTGATAGTGGACTATTCAAAGAAGCTCAAAGAAAATACAACACCACCACATGGTGAGAAAATGTTAGCCTATAAGAGATGACATATAAGGGTTTATAAATCCCATGGGTCTACCAAGTGGCATGAAATCCAGGCTAAAGATAGCTAGCAACCAACAATGCTTGGTCTTTCAGATCAAGATTGATGGCATGAGTGAGAGATGACTCATCAAAGGTATTGTAGCCTATAATAAAGTAACATGTGTCTAATAGGAGAAAAATTTCACATTTAAAGATAAGAAACTATGTGATATAGTGAATGACTCAATGGCATGTACTTCATATTCAAAAGTTCTATGTAGAGCATTTTGTGGAAGATTTCACCATTGATAGGCAAATTGACTAGGTAAGACTCAAATGAATCATGAGAGCTCTGTAAGAAGTTTAAAGGAAATGGCATAGGATGATTTGACAATGCATCAATGCCATTTACAAATATAGAACAAATATATTACATGCTTGTATTATGTATATAATATAAATGGGTTTATGTTCATTTAATTAATGACCTATATGTAGATCTTGAGTAAAGCCTATATGATAAAGAGTTTTAAAAGGTTGACAAGTATGTGTTCAGTGTATTATAATCTAATGTGTCTTTACTAACCCCTTGTGTTCTCATTTGAATACCTCACTAGGAAACTTCCCAGTGGGACTATAAGTGTTAGTTACAACTTGGCACTTCATAGATGTACAAGTGAAGCCAAAAATTTCCACAATAGATCAAGGTGGGAATAATGAATTTATGCATTAAAAATCAAATTTGTGAAAAATGATAGATGTATTAAAAATGAAAAAAAATCTAAAGGGACAAAAGTGCAAAAAGGTCAAATATGTGAAAAAGTAGATTGGATTCAAAAGGGTAAGAAGTTATTTTTATCTAAGTTTGGCATTTTTCATCTACTTTATTGTCTAAGATCCTCCATGAGAAAGGTATTATAGGTTTGTAAGATCACTATTCACCACTTCTAAGAATATCTTTAGGTATCCATGAATCAAGAATATTTTCTAGTCATCATGGCTAGAGTAGGTTGTTCCAGGTGTGCATAAAGGAAGGACAGTTGTCTAGAAGATTCTAGATTTGCCATTGGCTAGTATAAAATCATCTCCAAGTAGTTTCACATAATAACAATATTTGTTTTATTCCTCAAATTAATATCTTCCTTATAGCTCATGTGAAAGGTGTTTGTAGCCACAAGATATAATTATATGCTCCAAATCTTCATCAATCCTTGTAGAGGTAGTTAGAACAATGATTTTTATTGCAAATGGATGAAGATCTCAAGCATGACAAAGGGCATATTTCATCTAGAAGCATATTCTAAGACCTAAAAGTTTATTTTACAATTTTAAAAGTTAAGATCCATAGTTTTAGATTTAAAAATGTTTAAATAGGGTTGTTTTCCTCTATTATAAGGTTATTGGTCATTATTTTAGGTGTTCTTTTCCTCCATGTCTAGGTTATGCAAAAAAAAAATTGGGATCAATTATTGTGTGTATATCTTATCTCTTTGCTAAGGTGGTTATATTTTTATAGCCATTGGCAAGCATTGAGACCATGTTTATATATCTCCCTTATCAAAATAGATAACTCACCATGCATGTCCCCTTGGCAGAATTTGGAACAATTGATGAGTGTAAAGTTTCTTTTTTAAAGATTAATGAAAATTTTTATGGTTTTTTACTCTTTCTTATCAATGAAGTGCAATAATATGTCTTACAAGTCTTACTGATTAACTATTTTAGTTTGTGTTCACTAATGGTTTTCATCTTGAGATTATATCTAGGTTGTAAATGCCTTTCTATAGTTTAAATTTGAAAATGTGTTATTAAATTACCTTATAGGGCACCCTAGGTCTACAGATTTAATAGGAAAAAGTTTCTTGGAAGTTTAGTTGCAGTGTATGCTCTAGGTTTTTAGGGACCATTTAGTATTTCACATTATCTTGTATTTGAGTATTTTAAACAATTTTTTCTAAGGATAATTTTATGAACATTGTAAGAGACCCTGATGTTTGAAATAAGCCACCAATACACCACCTTCCATGTTATGTAATCATCTAACTGACCTACCTCTTCCCACCTTGCATACAATACATCCTTTGAATTTTATTAGTATTATTTTCCCTATAAATTCATAATATCTTGATTACCTAACATATATTTCATTTTGGGCATTTCATACTAGTTTTGTAGTTTTCCATTCCACCTATATTTTGAAGATTTTTTGGAATAAAGTTGCAGTCATATTCATATCTATCTTCATTAGTTTGAGTGTGACCTAGTGCATTTGTGCATTCTTTATGACAACCCTTCCTGGGTGGAGTGTCAAATTTTGGTTGTGCCTTGGTCACATCTATGTTTTTGTATGCGAATAATCCCCATGAAGGTTGAATTGAATAATCTCTCTATGTGAGCAAGCTACCCCTTAGGTCTTATCACCTTGGTTTAGGCAAAGTTAGAAGTATCATGGATCTAACCATACCCTTTGTAGGTGCTTCTTAATCATTTTATACATTTATTCTAATATTGATGAAAAACCCTTCCCTGAATACAATGACATTCTAGTAGTTTTTCCATCTTTTCTTGCCATTTTTTTCAAGTGTGCAAAGCTGAGTGTATAAGGTGTACAACTGGGAACCAATAGATGGCATACCCTATTGTGGCATAATATGGATTGACTATATAGCATAGTTATCTAATGGTGATTCCTTATTGGCTACTTTATTAAAACTCTCTATATAAGGAGTTAGAATGTAATTTATTTATCCTTGATCTTCTTTTAGCAAATTGGTTTTATTATGTACATTTTGAACACAATTTAATTCTTTAATTTTATGTGTTATCTTACTTATATATTTGTGTGTATCTAGATATGATCTATTAAAATAAATGAAATGAGTATGTAAATTTATTTACTTAAGTGGAGAAAGAAGACATTTTCTAAAGATGAATTGTAGTTCCAAATCTAAAGGTTAAAATGTTAAAGAATATGATGCATTATTAAATCAAATAACATAATATCAAACATACTCATTATCATGTTACATTGAACTTTTTAAATATTCAAAAGTTAATTTAGGTTGAAAAAATATTGAAAATTAAGAGGAAAAGGTTCTTAAATTACCTAAAAGTGGATAGGGAACCATTGGGAAGGATATATAATGAATCCCAAAATTATCAAGTTAGACTCCTATGTAAATATTTTAAAAATAAACATCCATATTTATCCCAAATAAAAAAAGAATTCACATATTTAATTACATGGTTAGAAGGGTCTTTATTACCAAAAAACAATCAAAACATTGGTATAATGAAATATTCTGCATAAGAATACTCAAATAAACATTTTTCAAGAGGTTGGTCTTTGACAAGTTATTTTTAATATTAACAATACATGATAACATTTTAAAGTTGAGATTTGTAAATTGATATTGGATATCTCATATGGTACTCTTCACAGATAAAAGGTGACCAGTAGGAATTTTTGTGAATTTAATATATGTATCTAAGAGTTGTATTTTTTCCTTTTTTTGAAGTCAAGGAATGACATATGAATCTTAATTATTAGATTTGTAAAACAAGGGAACTTTAATTGTTTGTAACTCTTTTCATGAAGAAACATTGACATCATTTGATTTTTTTTAAATAATCCATGATATATTTGTGAACTTGGAAAAAATTGCTATGATTACATAAAGGAATATTAGGATCAATCATATATAACTATGTTAGGTTTGATGGAGGAGGAACATGTTGACTCTCTCCATAATTAGATGACCTACCTTGTTCATTAATAGTTTCATGGACTGTGGTATCCAATATAATCCATGTGATAATAATGGAAGTGGGATGATGACTATTAGAAATATTAGGTGTGGGTGGGGAAATGAAAGTTTTCAAACATGCCTCTTATTGTCCACTCTATTTTGGTAATCCTTCTAAGTTGATATTATAATAATGTTAATTTGACATTTTGGATTTCTTTTGCTTAATATCAATGGCATGGAAAATAGATTACTCTTATTTCTCATAGGTTTTTATTTATTTAAAAAATGGGTTCATGGAATAATTTTTCTTTTTATCCTTGGTATGTACATAATGTTGATCCAAATTATAATAAAACATGGAATAGAAAAACATAAAAATGATAATCTAAATAAGTGATAAGCTTAGAGAAATCTATGGTTAAACACAAAGAAGAGATAAGAATTATCTTTTTACTAATGTGCAAATAGGTCTGACTAATATAAGTGTGGAAAAAGATAGGTTGATGCTCCACAAGGATTTATCATAATTTCGAAAATAGATCTTCAATCACATAGACAATATCATTGAAATAGGGACACTAGCATCAATGATTATATCCTAAAATCGATGCTTATATATAGAAGTATGATTCATTTTATCTAAATTACACCCATTCCTATTAAGGATCTTTGTATCCTTGTATATTTTTTTTAGATTATGCACACAGGTTATGGATGTTAATTTTTTGATCAAAACCTTAGATCTTTTAATTAGGGCATGCCACTATGAAAAAATAGGAGTTAAGTATCTCAAATTAATTTTAAATGAACTTAAATACCCCTCTATCAATGATTATTTCATGCATATCCATATACTCTAAAGAGGGCCTCAAATCAATGTAGTTCTCCGCCTTATGTGGGATTATGTGTAAAAATGGTATAATATGCTATATGCTAGTGCATTTAATGATCTATCTTGAAACTTGACAAATATTTTTCATGGGTTTTTCTTTGAATGATTTATACTTGTAACAAGACTACTGATATGACTAATTTGGAAATAGGGAAGAAAAGGTAACTAGAACTCAATTGCATAAATGATTTAATGAGCTTGATAGGTGATTACTTGGTAATTACTAGATGAAAAATGAGTTGAATTTTTTTTGTATTTATACTGCACCTTTTTAAAATAAAATCATTAATGTTTAATTAATATAAATATGCAAACCCATACATATATATAAATATTCAAATTTGAGCATTTTTAGGGTATAGACACTAGCATCAAACTTGGGATACTAACATTGATTCTAGTGTCTTGTAGATTAGAGAAATGTGGAATCTATGCAACTAATAATTAAGGATATATATCAGGTATTAAGTATAACAAGTACTATAAGTGAACAAGATAATCAAAATGTAAGGGTCAGGCCATAAGATAAGAATTTATGCATAGTGAGATGGAGACTATGATACCTTCAACATCTGTAAAGTCATGAACTAAAGGGTTAGGCCCTAAGTGATATTTTTCAAGTACGAAAAAATATTTTATCATTTAAATATATATTTAGCATCTACAACTCTTATATCTAGGTTTTGTAATAAAAAAGAATCCAAAAAAGAGAAAATAATGTCATGTCATTAACATGATCAATGGAAAATTACAATCCTTTCTTAGAGTAAAAGGGTTACTCGTCCTATTTAAAAATATAAGTAAATCTTGAGATTTGTTTTCTTAGAGTGGGAGACCACCCACTCTAAAAGAGAACCATAGTAAGAGTACTAGTAAAAACAATTCTACTCATCCTAAATTTTGTAATATGATAGAAAATCTATATTCATGTTTAGTAGGGTAAAGTATGGCCAAACTGACTCCTGATGCATGAGGAAAGAGGATAATACCTACATAGTCCCATGGATGATGAATCTAACACAAACATTAGGCCCAATGTAGTTTTGTCATGGTTTAGGGATTGGTTGTAGAGAATAATTAGTCTCCAAAGGTTGAGTGATATTTTGAGTGGGTTACCCCAAGTCAAAACACCATAAGCTTTGGTGTGGGTGAATGTTTAAGAGAGAAGGGTCATCTCCAAAAGGTATAATATTTGGTGAAAGTGGGGATAAGATAAATTCCCCAAAAGTGTAGCACAAAGATAGGTGTTAAAAAGGGGGAAAAGGTGGAGGGCCTAATTGATGATGGTTAGAGGGGTTGATCAGTGATGGTCACCCTATCAACATCAATTAGGGGAAAACCCTAAAAACTCAAAGGTAAAAAGTAAAATGGGGATGTCGGTTTCACCATTTAAATTTGGCTATGGTTGTTTAGGCACATTTGGCATGAATATTATTTGTGACTAGAGGGTTTTGGCTAATGTGGAAGATTATGCTGGTGAGTGAATGAGTGTTTGATTATTGCAGTGATAGAGGATAGATGAGGGCATGTTTGAGTAGTGGGACAAAGACTCTAACCACAAAAATGCTCACAGAATGAGGTATGGTAGCTTTGACTTGATAATTTAGGTAGATTTATTATATGGAATTAAGAATAGAATGTAGTTTGAAAAGGATAGGTGGTCAGGGTAGATACATAGGAAAAAAACTAGGTTTGGAATTATTCTAAATAGTCCTGTGTGTAATAAAAATTAGGGGTGAAGCATTGAAAATTTATGTGTGTGTGAGGGGTCTAGGGTAGGAAATTGGTAGTGAGTATATTGAGAGGATTTGGGGAGGTTAAGTGTTTGAGCTACACCATCAATGGTCATTTATAGTGACTAATGATGGTTCAATCAGATTAGTGATGGTTAGGTGGTAGATGAAAAAGGGGCAAGAGTCGATTGGTGATAGTTAGGAAAACCATTGTTGATCTAAAAAAGGGGAGAAAGGGGTTATGAAATGGTGAGATAATAGGTTTAGGGTTTAGGGATTAGTGTGTATGATACAAGGTGTATATTTTAGAAGGTTAAATGTATAGTTGCAAGGTAAGGAGAAGGGGTTAAGGTAGTTGAATAAAAAATTTAAATGTAGGAGGTGGTGTTGAGTGGGTAAAAGAGAGGGGTGGGGGATACTCAACTTAGGGTGTAAAACTAAGAAAGTGATATTGATTTGATTGGTTTTATATAGGCACACATGTGGATTCATATGAGGGATTGAGTTATATAGATATTTTTAGATGTTTGGGGTAATATGATAGATGAGGAGTGGTGGCACATTGAGGTTGTGGGTTTAGGATCCATGCAGCATTACCAGTAGCTACTATGAGATGCATCCATGATTGTTGCCCTCATCAAGAGATGGGATTTGGCAATGAAAAATTTATAGCTATAGATGGGAGAGATGAGAATCCTAATGGAGGATGTGAATAAGATCACTTGAATACCTATCTAAGGGGATTTTATCTATCATATAGATAGGGAGGAGATCCCCTATCACATGGAGTTATTGTATGGTGTAAACATGGACCATATCAGCTAACATGAGTGTGGTGTGAGCATCAGGCCAATACTCCAGAGGGCACTAATAAAGAGATGTCTATTGATGATGATGGTGGTGGTGGTGGTGGTGACATGCTTTGCATTGCCATATTTGAGTCATGGGAGATTCTTGTACTTATTGCTAGGGGTACTGGTAGAGATGTCGTTTGGGAGGACCATATTTGGGTGGGGCTCAATTTTGTTAGTCTAAATATATAGAGAGTTATGGGGGTTTTATACTCTATTTCTAGGCATATGAGCACATTAGGGTATTAAGACCATTGGGTTTACCCATAAATGCTTATGCATATATAGATTATAGAGTGGGTTTCATGTGTTAGAAGAGATTTGGTGCCTTGATTGGGGTGGGTAGAGGAGCATAAGAAGTAGAGTGGTTCAGGGATGCCTTCAATAGCTTGGTTTTAGATGGCATAGTCTAGAGGCCATATGTTAGCTAGCCATTATGCGTTGGATACAAGTACCATATTATCTCATTATATAGCTAGAGATGGATTTATGGGTGATGAGATGGTGAGAGCAAGATCATTCATACTAAGTAAGTACAGTGATAGTTTGGGTTGGTAAAAGGTATCCCACTACATTCCCCCTTATATAAGAGGGAGGATATAGAGATCTTACTCTTAGAGACATAGTCATAGGATGTTGCTTTAGATCATGAGGAGCAACTAATGAGAGCTATCATGGATGATGTAAGAGTCATTGATGGCTATGCAGTATAGTGCAAGGCTAGATATGTTGCAAATGATTTTGGTTGAGATGATGGAGGTCATGGGCCCATGGTCATTGATCTAGTAGAGGGACTAATATAGGGTGACCTATAATAACAATGGCACTAGTAGTATCACAAGCCCAAATTTCCAATTTATAGGGATAGGTTGCCAATCTTTAAGGTTAGCTAGGAGGAGTGACTATAGAGAGATATCAGGTCCATGCATAGGTTACTACCTTACAAGGATAGGTAACCATTTTATAGGGTTAGATCATCATAGTTACAATAGAGAGGGATCAGGCAAGGGTTATAATTGGTGTGGTTATGCAGGAGAGGGATGCACTAAGTTAGATAGGTAGAGTAGTGATAGTGTCTCCTAGTTTTGTTACATAGGCTTCATATATAGTCTCTCTATAAAAGCTAAGATACTATGAGGGCCTTGTACTAGAGCATTGCCCTAATGATTCAAGGTGGGGTGAGTACCAGGTGATATTAGTACATGGGCTAGCACTCATGAAACTAGAAAAGTGGGTTATACTAGCATGTTGATAGGGAGGTATTCTAGGGGGACCTCCATTAGATAGAGGCATACGTAGAGGTGAAGGTGCGGTGAGTGGTAGTGGTGTCCTAGGGCCTTGATATATTTGTGTCTAGATTTTGATATATACATGATTTTTGTTATCATCTTGCATGTCAATGATGTGATATGTATATATGATCAAGATATATCTACATGTCATGTATTTATGATGTATATATAAGTGATTTAAATGATTTATATGATGTATTATTCATAGAGATTCATTGATTATGATTGGTATGTTTTTGGTGAAAAGATGCCATCATAAATGCAATGTTCCAAGTGAGCTCATAGACCCTTTATTTTAGAGAGGGTATGAAGGGAAAGTAGGTGATAGGTATGGTTGAATAGGAAATGGGTGATATGGTAACCTGATGTGGGTTAGTCTGCCCCTTCTAAAGGTGATCAAAGAACTAGAATAGGCAAGTCCATGTTGTGATATAAGGTGTAGACTAATCGATGTGGGAAGTATATAAATAGCACTTATTGGAAGGCTGATTGTGGTCCCCTTTATGGGATAAATTTGCTTTTGGATTACTTATTTATTTTTCTAGGTTGAAGCTAATCGATGTGAGAAGTTTCACATGATTGGCATGTTTGACAATTTTGACTTAGCCATCCTTTAAGGGAGTGGTCTATATATATATATATATATATATATATATATATATATATATATATATATATATATCGATAGCCATCCTTCATGAGAGTGGTCTACTAAAATGTTGCACTTGTTGATGACCAGATGAAGTGAGAAATCCATTTTGATGAGGAAAGACTACCTACAATAAGACATCACTAAACCATATTGTTGGTTAGATAAATATGAAGGGTGGACGCCTAGCATATGCTAGCTCCAAGAACTGGAAGCTTCCTTGGATGGCTATCAATCCACTCCCCTAATAATAAATGATGCTTATAAAATAAAGAAAAAATAGTTGCATTTTAAATTGACAAGTAAATGCTTATGCAAAATAAAAATAAAATACCTATCCAATAGAATGATTAAAATGTAGCACAATAGGTCAATACCATGATAAAATGGGTCATAATCTAGTTTAAAAAGTTTGAATAGACTATATAAATAGGTCAAAAGTGGAAATGGAGTCTAGATTAGTGTAAAGGGGGAAAGAAATAAAAATATGTTATTTTCTCTAGCAAGTGACCATCAACTATTAGGTCAATCAATGATATTTGATCTGACTGATGATGGTTAAGTGATGAATGATGGTTGTTGTAATCGGTGATGGTTATAGGAACTGGTGATAGCTGGTTATGTGGGTTTGATAAGATATTGAAGTGGATTTATAAAGGAATGGTGGATGGGAAAAAGGTTGAGTATGGATTTGGTAGGTGATAATTCAGATGCAGGTGATCTAAATGAGGTAGAAAGGTTAATAATGAAGGAAATTGCTAAAAATAGATAAATGATACTTGTTGGATGCAAAGTGCAAGATACTTAAAACCTAATGAAAATTGGGTAGCATAATAGTAATTTAGCCTTAAAAATTCACATGAATAGAGTATTGGTTCCATTTAATACTTGCACAAGAGAACAAAAGGGCCTAGATGTAAATTTTTTGATCCCTAGCTCTTCTAATTGTTCTCATTTTATAATAAGAACTTGCTAACTGAGGAGGGCAAAAATTGCTAAATTGGTCTAGGATAAAGATGTTAATTAAAAGTGATGCTAAGATATATGATTTTCATGAGAAATTTTGCATTTTATGCAATGTTTATATTATACACAGTTGGAAATGGCTTTAAAAAAGGCTTGGGAAATCTGATCGGCATAGATTAGGCTAACTAGCACTGATTTGGCTGACCAGTGATAGTCGAGGATCTAGAGATAAATTAAAAGGGTCTAGTTTTAAATTTAAAGGTATAAAAATGATTCAAATAGATACTTAACTAGGCTGAAGATTCAAGATGGGCCCAGGGTAGCCTGACTCGAAAACTAGTCTAGGTGATGTTTTCGATTATCTACATGAAGAAAGACTTCAAGATATCTTCAATATCTTCGACAATTATATAGAGAAGATAAAAAAAAGGATAGAGAATATTTATAGGTCAAGTTTTTAGATTAATTTTTTCAATTAGTTGTAAAATACATTCTGTAAATTACATTTTTATTTGTAAGATATATTTTAAAGTTGTAAGCTACAAATTCCAAATATCATTTTGATAGCTCTTATCTTTGAGTTGAGAAAGAGCCACTTGTAATTTTCAATTATATTTTTGTTAGGATTTAAATGTAAAGTGTAAAATTTTAATTCACACTTTTCCTTTTGAAAAAGTTTGAATTTCTTATGTTGCAAAAACTCATGTTGTAATTTATATTTTCCTCTTTATTAAGTTAAATGACTTAAAAGTTGTAAAAGTCTTCACTTAAAATTAAAAACTAGGTTTTACGAGTTATAACTTAAAATATCCAGAAGAATTCAATTTTTACCAAGTAATGGTTCATTTTGGCACCCCATTTCTTTGGAGAGATAACACCAAAGAACTAAAATAACAAATGTTTCAACTAGAATATTCAAATAGATTTATCTACTCTGACACTTGTTAAAGTGTCCAGCAATTGCATGCTTCTTTTCCACCATCTACTCCACTAAGAATGCCATTTCAAGCTAAATAAGATGACATTTGCATGAAGTTTCCTAGATTTTCTTGATCTATAACTAAGCATATAATTTTGTTAACTTCCTCTCTCTCAAGGGAGTTATTTTTGTATAAGTATGGGTTCCCTATGTACCCCATATATATTATTTTTATTACATAGATTATTCAGCCTTTGAAGAATTGATCTACATGTTGTAACCTAGAGAAAGATAATAGATTGAAGTTTTTCCTTCCTTGTGTTGTGTTATATTTGTGTATGTATGAATATTTATTAAATTTTTGAATGTTTAGGTTCTTGTTTCAATCATATAGATTCATTTGTGGCATTAATTCTACCTTTTTGAAGGCTTGTTGATAACAATAAAGAAATATGTTCCTTATGTGATAAAGATTCAATATTAACTCTGATCTCGTATTTGTGTAAGATTATGATTTAATAAACTCATTATATTAAATATTCAACTATGTTCAAATAAAGCAATCATTAATTTCCACTATACTATTTCGTGCAATCACCATTTTCTAATTTTAAATTTATTATAAAACTCTTTTCCTAACAAGTCAAAACCCTTGTTAGGAGAAAGATGACTAAAAGGTAGTAGTTTGGAAAGAACTAGTCATATACCAGCTGCACTAAGCTTAGTGGAAGGAATTCAGCCTTCTCTAAAGGTTCACTTCAATTTTCCAAGGCTCCATATCATGGAATTGATCCCATTGTGTCATTATATTTTCCATGTACCTCATCTCATGCTACTCATAATACTATAAATATAAATGGATACAAAATCAAATTGATAACAATTTTTTGCAAGCCTGGTGGGACTCAAAAATCATAGCTAAGATATTGGTTCTATTCTTAGCAATCTTTGTGCAAGTTTCATACACATTTCAAGAGCACTTGGTGACTTTGTTGGCTTAAAAATTCATGCAATCCAATTTTATGTATGCCAAATATACAAAAAAGATCATATAATAAAGGTAATATGATTGATTTAAAAGAACTATAATTTCCATATAAAAAGAAATCAAGATTAGTTGTACCTTACACTCTAATAAATACAAAAAATATATGTTCCTCTCTCACAAATACCTACAATTGTTTCATACCTCTCATAATGGCCCCAATAAATTAGATTTGTGTAGCATTCAATGGAGGCAACCCACTTTTGTTGGCTTAGTATGATGATATACCCACCTTGGCTCTAAAAAGCCTTCCATATGTTACTGGTGAAATATCCACTACTCCCATTAAACGTATATAGGATATTGCTAGTATTTATTTAGTTCATATAAAAAGAAAATGTTGTTATTAGACTTCTCTCCTCCTCATTTAAGGGTAAAGCCTTACAATGGTACAAAATTTTGGTTCCCAATTCCATTTGTGTTTGGGATGATCTAGGGTCTACCCTATGTACATAGTTTGAGGATAAGATTGACCACCTCTCACTAGTTAAACAACTAACCACTATTAAATGGGATCTTCATGAGTTCATGAGTGATTTCAAATTTTGATTTCAAAATATGTCGAATATAATCCAAGTGTTGGCCAAGCCAACCTTGAATAATGCTTTCTTTTATTACTTGAGAACCTTAAATAGTGATATAACTATCATGATTCAATCAATGGATGACACCACACTCCCTAATGCTTATGAAATAGAAATAAGAGATGAAAATTTCCTCATTTAATCTATAAAAATTACCCCATGGCCTTCAATTTCATTATTTCTAGAGTTTCCTCCCATGTAATCCACTATAGCCCTAATTCCAACCATAAACAATACACCAGCTTTGTTTAGAGCCCCTTCTAATGATTTATATGAGGTTTTTATCCACTAAAAATCTTTAGTAATGATTTGGTAGCTATGAAAAGGAAATAATACCAAAACTACATGACTTATCAATAAGCTAACCAAACATACCATCCCAATAAATAGCCATACCAAGGCAACTCACAACACCAAAGTCATACCATGCAAGTAAAGCCTCCAAATATCTATTCTCTACCTCTACCAAGTACTTCTAAAGCCATCATACCTATTAAAAATAACTTGGCTTAGGAATATGAATGGTGTTATCCTTATGTTCAACCATATAATCATAATGCTTATGCTAATGGTGTCATTGATCAAGTCTTGATGGTACAAAGCATATCAAACCCCCAAGGATGTCAATAGGAAGTTTCTTCTCAATAGGAAGATGTACAAGTTCCCAATGAAAATGAGACCACTCTTTTGAACTGGTAAGAGGAGGATTTTTATGCATAAATTAGGAGGAAGCACTAATGAATGTTGTTATTTTAGTAGCATCAAATAAAATCTCTAAGAAAAGAGCAATAGAAAGTGGTTAACCTCCTTAAGTTGGTTAGGCTACAACATCTAAAGTTGTAAAAGAGGTTATAAAAAGAAACACAATTCAAAGACCACCCAATGTGTTGATGGACTAGCCAAAGTCAAAATTGTTGACTCCAAATCTCATAAAATATATATATAACTCCCACAAAGACACCAAAAAAGGTTGGTAACATTCTTTTTAGTATTGTAGAACAAATGAAGAAGACTAACCTAAATATCACCATGTGTGAAGTATTATTTATTCTAGCATAGAGTGAATTGCCTTAGGAACCTCTAGAAAACTTCCAAATAATAGATAAAGTCTCAGCTAAGGCACCCACTACTACAGTTAACTTATGTCAACCTCAAATGAATACAAAATCAAGTAAAAATGGTAAGCCTCCCCCTTTTAACCTTTCACTCATAGTTTGGAAAAATATTATACATAACAACACGGTAGACTTTTAGGCTAGCCATTTTGTTATGCCTAATAAAATTGCTGATGTTCTTGGTAATAAATACATGCCTATCATAAAAGGCATGGTTTAATTAGATGGGACTTCTATTCAAACATTTAGGATTATAAAATGTTTAAAAATTAACATATATGCATGTACAAGCTTATTTGTATCCCAAGATATATCATTTTTTAACCCACCTCCTATTGTGAAAGGTGCAAAGAATTTAGAGTTTCCCTCAATCCAAAAAAATGTGTTTTTATAGTTCATAAAGGGAAACTATTAAGACACATTGTTTCAAAAGAAGGTCTTGCAATAGACCTAAAAAGAGTAAGTGTTATATCTTTACTAGAACTTTTGAGCCATGAAAAGGGATTACAAAGTTTCCTAAGGAAGATCAAATTCATAATAAGGTCCATTCCATATTTTTCTTCCATGGTCAAACCCTTTACTGTCATGCATAAGAAGGGGGTCAATTTCAGCTAGACAAGGGAAGGAAAGGATAGTCTTGAAGCCATCAAGCAAGTTATTTCTCAAGCTCATACCCTTGTAAATCCTAACTATGAGAATGATTTCATTCTCTATGGTTTTGGAGAGGAAGGAAATGTAATAGATATTCTAACATAATAGAATAAAAAATAGTTGGAGCAGCCTATATCCTTTTTTAGTCAGTCCTTAAATTATTACAAGGAAAAGTATAGTTCAGTTAAAAAGTAAGTATATGTCATAATAAAAGATCTCAAAAAGTTTATCCACATGATCTCAAATAATAAAATTCATTTGATGGTTAATCAATAGAGTATCAAAGAATTCTTGTTGATCTGGGAAATAAATGAAATGGAAGCGAGTTGGATCACAAAATTCATGGAATATGACATAAAAAACAAAATAACTAAGCTCATAAGAGGAAATAGCTTGTGTGAATAGCTTGCTTTCAATTTAAAGACTATTGATGTAGTATCTGATGTAGTGTATGTTTAATATGTAGTCCATTGAACCAATTTTCATCTGCTCAATAGCTACGTCGGTGACATGATTCCCTTCCTATAGATTGGATAATAATTTAAACTATAATAGTCCAAGAAGAGGTACTTTAGACTCAAATATATTCCTTATGATCTTGTTGATGGGATATTATTTAATAAATATATTAATGGACTTATATTGAAGTGCATATAACATGATCAAATTCCCAAGGTCGTTGATGAGTTTTATGATGGATCATCAGATGACTATTTCTCTATAAGGACCACTGCTATCAAAATAATGAGGGTAGCCTACTATTGGCCTAACCTATTCAAAGATTCACATACATGGGTATGGAAATGTTATAAATGTGCCTACTTTTCAAGCAAGAAAAGATTATCAGCTCCTCCTCTCAAACCAATCCAAGCTTACCATCATTTTTCCCAATGGGGATTGGAATTCATTAGCATGATCAATCCACCATCAAGTGTAGGAAACAAATGGGTCACTATATCAACTGACTATTTCACTATATGGAATGAAGTGGTTACATTAAGAAACTCCATGAATTCATCTATCTTTGAATTCATGGATGGCATTATCACTAGATTTTGTGTTCCTTACTATAGACATTGTAAAATAGCACACTATCTTTCCAAGGGTTGAAACACCCCTATATTCCATAAGGACAAACCCTAACCTTTCAACTACAAACCAAACCTAAGTCAGACTAACCCACCTTTTAATAAACATTACCTTTTACCATTGACCATTGGTAGTCACCCTAACCATTGATGATTAGGTTTGATCACTAATGGTCTGGTTTCCTTTACCTGAATGATCAAACTCCAGCTTAAACTATAACTTTTAACCTCTTTTCAACATATTATTTCACCTCTCCTTCATTCCTATAGAGAGATAGGAGGAGAGTGTGAATCTAAATTCAAAATTGATAAATCATCTAGAGCTAGAGCTTCTTTCATCAACACTTCCTTTTTTAGGTGTTCTTCTAGTGACCCAATGAACCAACAAGCATGACAAATATATAAAGTGATACCATCCATCAGTCAATAGTTAAGGACCATTACTCTATACAAATTTCCCCAAACTCCATCAGCAAGTTTATCAGCCAATCACCTCAACCATTCATAAAGTCAATAACTAACAAGCTAGGTATCTAATTTCAATCATTTAGTTACTTTGTTTATATTTTGCAATAATTCCAAACCAAACCCATCTCTATAATTATACTCTATGACCTCATCAAAATAATATTTTCTTATCCAAAACTAACCCATAGTAAACACTGATGGTTATCATGAATGTCGATGGTTTGTCCCAACTACTGACAATTAACCCAACCATAGATGGTTAACCTAACCATTGATGGTCATCGTAACCACTGACAATCATCCCAACTAATGATAGTCACTATGTGATAAAATAATATCAATTATATTTTAACCCACTAGGCCTCAACCAAATCTAATTTTCTTTCCTTTTTGTTGATCACAAAGCCTTAGCCTATTTTTTAAACCACACTTGACCTATTTATCATTAGTATTGACCGACTTATTTCTATAATTAGTCAATTTCATATATTCTTTTATCAACCACTTCTGGTACATAATTTTAGTGCCTTTTGTTATTTATGCAAGTACTTTATCTTTCATAATTTGATTGTTTAAAATCATGGATTGACAGCCTCCAAGGAAGCTCATAATTTTTGCATCGAGCTTGCTAGGCAATCCACCCAACTATCTAACTAATCAAACCATTTCTTTGACTTCTTTCTTATCTGCAATTAATTTTTCCCAAGCCAAAGAGGAGTATATATAACTATTTTGATCAAATCATGCACAACATATCATTTTTTTCTACCATACCCTTCTTGAGTTTCTTTTCTCTTTATTCCAAAGAACATAAAGCAAAATTTTCTAAAACATTTTGGCATGCTCGATGGGACCCTTGAGTCTTTTCTTGGGTTCATAATTACATCTAAGTTCTTCTTTCTTCTTATCTTTTTACTCATAAAATGAAATCAAATTTTCATTTTGGGCTTAAAATTGATTGCATCCATTGTCTGCTTATTTATTTTAACTCACATAGCTTAATTAAAGAAAAGTAATTCCATCATAGCTTCACTCTTGTCACACATACAAGACCAAACCACTTGCACTTAATCAATCACTAATAATTAACATAAGGCATGAATGGGATTTCATTACCTAGCAGTCACCTTTCTTGGCCATCCTACTTAGATTTCATCACAAAAGGGAAAACCAACTCAGCTCTCTAGTTTAGTCTAATCTTTGGCAATTAGTATATCTTGGCTAAGCACCTATCATCATTATCACTATAGTGTGTGAAGTGATTGGGTAGGACCTAATATCAATCCATGTATTGATTTCCAATACAGATCCCTTTGAGAGATTAAATGTAACCTAAAACTAACAATAGACTTCTTTTCAAGTACCCACTCTATAAGCCAATTTGTATCACACAATTCTTAAAGCTTAAGGCATAAGCCACTAGAGAGACTAAAAAAACCTTAGGATTTAACCTACTTTAGTGTGTGTTTTGATTTCCTTGATTTGTCTCATCTTCTCTTTTTTTAGTTGAAGAGATTGTTTATATAATCTTCTTTTCCTTACATGGTTTTGACTAACCAAAAACTAAAGAACCAAGAAAAATATTATCCACATAATCATCCATCTTCCTCTTCTACCTCATCTATGGAGTACATCTTAGATGTGGATAATGCTCCCCACCTTTATAGAATTCCTACGATCCCTCAGATGGTTACCTAAGGTGACAGAGACTTTGCCACCTTTCTAGATAATAACCCCTTATCCCTTCAACATTACCTTAACACCAAATCCCATTGTACCTCTACTTCCATTCCACCTATTGACCCACCTTATGGCATGCCATCCCACCTTATGAGAAACACTTTTATCACCACCATCTCTACGCAACCTCTAGTGTCCCAAGCATCATCCTTTACCAATAACCCCACTAATAGTATCACTAAGAAGCAACCCACACAACTAATAAACACCCAAACACCTTCTTCCCAAACTAATAACCCTCCTATCATAGGAGCAATCCAACCTTTAGGCACCGGTACTTCCCTAACTATAAAAGTACCCTTTACTAGTGCCACCACCATTCCTCTTGATTTTAACCTACCTACCTCCACTTTGTTTTAGATTTTGGTGGTTCTAGTACCTTCCACCCTTCCACCCATTAGTACCAAAGAGACCACATATCTTTTATCTACTAACCCAACCATACCTCCTACCCAACCTACATTAATACATTAACAAGTGCACATTACATGAAACCTAAGCTACATCCCTAACCCATAAAGTTATGTACCTCTACCTTCCACTCAACCACCTATCTCCATGTATTCATATGTGGCATCATCTCAACCACCCATTACCAAATACAAGTATGTGGAAACTTCTCAACCCCCTACCATCTACACATATGTTGCACCTACCTAGACCCAACACAACTTACCTTATAATTACAGGGATACATAACCCCAAACCAACCTTGTCAAAATGTTGATAGATAAAATGACTAATTTGGAGTCATCAATTTTTGGAGTTCATAATATTTTGTCATATGACCAAATCTATAATGAACCAATTCACCCATCCAACCCCATTCAATCATATCCTCATTAATAAGAATTTTTGAAGTTTTCAAAGTTTCAATTTAAGGAGGACCCTAAATAGCACCTAAAAGCATTTAGGAATTTTTTAATATGATTTCCTACAATAATTCATTCCTTCTTCATACCTTCCCAATGTCTCTATCAGGTCATACACTATATTGGTATAGTGTTATTACAAATCTCTCCCTCCTTTCTTTTGCATAACTAGCTCATATTTTCTTAGATCACTTTTCTATAAACCTATCTAAGAAATTCTCCATCATTGATCTTTACTCCATTTAAAAATTTAATGACAAATCCATTATTGACTTCATGGTCCATTAGATAAGTCTCATAAAACAACTCTCCTTCTCTCTATGCCAACCTGAGATGATTAAACTCTTTGCCTGAGCTTGTGCCAAACACATCTCCTCTACTTTACAAGTTCAAAGCTTTAGGACCTTTGATGAATTTTTCACCATGACATGCAAACTAGATAATAGAGATATTGATAAGGGGAAACTAAAATTGAAAAATAAGAAATATAACTTAAAATCAAATAAGTCTTCCTCTTCTAAACCCAACAACCAAACCAGCACTAATTCCAAAAATAAGGGAACCATGCATGTAGTTGTCCTCAAAACCACCCCTTTACCTATTGTTAACCAAACTTATTATTCCAATTCCTTAAATAAAAACACCAAAAATCCAAACTACAACACAAAAAAAAAAAATTAATCCACTTTGGGAGTCATATGCTTTAATCTTTTAGAAATTTTTAAAATCTTATGTCATACAACTTCCCTTAATCAAACCTCCATAATAATTTTATTCTTCTCATCTTGTACTTGGCTGGTACAAGGAGAATGAATTATGTGCCTTCCAACAAGTCATTAGACATGACGTTAATAGATGTAATACCTTCAAGAGCATTGTCTAAACTCTCATTGATAATGGGGAACTTGTGCTGGATAACGCCAATGCATCCCTCAACCAATCACTTGACATATTTGGACAACCATTTACCAACCATGATCCTTCTACTAAATAAAAAAACAAAGTAGAATCTTCTCATGCTCATAAGGCCCATACTATTAATATGGCTCTTGGTGAACATACTAATGAGGAGACCTTTGAATAAATCATATTTTCCCATACTCCACTTATTAAGGTAGTGAAGTCACTGACCTCTCCTTTGATATGCACATCAGAAGAGGGAACCCCTCCCACTTTATCATTTTTTCAATCATACATTAGTCCACTCTTCCTTTAGCAATCATGCCTAAGGAGAAAACCACTTTTCCTACACCTCTGACTGAGGAGTCACCCTATTAGATATTAGAACCTTTTAATCAATAAAAGGATGAAGTAATTATTCCTTCCCCTTAAACCCTAAGTCTATATTTTGAGTCAACTATCAAGGTATCTAGACCCATCTATAAACCCTTCTCTAGACTAGTTAAAAACTTAGAATTCATATCCAATCCTAGTGTAGATCAGACCACCTTTTGTAAATAGTTTGGAATCTTGTATAAAACCAAATAAGATCCCTCTTTATCAAAATATCCTACCCTTTCCCTTACCAAATCAATAATCACCACCACCCAACCTTCAGACACGTCTGCCCATCAAACCATAAAAGCACCACCCAATTTAAACTCACCCAAAGTCACTAGATCACCTTCTACCATACTAAAAAAACCCACCAACAACCTTAATACATTTACCACCCACAAAATTACACAAACATAAATAAATTTGGACCTAAACCCACTAAACCTATCAGATAAACCCCAAGTTAAGCTAACAAATAAGGTAAGACCACTTAAAATCCCAAAGATAAAAACTCTACCTCCCCTTTCCCCATTTCCCTCTATTTTTGGAGCTCATCCCTCTACACTAATTGGTAAACCAACCATCCCAATCAACACCCAATCACCACTCTTGGTTACACTATCACTCCTTTTATCAACACTTATTTTCACTGAACCACCCATGGACATACCTCTTATCTCCTAGCTAGATATAAACAAATTGATTATCTCTCAAACATTTAACCTAACACTTTATAGTCTCAAACCCTCAACCTCTCCACAAAAACCCAAACCATTCACCAAGGACACCCCTTCACCCAAGTCTTTAACCATCAAAATTACTCATAAAAGGGATTCCACCCCCACTACTAGGCCTAAGCCTCCCATGCCTCTAACACCATTAGCTGAGTCTTACTCCATCATCTTATAAAAGTTGTTGAAAATATATTTTTTAACCTTGACACCTATTAGAACACTTCGCCAATAGAGTCCTAAATCATCTTAGTACACTGATAATATAATATGTTCATACCATAGGACACTCAGGCATGACACAAATAACTATAATAATCTCAAATAATTTGGCGATCAACTATATCACAAAGATGAATTATTATTAAATGAGCCTCTATTGAACTTGGCACTAATCCAAGAACGTACGGCCATTGACTAACACCTACCTATCCCTCCACTCTCACCTTAGAGTGAAGAGGAACTTAAGCAATCATTTGACCTAACCCCTCCCCCAATCCATACCATCTATGTGATCACACGATCACATGCACAACCAAAGGATAAGGGGAAGATAAAGGTGTCCATTCCATGGACATATTCCTCTTCCTCCACCCAACCACTTGGCTAACACCAAGCACCTTCAACTTCAAAAAAATCAAAAGTAACTATCTTGGGACCCTCTCACTCTAATCCATCTAAATTAATCCAATTAGTAGTTTTGAAATAACTTCACCAAACCTGGATGAAGATGAGTTTATATGAATTGATCAATACCTCACCCCATCATCACCAAGTAATGATAAAATCATTACAATCTACAGAGGTTAGACAAGAAGACCCAAAACCTTTAGTAGCCTTTGTTAGGGCCCTTCACATTTTCAACCTTGTTACCTTCAAGGATTCAAAAATACCTTCCATCCATCTTGATGACCCAGATCCTCTCCTCTTCATTACCACCTATATCAACGAGACCTACATCAAAAGGGTTGTGATTTATGGAGAGATAGTATCAACATTATCTCATCCCATTCCTAAAACCAAATCCAATTACTCAAGAACATCATGTCAAAAACCTCACTGATGTTACAATCATTCAATGATAGCATGTCCATAACTCTAACAACTATCATCCTTCACATTCACCTAGGACTCAACATGTTTCTTGAGATCTTCTATGTAGTAAAATGGGACTTTTAGTACAATGTCTGACTCGGATGCCCCTATATTCATTCCATGGGATGTGTGTCATCTACCCTTCATTGGTGTGTCAAATTTGAGAATGAATGTCAATTTTTTACCATACAATCTGACCCAAGCACTTTCACATCATACAACATGATGTATCAACACAATGACATCCTCCTTCCCCCATGTAACAAGCCTTCATCAATCAAAGATGAAACCCCATCTTCTTATAATAATGAAACATCCACCATTTCTTTTGTCCCTTCCACCCAAATCCCCATAATGGACCCTTTAGAATTAACATTCTAGCATCTTTTATTGGGGGATATTGCCTTCTAACCCTTGATGCTTTCCCCACTCCCTAAGTGTATGGGAAACTTGACCATCAACTCAATTATGACCCTAATATTGGCACCATTATTCCTTTTAGACCCTAAACTTGTCAAACCAATTTCATCTATGGGGGACTTGATAAACCTCTTTACAATTTTTCCACCTCCTTTTCAACTTGACCATTCACCACCATCTTTTCATATCTAGATAAACCAAAATTTACTAGAACATATCTCTATAAGTGTGCTTGGAAGGGATTTGGCTTAGGTCAATATGAATACAGGTTGCATGAGTTGCTTCCAATAAAAACCCAAACACCTCATGAAAATCATGGCCTTAGTTTCATGCCACCTAAATAATAAACCAACTTGCCTTCCATTACTATCATTGGTGAGGAAATCCCATCCTCATGATCCACTCCACCATCGATAGCTAAAGCTTTTAAAATTATCCCTCCTAACTTTCTTTCATCAACATGATCAGTATTGGACACTTGACTTATCAAAAGGATGAGGTGACTTTAGCCATTCCTCTTACAAATCCTAAGATGATAAGAGATGACTCTCCTACAATTAATACCATTTACTGTCAAAATGATGATTTTATTCTCACCTATCTTGGTGCATTGGATTCCTCCATCCACAAATCCCTACCTATTAAAAATTCAACCATGTTCAATGAATCCACCATGGATGTCAACTTGTGCACTCTAGACAACCTATAGATTATCAAAATTGGCCAATCGCTAAATTCTAAGGGGCTCTAGAAATTCCCCTCCTTGTAAGATTGTAGAATAGAATTTTCTTGGACTTATATTGACATGCCAAGAATCAACCCCTCCATTGCTACCTATAACATAGTCATCAACCACAAGGCTAATCCCATTAGGAAAAAACTTTGATGAATACACCCTTGCATATCCCTTCTTATCAAAGAAGAGCTTTAATGTCTCCTATCCATCAATTTCATTTAGCCCATTGACTATCCCTAATGAGCCTTGAACATCATACCTATCACCAAAGGCATAGGGGGGCTATGTATTTATGTATACTATCATGACCTTAACCTTACTTTCCCAAAAGATGACTTTCCTCTAATAAGCATTGACTAGCTAGTTTATCTTATAGCCAGCCATGAGATGTTATCTCTCATGGATGGATTATTAGGCTATAATCAGATCCTAATTTCCCCAAAATATTAACACAAGACTAGTCTTGCCTTTGTAATCCCATGTGGAAATTTCTACGATAGGGTCATACCTTTTGGATTGAATAACACTGGTGCAACCTACCAATGTGTTATGACCTACATCTTCAATGCCCTTATTCACAAATTTTTGAGGACTATGGTAATGACCTTCTTGGGAAATCCAAATATTGTAAGGATAATTTCGACATTATTAAGATTATCTTTGAGAGACTCATCCATTACCATGTCCACCTTAACCCCAAGAAATATATTTTTGGAGTCTTGTCAGGAAAGCTCCTACTCTTTATCATATCCCTTCAAGGAATTAAAGTTGATCCAGCCAAAATTAAAGTAATTATAGACATGCTTTATCTAATAAAACTTAATAAACTATGAAGCCTATTGGGGAAGCTTCAATCCATTCATCACTTTATCTCTCAGATCTTAGACTAATGTCAACCCTTCCATCACCTTCTAAAGAAGGATGTATCTTTTAAGTGGGATAATGACTATCAAAAGGCCTTTGATTCACTCAAAAAGTACCTTTGTCTTCACCTATCCTCATCCCTCCTAAATATGATCAACCTTATTACCTTTATCTCTCTACCATAGACCACTCCTTAGGGGCAATGCTCGCTCATCGAGATGAATAACATAAATAACAAGTCATCTACCACATCATTTATATACTTGTAGAATACAAGACATGGTACACCCATACTAGGAAGCTTTACCTAGCCTTATTCTTTATGGCTACCATGCTTTGCCACTATGTTTTTAACCATAAGACCTATGTCATAACCAATACCAACCCGCTTAAATATATACACTTCAAGCCATACCAAAACATAGTATGTCCAAGTGGCTCATGCTTTTAGCCAAGTTTGACCTTGAGTTTATTCAGCAAAAGTCAATTAAAGGGTAAGTCACTACTAAACAGTTGGCCAAGGCACCATTAGCAGATAATAAACCTCCTCCCCTTGAGTTTCTAAATGATTCCATCGTAATCCTCTCTCAATCAGACTTCACCTATCAAGTAACCATGTTCTTTTATGGATCAAAGTTTCAATGTGGTGGGAGAGATGGCATTATCCTTATTCCCTTCCACAAATAACCTCTTCCTTTATCTTTTAATCTAGATTTTGAGTGTAACAATAATATGGTTTGGTATGATGCCCTAGTAATAGACCTTCAAAATACATTAGCCTTTGGAATCAAAATGATCAACATTTTTAGTATCTCTTAACTAGTGGCCAATCAAATCAATGGATCTTAAAAGTGTAAAAATAATGTTTTGCAATAGTAAAAATAATTAGATGACACACTCTTAGCCTCATTTGAACACTACCAAATCTAAACCACTGTTGGGGATCAACCAACAATGTTGATTACAATATGAAAGCAACATTGTTGGTTGATCCCCAACAAATGGTATCAGAGCCAGGTTGGACGTTCTCAGAGCGAGTTTGACTAACAGATGGCCCAGATTTGGTTAGTGGTTTTTTTATTACAGGTTACTCACAGGGGTTTCTATTTGAGTAGGAGTATAGCAATGGCAGAAGAAGGTAAGCTGAGGATGAAGAAATTCAGGCACGAGATTAACACCACAAGGAGTGTGGTGGGTAGTCTTCAAGATTGAGTTTAAAGAGGAATACAAGCCAGGATGTAGATTAGAAGCTCTGACACAACTTGTCAGATTTAAGAGCACACATGATTACCATTGTATAAGCAACTTAAACATGCAGGATTAACTAGAAGAATAAATAACTATCAATGAGAAATAGCACAAAATATGAGAGGCAACACACAATTGTATTCAACTCATTACAAAGGAAATTACAATAAAGATATCACACTCTTCTTCCACCTCTATGAGGCTTCCTCCTCAAGGGCTCCCAATAATCTTCCCTCTAGAGTAATCTTCTCTCAATAGGTCACAACACACAGCTAACACAAACTATTGTTCACCTCATTGTACGTCCAGTACAACTGAGTACGAACCAGTACTCCAAGTAGATCTCACCATGATCTTGCTCCTTGATATATTGATGTCACCTTGGATATTGCTCCCCCACCAATCTCCTTTTGACCCTCACAGACACACACCCCTACAGACCAACCTGATCTTACTTATCACATGTAGATCTCCACCATGATCCTGCAACACCCTGCATATCAAACCTGATCTTACATACATGAAGAATCCTACTTGATTCTACCATGGGAAGAACTCTCCAAGTTCTACACTTGAGTTCTACACTTAACAATATAGCCCATGAGTCTATTATATAGATCTCATGCATACAATGATTAGACTTGTGGCTCAAGACTCGAACTAGTCTTTATCATGCAAACAACCCGTTCACTTAACTGACTATTCATCAACAGCAGTTATGGAACTGCCACAAGTGACCGACGTCAGTCCCTATCTGCCTAAAGGTGACCGATGCCAGCTGATCCCTACTGATGTCAGTTTCCTGTACGCTGATCCCTGACTGATGTCAGTTGTGGCCTGTCGACACCGGGGACTGTCATGCTCAAAAACCTCCATGTTTGTAGTAAGGTGAAGCTTTTAGCTCCACACCCTAACAATCTCCCACTTGGAGATAAATAGTTCCACCTGTACCTATACCAGTACTTTGTCTAATCTGCATCCTAGCATGTATTCCTCTTCAAGCTCAATCTTGAAGACTACCCACCACACTCCTTGTGGTGTTAATCATGTGCTTGAACTTCTTCATTCTCAGCTTACCTTCTTCTGCCATTGCTATACTCCCACTCAAACAAAAACCCCTGTGAGTACCCTGTAATCAAAAAACCACTAACCAGATCTGGGCCATCTGTTAGTCAAACTCGCTCTAAGAATGTCCAACCTCACTCTGATACCATTTGACAGGACCTAGGTTCACCAAAGCTCTGACACAACTTGTCAGATATAAAATCACACATGATTACCTTTGTATAAGCAACTTAAACATGCGGAAATAACTAGAAGAACAAATAACTATCAATGAGAAATAGCACACAGAATGTGAGAGGCAATACACAATTGTATTCGACTCAGTTAGAAGGAAATTACAATAAAGAGATCACACTCTTTCTTCCACTTCATGGGCTTACATTAATCTTCCCTCAAGAGTAATCTTCTCTCAATAGGTCACAACACATAGCTAACACAAGCTATTATTCACCTCATTGTACATCCAGTACAACTGAGTACGAACCGGTACTCCAAGTAGATCTCACCATGATCTTGCTCCTTGATGTATTGTTGTCACCTTGGATCTTACTCCCTCATTGATCTCCTTTTGACCCTCACATATACACACCCCTACAGACCAACCCGATCTTACTTATCACATGTAGATCTCCACCATGATCCTGCAACACCCTGCATATCAAACCTGATCTTACATACATGAAGAATCCTACTTGATCCTACCATGGGAAGAACTCTCCAAGTTCTACACTTGAGTTCTACACTTAAAAATATAGCCCATGAGTTTATTATATTGATCTCATGCATACAATGAATAGACTTGTGGCTCAAGACTCGAACTAGTCTTCATCATGCAAACTACCTGTTCACTTAACTGACTATTCATCAACAGCAGTTCTGAAACTGCCATAGGCAACTGACGTCGGTCCCTATCTAACCAAAGGTGATCGATGTCGATCGACTGCTGTCGAGGTCGGTTTCTTTCTGCACTATCCACTGACTGACGTCGGTGATCCTGTCGATGCCGGCAACTGCATACTCAGCATCCTTTATGTTTGCAACAAGGTGAAGCTTTTAGCTCCACACCCTAACACATCTTATCTAGTGAACCTGAATCTATTATGTACCCACTTCTACATGGTTCCACACTATAAAGTGTGACATTGATCATAAATTTATAATCTATAATTTTTATATTGGATCAAGGATGTGATGACCTTAATCATAAATTTTAACAATGGCATACCTTCCATAAATTAATTTGACACTAATTTTAAAAGAATAATTAAACTGATTCAAATAAAAATTAATATATTTATAAAATACATTTAGGTGTTTAAAGATGAGTAATGTGAAGGTACATTTAATTTCAAATTTTCAATTTTATTATCTATGTCCTCACATGATTGTTAGAATTTTTAATTTTCATGCCCAACTACTTTTTTATTTGGATGAAATCAATTATAATATCATCATCTCCCTTTGACTTAAAAAATTACAAGCCCTAGACCTGGACATTGTCTCCCTCTTTGCAAATTCAGGGATCTATGAGTGTAGTGAAATTGTAATCCTATGTAAAATTTATACAATTATTTTTGTGATAGTATCAACATTCCCTTTGTGTTCTTCTACTTTCACTTAAGTTCCATCTTTCAAAATTAAGTCCTCATTATTCAAGTGTCATTTTTCAATTTTATGATCAATAAGGTCTTCATATCCTTGCTCCATTATCAAATTTAGATATTATAATTTTATGATATCACAATTTAAACTTATATTGTGTTTATCTACATGGAAGTTAGTATAAGGTTGGTATATATTATCCTCTATATTCTAATATTTCTTATATACCATCCATACAAGAATCTAACACTACTTTCAAAGGGATAATTGAACTGATTTAGATTAAATTTAGTATATTTGCAAAATACATTTAGGTGTTCAATGATAATCAGTATGAAGGTAAAACTAATTTAAAATTTAGAAATTTACTATATATCCTCACATGGTTGTTATAATTTATATTTTTCATGTCCAGCTACATTTTGGTTTGGATGAGATAGTTTATACCCTCATCATCTCTCTTGACTTAAGACTTTGTAGGCCTTAGACTTTCACATCATCTCTCTCTCTGTAGATATAGGTATTCTTTGGAGTGTAATGAAATTTTACTCCTCTGTAAAAAAATCCAACTATTTATGTGAATATTAGCATGCCCTTTGTGTTATTGCATTTTGGCCTTCGATCTTTCAAAGTTTTATATGGGTTTATCCCCATCCACATGCCATGAAGGGATAGGTAATAAAAACAAATAATAACTATATCTCATCCTAGTCCATTTATTATACAACTCATATATTAGTTGAATAAGGGTTTTAGCTCTCTTAAGTTCCCACCTAAGATTGTTTTGGGGGATTGCTACATTTTTAGTGGAGGAGTGAAGAAACCTTCTCATATTTTGATGCAATATAAAAAGGCTAAATTAAAGGTGCTTGTTTTATACATTTTAAAATCATATATTCACTCTATAAAACTTTCAATATATTTCTCTTTCAACTCAAGGATATAGGCATGATGTCTAAAAGATGAAACAAAATAGTCAGGAGTTATAAACTCATGCCTCATCATGAGGTGTACACTTTCCTCTTGAACATCAAAATATTTCATCCTATCATCCTATTATTTTTTATTCTAAAAAACTGAAATTTAAGATCTAATTTGAGCTTCTCCCACACAAATATCAATAATAAATTTTATGATGTCACCATGGAGGAATTTGTGTAAATAATATTCATAGAGTGTATTACGTAGCTGAGTATTGCTAGTCACATATGCCTCCATGAATTGTTTTCCATTATAAAATTCATGTGCTTTCCCACATGATATCATAAATAATTTCCATTTAAGGATTTTTTATCATAAGAATATATCATATAAATGGAATACTTTCTATATGCAAGGAGATATTCCACAATTTGGCAGGTTTTTAGTAAATCTACCTTTCATCACTTCATTTTATTATTTTAGTTTCTCACTCTCCTCCTTTAAGTTTTTATTTTGTTATTCCACATTTATGAATGCATAAAAAATAATTATCCATGATTGTAATCTTTTATTCTCTTTTACTTGTGGAAATATAAATTCAATTTGTACCATCTTATCCTCTTTTTCTTGAGTTATAGTAGTTGTATGTTCTACATTTTACAATTATTCAATTATTGTTCTTACCTTATTACTCTCATGATGAAAAATAATAATGAAATTTTAAAAAAATTATGTTACCATTTTTGTGGAAATCTCCTTTTCTCTAAGATTATCTTCTCGAGATTTTAGCTTAAGTTATTTTTATTGAGAAGACACTAATGCCTCTTTCATAATAATTCCTAATTCATAAATCAAGTATTTAATTATTTCCTAATTTACAAGATATTTTAATTTTTATTCCTTAATTTATTGTTTCAATGAGAGAATAGTAGTCTCCCTCCTTAGAGGAGTTTTTTAAAATATTCTATTTTTTTTATTGTATTTTTTAATAAAATTTTGCTTTAGATTACCTGGAGGATTTGTGTCTTTTCTTCAAAAAGACTACTAATATGCCCTTCCTTTTTTATTTTCATTGGTTATTTGGCCTTATCAACTAGGCCACACTATTTTGGCTTAAGCGACTTTAGGTGGTTCAGCATCCTCATCAACTTCTTATTCATGGGAAGTTATGGGTTGAGTATCCATCAAAGTGTCAGTAGTTTAATGTATGATCTGATTAATCTCCTCTACCATGCATTATTACTCATATTCCTTGGCATGTGATGATAGGATGTCAAGTCTTAATATTTTATTTCTCTATAGGAGAAGTTTTTTTTCCTTTTTTGTATGTTTGTATTCCATTTTTGATTCTTTGGATTCAAAATCAAGTATCTCTAGACTCATGGATAAAACTATAAATTGTAACTATGGGATATATTTTATACTAGGTCTAATTTACACTAGAGTTATTTTTATTTCTTACCTCCTTGTAACCTTTCTTTTCAAGATCAAAACTTGTGTAGAAACTGAAGGTTTTGAGGAACACTCCTTCTTATGCTTGTTTGATAAAATGTGTGCCATTTTTCTTGCCCATTTAGAATCTCAAATAAATTATGCTTGTAGATTAATTGAACTAGGCCATGATGCTAGAGAGGACCTAATTGGCCATATAATATAGGAAATAATGTAATAAACTAGGCAAATTAACCTTTTATTCACTATGTTCCACCCCATATCTAAAATGGTTCATCATTTTCATTTCAGGCCCTAAAACAATTACATGTTGACCATCACATGTAAAATATTTTATTATCCATACAACTACTGAATACCATCCCTCTAAAATAATATCTCTAACAATCTGTTTACTTTTCCCCTTTTTCATAAATTACCTTAGGGGTTGGATCCTCTTCTTTACAAAAAATGTATTATCCATACAACTACTAAATACCATCCCTCTAAAATAATATCTCTAACAATCTGTTTACTTTTCCCCTTTTTTGTAAATTACCTTAGGGGTTGGATCCTCTTCTTTACAAAAAATGTTGACATAAAATTGACAAGTGGGCTATAGATATTTATGAGGCTCATGTTGTCTTAAGTTAGATATAATGTTACAAATAGGTTAGAAATGTGGGACACCCTTATTTAATATATCCATTCACATACAAAGAACATAAATTCATATATATTTACTAATCTCTCTATGTGTGTGTGTGTGTGTGTGTGTGTGTGTGTGTGTGTGTGTGTGTGTGTGTGTGTGTGTGTGTGTGTGTGTGTGTGTGTGTGTGTGTGTGTGTGTGTGTGTGTGTGTGTGTGTGTGTGTGTGTGTGTGTGTGTGTGTGTGTGTGTGTGTGTGTGTGTGTGTGTGTGTGTAACAGCTTTTGCATTCTACATATCTCATTAGTTTATACCTTTGCACTATTTTTTACAATATCTCTTTATCTTTTTATATATTCTTCCTTATTACTCTTATTGTTATCTTATAACTCTTCACCTCTTCTTCTTATTATGTTTTTATGATATGATATGATTATTCTCTTCAACACCATTTACATCATTATATAATCTTTAAAATCTATAGCTTACAATTATTCACTCATCATTAATTTTGGTAACCATTGGTATATACTTATTTACCTTCTCAACTATCAATTAAAGGATATTTGCATATATACCATGGTATATACATTTTAATTATTCTAAAATATTATATATTCTTCATCCAAAATCCCTATAACATGCCTTAAAGATCTGTATGATATCGCATGTTACTTTTGGTTAAATTGTAGCCTTTGTGGTAATATGAAGTATGATTTTAGACTATGTAGTGTTTATTTATGCTCTTATTATTTTGCTCAATAATCCTGCCAACATTTACCTAACTTTTATAACTTTATCTCATCTTCTAGATAACTCTAACTATTATTAGAATGAATAATCCCAAAAAAATAGTGTATGTCATTTTTTATGCAAAATTTGATAAAAACATATTTACTAGGGAAGGGTAACATGATAAAAAACTATAATGGTAGACATCTGACATAAGATATTGTAGTATCCTTGCTTAACTTACCCATCTAAATTTATAGGATAGGGTCACCCCTTATAAAAAAAGAAACCTTCTTTAGTTGTGGTTATTTTGAAAGCTTTGAATTAAGTGTATTGATTTTATACATGCTCATGATGTCAATTCTACATTCCTTATTATCTCAAATTACCATATTTCTTTTGTAGTGAAAATACATTTCTTAAAATACATTTTAGCAACATTTTGACTCTTCTATTTTTGCATAAAATAAATATACTATGTGGTGAAACTATTTGATACTCTGATGCTCCAAAATAACTCATGGACATTTATAAGGACTTAAAAATCTCCATATATGGATATTTCTCTACTTTATCTATAATTTTATTTTATTATTACTCTAGTATATGTGAGGATTTTGTGTTACACCAAAATACTTCTATAACTTCCAACCACCATTTACACCCTATTTAAAAAAAATTATCACTCTCGAGACTTAGTACATCAAGTTTTTTATTAATGATTTTTAAATTAAATGGTCAATCCATATGTTTTTATTTTCTTTTATTTTCCATGTTTTTTTTATTTTCTTTGTTTTCTTATTCTTTTTCAAAATTGTATTGTATTTTTCTAAATTGTTTTCCAAAATTGTTTTTACTTTTTCCATTTTTTCAAAATTGTTTTGATTTTTCCATTTTTATGTGTGTTATATACCTTCAATCTGGTATGAAAATAATTATTACTTTCCTTGATGAATCTTCTTCCCAATATTTTGATAATTTTTCCATCTACTTATTCACTAACTAAATATTCTCTTCATTGACTTCTTGTCATTGGTATACGTAAATTTTTTTTATCTCTCCTTGGTTTTATTAAAAATTTTATCACTTTCTTATCCCATTATTTAAATACATATTGCATCATATATTTTCATAGGCTCTTTCACTTCATTTTTATATTAAAATAGTGCATCATCTTTCTACACTATCTAAGGGTTTTACCTTCATATGGGACAATCTTATGCATCCACAATTAATTGTTCTCTATGTATCCTATATTATTACCCTCCATAGTATTAACACATAAATCTCCCATTTCACCACATAACAATAACTTATTTTTGGTTTTTGGTACCTCCCCTGGGTATATGGCATATTTGATCGATATTAGATCCATCCTCTTTATGTGAAATATAATGGTTTCTTAGGTTCTCTATGTGGAATATCTACCTCTGATTTTGATTCAATATTTTAATTTTCTATGTTAATCCAAGGTCATCCTTTTTTATTCATATACTTTTCATAATTTGGTATCACTTCCATCCTTTTCATCCCATTCCACTATCATCTATGTGTAAGACATACCCATTTCTAATGGTAAGTGGATTATTACTCCATTTCCTTTTATTTTTAATTCTTCACTTTTTGAGTCCAATATCCCATTACAATATAACAACCATTCCAAATTTAGTAAAATTATATATGATGCATTATTTTCACATATTTCCATGACTTTGATATCAACATTTTTCCTAATTCTCCTGAAATCTATTTCTGAACATATGAATACTCCAATGGGAGATCTCGTAGTTCCAACTACTAGAGAAATGTCATATTGTACCATGTGTAATTATAGATTTCCTAAAATTTTACAATTACTCTCTATAATCATGTTTATATGATCCTAAATATAAAAATCCATTCTAAAAGTCATGCCCATTTACTTTCATATCCAAATAAATATTGTTATTCTTTTATATACAGGTTGTTTTAAAAACACTTTTCATTTCTAGGTTAACATTATTCTTTATTTGTTTTATCCACTTCACTTTCTCTTTTTCTAATTCCAAATTTTAATCCTCAAATAAATTTCCAAGTATTTCACTTCGTGGTAGTTGTTCCAAATCTTATACTTCTTTATGTTTTTGTAGTCTCTCAACTACTATTGTTTCCATTTTTTAATTTTCTTCTTTTTCATTTCCATCTTGAGTATCAGGGGTATTTTATCTATGTATTTCATTATATCTCTGCATCATTTCCTAGGATTATGGTAATCCTTTAAAATGGTTTTTACTTTTGAAATGTATAATTTATAGGATCTCTTCTACATCCATTCCCCCATCTCTATAATATTTCTCAACTTTAGAATAATTAAATAAATCATGTGTAGCCCTTTCCTAACAAAATACACAAAGTCTATAATTTCCCTCCATAAAATTTATTTAAATGTATCCTTTCTTATCAAATTTAAATCAGTTTATTATTGCCTTACCATGGTTATATCCATTTATTCATTGGCATCATCCTATGTGATCATTATTATTGTCTTTGTGGTATATTTTAAATAATCATTCTTAATTTCCTCCCTAGTATAAACCTTGGAACCCATTGTAATCTTTATTTTTTTAACCTTATATTATTACACATGCCTTTATTAGGGGTGGTATTTGATAACTATCTTTGGGTTCATAACCATGTATTTTTGGAGTTGTTTAATAACTTTGATCCACTTTTGGTATGTGTTGAGTAATTGTTGCTCTCCCTCTCTACTCATTACATTAATTTGTGATATTTATTGCTTCAAAATGGTTAGTGAATGCAATATATTATATAAATGGGAACATCTTATGGTCATGCTTTTCCCAAATTCTACATATCCCATATAATATTATTTCTTTATATGGTTGTAGTGATATTTTTTCACAATGTTGCCACTTTTCTTAACTCAGAATATGGGGAATTTTTTTTGCATGTGTTCCTCACTACCACATACAACACACCATTTTTTTGGACTTGCATAAATTTGTGGTGAGATATAATATCTTGTTTCTCCTTTCATCAAAATTTATTGTTTAAAACCTAAAAATGTCAACTCTTGCTTCATATTTTCTAACTTCATTTTCACCATAGAATCATTTTCCATTCTCCATGATAGTGATTATAATCTTACTACCATTTCTAATGTCTTTGTGAGCATATTAAACTTTATTCCATTCATGAAAGATATTATATATGGCACCAATCTTGAGATTAACCATTCTATCATTTTTTTTTCATTTGATGGCTCCTTTAATATATGTATTGATTCTTTAAATAGCTTAGCTTAATCCTTCAAGATATCATTCTCATTTTGTACTCAACTTAGTAACACTCTTTGTTGGTACATCAGGGTAGTGAAATTTATTTATAAATACATTTTTTACTTCATTCCATGTCATATTATGGTTTGGGATTATATTCATATACCATTAAAATCTCTCATCCTTTAAGGTACCCATGAAATCAAAAAGTTTTACTTGAGGTTTGTTTATCCCATGACTCCTCCAAAGCAAACCAATAAGAATAAGTGTTTCTTCACATGTTTTTTATCTTCCAAAATAATGGTATTTTCATCTAGTTTTGTCTTATTATTGGATGTTTTCTCTTCTTCCCTCTATTTTAGCACTATAATTTACATATTTATTCCTCACTTATATACTCTCTATTGATTTATTCCTTGTTATTACTAATCTAATGAGGGATGGTATTTGGTCTAGGGGGGTCATCTCCATATGTGGTATATTTTTTATTGGGGTTTAAAAATTAGGTGTATTTTGGGATATCATTTTAATTTTATTATTTATAATTCTCTTTTACTTTTAATTTAACTTCTTTCTCATTATCACTAATCTATATTTTTCTATTTTTTTAATCTTATACATAACTAATTCCTTCTTCCTTTTCATTCATCTTTTCATTTAACCATATTATTTTGTTAAATATCATCTTCATTATCTTCTCTCTCTCTCTCTCTTATACACCCACACACATACTAATCCCCTTACATTAGCATTTATTTTTTCCCTCTAATTATTCCCCCAAACCATGATACCTAATTTCACCATAAGTTACATCCTTTCATGGATCAATCCCTTTTTTGCACACCATCCCTTAAGTTATTATCCCTTTATACAGGGATAAAATGTGTTTTTAGTATCTTCCTCTTTCTTCAAGGCATATAGGGAAAAAAATATTAGTTATTTCTTCCAAAAATATTATAATCTCCTTAATTTTAATTACTATCTTTTGGACATTAGATATCCTAAGTCTGGGTGGCACCACCAAATGTTAACATAAAATGTGTAACTAGGTTACAAATATTTATAACATTTAGGTTGACTTTAGTTAGAGCAAAAGTTACATAGAGGTTAGTAATGTGGGTTATCCTTAGTTAATATATTCATTTATTATACATTCATATACATAGTACACATATGCACAAATATTTACTAATATAACTACATTTATTCATATATATAATTATTAAACATCTATTGCATTCCACATATCTCTTTAGTTGATACATCTGCACTCTTTTTTATAATATCTCTTTCTATATTCCTATTATTACTGTATCTCTCTCTTATATCTCTTTACCTCTTTTTCTTATTATTTTTTTATGATATTCTATGATTATTATCTTCCACATCATTTGCATGATTATATACCCTTTAAAAGATAAAGGTTACATATATTCACTCATCATTACTTTTGATAACCATTGGTTTACAATTATTTACCTTATTAACTACCAATTAAATGATACTTAGATATATACCATGGTGTATATGCATTCACACACTCTTTTGATTATTACCCTCAGGGTAATGGTCAAGAAAAATCCAATGATAAGAAAATCACTAACATCATTTGAAAACTTGTCAATGGGAATCAGATGAATTGGCAAAATAAATTATATGATGATTTATGGGTTGATCGAATAACTACCAAGAGAGTAATTGGAATGTATGATATGAAATTACTATACAATATATATGAAATGTTTTCCATCTATTTAGAATTTATAGATATATAAATATCTCAAGATATAAAGGTGACCAATTCAAAGATTTAGTGTAAAAAAGGATTAGGTACCTGGCTATAGTGGAAGAGAATGAGTGATGGTGATTGATATAATCATAACAGATTAGGAAAAATTCAAAGAAGGTTTTGATCTAAAATCAAGGAAATAAGATATCCATGGTAAGTCATGTTATCATAAGTAAATTTTATTGTATCCCAGAGGAGGGAGAATACTCTACTAACACTAGAGCCCCTATAATGAATTAATTAACATTTTTTCCTAGCATGATTACTGAGTGAAATTATAAGAGAATAAATAAACACTATAGAGGCTAAAAGCATACTACATATTACTATAGAGGCTATAATCTTACTATAATTGACATGTGGTATTATACCAATTTCAAGGCATTTTTTAGACATTCTGAATGAAGAATATATAATAGTTTACATAAATAAAATGCATGTAAACTATTATATATTCTTCATTAAAAATGTCTAAAAAATGACTTCAAATTAGTACAATACCACACATCAATTATAGTAAGATTATAGATTCTATAGTAATATGTAATATGATTTTAGCCTCTATGGTGTTTAATTATTCTCTTATAACTTCACTCAATTGTCATGCTAAGAAAAAATGTTAATTAATTAATTATAGGGGCTCTAGTGTTAGAAAAGTATTATCCCTCCTTTGGGATACAATAAAATATACTTATGATAACATGACTTACCATCGATATCTTATTTCCTTGATTTTAGATCAAACACTTCTTTAAATTTTTCCTAATGTGTTATGATTTTATCAATCACCATCACTCATTTTCTTCCACTATAGCTAGGTACCTAATCATATTATACACTAAATATTTTAATTGGACACCTCTATATCTTGATCTATTTATAAATATATAAATTCCAAATAGATGCAAAACATTGCATATATGTTGTATATTAACTGCATATCGTACATTCCAATTACTCTCTTTGGATTTATTCGATCAACCCATAAATCATCATATCATTTATTTTGCCAATTCATCTGATTCACATTGACAAGTTTTCAAATGATGTTAATGATTTCCTTATTGTTGGATTTTTATTGACCATTACCCTAAGGGTAATAATCAAAAGAGTGTGTAACTGAAATTCCATAACCATATTAAAAACTAATTAGTTATGCATAAGAGAATTTGGAAGCATTGTCCATGATAATTTTTTGGAAGAAATCCAAATTTTACAAATATGTTCTCTTTTATGAAATTTTAAATGACCTGAGAAGTGGTAGAAAGAAACTATGTGTCCATTCTTCTAATTGAGGAAACAAGGGAATTCTAAAAGATTATGTGTATATTTTTATTTGTGGATGCATATTTTTATTATGTTAATACATATATCTCAATTCAAGAAATATTTTTACTAATATCAAACAATCATGTTACTTTTTAGAATCACCTTCTTGTCATACATTGGATGAAATTTGAGTTTGTTCATTCATTTGTGACCCTTCATCTTCCTTCCTTTTATTTTCTTTTATTGGGTTGAAAGTAGCACAACACAAAATATATTTATCTTAGTTTCTTTTTTTTCAATAAAGGGAACCTCCCCTCTAAATAGAGGAGAGACTTTTGTCTCTTGTACAGTTGAGAAATCTCCTATTTGTCACAAGTGCCAAGTATTTCACCAATAGTGAAATATTGATAAATTCATTTATGCATTAAATATTTTTAAAATAAATAATTATTTATCAAATGGTTTTTAAATTGGCCTTATTTTTAAAATTTAATAATTTTACATAAAAAAATTATTTTTCAAACTAATGAGATACATACTCTTAAATCCAAATTGCATGTCAAAACATGACTTTTAATGCTTTGCAATCCTCAATTAATGGGAAATTTAAAAATACTAAAACCTTTTTAAATTATTCTCATGGTAATTTGAATTCATATTTTCCCTGAGACCAAAGGACATTTCAAAATAGTTCTTCTTAGTCTCATAATAATTTTGTTAATTATAATGCTTCTCATGCTCATAGTTTGGTTTAAAATGGTAAAATTTGTGAGTATAGTAGAAAACAAAAGAATCACATTTCTAAATTTTGTAAAATTCATCTATGTATATCTTGTGGTAAATTAACTCATGACATTTTTTATTATTAGAAAACTACTAAAATACCTCATTCAAAGGTTAAACCAATTTGAATCCCAAAATTGTGGTATCTTCTCACGACTTTGATGTGTGTCCTTGTGATAATTCTTCAATTGTTACAAGTATAATATATTTTTTCAAACGTGATAGATCTTATTTTTCTCTATTTTCATAATTTTAAAACTCACTTTTTTATACATTCCTTACTTTTGTGCTCATTTCTTGTAAGTTTTTAGGTAAATATGTTTGGAGCTAATTATTTTGGACTAACATTTTTTTATGTGTAGGATTACATACTTGTTATAGAAGTTGTATTTTACTCTTTTTGCCTTGATTTATATATAAATTTAATTAATTCATTGTATTTATATCATATTTATGTAATTTTATTTACTTAACTTGAAATATATGTGTAAGCATCTATTTTGCAAGTACAATGGATCAATTCTTACCATCTCCTTCTTGTCGGTCTTTGTTCCTATACAAATTGATCAACTTGTACAAAGATAATTCTTGGATATTTTTGATGATCACACATTCACCTTTTTAATATTATTAGAAACACCATCTCCTCTTCTTTATTTTCCCAAAATCATTGTAATTCCTCTCAAAGGAAGTTACCATTAAGGAGGATAATTATGTAATGTCATCTCCCTTCTTTGTTTAAGGTTTCTTCCATTTTTTTAAGACTAAATTAAATCTTAAGTGGGAGTGTTGAAATTAATATTTATTTAGGTTAGATTATATTAATCCTAAATCTATTTAAAATGTAATTTTATTATTATAATAAATTCACTTATCCTATATTTATGAGATGCCACACCTCTTTTGTCATTTTTTAGGGAATATTGGAGTTAATTTCATATGTAACTCCCTCCACACTTGTAAAATGCATTCCCCTCACATTATGTGTATTAGGTAAATTTTTCACACAAGAAAGTTGTGTAATTAACTCCTCTTTCATTCGAGATTTATTTATTGAGCTCTCTCCTCTCTTGTTTAACACATTAGAACACACTAATTTATATTGAGATTTATCTCTTATGGATTGAGGATCATCTATATTATTTATTATATTTTTGATATTTCACTTTTATAATTTTAATTTATAATCATTATTTATAGATGTGGGGTTTTCTTCCATTTAATGGCTTTCCCACTTGACAATTATTGTCTCTTGTGTTCTCTTATGGCTTAGTATTTTAGGTAATATTATTCATTTATGCATTGATTTTTGTTGTGTTTTCAATGTTATTTTATATATGTTGGCATAATTATTTAAAAAATAAAAATAAATAAATATTTTTCATTTTAAAATTTGGTAAATGCCTTATTTTTTAGTAACCCATCCATGATAACAAGTAGAAAATAGTGAGTTAACTCTTATTGAAATGCCTTGGTAGCATTTCTCTATCCAAGGTGTAAATTTTAAATTCACCTATTTATAATATATCATTGATGATGTAAGTTCCCATCCATTACAAGTGTTTTTTCTATGGTGTTTCATGTACTTCTAGTCATAAATAATAACATGCACATCTTTATGCAAAAAATTACTATTGATATATTTATCATGACACAAATTCTACTAATATTTATATATTATTTGAGCCCATTTAACTGATATGTGAATTTCATATAGCTTCATTATCTCATCTAGACATTCATCTAATCAATTTTTTTCATCCAATCACCCATCGTGTGAAATTTTGCATCCAATCACCAAATACAAATTTAAAAATAGTGGACTTGTTGAGCCTAATATAAGTTTTATATATAATTATAGTAATCATAACAATTTATCATCATAATATTAATTCCATACATCATAAATATTTATCAAATTTGTGACCATAATTTTATAATAGGCTTATATTGTCTTGTTGGCTTACATGTCATGGGGACTAGTTTTTAGGTGTGCCATTATAAATTTAGTTAAAAAAACATGCACCATTTCAAACATAAATTGACTACCATATATACTTATTATGTTAACCCTTAAAAATTTTAAAATTTTTCAATGGTGAAAACCTTTTCCAGGGTTTCCTCTACCTTGTTACATAATCTATTGTTGTTATAATATACTACATATTGATCTTGTGTGTGATAAGAAAAAGAGGTCCTAAAAATTCAATAACCCATTTCTCAAAGGGTTTTTATGTAATCATTAGAAATATAAAAAAATAATATCTTCTTGGGTTCCTGATGCACTGTTATATGTCACATTTATGAATAAAAATTTTATTATCCTTCTATATCAAGCATAGATAATAAGATTTATATACTATAGTTTTTTCCAACTTTTTGATTTGTTGTTATTCCCTCATGATCTTTACACAAGACATATTCTCTTTAATATTCCATGAAACATCATTTAAACATCCCATTTAATCCAATTTTATGTAATTCACTATTGATGAGTTAATATGGGGTTCCATGGAATGCCAATTATTTCATTTCCTTGGTCTTCCAACCACTTGGAGTAACCCTAAGGAGAAAAAGTTTACAATTTTAGCCAATTATTCTAAGCACCCATTAGATGTTATAAATTTTTTCATCTATCATGTTAGATTATATGTTATTTTCATCCTCACTCTTATTTATCCATTATAAATTGTCTAACCCATAATTTTGTTTTTTAGAGTTGATGACCACAAAAAACTAGAATTATTAAAATAATATTATCTATATAAAAACTCTCATTTGTGAAAACATATTATTTAAAACTATTTTAAATACCTCATGGTCCATTTAGAACACAAATTAAGTGTCAAGAAAGTATTTTTTTAATTTATAGATCATGTAAACCATGGACACCACCTCTCACTTGGTGGTGGTATAATTTTGTTTAGGTGGTGAAAGATTTGTACTCTCAAATTAGATGGGATGATCAATATTAGAGTCCCATAGATATAGAAATATAACACAAATATCCATCCCAAATACATGTACATAGACATGTAAGGGTTTTTTGTAGTCAATAAATTATAAATTTGGCATGTTTTCAAGCTTTTACTTTAGTGTGCCAAATTCTTCATGTTGTTTCTCCATCCATACATAATTTCCATCCCTTCACAAGAGTTCCTCCATTTCTTATAACTTTTTGTGTAGTTTTGGGTGAAAGTGAAAAAACATATTTTATGGTAAAATTATTGAAAAATATCATTATAAAATTATTAAAATCTTAGTGGGATCAATAATAATTCCATCCTTACATCTAATAGTATCCAATGTCCATGATTTTGGGTTTTTCTTTAGTGCCTGTATTAACCCCCTTAGTTTTCATATCTTGATAAAATTATTTATTATTATCAATCTATGCATCCAAGACTTTCCATTCCCAAATGTAATTTTCTATGTTTAAGTGATCCAAGTCATTGTCAAGTTTCTTTTACTCCATTTATTAGAAGACTTCCTCCTTGTTGAACTTGAATTTAAATTTTAATTAAATCTATACTTTGTCATCTTCTTTACTAGAGTTTCCACTTTCATTGCCACTATCCCCAAAAAATTGGGAAAGAAAAAGACCATCACTATGCGTATTTCGCATTCACTCTTCCATAATGGATTTATCCTCCATGATGGTCTTACAAATCCACAACAATTTTTTGGAGAGTGTAAGCTTAGTAGACAAAAAATAAACATTGTGAGTGAAGTCATCCTTCAACATTACCTAGTTAGTTATTTCTTATAAGGTTTTGTTGATGATATACCATGTGGTGCAAAAGTAGTAAGGATATTATAAAAGGTATGAAACCAAAGGCCACCTGGTAATAAAATCATAGTTCTCTTATAGACTTCATCTCAAGCCTTAAATGGTTTTTCAATAATGAATATCCACTACAACTATGTAGTATTTTATTAATGTTGTGCTCAAATATGATGAAATTTACCTCTTTTTTGGTATCTTAAGTGGGTAATGATGGTTTTTAGATCACCCACTAATGTACAGAAATAATTTCCAATGTGTATAAAAATGATATTAGGTTATTTTTTTCCTTAGGTAGACATATTTTCAAGTCATTAATAATCATAGATGCACATGTTGAGTTATCATAGTGAGAGATCTTATCGATATTTCCTTTATAATTTTTAAATTTTATTTTTATTTATTGCATGTGACATAATACCAAACATTTATACTAGAAGTCTAGGTGGAATTATCCTTAGCCATCCCAATTTCCTTATAGCTACATGCCATTCTAATTTTATCATAACATCTCACACTTTTACCTAATAACTTCATAGGACACTTGGATCCATCTATCACATTCAAAACTTTTGGTATTTCAGATCGATATTACATCTTCCTAGTTGAGAAATTTTTAATCCCAATGTTTTAAGTACTCTACCCCTAGTGTGGTGATATTTTATATATGTCTAATATCTTCATCCATATCCATGCTTTAAATATTGGCAAGGCCATGATTTTATCTATGGAAATGAACACCCTCTATTCACCATTCTCAAACTCATGTATAACTTGTTAAAGTGTAGATTAACATTATTTGTAGGTCAACCAAGTAAGTTTGGGTAATTTTTCAATTTTAGAAATACAATAACTTCAAATTAAGCACTAAAAATTTCCCCCATAATGTCCATGGGGACATTTTTTAAAATTATGAGTGGTTTTTTGTGTCTTTTTAGCCATGAACATGACATATAGAGATGGATTATAGAGATGGATTTAGTGAAGTGATCCCATGGTGAATATATTTACTTTTACATCGATATTAATATGTTTTACATATTTTGGATTATCAGGATCTAAATAGAGTAAAATTGGCAATATTAAGACTTTGACAAATATAAAAATAATCACAAAAATATTAATGTTAAAACATAAATTGATATTATAGTTATAATATTTTAAATTGATAAATACTAATGGGTTGTGACTGAGCCAATTGGTGAGTTGAAATATTGGCCAATTGCCTAGTGATTTTTTATATTGATCCTAGAAGCTATTCAGATCCCCTCTCATCCCTGTGAGATCCCCTTTAATTGCATCAAGATCATTTATATGCACCATGCCCTAAAAAAATTTCTTCAATTGTTGAAATGTCTTTGAAATACTTGGATCAAAAAAATTGACTCCATGTCATCTTTATGAGGATTTTTAGGCATTTATTACCCTTACCCATGACCACCAATGTGAGGCCCTACCATGCACAAACCTTAGGAGGGTTGTGACCCAAAAAAAAATGTATCAATATATGATACCATTGTAATTTCATCATCAATATGAATGCAAAAACTACTAATGTGCATAAGGGTGAAAAATTTTGGCCCAAAAAAGTATACCAGTAAAATATACCATTGTGATTGTCTTACAGAGATGAATCTAATGACTGCTAAAAAAAAATCTAGAATTTTTTATACTCAAAAAAAAAATTGTAAAAAAAACCTCATGCACAAAAATGTGATCATGAAAAATTCAATTCCTCCTAGATCACAAGTTATATTTTCTAGCCTTCTAGTGCTCAAGATATTAGACCCAAAAAAATGTCATAGAAACTTGCCCAAATCGAAGCTATAATACCATTTTTAATGAAATTGACTATATTATTCTCAATAATAGAATTATATATCACAAAAATTAAGAACAAAATCATAGATCCATAATAATAATTTTGAAAGAGAAGAATACTTAAATATTAAGATTGAATCACTTTAATGGGGCAACCTTCATAATAATGCAATAATAACAGAAATCACAATATGATGATAAAAGACTAACCACTACATCCTATATATTCTCTACTTATCCAAGGTTATTCCATAGGCTGACCATATTAAGAACATGGAAAAATGCAATAAGATAATATGAAGTTGTGTAAGTCACAAGTTGGCAAAACATATCCCTAGACTCACTATAGGTTAAAGGCAGTAGACGTACTTATTTTATTCTAATCTTTTTTATAACTATGTTTGTCATTATTTCTAAAAATATTTTGTGTCTTCTTTGTAACCACTCAAAGCATGACATAGGATCTCAAACCGTATGCATAATTTGCCAATGAAATTGAGACCCTTTTAGTGATTGTTACTCCAAGATCCATTCAAAGTGTCCTTATTAAATATGAGGTTTTTTACACCTTAAAATATTTTAATATGCCTATAGATTATACTTATTTATGTGGTCTATTTTCATCTTGTATGAATATTAGTGTTTCCTTTCTCCCTCGTATAAAACCCTAATCCCACTTTCCACATAGGATGACCTAGAAAATGGGGTATTCATTTGGTTTGGAATAATATCAACCAATCCTAATTATGTATCTAATTTTTTCCTATATTAAATTCTATGAAAAGCTAATCCACTAGCTAATTCATAGTTTTTCTCATCTTGGTGTTGAAAGTGTGATTAGGATTTCAAAGGAAAGAGAATGGAAACAAAGTTTAGTGCATAAGACCAAAGGAAAACACATGTGAAATATTAAATCTACAATCATAAGTATAACAATCTAAGATGTGACAGATATTCATAATTAATATGGACACTAATGATAGATCTTAGTGTTGTATCAAGGGTCTCATATTATTTTAAAATGTTTGCACATGTTTTCATCTCTTGTTTCCTAGTTTGATTGGTTACAGAATAGACATGAGGTATTTTCAAAAGTAGTGATGAACATAGTGCGTAATACAATATTTGAATAAGTTAGGTATCTCTGTCCCATTAATTGATTTTTCAATTTATAATATTCTAAGTGAAATACCAATCTACCCTTTTATAATCATATTTATGTCATTATTTGCCTATTTTACATAATCTGATTATTTCCACTTTTACTCTATTTATCACATTATTCAATAATAATCAAAACATTTTGGTGAAATTTATGTGAAGGGTACCAAAATTAAAAGATGTCCTCAAGTCACACAAGGACACTACTATCAACATTAGAACTTACTAGTAGATGGAATGGCCAAGGTTTATCAAAATTTCCCTAAACATATAGGAAGAGTAGAGGCAAAAGAGAAAAACAAGGGATCCATGGGACAGACTAAAAATTTATGAATAAATCCCCCACATAAGAACATGTAATCAAACAAAGTACAAATTAGAGTTAAATACCAATACAAAAGTGCTAATAAGTTCCCCATTCATAATGAGAATCCATATATGTAAATTCACACCAAAGACATTGTAAAAATAAAGACTATACAAAATTTGGGTGTCTACAAATTCCCCCTTTAATATATCATTTAGATACAATACTAAATAATATTTAGATAGAAAAATAATAATATGTACCTATATTGGTATTTTTGAAATGTAACCTTTTATTATCTCAGTGTTCTAAATTTTCCATGTGTCTACAATAAATTTTTAATATAATCAAATATATTAATGTTATAATGAATAAGAAAATATTCAAAAATGAAAAAATAAAATAATGAAAATATTAAATACAATTATTAATGTGATCCTATGATGCTTTTAAAGTGTGCTTGTTTTGTTTGGAGTGGAGTTCTCATGGGTCCAAAATCACCCAAACCATATAAAAATGTGCTCTTAGCCTTGATTTCTTCTTGACCAAAAACTAAACAAGTTATTTAAAAAATATACATAATTTTGGAACACTAAAATAAGTTTGTATTTAAATGTGGAAGCCCAAAATAGGTTTGCATGTAAACTTAGAACCCTAAAGTATGTATATAAGAGTATCAATTTATGTAGATAGTTATAGATCCAAATTGCTTATGTCATATCAACATTCCCCACTGACCCTCGATATAAATTTATAAAAGTGTTTTACTTTAACAACATTAATGCCTCAATTTGATTCATTTATACATCAAAGTAATATAGAATTCTAACATTTATCTATCATAATGTCATAGAATATTTGCCAATCTACTAAATATACTTAATCTTCCCATATAGTATGATAAATTTACTCAATACAACCCATCTAAATCACATAATTTATCTAATAATGTCATGTAATACCTCTCAATGTGCTCAATCTGACCCATCATAGCTATATAATGTTCCTCAAAATACCAATTCTCAATTTAATATGACTTGTATGTGTGAAATGTCCCTCTTTTGATATGAAGGATGAATCCTACAAATCACTCATCTTAAAATACTAGGTTATATGCATCATGTGTTATATAGAAAAATATAATCTCAAAAAGTATATATACTAATAAGAGAAAGATGTATCATCACATTAAGATTTTATCTTTGCAAAAATATATAAAACATGTAATCCATTGCACGTAATTAGTTTAGCACTCAATATGTAATCATTATGTGCTAGTGTATAGAGTTTTTAATATAATTAAGCATTGAATGTTAATTAAAATTTATTAATATTAAATTATTAATTGGATTTTTTAATATATTATATGTTTATATCTATTACATGAGTGGCTGCATTTATAGTAGTCAATGTCTCATTGATTTCACTCATTAAGTAGGTGAATGACATAATTAATTATGTCCCATAGATAATATTTTGTTGTATTTCCAAATTTAATGTCAATTTTTTTGTAAGATGTGTCATTTTTTACACCCAACCATAGTATTATCATGAAAATTTGAAAACTACTAGGAAATGTTTATATATCTTAGATATAGGTATATAATATGCCCTATTTTGGTTTAGTAATAAGTGACCAAAAAAAATTCACCATTATAAAAATTATTTCATGTTGTTACAATGCAAGTGAAGAAATGGATACAGGAGTCTCAAGATCTTGTGTTATATATTGTGCTAGATTAATAGTACACCTTTGCTTTTTTCAACTTATAGTACCAAAATTATTTTGGTATAATTAGCTTGAATATTTTAATTTTATAATTCATTATTATTTCATTTTCTATTGAATCTTTGTTTCCAATTACAAGCATGTTGATGTGAAGAGGTGTTACCCCTATGTAATTTGATTGTCTAGAGTTTTTAATGGGTGTAAGAGCCACTAAAAATTTTATAATTCAAATTTTCATTCTATTTTTAGTATCTTGAAATTTTATTATTCATTATTTTCTTATTTTTATATACCTATTTTAATGTGAAAGGATGATTATTAGTAGTGTCTTCTAGACACCAATAGTATCCAACCATTGTATATATTATCTAAAAATTTGTCATGAACGTATTTTCACTATTACAAGCATTTTTCAAACATAAAAAGTTACTATAATTATAATTTAACCATTTTTATATATTTTCCATCTTTATAACTATAAATCAAACCCTAAGTTTATCATTTTTATTTATAGGGAGATATGCATGTTCAAGAGTTTCTCCATAGATGCCACATGGACATGGTATTAAGTCTAGATTTGAGTTATTTATATAAATTATTGAATGACAATGTGGGACTTGTATATGTTGGTCATCTAGGAGTTTTTGACATGCATCTATTGATAATATTAGCGAAGAGGTGGAATGAAAACACATGTGCCTTTTGGATTCCCACTCGAAAGATCATAATTACATTAGAGGATGTGTGGCGTGACTTATGACTCTTAGTTTTAGGAGATTATGTTATTATACATGATGTAGGGGATCCAAGACCAAGAAGGTGAGTTCATAGTTTCATGATTGGGCATGATTAGGGGGCATAGTATACCCTTGGTAATTATATGACTCTACTTTCTAGGATTATTCTTTCTAATTTTATACAGGTACAGAAGTATTTATGCATTATAATTATTTATTTTATTATTCTAGATGGTGGTAAATTGGTATTATTATATCATATGCATGTTATTATTTAGGATATTGAGACACATGACACCATTTACTCATAGGGTTATACTATGGTGGCCTATTTGTTTATAGAATTATATTGGTTTACTAATAAAAATGTTTGTGTTATATGTCCTTGTAATTTATATCAAAGTCCCAATATTTATAATTTATATAAATCAATATGAATCTTTGAAATATGTGAAACATGTGCTTTGATCATAATTTTTCATAATGGAGGCTTATGTCTCTACGACAAGCCCACTATAATTCCCCTCTTTTGAGATGAGGGATGTATCTTGTAATTCACTCATCTCAAATGAAGAATGAAATATAATATGTAATGTATAAAGATACAATAACATAATATCATTTGGTCATATGGATAAAATTCCTTCATAATAACAAATGTAACAATCAAGGAATGTATGTTACATATGGAATGTAGGGCATGTAAGTATCAATGAAGCATGTAGCAAAACTATCTATAAATAAAATTACATAATAATAGTGCATGATATATATCATGTCACCCCTCAATGATATAAATCTCAAAAAATACAAGTGTTATTTGCCACATAAATTCCAAATGGATACATACAAGGGACATACGATGTCACAACATTCAAAGATAAAACCCACATGTAGGAGGAATAAAAAATGTAGAAAACAAGGGAGATCAAAGTATTTTTCAAAAAATAAATATTAAATGCTACACACAAAATATCTATAGTGTAAAAGAGTAATAACATCAATGGATCATAAAACAAGGTACTAGTCTAATCATCCATGTGTATCAATATCATATCGAATCAAATGGAATATCATGTGTCACTATGTAATAAATGAGTAAACAAAAAGGCATATATAATTAATATAGGTGGATCAATATGGTATAAAGGTCATAGAAAGATATAACTAGTAATAGTGAAACTTATGAAACAAGATGCCCAAAATGTGTCCACTAGGAAGAAGGAAAACCAACATCTGGATGTAAATTTGTAATATGTATGTCCTATATAGCATTCACATATAATTAAATTCATGTGTGTATGTAAATAATATTCCATATACCAAACATGTGATAAATAACATATTTAAAAATGTAAACTAACCATTATGTCATGCTCAAGTCACGATTTTGGATTTTTCAATATTTGAATGTTTTTGAATTTTCTAATTCTTTGATTTTTTATGTTTTTGAATTTTCTAATTCTTTGATTGTTTATATTTTTGAATTTTTATCCATTGATTCACTCAAAATGAGACCTAAGGTAGGTACCTATATCAGATGGTGGAGGATATTTTATAATGGATAATATATATATATATATATATATATATATATATATATATATATATATATATATATATATCAATTGGGTATTAGTTTTAATATAATATAGAGTCACGTGGTGGACCATGTGTGTCATGATCAATGCTCATGGAACTTTTGATATGAGGGATGGTTATAAAATGTTGAGGCCTGTGTGGTATCCATTATGCAATAGGATTTTATCTCACTACTTATGTTCATTGTGGAACATGTTTAACTATCTATGTTAATAAATAAGTACATGTTGTAGAATATGGTGACCTATATAATATTTGAGTAACTCTTTCATGTAATATATGTGAGATAAAGAGTTATATGTATGGATCCTATATATTTGTAACAATCAACTATGCATGATGATCCTTTATATATGTGTCAACCATATTTGAATGGTGATCCTAAATATGTGTACAATTTGTCTCTAAATAATTATGCTAAATATGTGTGTAATCTATCTCTAAATAATTATCTTAGATGTGTGTCTTAAGAAATCATGGTGGTGGTGGAGGTTGAGGAGGAGATATAACTATTCTTAATTGATAAACATACCATATTCCTAGAACTATAACAACTCTGGTATAATATATGTATTTTATGCATTAGTGTATTATGGAAGGAACTTTACAAAGTCTTTACATCCCTAGGTGTCCTGACATGATAAAGACCCATCACTTTTTATAATAGGAATGGTGTGGATAATATGACTGATCCTACCTAAAAAGGTAATACTATACATCCCAATTTATAGTGTCTCTATACATAGAATATTTTACCTAATTTCTTTTTTTCTTCTAAATCATGTCATATTTATCTAAGATATTGGAGAATTCCCATCACGTACACATTCTCACTTGAGTAATTATTAGTCATAACATTCTAAATGGGTTATTCCTCAATGTAAGAAAATATTAATAACACATGAAAAGATTAATCATCATCAACTAACTTGTCATTAAATGTAATCATAGGTCATTAAAGTAGATTTTTGGTGGTTGTATCAATGATAGTACCTAATGGATGACTATATTTCATCAGTGGAGGATAAATGTTATGAATGATGTACCTATTATTCATTCCAAGATCCTTATCCAAAAATGCTCATTATATTTAGCATTTTAAAATAGAATAGTGGGTAACATTGATGGAATATCATCCTCCATTTTAGGACTAATTTGAAATCAGCCTAGGGCATGACTATGGATATTTGAATTCAAAATGGAGCCTACTTGGAATAACTTCTGAGAGATGCAACTGTCACCATTGATTGTTTAATACTAATAATTGAAAATGAAATGAGAAAATTACTTGAATCTATTATTAGTGTTTAGGTAATTTTCTCTAAGCTAATTAAACAAAATGGAAAGGATAGTTCAATTTTCATAACAAACTAAAAAAAAGAAGGGTAAGGCATTAAAGAAAGCTTTCAAAACCATGTGAAATTAATGATAAAAAAATTAAGTTGAGCACATCCACCTTAATTATACCACTACGTATTAATTCTCACCAAAGGCTTTAATTTTGATGCCACATAATGGGAAGAGTCTAGCAAAAATCTTAAGAACACTTAACGTGTGTATCCTCACTAAAAATCAATACTTAGAAATCTATAGCAAATCACACATAAACTTCTAAGATAACTTGTAGGTTATCACACTAGTTTTAAGAATTGTGAATAAAATGAAATAAATTCGTAATAATATATAACATCAAGGCACATCATAAACATTGTATTCATAAAGTAATAAAATCTCAAAGTAATTATCTAGGCATTGATATTTACTTAAACTAAAATGAAATGTGCTTCAGTAAAAATAAAATATGTCACTTAAAAGAGATGGAATAGAATTCATTAATATAAATATTTATATTAAAAATATATATCTTATCCAACTCCTTAAAATTCAAAAGAAGTGAATGAAATAATAGGTGAAATACTAGCTTGAGTCTGATAGCACTTTTGAGCTAAAAATTTCCAAACCTAAAATTAAAATATAGCTACCATTTTATAGATAAGGATGGGATTCACCTCTAAGTAGTGTGAGATTCCCATATTGAGCCATGATGTCCACTCCTTGTAGTTACAATCATATAATTCAATAAAAGGAATAAAAATTCCCTTAAGCATGCCCCAAAAAAGAACTATGGGGGACTACACAACTGATATGTAGAGGTAGTTTGGAAGAGCCAACTCCTGATATCTTTGAATTTTCCTCCTTGGCTTCGAGAATGGTTATCATGAGGGAAAACTATTTATCCATCTTGGAGAGGTTCATCAGGGGCTCTTTGAAGATCATCATAGCCTAGGTATCTAGGATTTGGTACACCTACAGGGGAGCCTCCATATAAAATTGGACCTCTAACACATAGCTAATACTCATTGTGGATTATGTTGAAATATTGAGAACCACTTGAGTTCCCTATTGGTTTGTCTTGGCTACCTTTTCCCTCATGACCTAGTCAAAGTGACCTAGGTGGACCCTAAATGCACCCTTGTCTAGTAGACTTTTGTCTAAATGGAATAACACTAAGATACTAACTTCTTTGAAATAAGTCAATATCTTCCTTATTAAATATTTTAGGGTCCCATCACCATTTGGGACAAGGAGATCCACTCCTCCATTATAGACTTCATTATCCTAGTGTAGGTTATATACAAGCCCAAATCAAAATGGGCATCAATTTGAGCTCTAAGAACATGCCTTTATTAGTCACCATGGTTAAATTTTGGCACTTCCTATCGATTATGGTATTTATCTATAGATAGTCCTAGGTTTATTGGATAAGTATTTGAGTATCCCCCATAGTCCCTACGACTTTTCCTAGAGTGGATAAAATTTGTAAGAGGGAATCTCGGATGTGGCCAATCAGTCTAGGAGGGAAACAGATCCTAAACTAGGTTTTAAGAGTTCTAACCTAGCTCTACATGTCCTTAAGAAGCTTATATAACATATTATGCATCACCTAAAGAACCAAGAGTGGGTATTATACCATTTTCCCCTCTCCTTTGGGAGTCTTAACCTTTGTGAGAGTATAGGTCCTATTGTGTCTTCTTGACCATAGGGTTTCCCTCTTGCATGAACGTCTTGTTGAAGATCCTCTACATTCTCTGCATGTTGTGATCAAAATCCTATTATACCTTTATGGTGCCCTATATGATCATTTCCAACACCTATGTTATTGGGACTATCCCTGAGGTCTTTGGGCTGTAGGTGGGATGGCAAAGATGGTAGTGGTTGGTGAAGGATGAGGCAAAGGCAAAAAAGAGGAAGGGGAAGGAGTGAAGAATGAATGTAATTGAATATTAGGAGGCATGGGTACCATTTTCACTTGTATTTTCACCCCTAAGGATATGCCTAGCTCTTCTCATCCAAGTGGCACAATGGAAACATCCTACTTTTTATGGGTGACAATTTTTTTTAAGATGAATCTCTAGAAGGGCTAGTTCCCTTGATGCAATCTTTGAAAACACTCTCTTGCCTATAAACTTTGGATGAAAAGGGTTAAGAGAAAAATTAATAAAGTTAAAAAATGTGATACACCAATAGTGTATTTCCTCTCATTGACTAAAATTTTACCACTTAGAGTCAAACAAGACTGCTTTTACACAAAACTCATCATTCAAGTTGCAATGTACCATCAATGTTTCATAGGTTAGGTCTAAAAGGAATTTTGTTATTTAATAGGGTAATAAAGGATTAATTTGTAGTATAAAATCATGAACCACTTCTAATAAACCTATACACTTATAAAAGAACACTAAAAAGGGCCTGCAACAGTTGTTCTCTTGCACATTTGGTGAACAATCAAGGATAACATGCTAGAAAAGATAATCTTCTACTAGACAAGACCAATAAGATTGCATTAACACTTAATTGAATAGCATGTGATTAGGAGAAATTAATTTTTTATTTATTCAATATTCATTCAAGTACACATTTGGATAGATTTTCCCCATTAACTAATGGAGACTCTCCAAAAGAGCTAAAAGAGTCAATATTTATAGCCTTTGAGAGAAGAGCAAGGAAATATAAGTCAAAAAGTCACTTGAACACTTGTAAATCTCAAAAAATAAGTTAAAATTTTCATGAAAAATATGCATGAGGTGAACCATGCAATGTCAAGAGGTCTAATTGTCCATACAAGTCATGAAACCTATGAAAAGTGTCACAAAATTCTTTATCTTGGCTTAAAAAACTACCTTCATCATTTGGAGTTGTTTAAACATCCCACCACTAAAAATGTATATTTATGATTATTGGGATAAGATTGAATTCCTTCATGCATGAAACTCCATGCATGTTTCTGCTCCTAATCATCTAGAAACTCTTGGAAGCAAACCATCACTGCTTGTAGTCTAAAACTCCTCTTTTATATCACCCTTCACACTTGGCCTCAAAATTGGCTTAAATTTTACATGAAAATACATTTAAATAGTTAATGACACTTGGAAAGGCTATCCATGGCATTGGGATGCTTAGGTACACCATAAAAAGGCTCACACTTAGAGTTTTCACCCTTTTCACCCTTATGTTCACTATGCTAGTTTTGACTAGCTAAAAATAAGGCAATTATTTTAACACTTGAAATTTTTTATCAAGAATTAAATCACTTTTATGGGTTATAACAAGCCCTAATACTTACACCAAACTTTATTTCATCCTTAGATCTTCTCTAAAACTTACAAAACACACAAAATGGTGAGAAACCCCCTATTTTAAATGTTTTTTGTATATGTTTGTATAGCCAATCATGGTGTTAAGTATCCTGATAGATTCATATTCATGATCCAATAGTTTTACTCTCCAAACTATGTCCTTAAATTAGCTTTCTAATCTCATTTTCCCCATTGGGTCACTATCAAGGGTTTGCAAGGGTTTTTTATCATTTTTAGGTCTTAATCTTCGTTTATAATTCTTAGAAATTTAAGTTTAAAAAAAATTACACAAATTAGTTTTTATGTATCCACTATAATTCCTTTGAGATTCTCTAGTTCCTGTGCAAACCCTCCAAGGAGATGTGAGCTTCACAAGTTGCCCTATTAAGCTTGTTTTTCTAATTTTGCATGAGGGTCAATGGTTTTGAGCTTGAATATGCATCTCCTAATAAACTATATGTACTAAAAAATCTCTCAAACCTATATTTTTACCTCATAAAACATTCTTGAATCATATAGATAGTCCACCAAGAGTCAGAAGTGAAGATGGACTAATATTTGGCATTAGGCCTTCTCAAAGCCCAATAGGTCTACTAGGCACCTTAGTGAATTTGTGTGTAAGGACTATTATCTCATAGTAAAATTGGTGTATTATGTATTTTCACACCATATTTTATCTCAAAACTCCATCATATAGTCCTCCAATCACCTTACTTCATCTTCTTTCTCTACTTGCCAATTAGGCCTAGTGGAAAACCTACCTATTTGGAATGTGTGCAAGGGGAAAATGTTTACTTTGAGGAATTTGAGCATGATATATTTTTTATTATCCCTTACCTGACTTATATACACCTCATAAAAAAAAAATTATGTCCCCAAGGCTTCAAATCATGTCCCATGTCCATTCTACACTCATTAGGCCACTTTGTCATATTCTGATTTTCCTAGAGTGGCTAACCTTTGAGATAAAATAGAGAGGTATATCCCTTATCCATTATGTATTGTGAGTGTTTTTTATATTTTAAAATTCATAGTGACCATTTTTACCAAATGGTTTTGTCTAATTCCATGTTTTGGATGCCAAACCATCTCCAAATGTCCAAAAAAGGGGCCAAAAACCTATTTTCCTGCATTTTTCCCTAAATCCACTTATAAGTCACTCTTCCAAGATATAACCATGATTATATGCTTCCTAAAAACTATGCCCATATTCAATTAATTCTTATTTATATTTTAAAATCATATAAAACACTCTTTCCTTTATATTCTTCATGCTTACCTAGTGAACCAAGGGATTTCCTAGCCTTCTTGTACAGAGTGTTATCCATTTGTTAAGTGATAAAGGTATTGGAGCACCTTGTAAATATATTATTAATGTTAATAAACCTTTTGTGTCATAATATATCATTTTTTATTAACGTAAACCTTCCCTCCAATTCCTAGATAGTTTATGTTCCACTTACCCTCACTCCCTTGGACCCTGTTATAGGTAGACTGAGATACCCTACTATTACTCACCCCTGTAGGTTATCATGAGTTCCAAATGTTTTTCAATAATTTTTTTTAGTAAATTAATGAGACATATTTATTTATCCCATCTTTCCCTTAAAATTTCATCTCACTTAATATTACCATAGTCCTTCTTGTAGCTCTTATTATCTCATGACTGGTGATTGAGATAGTCCTATTCCAAAAGCTAGTTATAGGTATCTATTACCTCATGGAGGGATTTTAAATATTAATTTTGGAATTTATTAAAAATTACCTTGACTTCACACTACTTTATTTACCCATGTCTCACCCTATGTTACCGAAGGAACTATAACATCATGCCTATACCACTGTTTATGTCAAACCTATTTGTCTAACTTATAGGTGCACTTTTATGGCATGAAGGGACCTATGTAAGTGGTCATAGGGACATAAATATCCTTTATTATTTTTATTTCCCTTATCACTACATGGTTTCAATCCATCATTCTTATTCCTTCATATTCATCCTAACTTCCAAGACTGCATCACTTTTCCCTTTGACTGAGACAGTCCATAATGACCTTGTCTATAAGTGAAAATAGGGATATATGCATTAAACTATGGTGTTCAAGACCTCCATGGGACATTTCCTTAGTTACCATAAAATTTTATTCATTTCCATTCACCTATTTTTCTCTATTGGAACCCAAAACATTCCCTTCACCATGACTGAGACAAATTTTCTTTAAAACCTATTATAAGTTGTCATTTCCAGCCTTAGGGATAGGACCGTCTTTGGCCTTTTCTTGATGATATCTGACCTCCTCTTGTCTCATTATACCATTATAATTATCCCATCCATGATTTTATGCTTGAGAATTTTCTTCAAGGTTACAAAGGACTTTTTCCTTTACATGCCTGTAGATATCACTGAATTTTTTAACTGTGTTTTATGGCATATGTAGGGCTCCAAAACTCCTACTTCCTAATACTTTCAGACCCCCATCTTTGGCATGATTATTTCTTGTGCTATACGATATGTATCCACAAAAATTAAGCCTTGATACCTTATGAAAGTGTGTTATTAGGGGTCTATAAGAAGCCCTTTGGTCTCTATTTTCACTTTTTAGGGCAAACAGTCCCCAACTCAGCCAACTTGTGTTTCTAATTGATTCCATACCTCTTTTTGTCTTCTAGGAACTTGTATTGGTTTTTCAAGACCTTTCTTTCTATCTCAATACCTAAAAAAGGTGTTACATTTTTTATATATTTTATGCAACACCCCAAGACCATGCATAGCCACCTATGAGTGGGTGTTTTGATGTTCAAATAGTGGATTGGGTATGAATCACGTAGAAATAATGAGTTTGAATAAAACTCACATAACTCCCATAGGAATGTTAATGTATCTTAGATAATTTTAAGCACATATATTACAATTTCATATCTCCGTGCATTATCATGACATCATCAAGGCCTATAGGTGGCTGTTTTGAGCTATGTTATGTAGGTAAAAAAATGAAATGTGGCAAAAACATGGTGAACTAGCTTAAATATATTAAAAAATGTATTATCATTCATAAAACATGTGATATTCATCATTTTTACCTTGTAACCATCTTTAGGACACCTACAAGAGAGAACACTCAGCAAACACAAGTACTCTAACTAAAACTACACATGGTGACACCTTCTTACATTATAGACTGATTTTGCTCATCCAAACATCATGAATCATGAAACCAAGAATTAATACCATATAATAAGTAATAATACATCCTTTGGATCCAACATCACCAACTTTTTTGTATGGATTTGGTATAAATGGAGCAAAACCTATAGGGTTCACCACATAGCTAGGAAAAAAACACAGTCAACTTGTTAACAACGGTTCATAAATCATAGTTACAAATATTATGTGTGTGTGTGTGGGTGTGTGTGTGTGTGTGTGTGTGTGTGTGTGTGTGTGTGTGTGTGTGTGTGTGTGTGTGTGTGTGTGTGTGTGTGTGTGTGTGTGTGTGTGTGTGTGTGTGTGTGTGTGTGTGTGTGTGTGTGTGAAAATTAAGTTTTATTAGTTTACTATCATCTCCAAAAATTATTTGTCTTGAAACTACTTGTGTTTTTTGTACCAAGCAAAAACCTAAGGGTCACTTCAGTCTGTCTAAAAAATTAAGAAATGTGTAGAATGGTATTGGAAAAAAAATGAATATTTAAGATAAAAATAAGCATAAAAAATTAGTTTTATAAATATTAGGATATCCCCCCATGATCTTTCCCACATAGCACACTTCCCAAAAATCCATACAAGTGCCATTTTATCTCTTTTTCAACTGATTTCTATAATTTTAGTTAGGGAACCTACAACCTTATGATGTGACTAACATATCTAACACTCTTAATGGCCTCCTATACTTTTTTTACAAAAATAAGACACTTATTCATCTTGGGAACCATGCCACTTACATTAATGACTATTAAAATCACATAAAATGACCCCAAATGGACAAATTGACTAATGTAACTAATACCAAAGATAATATGACCTCAAATTACATAAGATAACAATTAATACTTACTATGAAAATATATTAATACCCCTTAAAACATTTTAAATAAAAAAAAATTCATAGGGGTGCCCCAATTTGACCAAAATGTCAAATTTGGTCAATAAAATGGTGACTCATAGGGGTAGTATGCATGTTATACTAAGGACCAATATCCTTATCCTACCAAGAGAAAATGGATTCAATGGATTATCAAAGACAAATAGTAAGTAATTCCTAAAAATAAACACAAAACAAACACACCACACCAATAAAATCAAGACAAAACAAGACATAAAACAAGTCAAGACACAAGATAAAACTCACACATGTGCATAAGCACCTATGGAAAACAAAGGGAAACATAAAATATGTACAAAGAGAGAGGATAACCTTAGTATCAATTCTTGAGATATATCCCATTGACTAGGATATGAAGATCCTCTCCATCTAACCTTGAGATTTGGAAAGCATTATGTTGCTTACATTATGTGATAATATATGGTCCACTCCATAGAGCATCAAACTTTGTGTGTCTTCCAAGTTTAGTCTTATCTTCATCCCACTTTATAATAGTGTCTCCCTATTTAAAACTTCTTTGCATGGTCTTTTTTTCAAAGTATCTCTTTGTTTGGTCTTGGTGAGCTCTCATATTTTGCATAGCTTGATCTCTTATCTCCTCAAGCTCCATCAACTCACATAACTTGACTTCCATGCTTTCATTCTCCATCAATTCCAATTGATAAGTAAGATCCAAAGCTAGTAGTTCAAGTGAAATAGGCAGTCTAGATTCTTTCCCATAGACAAGTGTGTATGGTGAATTTCTAATAGTTCTTTTTAGGGTGATCCTATCAATCCAAAGGGTTGTCTTCAACTTAGAATGCCAATTCCTTTGGTTCTCCTCCATTATTCTCTTTATGATCCTGATCAGATTCTTAATGGTGAACTCATATATTCCATTCCCTTGTGGATAGTAGTTGGAGGAGGTGCTAAGATATATTCCATGCTTCAAATCCCATTCACTTGTATTTATTCCAAGAAAAGCCAATGCATTATCTAAAATTATTATTGAAGGATCCCCAAACCTTGTTACTATACCTTCATAAAAGTCTAGAACTAAGTTTCCAATTGCCTCCTTGATAACTACAACCTTGACCCATATTATAAAGTAATCTGTAACAGTCAACACCCACTTGTGACCAGCACTAGAAGGTGAATTGATTAGGCCTGTGAAATACAAACCCCATAGAATAAAGGGTGCATGAATTGGATGAAGAGGCTAGGTAGAAATATTTTATTTACCATCAAATAGAGAAAATTTTTGTAACTTCCTTACCCAATCATGGGTGTCTTTGAATATATTAGGCCAAAATTATCCAGTCCTCATAATCCTAGCAATTATGGTTCTTGGAGCAAAGTGACCACTAGTTGATCCATCATGAAACTCAAAAATTATTTTATAAATCTTATCTTATTTTATACACCTCAATAAAACACCTAAAAATTATTTCCTAAACAATACACCATCAATAAGTACATAAGTAATGGATTGCAATCTAAAGTACCTCCTTCTAACTCTATCTAGGCCTTGTGGACTCTCACCAGTTTGAATAAAATGGATCATATCTTCTATCCAACTTCTTATTGATGAAGGTGAAACTATCATAGGGTTATGATGGAATACCAAAACAACCTCTTTTTCTCCTTCAAATCTAAAACATGATGCTCACATAACCCTTTCCTTTTCACTAGCTTGGTTGTCTTAATTTCCACATCATACTCCATCATTTTTATCATCCAACTAGCCCTCTTCTCATTCAAATCTCTGCTCAAAAGGAAGTCTTTAACACTAGGATGAGGTAAAAATATGTGAATATTATTATTAGATAAAATTTGCCTAAACTTATTTAGGCTCCTAATAGCTTAAAGTATTTTCTTCTCAATATAGGTATATCTTACCTCATAGCCTTCCAAACCTTGACTAAATAAGCCAATAAGCTACTCCAAATTTTCCTCGTTTGATTCTTTAATCATGGAAGATATTACCTCTTCATTCCCAAAGGTATAAAAATTTAAATCCTTTGATAAATTATGACATACAAGAGTAGGAGCTTGGGCAATGGATTATTTAATATCCTCAAAACTTTCCTTCCTTCTTCTAGTCCAACTCAACACTTCATCCTTCCTTAGCATATAGATTACAGGCTTGACAAGATTATAAAAATTAGGAATGAACCTCCTTATGATATTAATTTTCCTAGAAAAACTTTTCAAACCTTTTTTGTGTTTGGGTAAAGACAATGCCAAGATGGCGTTCACCCTTTCAGGATCTATGGATAAGCCCTTCTTAGAGACAATGTGTCCTAAGAGTTTGCCTTCATGAATATAAAACACACATTTATTTGGGTTGAGATAGATATAAAACTCTCTACATCTCTCAAAAATATTCCTTTAGTGATTCAAGTGATCATTTGCATCCTTAGAGAAAATTGTTACATCATCAAGATGCACCAATACACTGTCATTTATTAGTCCTTGAAAAGCCATATCCACTACATGTTGAAATCTAGATCCATAATTATACAATATAAAAGGCATCTTCATATAGGAATATTTACCCCATTTATTAGTAAAGGTTGTCTTATATTGATCATTTTCCTTCACCAAAATTTGATTGTACCCGAAATACCTACCAAGGAGAGAAAACCTTTCACTACCTGCCACAATTTACAAAATTTGTTCCATAAAAGAGAGATGATAATGGTCCTTCAAATAAAATATATTAAAGTCCCTAAAATCAAAAAATAACTTGATTTCCCCATTCTTCTTCCTAACAAGGACCAAGTTTTCCAACCAAGATGAATGCATAATGGGGAAGATGATTTTGGACTCAATCAACTTGGTGAGTTCTTTCTTCATGAGAGGCTCAATCTTAGGATTGATTGGCCTTTGTATTTGCTTTATATGCTTGGAATTTTCATCTATCTTTATGGTATGTTGAGATAAGTTTGGATCAAATCCCTTCAAATCATTATACTCCCATGTAAAGACATCAAAAAACTCTATGCATAACTCAATGAAATCATGTTTCTCTTCACTAGTACACACCTTCCCAAGTGCAAACAAATTGTCCTTGAATATTTGTAATTTTTCATAGTTTTATTGCTTATTATGCATGTTGACCTTTTCTTTCTTCAACTAGTCATCATCATTAAAAATACTCTCAAGTGTGACTAGGCCTTTTTGGAGCTTGTTTGACTTTAATTGCACAATTTGCCCTCCATATTGCTACTATAGTTTGGATTGATTCTTGGAAGAAAAATCAGCCTCCTCTTATATAAAAAGTGTTATTTATTGGTAACTATAAAATACTTTCCAATTAGTAACATTATCTAGTATAGAGGCTCTTGCAATAACCTTGAGATATGGTTGGTTCTTATCCTCCCCTATCCCCTTTTGTACATCGAGCTGAGCTCTAATTGTTGCCAACCTATTAGCATGTTTGTTTACTTCTCTTGGGATCAATGTGATATTTAAATATTGGAAATAATCCACAAGATCCCACCCTCTATGCTTATAGGAACTAAGTAAAGAGTTATTAGTCACATTTTGGCCTCTTACTTGATTCACAATCAACTCACTATCACCATACACTTGTAACTCTTTCACACCTCTTTTCTTACCCCACTAGAGACCATGAATGAGGGCCTCATATTTTGAAACTTCTTATTTTATTGCACTTTATGATTTTAATTATACCCACCCACCATTGGGGATGTTTTAGGAGTCAAAACAAGTTCTTGATTAGCTCCTTATGTTTGTTCAATAGCCCTCTTCTTAGACCTAGTGTTAGAAGATACACTAGAATTCACATTGTTTGAATTATCCAAATGATTGATGGCACAAAACTCTCCCTCAAAATGATTTATGAGAGTATAATCAGATTTTGTCTACCCATTTTCCATTCCAAATTGCGTTCCACCTTACATTGGCCCTTCAAAACTTGAAACTTGAGATGTTTGATTACCTTTCATAATCATGGCTTGATTATGCATCTCATTGGCATAAACAACTTGGTCTTGACTTTGGTCATAGGAGGGATAACCTAGTTGTTCTTGAATAAGGTTATTTTGAGTGGGAAAAAGAGCCTTGGAAGATGAGGTAGCATTAAGATTATAACTTTGGTAAGGTCTAGATTGCGTGATTTAACCTTGTCCTTGAGTATTACCTTGGAAAGGATGCCTATTGGTTTTCCCAAAATGATTATAGGGCTGGTATGGCCTATAACTTTGAGATTATTTCCTTTTAAGATCAACCAATTCACTATTAAAAATTTGGAATAAACTCTTGACTTCATGGATCTCATTTTTTGGGACCAAGGTAGGTAGTATTTGGACTTCATGGATCTCATAGTTTGGGACAATGGCAAAATTTTCATGAATAGGGGAAGGATCCAAGGTTGGTAATATAACTTGACTAAGAGGCTACAAATCAAGTAACAATGGCATCAGTGTCTTAGGAGAAATCTTCCCTACTTGAATAAGATAATTCTCAGCATTGATGGCTATCTCATAGGTAGCAGGGAGTGTATTCCCACCCATATAATGGATCATCATGGCTACATCATTATTCAATTAGTTTAGATAGTACAAGAAGGCATAGTTTGGAGTAGGTCTCACAAGCACTGGGATCTTATCCTATGTTGTTTAAAATCTAATGTTAAAATCTTGAATAAACTCTTGTGGTGCCCTCTTGATAGTGGTCAATTGCTCATCTAGAGATATATGATCACTCTTATCTCCAAACCTCTTAGTCAATAGATCTCCTAGTTCATCCCATGAACCAATAGAATTTTTAGTTAGAGTCCCATACCAATCTAAATATTTTCCTTTGAAATACAATGCCAAAAACCTAATAGACACATTCTGTTGAATTATATTATGTATATTGTAGAATTTGTATATGTTTCTAATGTGTTAAATGGAATTAATAGGATATACTCCATTAAAATATGGAACACTCTTAAGGGTCACTCCTAGAATTTAGTCATATTAGGCAAGATTCAAAGGACATGATCCAAAAAAGGATACAACAAGTTGGTTCCTATCCATCTTGGAATGTGAACTATGAGTATTAATTATTTAACTAAACAAGAACCTAGACTTCTTAAACACCAACTCTCTTGAATAAGGATGAGTATTCACAAACCTAAACCTTTTGGTAAAATATGGAGGTAATTGCACAAACTAAAAGGGTATACCTTTAGCAATAGACCTAGTGGCAACCTTTGGCATAGAAATTAGGAAATAATCAGTAATCAAATATTTGAAAACTTTAGTGGAGTCACTAGGTACTAACTGTAGATCTCCTTATAGTAGTAACTATGCCAAGACTAGCAGCAATCTTGGACAATATTCTAGGACTTAGAGTCCCACTAGGTGTGTCAAAAACATTTTCACTTAGATTTTCACTCCTGAGGAGATGCCTATCTCTCCTCATCCAAGTTTCACAATGTAAACATATCTCTTTCTATGGGTGATAATTTTTTTGAGATGAATCTCTAGAAAGGCTAGTTCCCTTGATGCAATCTTTGAAAACACTTTCTTGCCTATAAAATTTGGATGAAAAGATTCAATAAAACAAATAATAAATCTAAAAAATGTGATGCACCAATAGTATATTTCCTCCCATTGACTAAAATTTTACCATTTAGACTCAAAAAAGACTTCTTTTACACAAAATACATAATTCAAGTTGCATTATCACATCAATGTTTCAAAAGTTATGTCCAAAAGGCATTTTGATGTTTAAGAGGGTAATGAAGGATTCCTTTATAGGATAAAATCATGAACCACTTATAATACACATATAAACTTATAAAATAACACTAACAAAGGCATGTAACAGTTGCTCTTATGCACATTTGGTGAACAATCAAGGATAATATGCTAGAAAAGATAATCTTCTACTAGACAAGACAAAGTATTTCATTAACACTCAATTGAATAGAATGTGAGTAGGAAAAGACACTTGTTTATTTCTTAAAGATTCATTCAAGTACAAATTTTTCTAGAGTTTCACCATTAACCAATGGAGGCTCTCCAAAAGAGCCAAAAGAGTCAATATATAGCCTTTGAGAGAAGAGCAAGGTAAGAGAAGTTCAAAATTCACTTGAAATATTGTGAATATCAAAAAAGGGGTTAAAATTTATATGATAATTATTCATGAGATCAGCCATGAAATTTTATGAGTTTCAATTTTCCATACAAGTCATGAAACCTATGAAAAGTGTCACAAAATTCCTTATCTTGGATCAAAAAATTGCCTTTATCATTTGAAGTTGTTTGAACATTCCACCATTAAATAGGTATATGTATAATTATTGTTATAATAGGTAATGAATTTAGGCATTAAATTACATAAATTTTTTATTATCCTAATCATCTATAAACTCTTGCAAGGAAACCATCACTGCCTATAGTCTAAAAATCCTCTTTTCTATCACCCCTCACATTTGGCCTCAAAATTGGATTTAGTTGTCCATGAAAATCCATGGGATTTAGTTAATGAAACTTTTTAAGGATATCCATGTCATTTTAATTATTACATACACCTTAAAAAGGCTCACATTTAGAGTTTTCACCCTACTCACCCTTCTGTTCACTCTGCTAGTTTTGACTAGCTAAAAGGAAGGAAATTTTTTGAACACTTAAAAAAATTATTAGGAATTAAACGAATTTTAGGGGTTATAAAAATTCCTAATACTTACCCTAAATTTTATTACATCCTTATATATTCTCTATAACCTATAAAACACACAAAATGGTGATAAAACCCCATTTTTCATGTTGTCTATATATGTCCATATAGCCAATCATGGTGGTAAGTATACTAAGGGAGTCTTATTCATTATAAAATAGTTATAATTTCCAAATTATGTCCTTATATCATGTTTTTTATCTAATTTTCCCCATCAGGTCTCTATCAAGGGTTTTTAAGGGTTTTTTATCAGTTTCAGGTCTTAAGCTTTGTTCATAAAGCTTGGGAATTCAAGATTAAAAAAATACAAAAAATTGGTTTATAGGGATCCCCTATAACTCCTTTTAGCTTATTTAGTTCCCATACAGATCATCCAAGGAGATGTGAGCTTCATAAATTACCCTATCAAGCTTGTTTTTTACAATTTTACATGAGGGTGAGTGGTTTTGAGCTCAAATATGGATCTCTTGATCAATTTTATAAAATCCAAAATCTATCACACCTTTATTTTTACCTCAAAAACATTATTTAATTAAATATATATATATATATATATATATATATATATATATATATATATTCTACCAAGAGTCAAAAGTGAAGATGGACTACTATTTGGCATTAGGCCTTCTCAAAGCCCAATAGGTCTACTAGGCACCTTAGTGAATTTGGGTGTAAAGACTATTATATCATAGTATAATTAGTGTATTATGAATTTTCATACCCTATTTGATCTCACCAGGCCATCATATAGTCCTCCAAGCACCTTACTTCATCTTCTTTCTTTACTTGCCAATTAGGCTTAGTGGAAAACCTGTCTATTTAGACTGTGTGCAAGAAAAAAATGGGTACTTTTAGAATTATAAGCCTGATATATTGTTTTTTATCCCTTACCTAAATTACATACACCTCATCAGAGTTTTTTTGAGGTCCTTAAGGCTTCACATCAAGTCCCATGTTCATTCTACACTCATTAGGCCACTTTGTCAAATTTTGTTTTTCCTAGAGTGGCTAACCTCTGAGACAAAATAGAGAGGTGTATCCCTCATCCATAATGAAATGTGAGTGTTTTTGGATCTTTTAAAATTAAAAATTACCATTTTTACCAAATTTTTTGGTTTGATTCCATGTTTTGGATGCTAAACCATCTCCAAATGTCCAAAAAAGGGGCCAAAACCCCTATTTTCCTACATTTTTTCCCTAAATCCACTTAAAATTCATGATTACAAGTCAAAAACATGATTATATTCTGCCTAAAAATTCTCTCCATATTAAATTTATTCTTATGGATCTTTGAAAATCATATAAAACACTCTTTCGCTTATATTCTTCATGCTTACCTAGTGAACCAAGGTGTTTCCTAGCCTTCTTATCCAAATTGTTGTCCATTTTTTAAGTGAGAAAGGTATTTGAGCACATTTAAAATGTATTTGTCATGTTATTACACCATTTTTTTCATAATATATCATTTTTTTGTCACTTAAACCTTCCCTCCACTTCCTAGATAGTCTATGTTCCACTTACCCTCACTCCCTTGGACCTTGTTGTAGCTAGACTGAGACACCCTACTATTGTTCACCCTTGTAGGTTATCATTAGTTAAAAATGTTTTTCCATGATGTTTTTATGACTCTAATATGACCTCTTAAGTTAATCCATATTTCCCTTCAAATGGCATCTCACCAAATATTACCATAGTCCTTGTAGCTCTTATTATCTCATGACTGGTGACTGAGACAATCCTATTCCAAAAGCTAGTTGTAGGTGTCCATTACCTCATGGAGGTATTGTAAAGATTAATTTTGGACCTAATTAACCATTCCCTTTCTTTAAAACTACTTTCTTGACCCATGTCTCACCTTAGGTTACCAAAGGAACTGTAACATCATGCCTATTCCATTATTTATGTCAAACCTATTTATCTAATTTGTAGGTGTAATTTTAGGGCATGAGGGGAGATATTCAAGTGGTAATAAGTACATATAGATAATTTAGGATTTTTAGGTCCCTTATCACTACATGGTTTCAACTCATCATTCTCATTCCTTCATATTCATCCTAACTCCCAAGACAGTAACTTTTCCCTTTGACTGAGATAGTCCATAATGATAATGCATGTAGGTGAAAACATGGGTATATGCATTGGACTATGGTGTTCAAGATCTCCTTGGGAAATTATCTTAGTTTCATCATTTTGATTCACCTATTTTTATCTATTAGAACCCAAAACATTCCCTTCACCATGACAGAGACAAATTTTATTCAAACCCTATTGTAAGCTATCATTTTCAACCTAAGGGGTACTTTTAAGTGGGTATAGGGGTGATAGGACCCTCCATAACATTTTCTTGATGATCTCTAACCTCATCTTGTCTCATTATTCTAGTCCAATCATCCCATCTATGATTTTATGCTTGAAAATGTTCTTCATGGTGACAAAAGGCCTTTTTCTTATACATGCCTATAGATATCACTGAATTCTTTTAGTGTGTTTTATGGCATATGTAGGGCTCCAAAACTCCTAATTCCTCATAATTTCATACCCCCATCTTTGGAATTATTGTTTTATGTGCTAGGGTTTATGTATCCACCAAAACTTATGCCTTGAGACCTTATATAAGTGTTTTATGAGGGGCCCATAAGAATCCCTTTGGTCTTTATTTTCACTTTTCAGGCCAAATAGTCCCCAACTCAACCAAGTTGTGTTTCCAATTGATTCCATACCTCTTTTTGTCTTTGATTAAATTTTATGGGTTTGTCATGACCTTTATTTCTATATCAAGACCTAAAAAATGTGTTACATTATTTAGCTCTTCCATACAACACCCTAAGACCATGCTCAGCCACCTATAGGTTAGTGTTTTGATGTTCAAATAGTGGACTAGGTATGAACCACTTAGAAATAATGAGTTTGAATGAAACTCACATAAATCCCCTAGGAATTTTAATTCATCTTAGATAATTTTAATAAAATAGAGTATAATTTCATAGCTTCATGCATCAGTATGACATCATCAAAGCTTGTAGCTGGCTATTGTGAGCTACGTTATGGAGGTAGAGTAATGAAATGTGGCAAAAACATGGTGAACTAGCTTCAAGATAATCCAAAATGTATTATACTTCATCAAACATGTGATCTCCATCTTTTGTTCTTTAGAACCAGATTTAGGACACCTACAATAGAAAACACTCAACAAACAAAAGCACTCTAATTGAAACTACACATAGTGACACTTTTTTGTATTAGAGACCAATTTTTCTCATCTAAACACTATGAATAATGTAAAAAATAATGGATACCATATGATAATGAGATAACATCCTCTATATCTAACATCACTAATTGGTTCATATGGATTTGGTAGAAATGGAGCAAAACCTAGAGGGTACACTAAACAGCAAGTAAAAAATCATAATCAACTTGTTAGCAATGGTTCATAAAGAATAGTGTACCAATATTCAAAATATATATATATATATATATATATATTAAAATTAAGTTATTTAAGTATAATATCATATCCCAAAGTCATTTTTCTTAAAACTACTTATGCTTTTCATAACGAGCAAAAACCTAAGGGTCACTTTAATCTATCCAAAAAAGTAAGAAATGTGTAGAACAGTTTAGGCATCAAAATGAAAATTTTATATCAAAAAAAGTGTAGAGATGAGTGTTATAAATATTAGGATACACACCCCCCCATGATCTTTCCCATGTGGCACACTTCCTAAAAATTTGTACAAGTTCTATTTTATATCTTTTTCAACTGATTTCTACAATTTTAATTAGGGAATTTGCAACCTTTTGATGTGACTAACATCTATAACACTCCTAATAACCTATTGTTAGAAATATTGTCATTGATGTCAAAGGTCTAGAATTATTGGTGATAAAGGCCCCATTACATTTAATGGTGTTTGTAATATTTATATCTTGGCTAATGTGTGTTAATATTTATTTAATATTAATGATTATATTTTTGGTTGCATATAAGACAAAATAAGGGCCCATGGAGAAGTCAAAGAGCCACAGGGTAAAGACAAAAGAAGGATGGGATGCATTTTCCCATGAAGAGTCATCTTGTGGAATTCCAAGAGTCACCAAGTGAAGACAAAAGAGGAAGGGCACAATTTCTTATGAAGGGACACTTTGAGGAATACGAAAACTCACCAAAATAAGGACAAAAGAGGGAAGGACATTTTTGCTCATGAAGGGTCACCACATGACTTTTCAAAGGCAAGGATATGAAAGGTCATACAAGTTTGGCACCGTCTTCCATGAGGATTTAAGGGTCACAAAGGGGGAAGGCCAAAGGTCATTTCGAAAGCTATAAATAAAGGCTTGAGAAGCCATTTGTAAGGGGTGAGATAGAGTTTGTTTTGAGATAGAAATATCTAGCTTAGAAGATAATTATGAGAGATGAGTATGATTTGTATTTGTTATATCTAGCTTAGAAGAGCACAAATGAAAGAGGAAAGAGATATTGTAATGAACTATCATTTATTGAGAAAGCAAAATTGAGACATAGTTATGTGGTATACACAAAGGGGTTGGTGCTTCTGTGGGTTGGTGCTCACAAATTGTTGTTGTGTTGATGCTCAACAAAGGGGTTGGTGCTCCTATGGGTTGGTGCTCACAAATTGTTACTATGTTAGTGCTCAGCAAAGGGGTTAATGCTCTTGTGGGTTGGTGCTCATGAATTCTTGTTGTGTTGGTGCTCAGTAAAGGGGTTAGTACTCCTGTGGGTTGGTGCTCACAAATTTTTGCTATGTTGGTGCTCAGCAAAGGGGTTGGTGCTCCTGTGGGTTGGTGCTCATGAATTCTTGCTGTGTTGGTGCTCAGTAGAGGGGTTAGTGCTCTTATGGGTTGGTGCTCATGAATATTTGTTATTTTGGTTCTCAACAAAGGGGTTGGTGCTCTTGTGGGTTGGTACTCACAAATTATTGTTGTGTTGGTGCTTAGCAAAGGGGTTGGTGCTCTTGTGGGTTGGTGTTCATGAACAGTTGTTGTGTTGTGCTCAGCAAAGGGGTTGGTGCTCCTATAAGTTGGTGCTTGTGAATATTTTTTGAGTTGGTGCTCATTCATATACTTGAGATTGTTCTCCATGGTTTTTCTCGCATTGGGTTTCCACGTTATATCTAGTGTCTCTCTCTATTTTGTGTGGTGTTTATTGTTTCAATTTTATTACATATCTTGAATGTTTGGTTAAGTTGAATTTAATTAAGGTAATGTTTTATAAGATATATATATACTAATTCACCCCACCTCTTAGTATATCACGTGCTTAACAATTGGTATCAGATTAGGTTCCTTTTGAAAAGTTTTACAGCTTGAAGGCAGATCAGGAAAGCACGATGGCTAGATCACATGAAGGATTTTATACAAATAACACCCCTTTGTTTGATGGGATGAATTATTCTTTTTGGAGCATAAGAATGAGGACTTATTTGATAGCCCTTGGATTCAACATATGGAAAGTAGTGGTGGATGAATATGAAGAGCCATAGACACCTATAATTACTCTAGCAGAAAAGAAGGCAATTGAATGTAATGCTAAAGTTTTAAATGCTATTTTATGTGGTTTATGTGAATCTAAACTTTTTTAATGTTATGAAATGTAAATCTACTCATGAAACTTGGGTAAAACTTGAGAATATTTACAAAAGTGATGGAAAGGTTCAGCAAGCTAAGCTTCAGACTTTTAGAAGATAGTTTGAAAGTTTGAAGATGAAGAAGAATAAGATATAGCAAGTTATCTTTTACGAGTTGATCAAATCATAAATTAGATTCAAGGTCTTGTAGAAATGTTGGAAGAGTCAACAGTGGTACAAAAGGTTCTGAGATCTCTACCAATGAGATATGATGCAAAGATTTCAGCAATTGAGAAGATGTAGAATTTAGCCAAGCTAAGATGGATGAGCTTCATGATATTCTCATGGCATATGAGATGCAGACAAAATAAGATAAACCCTCAAAGAGAAAAGCAGCGTTCAAGACATCAAAGAAAGAGAAAGCTAAGATTCAAGAATCAAGTGATAGTTCCAGTGATGATGATGACAATGGAGCACTTTTCATTCGCAAGCCAAAAAGGGGAATAGGTAAATATCAAGGAAAATTACCTTTTAAATGTTTTAATTGTGTAAAGATTGGACATTTTCTAGCTAGATACCCAAATAAGGGTAATGATGATGAAGAAGAAAATCCTACATACAAGAAGAATTTCAAAGGCAAATCTAAGAAGGGATTCAAGAAGAAGAGCCTATATTCTAAGGATCCTAGCTCAGTTAAAAATAGTGGATTCAGTGATTCAGAAGAAGAGATGCTATTCATGGCCATACATGAAAATGATCAAGAAGAAGAAGAAGAGAAGGAAGCTAAAGTGAATATGGAAGGAGAACTCATTTTTGCCTTAGAAGAGTTAGAAGTTATTGAGAACAAGAATCAAAGATTAATGCGTCAGATCGAGAAAAATGAAAAGGAGTCAAAGGAAATTATTGAAGATCTAATATCACAGTTGGAAATAGCAAGAAAAGAATGTGAAAGGTTTGTTATTGAAATTGCCTCTTTAAAAGAAGATATTGAGAAAGCAGTCAATGATAAAGTAGTTAGTGATTCAAAATTTGAGGATAGCACTAACATGTTGAATAAGATATTGGAGAGCCAAAAGGCAAATTTAGATAAGACAAGTATCAGATTTGAAAAGAAAAAGAGCTATGTTGAAGCTCTTATAGAAGAGGAAACAAAAAGGGGAGAAGTGAAGAATACAGAGGACATTTCAAATAGAGAAAGCTGGAAGGAACAAAGCTAAAAAAGGCAATCAGGTCAGAGATATACATATAGGTCTTATTTTTATGGCTATTATTTTTATTGTAATGGATATGGTCATAAGAAATTAGAATGTAGAAAAAAAACTAACAGTTTTAGAAATAAGGAGAAGGAAATTCAAGTAGAGTCAAGTAGAAGCCATAACTCTTTTACTCCTCTATCAAGCTTTGATGAAGAGACCATAGTATGTTACAAGTTCAATAACTTTGAACACATAGCTTGGTATTGTAGAAGCATGTTTGAGTAAGTCAAGAAGGATCAGATTTTCAAAGCTCCATTCATCAAGAACAAGGATCAGAGTTTCAAAGCTCCATTCATCAAGAAGAAGGTTCAGATATGTTCATGGTAAAAGATACAACCTGAAGATTCTATGTTGGTGTAGATAGATTTGCATGTAATAAATGAAGATCAGCCATGGTTCATTGATAGTGGATGTTTGAGGCATATGATAGGAGATAAAAGTAAGTTCATAACTCTAAAGAAGATCAATGCTGGCATAGTGATATTTAGAGATAAAACCACTACCAGGATAGCCAAAAAAGGTACTTTGAGTTTGGATTATGGCAGAACTAAGAATAATAATGTTTTGTATGTAAAAGGTCATAAGCATAATCTATTGAGTGTTAGTCAAATATGTGATCAAGGATACACATTAAAGTTTCATGTAGAAGGTTGTGAGACTAGAATAAAATATTCAAATGAGTTGATTGCAAATGCTCAAAGGATAGGGAACAATGTGTATGTATTCTTACATATCTTCTAAAAGGCACGATCAAAGGACACATTTAAAGATCTACAAGAGGAGTTGGAAGTAATTTCTATTACTTCCTACCATTGATGTTCGGCATCAGTTGAGGGGAGCTAAGTGTTATCTCCAAGTAGGCCCTTTGCCATTGATGTCAAAGGGGGAGAATAACAAGTATAGGTATAGGTGTAAAACCAAGTACAGGGAATAGGTACAGGTTGCTACAATAAAGGGGATTTACTGTATGTTTTTAGATGATAGTATGTGTAGGTGATAGGATGTGGTAATTTCAAGATTGAGGTTGCCATCAATGACAAAGGGGGAGATTTTTGGAAATATTGTCATTGATGTCAAAGGTCTAACATTATTGGTGATAAAGGCCCCATTACATTTAATGATGTTTGTAATAGTTATATCTTGGATAATGTGTGTTAATATTTATTTAATATTAATGATTATATTTTTGGTTGTATATAAGACAAAAGGACCCATGGAGAAGTCAAAGATCCACGGGGTAAAGACAAAAGAAGGATGGGATGCATTTTCCCATGAAGAGTCATCTTGGGGAATTTCAAGAGTCACCAAGTGAAGACAAAAGAGGAAGGGCACAATTTCTTATGAAGGACACTTTGAGGAATACGAAAAGTCACCAAGATAAGGACAAAAGAGGGAAAGACATTTTTGCTCATGAAGGGTCACCACATGACTTTTCAAAGGCAAGGATATGAAGGGACATACAAGTTTGGCACCATTTTCCATGAGGATTGAAGGGTCACAAAGGGGGAAGGCCAAAGTTCATTTGGAAAGCTATAAATAAAGACTTGAGAAGCCATTTGTAAGGGGTGAGATAGAGTTTGTTTTGAGATAGAAATATATAGCTTAGAAGAGCATTGTGAGAGATGAGTATGATTTGTATTTGTTATATCTAGCTTAGAAGAGCAAATGTGAGAGAGGAAAGAGATATTGTAATGAACTATAATTTGTTGAGATAGCAACATTAAGAGATAATTGTGTGGTATACACAAAGGGGTTGGTGCTCTTGTGGGTTAGTGCTCATGAATTGTTGTTGTGTTGGTGCTCAGCAAAGGGGTTGGTGCTCCTGTGGGTTGGTGCTCATGAATTATTATTGTGTTGGTGATCAGCAAAGGGGTTAGTACTCCTATGGGTTGGTGCTCATGAATTTTTTCTATGTTGGTGCTCAACAAAGGGGTTGGTGCTCGTGTGGGTTGGTGCTCATGAATTGTTGTTGTGTTGGTGCTCAAAAAAGGGGTTGGTGCTCCTGTGGGTTGGTGCTCACAAATTGTTGTTGTTTTGGTGCTCAGCAAAGGGGTTGGTGCTCCTGTGGGTTGGTGCTCATGAATAGTTTCTATGTTGGTGCTTATCAAAGGGGTTAGTGCTCCTTTGGGTTGGTGCTCATGAATTATTGTTGTGTTGGTACTCAAAAAAGGGGTCGATGCTCCTATGGGTTGGTGCTCATGAATAGTTATTGTGTTAGTGCTCAAAAGAGGGGTTGGTGCTCCTGCAAGTTGGTTCTTGAAAATATTTTTTGAGTTGGTGCTCATTCATATACTTGAGATTGTTCTCTATGGTTTTTCCCACATTGGTTTTCCATGTTATATCTAGTGTCTCTCTCTATCTTGTGTGGTGTTTATTGTTTCAATTTTATTACATATCTTGAATGTTTGGTTAAGTGGAATTTGATTAAGGGAAAGTTTTATAAGATATATGATATACTGATTCACCCCCCCTCTCATTACATCCTATGATTAACACCTATTAACCTTGGTAACCATGACACTTGCATTAATGACTCTTAAAAGCACATAAAATGACCCCAAATAGATAAATTGACTAATATAACTAGGACTAAAGATAATATGACCTTAAATTAAATAAAATAACAAGTAATACTTCTTATGACAATATATTAGGAGCCCTTAAAACATTTTAAATCAAAAATTTTACCTAAGGGTGCCCTAATTTGACCAAAAAATCAAATTTGGTCAATAGGTACATAAAGGGGGAAAAAAGGTGAATCCAAAAAGAACATCTATGTCCACCATTGAATCTAGGTTATACCCACTTGATGGTTGATAACTCTTAATATGGGGGTGTTTAGTATAATGGATGAGGTTGGATGATTAAATTTGAATTGATGGGTGATCAAGGTCATAAAAAAAGGGGGTTCGGGAGTTATGAAAAGATCCAAAGGGGTGACTACCAAAGGAGGAGAAGATACTAGTGGGGTAGGTATAATTGGAGTGGTTAACATATGCACCAGTATGAATTACCTTTCACTTCTTCCTACACCTTTTACCTGGGTTAGCTCTAGATGTTGTTGTGGAAGATATTAATGTAGCAAGGGTTATAGGGGTTGATTATGAGTTTTTTACGTTATCAAAGGGATTAAAGGGATGATAAAAATCACTATAGATATGCACATGGGTTTAATTACTCTAAAAATGTATGAGGTAGATAAAAGAGATGAGACCTTTATAGGCACTCATATTTGAGGCATGACTAATGAGGGCATCGAGAAAGTTTCAAGCTAGGGAATGGAAGGGGTGGATGGGAATGAATATAATAGGAAGGTGGGAATGGTGGAGGCCATTAACATTTGGGTAAAAATCAAAGGATGTGTAATTATAAATAAAAGGGGTGGTGTAATAGAGGGAAACTAGAGAGAGGAGGGAGTGAGGTGAGGAACTTTTACTAGTGCCCACTATTGATCCTATCTTAGACTCATTTATAGGATACTACCAACATCAAACCTTAGAGCCTATGTGGGTAGTGTTTGAGGTGTTTACTATGGATCTACCTATTTTTTTAATGCTTACCATCAAGAAACTTAAGTCTAACTTAGTTGGGGTTAATGTTCTTGAGATATTAAAGTTGGAGGAGACATAGCCATGGTAGGAGGATCTATTGCTCACAAGGGATATTGTGGAAAGATACCTTAGAGGATTCTTTTTTAAATTATAGGGTAATTTAGTGTGGCATCTCCTAAAGACTAATTAAATATAGAGGGGTTTTAAGAGGGCCCATAAACCTGGACATTCTTCCCATTTTCCTTCATTTAGGCTTTACTCCTTGTGAGCACCTCCTAGTCATCCCTATCATTAGATATAAATCATCATTATTTGTCATCTCATGGCCATAAATTAGGTTAAGGAAAGTCAAGTAATTTTATAAATGTGCTTGGATAATGTCCTTTGGGTCCTAGTCCTATGGCCCAGCTCTACCTAATGCCAAAAAGTTTTAGCTAGCCACCATATTTTATAAGGGAGGAAAAGAATGGTACTCATCATGCCTGATGATGACTAAGAGAGGCATGTACACCTTATGCTAGTGACTAATATAAGATAAAAACATGCCTTCCATCTATTAATAAAAATTTTCAACCTCTTTAATATGATATATGTTGTGATATGGTAAGCAAAGGGGCTCTTCAAAGATTCCTATAACCTAGATGAATGTGTCTTGTTGAAAATACCCATATTCCCTAATGGGAGCAAGTTAATCTCTTATTTTTTATGATAGATTACTCATATGGGCCTCATTAATTTCATTTTACACCACTGGGTAGAAGCATTCAAACATGTCATGGTTGTTGTTTTTATATTTTGGGCCATATAGTTTTTACAAAATTACATGGACCATAGGGCCATCAAGAACCCATGCAAGAAAGGCAAATGGATTGAAAGTGAGTGTCCAAAAGATAGCATCCATTATAATGTCCCCCTACCTATACATCCATTATGGTTCTGACCATGTTGAAATTTAAAATGCCTCCCAGGTCATGGACTTGGGAGTTATCCAGGATCATATGAAGTAGGGACATCCATTTTTCATTGATGTGAAGGTAATTTAGGGCCTCAAAAAATTGGTTCAATAAGATCATGATAATCTAAACCCCCTCCTCAAAGGTGTAGATTTTATAAGCATTGGTATCACATTTATTGACCCATTTAGCATATAGGTTCTCCACCTAGTCCTAGATGACATTATAAATTTGGAAGGTGTTGGTGCAGGTCTTCATCACCATTGAGTTATATGAAAAGGTGGGGTATTGGAGATTGTAGTAAGATTTATAATTTATGCTTGATATGTTGGAAATATTGCTTTGGGATCCAATTGAATAGACCTAATCATGAATGTAATCCTACACCCATCTAGTAGTGAGGAGAAACTTACTAAATAATTTGGTGTAAGGGAGGATTTCAAAATTAGTCATGTCTCAATGCAGACCACACTTCTAGTATGCTTTCAAGGTGTATTCAAACCCAGCTTCATCATAATTTTTAGTAATTAATTATTTGAGTATCATGTCAATGGCCTTGAATAATTCATTATAGTGTACTCAGGATCAGCCTTGGGGTTTACAAAGGAAGTGGCCATTATTGTAGGATGAAATTTGGTAAAAAATTTAGACTAAAAGAGAAGGTGGTGAAATTAGTAGGTGGGAGTAGAAACCAAAGAGGCTAATTTTAGTAGCTTGGAGACATAACACCTAGTGATCTTTCCCTAAGACACCTTATATAAATTTAGATTCATCCCCCCTGCAATAATGGTGTTTAGTGACTCATCTATCATGGATACAAATTTTAGTGAGTGGCTCAATCCTCAACTTTATTTGTAGGTACATGAAGTCTCTTAGGATCTATAAATATGTTATTTGTCACATCGTGATTGGTATTCATGTTAATAGTCAAGACCTAAGCCTAGATCAGTGTTTTTTTGCTTTTATCTTTGAGGGGGATGAGTTTTTAGCTGGTGACATGAGGCATCCTCTTATTATCCCCTCTAGTTCTACCTTTACTTAATTTTGGCCATCATCGGGCCTTTAGTGGGCCCACTCACTACATTGATCGGTCATGCCATGTATCATGTCATGATACATTGGGCCTTCCTAGATTTTGACATCCTTGATAGACCAAGAGATTATCTTTCCTAATTGCAAGACATGTGGCATCCTCTTACTATGTTAGGCCCTCCCATGTTTTGACATCCTTGTCAAATTGGGAAACTAGCAAGTTTGATAATGGATAGAGCTTCATTAGTCAAATTTAGACACTAATGACCCTCAAGACACGTGATATCACTTGATTTAGTTAGGCTCTCTTAGTTTCTATAAATTTTTCATGACTAGGAGACTATCCACTCTGTCACTAGTTAATGTGGCATCCATGGATTAGGTTGGGCTCTCCCAAGATATGACATTTATATCATGTCTAGGAGACAACGCATCATGGTTTTGGCATGGGTAAATTGGAAATATCACTAACATTGTCTGACCTCACTTCATGTGGTTATTTTTTATTACATCATGCTCTCTCAAGTTCTAACATCCTGATCAAGTCTAGGAGATTGATGAATCTAACAATAAACCTCATGGTGCTCACTAATTATATCAAGCCTTCTTAGGATCTAAAATACCTATCAAACTAGAAGACTAACAAGTTTGACAATGGTTGTGTAGTAATTTATTAATGTGAAACCTCTGATTATCCCTCTGCTAGATATCTTGAATCCATGTAGTACTAAGAGCTTGATATGTGAAAGACCTTACTAAAAGCACATAAAAATAGCTAAGTTAAATTGAAAGGATAAACTATCAATTAATTACTCACCTAAACTCCATCTAGGATCAATAATGCCACATAAGACTCCATGGTCAGATACACTGGGTATAATACTAAGACCCTAAGAACATCTAAGTAAGGGAAAGCCTATAAATTTAGCATGTTAAATGTTCAAAGCAAATTTTTCCCATCCTAATCACTAAAAATAATGATATTTTCATTAGTCTCATTCATAAACTAATGTGATATGCTATTTGGATTCATTAGTCATTATCCACATCATTTTATTGAGGATGAAAATAAATAAACAAGGTGGCTTGGGATTTCAAAGACTTGCCATAAGCAGAGCCAAGAAAAATATGAGAATGGGTATAGGGATATAGTTACAAGTTTTATCAAAGATGGGTCCCCCATTTCTAATGAAAAGGGATGAGTTGGAAATAATAAATATAAAATTCCATGGGTAAAGTGGTGACAAACACCTAAAAACCATCACATTAATCCTTCATTCCTAAATAACACATAGACTACAAAAGAGGTCCTTAGACACATTAGAAAATAAGGCACTAAATTCATGTGATAACAAGTGTCATATTGATCCCTTATTGTATAGAAGACCACCAGTGTGTGTAAGGAGTGAGATTTAGTTAACTTATTCAATTATGGACTCCATTCAAGTAACCAAGGTCGAGTTCAACATTAGGTTTATTTGAGTTACATTAAATATCTCATGGCTTAGAGGGGAATGTCAAGAGTATTCCTCTACTACCAACTAGGTGTTCATATCCCCAATAGAGATACCTCTAGTCCCATTCAAGGCCTTGCTCCACTACTAACTAGGCCATAAATCTTATGATGGAGGTTACCTAAATAATCCTTTTGAGTAAGACTCATAGTTTATATTATGAATGTTATTTATTTATCTTCTTTTAAATTTCCTTGTCAAGAGATCTAGAATTATTTATACATTGAGGGTTTGAAACCAAGACATGGTTGAATGGATAAAGAAGAATATTTTAATATATAGTTAACTTTTGATTATCTTGAATGGTCCCATTTTATAAGATGTTATATTAAGTTTAATTTGGTGGCTTATAATAGGGCACAAGATATTTTAAATCCCACTTTTTAAAATGAGAATCATTGTCCCTCGAGATCTAAAGTGTAAAGGATTAGCTCACCATATATGGTTGGTCAAGATCAAAGACTCAACCTTGGTTCTCTGTACCTTGATAATTATATCTAGGCTTTGGTCATCACTTACACTAGTTATAAACTCCTCTTTTTCTATAGATGCCTCATTCTCTTAATATTAAGTAGAGGTTTAATTCATGGTAAGTGAATGTTGCAAGGATAAAACCAATCAAACATAATGAAGGAACAAGGAAATAAAACACACAATAGGAAAAATAAAAACACAACTAAAAAAAATAACCTGCTATTACATTATCACCACCCATTATGACTATTCTAAAATTACATTATATGGGGTGAATAATAAGTAATGTTTCAAGAACTTTTCATTTACTAGAAATGATAGATCGTGGCCTTCTAGGTCCTTAAGTTGAAAGACATGATGGCCCAGGATTTTTGCTATCTAATAGGGGCCAATATAGAGAGGATCAAACTTTGATTGTTGGCCTTTATTTTCATGTTAATTATCCCACATCAATACATGATCATAGATCCTAAAATTATTGATTGTATCCCTATTTTTAAACCATCATTTGATGGTATATTGATGATTGTTGAACTTTAATAAAGTTTCATTCTAGGCTTCCTCTAACTAAAAGATATCCAAGAGCTAGGAATTCACCTTATCATCCAATTTTATGAACTACTATAGAATCAATAATTTGGTAGTCTGAGTATGACAAGCATGATTGGATCCAATCCTTAGACTAAAAGGAAAGGCAAGCTCTTGAAGGCCTATTTATACCTAGTGTGATCAACACATAGAACAAACTTTAGTAATGAGTTCCATTCCTAGGGCTTCTCTATTATATATTTATTGATGGCATATATAAGGTTCTTATTGGTAGATTTCACCAATGCATGATACTATATTATTATAATCCCATTCTATGAATTCTATTGATTGGATGGCAAAACTGTTATCACAAACCAAAGAGATCAAGACCCTAAATAAGATGGTTATAATATTCTCCATGAATTTGATGACCTCAATAGTAATTATTCTTTCATATAAAATCCATTAGACCACCTTGTGTAATAATCTATGGCTATGAGTACAAACTTATGCCATCTAGTGAGTTAGGGTTAATGACCCCAACAAAATCTAATCCCCATTTGGAAAATAGCTTTGACTCCACCATAAGAGGAAGTGACCTGGTCATGTGGGTCTCCCTCTTATAAAACATATATCATTAAATGAAAACAAGGAAATGAACATTAATATTTTTGAATAAAGTAGGCCATTAGTATCCCACTCTCGAAGGACCTTGTGTGCCATGATGTTTGTAGTGGGGTGATCAACTCCTAGTTTTCCATGAAAATTTGCCATCACTTCCTCAACTTTATCTAGAGATAAACACATAATGAAGATTCTTTCATGATTATTTTTCAAGATAATTCCATTATTAATCATATACCACTTAGCTTTAAATTAGACAGCTCTATTTTGCATATGGGTGAGTCCAAATGGTGCATTCCCATAGAGTAGGAATTGCTCATTCAAAGCATAATAGTTTGGTTGTAGCCTCATCTCTTAGTCTAATTAGTTTATATTTATTCTCAAGTATATCTTAGTTATCAATTTAGTAAGGCCTTGTCCTCATACCAAATTGTCTAGTTTGATCTCCAAGTCATAATCTTACAACTTCAATATCTATCAGCATCTACATTCACCTAACTCATTTTACCCCAAGATTTAGTGTATATCTAGGTTCAATATGAAATAATGCACTTATTATTAATAATATAGTCCCTAAATTTATGCATTTATTTTACATGATAGGAATGTTTATCTAGGGTGTAAAATTTTAGTTCTATGTCTTTGAGATTGGTGCTCATGAAAGTGGTGGGATGTTCTCCATTCAATCTCTAGGTGAGGTAGGCAACAATGGTATGTTTGGAAGTAAAGGGGAAGATATATAAATATTTCATATAATCAAGGATGATTAGGGATTGGGATTTCATAATGGTGTCCTTGATTTACTAGAAAGACTTCTTTGATTCCACATGCCATTCCACCTTTGCATCCTATTTCAACATAGAATTTAGGGGTTTTACAATTTCAACAAATCCATAAATGAACTTATGAAAAAAGTTGATTTTCCAAAAGAAGGATTTTAACTCTTTCTTACTATTAGATAAAGATGATTTATAAATTACATTATCTCTTTCTAGGTCAATAGTAATACCTTATTTTGTGATGATGTGATTGATAAGTTTACCTTTGGTAACACTAAACACACTCATCTTCGGATTCAGGGAAATACCATACCTTTTTCACATTTCTAACACTCTCTAAATGGAATACATGATCTAACCTATACTTTGAAAACATAAATAATTCATCCATATAAATTATTATACAATTGTTGATTAGTCCTTCAAAATCAAGGTCCATTACTCTTTGAAAGGTTACCCTAGTGTTGGTCAACCCAAAGGGAATTTGCTTGTAGGAAAATATGTGCTATTTAGTGGTGATAGTATTTCTAGCCTAGACTTTTGAATTAACCAAGAGCTGGTTATATCTTAAAAATCACCAAAAAGGACAACATCTAGGATCCTCTCACCATTTAGATCGCTTTGTCAAGGGAAGATAGTGGGTAATTATCTTTGTCTAAAGTTTAGTTCAAATTTCAAAAGTCTACACATAAGCAAACTTGTCCATTTTTATTTTGCATAGGCACTAGGTTGGATACTTAGGTATAATGATGAATTAATAAAATTATACCAGTAAAGAGTAGTTTATGGACCTTTTTATGTATTAAGGGTTGCATAATCAGGTTAATTGGTCTTTACCTTTGTCTAAACAGTCTATTTCTATCTTGATATGGATAATATGAGTGATCACTCTCAGTTTAAAGACCTTAATGTCTCCATAGGCCCAAGATATCACGTCCTTATATCTCAATAGTAGGTTTTTTCAATTGTTCCAGCTTGAAGTCTATCTAGTGAGGGGCCACATTGACCATCTAGAGGGTTTTTGTTGAACCAAGGTTGAGGAGATGGCATTTTTAGCCTTTTAACTTAGGCTTCATGGTTTAGAGTGTGGGATATAAAATGTCAAATTCTCTCTCAAGTGAAACCATCCCCTTTAGGATTCAATTTCCATGAATATTGAGCATCCCATTCTTATCTATTTCATTACTGGGTTTATTCCTATCTTCCTCATCAATGATCTAGGTTTCAAATACCCCCATGATATTAAGGAATTGGATGATTTGTCAGTCATCTTTAAAGACTTAAAATTTCATCACATTGTCAAGAATAAAGGGGAAAAAGATAAGTTCCATAGATAAACCTTGAAACTCAGTGTCATATAGGGAGTTTAAGCTCATTGTTGAAGATTCAAGTGAGTCAACAACTTGGTTTTATTACCTATGAATAGGGATGATGTTGAACATTCTAAACATTTCAACCAAGTCCCAAGCTTAGTGATTATACCTTCTAAGGTATGATAGTTTACATTAAAATTTATTCCTAAACTAGTTTACTACCATCTCAAATTCACTAAATACTCTAAATTTTCTTACCTTATGTTTCAATGCTAACTATAATCCTAAGATTAATGTTTTATACACTACTAGATTGTTTGTGCATGGAACTATAACTTATATGACACAAGGTAATTCTTCCCTTGGGGATATATTAATAGAACACTGGCCCCACTACCTTATTTATAATGAACCTCATCTATGTCAAGATACCATATCCTTCATAAGTTTGGTTGGTCATCATTTGTATATTTGGTTGGTTTCATACTTAACATATAGACTCCTAGGTCTGAGGATGTTAGGTTAACTTTTTCATTGGTAATATTATATTTAATTATCATGTGATTTATGTGGGGCTCTCTATCTACCCTAATTTAATTATCTACCCATCTCTAAGGTAGCCACATATGAAATAAGTTTTTGGCCATATACCCATTTAGGGATTTACATTAATCTCTACTAGGGAGCATGTCATAGGCCTCAAGTATCTCTACCACCTAATATGTCTATGAAGTGTTGAATCCTAGGTTCTTATTCTAGATATATGTGGACATTCATAAGCTCACCTACCATTTTGAGCTAAAACTTATCAATTTTAACCACTAGTTTATCCATCTTGATAGGGACCAACCCTAATTTTTCATAAATACTTGTTGGCATTACATTGTTTTAAGCTTATAAGTCTAATAGGTAATTATGAAATATTTTTTCAAATATTTTAATGGTAAAAAGCAAGGAAGGAAACTCCATATTATTCTTGTGAATGATCACATTGGTATGGGCTTATTTATTCTTTGCATGGGTGGGTTAAACTAGATTCTTATTTAAGGATTTTAACATAAGATCATGTTGTTATTTGATCTGAGAAAGTTCATGGAGCGTGATGTTGGTTTTGATCCTCTTCATATCCTCCACTATATTATATCCTCTTTTTATTTGAATATTTAGGTTTTCTATGGTATCTTTTAGTTATTAAGGCTTTATAGGTGGTAAGTCATTCCTATCACTCTAGTCAGGTAGGGTTACACCATTGCTTATGGGAGTTGAGGTAGTGAAGGGTTGTTATGGTTGCCTATTCCTAAGGTCATAGTTGCTCCTTTAGAACTACTAAAATTCCTACACTTCACTAATACCCTCCTTCAACTCATATTCTTCTTTGGTCTAAGAATTCCATGGTTTCTAGTACCATATTAGTGCTAGGGGATTTTCCCATCTTAGATAATTTTGTGTGATTGGGAGCCACCTCATATTATTTAATTTCCCTTTGAAATATATCAAAGGGAAAAATTGATTCTATGCAACCAAGTTCCCAATGGGCCATCATGTTATGCACTCATCACTAGTTAGGCAAGGCTATCTCGATGATATTAATTTTTGGCAACCTATTGGGTAAGGGTTCCAAGGGATTGTGGGGATAGATTTAGTTCTTGTTTGGTATTTGATATGTGAAGTTTTTGCTAGAATTATCTATATTAGAGATACTCATCTATCTTTAAAACCTAACGAAATCATTATTGATTTTTTGGACCATTCACTAAATGGTGTCCAGCTAAATCTTTATGGACTCTTAGGGTATAATTTGGGTATTGTTAGTTACTTCCAACATTACCTTGTGTTACATTTGATGAGTATTTTCATGGCTCCCTAGTTTAATAAAAATAAGGTGTTGGTTTGGTATGGGATGACCCAATAGGATTTGATGTGTTACAGGGAATGGCTAAAGCATTAGGATATTCTGATTAAATTTGGAAAAGAGGGTCAACATGGGAATCTATGGTAGCACATTAGGAAAGGGAGCCATCATATGGCCTTGGGGGTTTAATTACCTATCTACTTTGATGGATCTTGCATAGTCTAAAGGTAGGTTCACTATTGTTTTATCTCTTATTAGAAACATATCCATATAAGGGTCTAAGGAATTCTTATACAATTTGAGTGTTAGATAGGGGTTGGATTGGTAAATCATAGTAGCCCAATTGTACATCATTTACACCACTATGTATTGAGTCTCACCAAAGGTTTTATCTCCAATGTCACACAATGGGAAGAGTCTAAGGAAATATCTTTAGAATGCTTAACTTATGATTCCTCACTAAAAATCAATACTAGAAGTATATAGTAAATCACACATAAACTTCCAAAATAACTTAGAGGTTATCACAATAGTTATCAGTATTGTGAAGAAAATGAAAGGAATTCACAAGAAGTTTAAGTAGGCACATCATAAACATTGCATTCATAAATTATTAAAGTCTCAAAGTAATTATCTGGGCATTGATATTCACTTAAACTAAAATAAAAGATGTTTTAATAAATAGAACATATGTCACTTAAAAGAGCTAAAATAATATTCATTAAAATTAACCAATTCTATTACAAAGATCAATCTTTTCCAACTCTTTAAAATCAAAAAGGGGTGAATTAAACAAAGGTGAAATCCTAACTTGATTCTCACAACACTTTTCAGCAAAAAATTATCAACCCTAAAATTATAATATGGCCACCCTTTTATAGATAAGTATGGGATTTACCTCCAAGTATCCTGAGATTCCTATCCTAGGACATGATGGACACTCATTGTGGTTAAAATTGTATAATTCAAAAAAGGAGTAAAAATCCCATTAAGCCTAGCCCAAAAAATATCCATGTAGGACCACTCAACTAATATGTGGAGGTGGTTTTGAAGAGCTAGATCCCATCTAGTTGTAATTTACCTCCCTAGTTTATAATGTAGCTATGATGAGTTCAAACTCTTGATCCAACTTTACAAGGTTCATCAAGGGCTCTCTAAATATTATCTCAGTGTGGGATGTTAGTCTTTGGTACACATAGAGGGGATCCTCCATTAACACCTAGAACTCTAACACCTGGGTAATACTCATTGTGGATTATGTTGAAAGATTGAGAAATGCCTTAGCTCCCTTTTGGTTTGCCTTGGATACATTTTCCCTTATTAATTGGTCAAAGCAACCTATGTGGACCCTAAATTCATCGCTATCTAATAGGGTGTTATCTATATGGAATAACACCAAGATATTGACTTCTTTGAAATAGGTTAATATTTTCCTTTTACCATCTTCTAGGGGTCCCATCACCATTTGGAACAAGAAGAGCCACTCCCCCATTATAATATTCATAGTACCAAGATAAGTCTGATACAATCCCAAATTTGAAATAGGAATCATTTTAAGATCTAATAACATGTCTTTATTAATAACCATATTCAACTTATGTCACTTCCCATCGATTATGGTGACCCTCTCAAAATATTATTACATTCACTAGATGAGTAATTGTGTATCCTCCATGGTCCGTACCACTTTCTCTAGATTGGATAAAAGTTGTATGAGGTTGTCCTTGACATTCCCAATCATTCTAGGAGGGAAAGATCTCTTGACCTAGGCTTCAAGAGTTCTATCATGGTTCTGCATGTCTTTTAAAATCTTCTTTGACATATCATGCATTGCTTAGATAAAATGAGAGTAGGTATTCTTCCATATTCTCCTCTATTTTGGTATTCCTCACCTTTTTGAGAGAGAATAGATCATTTTGGGTTTACCAAACCATAGGATTTTCTTGTTACATGAAATTATGGGTGAGGTTCCTCTACATGCTCCCCACTATGTGGTTAAAATCCCATTACACTTTTGGGGTTCCTTACATCATCATTTCCACCACTTGCATTACCAATACCATCCTTTTGGTCTTAGGGGTGTAGGTGGGGTGTAAGATATAGTAGTGGTTGGTGGAGGATGAGGTGGAGGTATAACAAAGAAATTGGAAGGAGTGAAGGATGAAATTAATGAAGGAAGAGGAAGCATAAGGGTTTAAGGGACAATATGAAAGGTGAGGCCCAAAAGAACATATGTGCCTACCACACACTCTAGGTAATTCGCACCTAAGGGATGATGACTCTTAAAATGGGGTGTTTAGTATAAAGGATGAGATTGGTTAAATAAATTTAAATCCCTAAGTATTCAAGGTCATGGAAAAAGGGGTTGAGAATCTATGAGAGGATCCAATGAGGTGAGTGCCATAGGAGGAGAAGGCAATGGAGATGTAGGTATAATTAGAGTGTTAGGCATATGCATTGTGGGCTAGGCATGAATTTATTTTTGTTTCTTCCTCTACCTTTTATCAAGTTAGCTCCATATATTACTATGGAAGGATTTGATGTAGCAAGGGTTACAGGGGATGATTGTGAGAATTATTTTGATTTTAAAGGGATTATAGGGATGAAACTAGTCACTAGAGACATGTACAGAGGTTCACTTACTCCCACAATAGCTAAGGTGGATAGCGAAGATGGGGCCTTCACATGTACTTATATTTGAGGCATATTCAAAGGGGTACCAGGAAATTTCCATGTTTGGTAATTGAAGGGTTTGATGGGAATGAATATGGTAGGAAGATAAAAATGGTAGAGGCCATGGATATTTTGGAAAAAATTAGAGGATGTGTAATTATAAAGAAAAAGAGTGGTGATGTAATGGGAAACTAGAAAGAGGAGGGAGTAAGAGCAAGAACTTATAGCAGTACTTATTATTGATCCCATCTTGGACTCATTTTTAGGCTAATATTGACATCAAACCTAAAATACTAGGTGGCTAAGGGTTAAGGCATTTGTTTTGGAGCTACATGTGCTTATGCTACTTGACATTGAGTCACCCAAGTTTGAATTGATTTGGGTCAAGGTGTTTAAGCTATCGAAGATGTAGGATTTGAATTAATGGTGGGAGGAGACATTGGTCATGGGGGAGAGGGTGGTGGGATCCCTTAGAGGATTCTTTTGGAATTTATCAAGGAATTTAGAGTGGCATCCCATAAATATTGAGAAAATGTAGAGGGGGTCTAAGAGTGCCTAAAAACTTAGACATTCTTCCCCTTCTCCTTCCTTCAGTATTTTATCCTCATGAGCACCTTCTGGTTACTTTGTGGTATTTATATATAACTCATCATCATCTACCATTTTGTGGCCATAAGTGATGTTGAGGCAAGTTGAGTACTTTTCCAAATAGGCTTAGAACATCCCCTTCAGTTCATAGTCCCATGGATCAGCTCTACCTAGTACCAAATAGTCCTAACTAACCACCATATTTGTAAGGGAATAAAATAATGATACACATGATCCCTAATGATGATTAGGAGAGGTAGGAAAGCCTTCTACTAGTGACTAATACATCATCTGATAATACCTTCCATTAATTGATAATAAATTTTAACCTCTACAAGATGATTTGGGATGTGATATGGTAAGTGGAGGGGCTCCTTAAGGATTCCTATGACCTAAATGATATATTCTTGAAATTACCAATAGTCCCTAATGGGAACCAATGAATCTCTTTTTTTTTGTGATAGACAAAGCATAGGTCCTTATTGATCATGTTATACACCATTAGGTAGAAGCATTCACAAATGTCTTAGATGTTGTTAGTGTATTTGTGGCCATATAGTTTTTATAAAACTACATGAACCATAGGGCCACTAGGAACCGATGTAAGAAAGGTAGAGGAATTGAAAGTGAGTGTTCCATAGACAATGTCTTTGAGATATCTCATCATATAAAAATGTCCCCTTTCCTGTGCATCCACTATTAATCTAACCATGATGAAATTGGCCATGTATCCCAAGTTGAGGACTTAGGATCCATCCAAGATTATATAAAGTAGGAGCACCCACTATTTGTTGATGTGAAGGAAATATAGGTTCCTGAATAATTGGTTCAATAATATCATGCCAATATGGGTGCCCTCCTTGAAGGTTTGAACTATGTAGGCATTGACATATTCTTTATTGACCCATTTAGTTTTTGGGTTCTCTATCTAGTCCTAGAGGATGTCATAGATCTAGAAGGTGTGGTCCAGGTCTTCACCACCATTGAGTCATATGAAAAATTGGGGTCTTCGATATTGTATTATTCTTTTTAATCCATGCCCCAAATGTTAGCAATCTAGTGCTGAGAGCCAGCTAATCAAACCCAATCATAAACATCATCCTATACCCATTTTTTAGTGAGGAGTAACTTTTCAAATAAGTTGATATAAAGGAGTAATTTGGGTTTGGACATGGCTCAATGAAAACCACACTTTTTGTAAGCTCATAAGGCATCTTTAAACATAACTTCATCATCATCATCATTGGTAATTGATTCTTTGGGTAATATAATAATAATCTTAAATAATTCATTAAGTGCTTAAATTGAGTCAAACCATCTAAGACTAGAGTATCCATATACTCAAGCTCTTCTTTAGGGTTTGAAGATAAATTTCCCATTGCTAATGGATAAAATTTGGTTAAAATATTAGACTAAAAGAGGAGGCAACAAAAGTAGCAAGTGGGAGCAAAAAGTAAGGATGCCAAATTTGATAGCTTAGAGATTTCCTAATGAGATTTCCCTAGGACACATATAAATTTGGATCACCTGCATTAATGTCATTTGGTGGATCATCCATTTTGGATTCAAATTTGAGTGATTGGATTGATCTTTGACTTGATTTCCCAATCCATAGTTAAATTTGGAATATATGATTACACATCGCTTACCAGATCTAGTAAAGGTGATGTAACATTTTTAACTTGTTCAATCAGGGTCTAGTTTCCCACTTCATCAATGTCCAAAATGGATTAAGTTCATGACCACCTCATCTTTAAAGTCTCCTAGGAACTCAAAGGTTATCATTTATCACATTATAATTAGTCTTCACGTTAACAGTCAAGATTGAAGCTTGGATAAACACTTTGTTTTTATATCTTTATTGGGGGATGAATTGTCAATTGGTGACACAAGGAATCGTTTAATTAACCCATTTGGTTCTACCTATACTTCATTCTATCCATACTAGGTCCTTTAAGGGGCCCACTTACTAAATTACTCAATCATTCCATGTGTCATGTCATGATATTTTGGTCTATCCTAGATTCTGACATCCTTGTCAAACTAGGAGATTGGATTTCCTAACTATAATTTGCATGGCATATACTTAGTGTGTCATCTTTCTCAAATTCTATCATCTTTATTAAACTAGGATATTGACAAGTCTGATAATAAAGAGAGATTCATTAGTTAAATTTGGGCACTAATGACCTTTAAGGCACATGGCATCACATGATTTAGTCAATCTCTTTTATTTTTTCCTAGCTTTTTTATCACTAAGAGACTAACCACTCTATCACTATTTAACATGGCATCCACTATTTGAGTCGAGTTCTATTGGGATCTAACATATCTATCAAGTCTAAGAGTGTTTTCCATCCTAGTTTTGGCATGGGGTGACTGGCTATATCACTGATGGTATTTGACTTCCGGTCATATGGTGATTATTAATTAAATCAAGCTTTCTTAGGTTCTAAAATCTTTTTCAAGAATAGGAGACTAACACCTCTGATAATAAACCTTGTGCCACTCACTAATTGGATCAAGCCCTCTCAAGATATGACATATTTATCAAACTAAGAGACTAACAAGGTTGAAAACAACTAAATGCACTTTATTATCATGAAACCTCTAACTATCCCTCAGCCAAATATCTCAAATCCATGTAATTTCAAGTATTTTACATGTGTAATACCTTACTTAAAACACAAATAACTAAATAAAACTAAAAATATGAACTATCGAGTAACTACTCACTTGGTCACTAGATAAGCCTATCAATGCCATGTATAACTTCAAGGTTAGATACATTAGGAATAATACTGAGACCTTAGGAACATCTAAGTAAGGAAAACCCTTAAAATAATCATATTAAACATTTAAGGTAAGAGTGCCCATCCTAATCATGAAATATAGATGGTATTTGCATTGGTCTCTTTTATAAACCGATGAGGTATGCTAGTTGGATTCATTGGTCATTATTCACATCATTTACTTGGGGAGGAAAATAAATAAATAATTCAACCTAGGATTTAAAATAATTAGTGTTGATGGAGCCAAACAAAATATGAGAATGGGTCTAGGGATGTGGTTATGAATTTTTTCAAATAGGATTCCCTCATTTCTAATGAAAAGTGGGGGTGTTAGCCACAACAGTACCTTTATATTTTAATTGATTTCTATTGACTCATTTTATGTAAGGGAACACTAAATATATTTAAATTTTTATTTCCATTTTGTTTTGGTTGATGTTCCCTTGTATGGGTGCCCAAATAAATAATGTTTTCAGCAATTAGATCTTGTATCTTATGTCTTAGATTGAAATATTTATTTATTGAATTTCCTTCAATCTAGTTTTACTTACAATATGTATTTCCCTCATATTTACTTGGTATATTTATACTTGGATATATATCTTATATAGGAAGGAGTGTGATGAGTTCACTATTGATAAAATTATTTTTAATCATAGGGGGAATAATAGTAATTGTGAAAACCACCTCTTTGTTGGAGTTGTCAACTATAATTGGTTTTTAGGTTGTGATACTACATTTATTTTTGTCTCCACCTCATTCTTTTTATCAATTTATTTTACCATATAATTTGGTTTTTATTTAAAATTTATTATTGAGGTAATTTATTGAGTTGATGTACACTTAAGTTTTTTCAAATAAATTAGCTTGATTTATCTATCCCTTACTGTATGGCCTGACTCATCAAATGAATTGAATCAAATATGATTGATTCATGGAGTGGTACTATAAAACATTATTTTAAAATATATTTTATTTCATTATTATCTATAACATTAGTTATCTTGGCTAGTATGGTCTTGTATCAAAGCATATAGTCACTAGTTGGTGCATTTCATCCTTGATTTAGCTTAGCAATTTGTGCATATGATATATTATCATCAATTTTGATGGAAAAATATGATAATAATTCATTGGGTAAGGGTTTTAATTCTATTATATATTTAATAGGGAGATAATAAAACCATCTCAATGCATATTGTTTTAAGACTCATTAGAAATAACTTGGTAAATAACTTATCATTATATGCATACTTCAAGAAAGTTGCAAGGAATTATCTAATATGTTTCTTAGGATCACCTTTACCTTTGTATAATAGGATATTGGAACCTAAAAATACTATATGTAAATATTAGGATTATATTTAAGGAGCTAATTGGTTATAGATCAAGGCATGTGAATCCATGATATGGTTAGTTATTAATGCATCTTGATTGAATTTCTACACCTTGGTATGCAGAGTTATAACAACTTGTTCAAGGTCATGTGCATTATGTGAGGTTTGTAACTGAATTTATGTATCCATACCATATGAGGTGAATTTCATTAGTGAATTTTATGCATCATAATCTAACGAAATCTTTGTGATGCCCCTATATTTTAGGTGGATTTCACATAGGTTAGAGAAGGTGTAGGCATGGGAATAGTACCAATAATAGTGGTATGAATACTTAGTGTAGAGAAACTCGCTTCAAAGTATTAGATAATAATGGTAAATGGATATTATTTAAGGAATTGAGATGTAACAATCTTATATTTTTTTTTGTGGCCTTGGATGCTAGACTCCATTTGACAACTCCATCTAGTTGTTCAAGGTTTTATCAAAATTATATAATAAATTTGCATAAGACTTTAAATTTATTAGGATATACCCCATTAATTTCATTGGAATTTATTCCATATAAGAATTTATAAGTATTTTAATCATTTTTTAATATGTATTATCTTGATTATCATGTTGTAGTGGAGGCATATCAACACAGTCTTATATTTACACATAATCATGAATAATTGAATCATCAAAGGAAGAATAATAATTCATTGTATCCATTTCATTTTTAGTAATAGGAATGTGATTTTGATATATATAGGTTTTACTTAATAAATAACTTAATCTTATATGTGCATGAGAGTTATCCTTCTTGGATCACATAGGATAGGATATGCAAGGATAAAGGAAGTTAGTTCTGAAGGTGAAAACATTCTTCATGTATGGAAATAAAAAATCAAATATTGAAACCTTACAATAAAAAAATATGAAAAAAATATATTTTTGGTGTGTGAAAATAAATAATGTATTTTCAAACCATAGGATAAAAAATCTAAAACCTTGGTAGGATGTTTCAATCAATGTGTATGGGTTCACAAAAAAAATACCCTAATTTTAATTAATGGTTAGATTATTCTAACTAAGATATAAATTTTAACTATAATTCAAATTACAAGATATGGTATTTTAGCATACATATAAATGTAAATGACTGATAATTGATTATTCTTATTTAATAAGGGCATATACTAAAAATGGAAATTACTAAAGATATCGCAATATGTATATTTTAGGGTTGACTACCTAACTATCACTATGTTTTAAAATTGGAAATAAACTATAAACATGCATATGGTTTGCTCAATTTAGGAATTTATCTTCTACCTATGATAGGTCATTTTCATAAGATTGGGTTAGTATCATTTATCAATACTAACCTATTATTTGAAATTAACTTATGCATAAGAGAGGCACAATGACTATACGAACACCTATGACTATCTTTGCTTAATTTGTTTTTGTGATCCCTAACCTTAATGACACACATAGATACATATATTATCCTCTTTTTCCTTAAACCCCTAGATGTGCTTGTGAGGGCTGAAAACTTGTGAAAATGGGGTAAGTGTAATGAATTTACCTAGCCCCAATCACCCCTATCTAATTATTTTTGGCTTGTTTTGACTTGGATTTTGAGTGCTTCAAATCTGGCTTATGACTTATCCTGGTGATAGGTATGCAAATCAAGAATAATAGTGAATATTTTATTAGTGTGTAATGGTGCATATATGTATCATAGATAATATTTGGATCCGTTTTGAATGATATCATGATATGTTTATAGATGGATCCAATTTAATAATTCCTCATGCCACTGATATTATAGGCTTATAGTTTGACCCTAATGATGTGTTTTATCTTATAAAATAATTATTGCTATGATAAGGATGGTTTTGAGCAATGTAGGTCATTATAAACTAATTATAATAACCATAAATATTTAAAGTGACTCATGTATAGGTGGATATATTTGAGTGTCTATAGATGTTTGTGTTAGATATTTAGTAGGTTTTAAATAGACAATGAGGTACACAGTAGAATGGAAGGATTGACTCATAAGATAACATGAGAGTGTGATATGAAACAAAATCAGGACCTTATTTAGGTGATCAAGTCATTCATGGTAAATATGTGTCAATATTGTCATTTTTAAGTACTGGAGACCAACTTTTAGTATATCAAAATTCCCCCCATTTATTCTAATAATGTAATTACTAGAGTAAAAAGATATAATATACTTTAGCATGTTAAATAGACTTCAATTTTTTGGGAGATGGTTCTAAATGTGTAGTTTCATACCATATAAACCTTAAATGAGAGTGAAAAATTCAATGTCGATATGTGAAATCTAAAATCTAAAAATTGAAAGAGTAATGGTTAGACTACACTTGTGTATTTGTGTAAACCATGTTTCCTTCATATATTTATAGAGATGATGATTCCTCACTAAAGCATTGGAGAGTTGGGGTGATCATGCCCCAAACTTGTGTAATTATATAGGTTCTTGAATTGGGAAGGAAATATACCCCAACCCTTATTACTATGGAGAAAAGTACACAATGTAATATCCTAAATAACTATGTAGGAAAAATATATAGAGAACCATGACACTAGGTTGAATTCTAAAATAAAACATTACATAGGTAAAATAAAGAATTGATGAAGCAAGGTTCACTCAAAATTAATCATCCCTTTCAAATGGTTTAAATATTTAAATGTAATTTATGATTCAATTTAATACATCTAATAAAAAGGTTTGAAATAAATCAACAATGATCATGCCCCCATCATGTATGTTGGTTTTGATAAGTGTGACACTAAATGACAACCATTTTACATTTGATTTTAATTGTGTTGTATATATGCATGAACTTGTATCACATTCCTTGAATCTATATTTTTAATTTGAGATCCTTTATCCCAAATATATGTGAATGTCTGACTTTGAAAAAAATTTCTTGTATTTTACTATGCATATGCACTTAGGTGTGTATAAATGTGTGCTAAATTTTATATAAAGTGAATTTTTATGCATTTCATATGCCCTTGTACTTTGTATCATTGTGCCAATAATTTTCATGTATCATCTGATATTTGAATCACTCTTGATATTTGAAATATTTAAAACTCATATTTTTCTCTAATTTTATGTTCATGGAAGCTTATGTCTATATGACAATCCTGCTATAGTGTCCCCCTTTTGAGATGAGGGATGCATCATGTAAGTCACTCATCTAAAAATAATAATGAACTGTACCATGTCATGTATAAATATAACATCAAGTATTATCATCTAATCATATGGAGAATATTTCATCATAATATTGTATGTAACAATTAAGCCATGTATGTAACATATATAATATAGGGCATATAAGTGTCATGTCCAGATAGTTATATCAATAAATCATGAAGTAAAGGATCTGTAGATAAAACCACATAGTAATAGTGCATGGTATAGATCATGGCACCCTTCAATATCCAAAAATACACATGTTATTTATCACATATAGGCTAAAGGAGTGCATACAAGGGACATACGATGTCACCAAAATAAATGATAAAGGCCACACATATGAGGACATAAAATTTTATACAATAAATGGACATCAAAGGATGTCAAAAATAATAAATCCCAAGTTCTACACATAATAGTCACACAAAAATTAATCTATCATGTAAAATAGTAACAACTTAACTAGAGCATATAACAAGGAACTAGTCTACACCATCCATATGTATCAATTTCATATCCCTATAAAATGGAATATGATGTATCACTTTGTAATAAAATATTAACTATAAATGCATGTGTAATTAATATAAGTGGATCAACATTGTTAAAATCATATAAAAATATATGGCTTATAATTATGAAACATTTGGAAAAAGATGCCCCCAATGTGGGAAATACTAGATAGAAAACCAAAATTTATATGTTTGTGTGTAATATGTATGTCCTATATAACACTTACATATAATTAAATTCATGTGTGTATGTAAATAATATTCCACCTCCAAAGCATGTGATAAATAACATATATATAAATATAAACTAGACATCATGTCATGTTCAGGTTTTAATTTTGGATTTCTCAATATTTGAATGTATTTTACATTTTTGGAATATTTTATTTTTTGTATTTTTGAATTATTAGAAATTTTAAAAAAATAATCAATGATTCACCCATGGGGAGTCCTAAGAGAGGTTATTATATCAAGTGGTGGAGGGATGCTCTATCATGGATGGGATATATCAACTAGATATGGGTTTGAATTAGCTATAGATTCAATGGTGTACCAAGTCTATCATGTGTAACGCTCATGGAATTTTGGGTATGATTAATGGGTCTAGAAGGTTTAGTAATCGATGGTATCCATTTTGCATTAGAAGGGAATCTCTCTACTTATGTTCATTTTAGAAAACACTAATTGATCTACAATGCTAACTATGTGTCATTGAATATGGTGAGATTTATGATCTATAAGTAACTCTTTGAAGTAGTCCGTGTGAAATAAGTATCTCTATATATGGATGATGTATGTGTAACAATCAATTCTACATGTTTATCCTCAATAGATGTGTCAACCATCTTTGAATAATTATCCTAATTATGTGTACCATCTATCTCTGAATAATGATCCTAAATAGGTGTACCATACATCTTTGAATAATTATCCTAAATATGTGTCTCAACTAATTATGGTGGTGGTTGGGGTGGAGGAGGAGATATCACCAACTATAGTGGATACTCATATTATACTCCTAGAACTATAACCACTCTATTACATTATGTGTATTTTACATATTGGTGTATTATTGATATATATGATGATGTATTTATATCCATGTAATTTATAACATGTTAAATACCCCAATACTATACATTAATAGGAATGGTGTGGCTAATATGGTTGATCCTACCTGAATAGGTAATATTGTGCATCTCAAATTATTGTCTTTATCCATAAAATCCTTTAAGTGATTTCATTGTATCTTTCAAATCATGTCATTTATATCCAATATATGTTGGATATTTGTTAGTGATGTCATGTTGATGTCATATAGGTGTCCTAATGAGTGGATGAATTGATTGGATAGCCCAAGTAACAATGATAAAGTGTGTATAGTACTTGTTCTAGTGTGCTTTATGTTGGCTTGGTTAATCTTTAGTTTTAGTTTGTAAAGAGATATTCAAGGATGAGTATGGTGATTTGATCATGTGAAAGAGTTCTATAATATGTTATATATGATTTTATATCTTGTGTACACAATTTAAACTCATCTGGAAATCCATAGTTTTCATCTAGACACTTTGGGTCCAGTGGAAAAAAATTGACTAGGTAGTTTAATGACATCACCATTACCACATGTGAAAGATTCAAGGGGAGATGGTCATATGTTTATGATGATATTAGTCCTTAAATTTTATGTTCTATATCTCAAGTCATGTATCTAATCATGTTCAAAGATATTATGGTGCATAGTTGGCTTCTAAGATAAATTTCACTATTTTCCCATACTTAGCCAAATTTGCAATATGGCTAGAAAGAGCCAAGTAAGCAATTTGATGATAGAATATCTTACACATGTGAATTTGTAAAAATAATTTGATCATATGGGCTTATTTAGTTTTGAATAGAGATGATTTTCAATAAGTTTGATATCATGCATTGAAGCACGAAAAAATTTATGGATGATCAAAGTTTGCCTCTCAAGTAGATTTGGACATGGTTGGATCTATGATAGAAGTTTATAAAAAGGCACTTTATTGGTGTTATATCTTACACATGCAAGATTTATAAGACTAGTGAGTCACATGGTTGGATTCTCTAATAAGAGGAGATCATTTGGTCCAAATTTTAGATCATACAAGTCAGCACAGAAGAAGTTATTGAGGTGTAAAAATGGTTACTCATGCATATTGAAAGGGTCCCCATAGTCATTTTTGATAGTGTTAAATCTCAAGAAAGATCAATGGTGCACATTTGCTCCAAGAATTCAAGATGTAGTGAAATCAAGATAGTTGTATGATTTTTAACCTTTGATCAAATTTATAGGATAATGATCCAATGATGAGTGGGTATTTGTATAGTTTGATCAATGATGAGCATTGGTAATTATTGACCTTGTTGATCCACAAATATCGATAGAGCGCATTAAGTCAACATTTCAAGAGGACATGAGATGAGGTCAAGGTGATTGTGGTTTAATGTTTGAGTTTGGGTATCTATGAATTAAATCTCGAACAAGATCAACAGTGTGAGATTGATCCTAAGCTGAGAGTCCATGAGATTCAAGCATTATGTTCAAAGGTTGACTGTGACCATTTCTATTCAAATATTGAATTTAACATAGGAAAAACTAGAGATCTATATTTTCATCAATTATTTCAATAGAATATGAATCCTCTCATATAGTAAAAATCAAAATTATATAGGACTTCAAGATGCATCTATAAATATAGATTTGAAGATCTAAAAGTGTCTATAGCTAGATTTATTGAGCTCTAAATTTGACTATGTTTCCGTATATGTTCTACAAGTGACCCAAGAAATATATTTGAGCTCATTTAGTTATTATTTTATTTCATAGTGAATTAACTATTAGGGAGTATTTTAGACTCCATATGTATGATCTATGAGTATTTTTGAGGTGTGATCAATCTATATTAAGTATGAAAATTAGTTAAGAATTTGATTGTTTATTCATTAGTGGTGTTCCTATGTATAAGGACTTAGTTTGAGTTGATTGAGAATATGCAGAGATAAGTTAAAGGGAATATGATCTTTTGAGGATGTCTTAGGGGATATGGACCTATGCATTTTTAAATGGTTGTGTGTTATTAATTTGATTGGAGATATATGAAAAAGGTGAATGGGTCTCCATGGGACCTAAAAGTCACTTAGGCCTATTTTGAAAGAGGACTATGCTTAAGTGTTACCCATATGATGTACCTTAAGGATGAAGGAATTTATTATGATTGATAAATAAATAGTATGATCTTGAATAATTCATGATTGATTTATTTACAATAGAACCAAATGTGTTGGGTTCTAGTCTTTTGTAGCAAGAGTCTTGTATGTGAGAGAATTAGAGAGTAAAGGAAAGCAAAAGAAAGTGAGAGTGCCCAACTATTGGTTTGATGAGTAAAGTCATTTAAAAACTATGTATGATTTGTAGATCATTTTCATGATGAAAAATTAGTGTTATTGTAGTGTGAAGTTGTGTGAAGAGATTGTAGCATGCCTATGTGAGACGCTTATTTGTGAATGAGAGAGAGGTTGTGTTGGGGTCAGATAATCAATGAGTCCATCATTAGGAATTGCATGCATCAGCCATAAGGTGTAAGTGTTCATATCAATAAGGGTCTAAAGTACTTGATCTTCCTTAGGGGTAGTTTCTCCTTGTGAAATAGGCTTTCACTAAAGACCTATGATCATAAGGACTTAATCAAGGTTATACATTAGAAGGAATTGATTGAAGGTTCCTAATCAGAAGAAATTGGTTAGTCTTTTATTTTTTATCATCTTATAGGATAGTAGTCCAAGTTTTTTTAGTCTTGAGAGTGGGATTTATTCCCCAAGAGGGTTTACCACATAGATATTACGTTGTGTATATAATTTTTCTTATATTCTTTGTTCACTACTATGAATTATTTGAATGCTTCATGAATGTTTGAATTGAATGCTTAAATTTTTAAAAAGGTCTAGAAATTAAATTGAATTATTTTCGATCACTAATTCACCCCCCTCTCAATGGATTGTACATCTAATAATTTGTATTAGAGTGAGTTCCTTTGGTAAAAGTGTAATACCTTGAAGGTAATCCAAGGTATAATGGCTAGTCAGAATATGCAAGGTGGTTTCTCTACTAAGTAATAATCGATGTTCAATGGATCCAATTATGCTTTTTAGAGTGATAGGATGAGGACATAGATTATGTCCCCAACCTTTGATCTATGTCAAACTATTCTGTATGGTTATGATGTTCCTATTATTCTTCTATCTAATATTGCAGACAAGAATCTATTTGAGAACAACTCTAAGGTAATTAATTCCATCACTTGTGGTCTTACAGAAACTAAGTTCATCAAAGTAATTCATTACACATATACCAAGGAAATATGGGATAAATTGAAGAATATTTTTCAAGGAGATTCAAAAGTTAAGCTTGCTAAGTTATAGACTCACATAAGGCAATTTGAAAGTCTCAAGATGAATGAAGAAGATACTATGGCATCCTTTTTGCATAAATTTGATGAGGTTCTGAACATCATCAGAGGTCTTAGAGAGAATATTGAAGAGAGTACTATTCTTTAAAAGGTATTAACATATTTTTCCCCCAAGTTTGATCCAAAAGTATCTGTTATTAAAGAGAGTCATTATCTTACTTAGTTGAATGGATCAATTACATGTCACCCTTACTACCTATGAGATGAGGAAGAATGATGATATACCTCCAAATACGAAAGTAGCTTTAAATACTTAAATGTAGACAAAGAAAAAATTTTCAGGTAAGAAACTCAAAGAGGATGACATTATTAATATAGATGAGGATGAATTAATTGTTTTGATTTAAATAAAATTAAGAACAGGTTCAGGTAAGTATAAAGGTAAGCTACCCCTCAAATTATTCAATTATGGTGAGATAAAACATTTTGCTAATAAGTGCCCTCATAAGTATAAGAAGGATGATGATAAAGAGCATGATCAAGTTCATGATGATGTCAAGAGATATTGTAGATCTGATAAAATAAAAAAGAGATTCACAAGGTTTGATAACAAGAAGTACTTCAAGGACAAGAAGAGTCTATACACCAAATAAGATTGTATCTCATTAGAAGAGAGTTAAGATAGTGTCTCAGAATATGATCATGAAGATGATGGTTCTACTAAAGATGAAGCTATGTTCATGGTTGAGGAAGGAATTTTCTCACATCATAAAGTGTCTACTTGGAGTGATTTAGATAATGAGGAAGATGAGGTGGACTATGAGACTGCATTGTCTAATGATCATGAAGAACTAAATATTGAGAAGAAAATGAAATATAAAATCAAGGAATTTGAGGAGCAATTCAGTTTTTTTAGGCAAGAATGGATGAAGATGCCAAGGTGTAGTATGAAGATATGTTCAAACATCTCAATTGTCAATTATAAGTCCTATGTACAAGCCTAAAAGCTAAAGAAGATGAATGTGCAAGGTATGTAATTGAAAATGAGTCTTTGAAATATAAGTTAAATAAGGTATCTAGTAAGGTAATGTCATTTGTGAGATTTGAAAAGAGCTCAAATGATCTAAATAACATTGTTAATGATCAAAAGCACGTAAGTGATAAGACTGGTATTAGATACAAATAAGAATTAGAGACTTCAACTCAAGAAAAGATTAATAATAATGTGAAAAATGTGGATTAGCCTTTGAAGACAAATCATCATATAATAAATGAAGGTATTGGAAGAATAAAGATAAATCAGATCAGATAGCCAAATGCCATGAGGTATGCAAATTTCAATGGTTACTACTATACTTGTAATCCATTTGGGCATAGAGCTAGAGAATGTAGAATACCTGATAAGAATTAATTTACTTAGAACTATGATTATGGTCATCAATCAAAAGTTTTAATTAAGGTTGAGTGCCTTAATTGTCATGATGTTGGACACTTTGCAAAACATTGTCCATTAAAGGAAAGACAAGCTGAGTTTCCTTTAAGAGATATTGAGTGCTATAATTGTTATGAACTAGGACACATTGAAAGATATTATCCAAATCTAAAAATGTATAAATATATTTTTGAAAAAAAATTGGTGTGCTTCAATAGTGAATAGAGAGGTCGCGTTGCTATATTCTGCAAGCAAAGGCCTACAAGATAGAATAGGTTTTATCAGGCTCCTAGAGTGAAAGAAAAAAGACAAGTTAATAAATGGAAACCAAAGTTGTTAAGTATGAGTCATGATGAGACTTTAATTCCAAGTAATCTATTTCTATGGTGGATAATGCTTCTAAAGTTTAAAAGTCTCAAGAGGTCTCATTATCTTCTCATGTTGAGAATGAAGAGACTAGGTTTAAAAGGAAGACCAAAGTACTGGTTGAGGATAGTTATGACATATACATGGATCCAAATGAACATCTTAATATTGTTGAACAAGTACCTAGTGATGAGGATCCAAGATATAAGGAATATTATTCAGATGAAAAGGTATGCCATGAATCTATGTTTTCACCATGTATTATTAATTCAATTATAGAAGAAAATGAGAATGTTGTAATAGTTAGAGAAGTTATTTGTCTAAATCCAAAGAATAAGAAGAACCATAAGTATCATCTAAGCAAGGAGGAAGAATAATATGAGGATTTTTATTTATTTTAGATAATTGAGTTATAGAGGGTGTCTCCATTTATTCTTCATAAGAGACTTTTTTCAAGTGGAGAAGCAAGTGTTGTTGTGGTGTATTTTAGTTGGAACAATCTACAGGGTTAGATTCAAGGTTCTAAGTGGCTTATTTATATTGATGAAATTTTTAATAAGTGTTTGGTGATTATATAGGTCTATGAATGTTTTTTTAGTGTGATCCAAGTATTTTTTAGGTCTGAAGGTATGTATGTGTTAATTGAATATTTTTGAGAGCTCTCAGGTTTCCCAATTTGTGCTTATGAACTCACAAGTCCTAAAATGGGTTATAGTAATTCAAGGTTACAAATGGTATGTAAGCTTAAAATCTTGGTCGAAAATTATGTAATTTTTGTCTCTAGGTGTACAAGAAGTTTCAAAGGTAGATGTTGACTAGAATGTGTTGTGTTGACTTTATTTGTTTTGAGATTCTAAGTTTTTGGGATTTTATAGAAAAGTGGATTGCCTTATGATTTGGGGTTTGATCATTATTAATTTTTTTAATGGGAAAAATATGTGGTCAAATAAATATTCACAAAGATTTGAATGTTTTTGGTTCTCAAGTTATTCTTGTTTATGTCAAAATGGAGGGTTAATTAGCTAGTAGGTTTGTAAATAAAGTATGTTGCAAAGGATGATCCTATTGTTTAAAATTTATGTGATTGATGGGGCATATGATAATTCTCTATATATGAATTTTCTAGTCCTGAAGTTTTCTCAATTAAAATTTTTGGACTCTACAAGTTCTAGGTAGGGCAACAAGACGACTAGAGTGACCTAGTGAGAAGAAGAGTGTTTTTGTTTAGTTTCTCCAAAAGATAAAATCATGAATATATTTAAGGTGAGTTATTAAATAGGTTTATAAAAAAATTATTTATTTTTGAGTGGTATGATTCTATGTTGATGATCATGGAAGTGTCTTAAGAGAGAAGGCTAGTAAGCCTGTGTGGTGATTCTTCATGGTGTGTGGAGATCTAAAATATGCTCAAGTGGTGAAATTACTTAGAATTATTATGGGGAGTCCCTCTCGGTTTTATCTTGGTAATTTCCATCATATTTTAGTATTTTATGTGTTCTTTATTTATTGGTTGTAGTGTTTGGTGGAAGAGAGTGTTGACATGAAGCAAGATGAAGTTGTCAAAACAAGAAGAGGTTGGCTCAAGGTAAGGGGCAGTTTATATCATATTTTTAAGATGTTAATTTCCTATTTTTATAGTATTTTTAGGTATTTAATATCATATTTTACACTTTTTCATTGTGTTAAACGGGGATAAAGTTCCTGTTGTGGGTGTACTTTGAAGAGAGAGAAGGTGAGATATATATTAATATATGTCATGTTTATTGACATCAATGACAAAGGGGGAGATTATTAGATATTTTTTAGTGACTTCATGGTGATGTTATAGAGGTATTTTGGTGATTGGATTAATTTATTTGATATCCCAAGTAATAATCACGTGTGTAATATGTTTGTTCTAGTGTGATTTATGTTGGCTTGGTTAATCTTCAGTTTTTGTCTATATAGAGATGTCCAGGGATGATTATGGTGATTTAATCATGTGAAAGAGGTCCTTAATATTTTATATCTTTTACATATTTTTTTCATAATTTTAATTCATCTGGAAATCCATAGTTTTCATCTAGACACTTTGGGTCCAGTGGCAAAAATCTGAGTAGGCAATTTGATGACATCACCATTGCCACATGTGAATCAGTCAAGGGGAGTTAGTCATATGTTTATGATCATATTATTCCCTAGTTTTTATTAAAAACATCTCAAGTCAAGAATAAAAATATGGTCAAATATATGAGGGTACAAAGTTGGCTTCTAAGATAGATTTCACTAGTTTCTCATACTTAGCCAAATTTGCAATATGGTAAGAAAGAGCCGAGTAAGTACTTTCATGATAGAATATCTTTCACATGTGAATGTTTAAAGCTAATTTTATGATATGTATTTGTTTATTTTTTATAAAATATGATTTTTTCTAAGTTTTACATCAAGCGCTAAAGTGAGGCAAAAGTTATGGATGATCAAAGTTGGCCTCTCAAGCAGATTTAGACATGGTTAGATTTGTGATAGAAGTTTATGAGAAGGAATTTTATTGATGTTATATCTTTCATGCACAAGATTTATAGGAGTAGTTAGTCACATGGTTATATTATCATATGATAGGATATCATCTAGTCAAATTTTAGATCCTTTGGGTAAGCACAAAAGAAGTTATTGAGGTACAAAAATGGCCACTCATGTATATTAAAAGGGTCCCCATAGTCATTTTTGAAAGTTTTAAAACTTGAGAAAGATTGATAGTGCATTTTTTATCTAAAAATTTAGGATGTAGAAATATGAGGATAGGTTCATTATGTTTAACATCTGAGCAAAGGTACAGGATAATGATCCAATGGTGAGCAGGCATTCATACAGTTTGATCAATTGTAAGCATTGATCATTATTAACCATGTTGATATATAGAGATCGATGAATCACATTAATTCAAAATTTATAGATGACATGAGATGATGTTAAATTTACTATGGTTTAATGTTTGAGTTTGTTATTCTATGCATTAAATTTCAAACTAGATCGATGATGTGAGATTGATCCTGAGTTGAGAGTCCACGAGCTTCGAGCATTGTGTTTGAATGAATTTAACATAGAACAAACTAGAGATATATATTTCAATCATATATTTTTATAGAAGATTAATTTTCTCATGCAATAAAAACTAAACTTGTAGATTACTTGAAGGTGCATCTAGAAATATAGATTTAAAGATCAGAAAGTGTGTATAGATAGAGTTATTAAGCTCCAAAGTTAATTATGTTTCTGTATATGTTCTAAAAGTGACCCAATAAATATATTCAAGCTAATTTAGTTACTATTTCAATGTTTCATGGTGAATTCACTATTGGGGAGTGTTTTAGACTCCATGGTGATGGTCTATGAGTATTTTGGAGGTGTGATCAATCTATCTTGAGTATGAACATTGCTTAAGAAGTTGATTGTTTATTTGTTAATGGTGTTCCTATGTATACGATCTTAGTTTGAGTTTATTGAGCACATGTAGAGGTAAGCTAAAGTGATTATGATATTTTGAGGATATCCTAGGATACATAAAGAGTGGACCCATGCATTTTTAAATGGTCTTGTGTCATTAATTTTCTTGGATATATATCAAAAAGGTGAATGGGTCTCCATAGGACCTAAAAGTGACTTAGGCCTATTTTGAAAGAGGATTGTGCTTAAGTGTAACCCATATGAGATATCTTAAGGATGAAGCCTCATTTGTGGCTGACAAAATAAATATTATGATCTTAAATAATTATTATTTCTTTATCTATAGTTGAACCAAATGTGTTGGGTTCTATTCTTATGTAGCGAGAGTCTTGTATGTGAGAGAAATTGAGAGTGAAGGAAAGCAAAGGAGAGTGAGAGTTACTAGCTATTGGGTTGATGATCAGAGGAGTTTAAGAACTATGTATGATCTATAGATCATGTTCTTGATGATAGTATAATGTTATTTCAATGTGAATTTTTGCGAAGAGATTGTGGCATGCCTATGTGAGAGGCTTATTTGTGAAAGAGAGAGAGGTTGTGTTGGGGTTAGATAATGAAGAGGTCCATCATCAGGTGTTCTAAACATTGACTCTAAGGTATAAGTGTTCATCCTAAGGAGGGTTTAGAGGAATTAATATTCATTATGGGTAGTTGTTCCTTGTGAAATAGGATTTCACTGAGTACCTATGATCAGAAGGACTTGATCAAGGTTGTAGTTCAGAATGACTTGACCAAAGGTTCTTGATCAGAAGGACTGGATTAGACTCTAGTTTTTCATCATATTATAGGAGAGTAGTTCAAGTTTTTTAAGGCCTTAGAGTGGTTTTTATTCCCCAAGAGGGTTTCTCATGTAGATCTTGTGTTGTGTATGTGATCTTACTTATGTTCTTTGTTCACTGCTATGAATGATTTCAATACTTCATGAATGTTTGAGTTGAATGCTTAAGTATTTATAAAGGTCTATAAATTGAATTGAATTATTTACCACCACTAATTTACCCCCCACCCTCTCAATGGATTGTACCTCTAATAATATATTAGATAAGTTCCATCATGCACACTTTCTTACTTGAGTTTTTGTCAATCATAACACTATATATGTATTTTTCCTCAATGTAGGTGCATATAAATAACACATGAAAATATTAATCATTTTAAACTATTTTTATGTCATAAAATGTAATCATAGGTCACTGAAGTGGAGTATCACTCATTGTACCAATGATAGTATATAATGAATTACCATTTGTTATTGGTGTAAGATGCATGTTATATGCATGATGTTCCTCTACATTTTGACTAGTTTTTATTAAACTTTTGATTTGAATTATTTTGTGGTTGAGGTTCCTATGTGTGGGTGATGTAATCATTAATGTTATCATCAATGAGATCATGTATCTTTTGTCTTATCTTGAAACACATGTTTTTTTAATTTTATCCAATCTAATGATACTCGCAATATGTATTTCAATCATAGTTCTTTGGTCTAGGTCTATTTGCATTGATATCTTGTGGAGGAAGGAGTGTGACAAGGTTACATTCAAAAAACATCTTTGGAAGCACAATGGGAGGTGATGGTACTTATGATAGTGGATCTTTCAATTATAATTTATTTTTAGGTAATGATATTGCATTGACTATACATCACTTCATTCTTTTTATCACTTGGTTTAACCTTATAATTTGGTTTTCATTTAAACTTTATTATTGAGGTAGTTTCTTGAGTTGATGTATATTAATGTTTCTTTAAATAAATAAGCTTGACTTCGTTATCCCTCACTATATGGCATAACTCATCAAATTATTTTAATCTTTTGAATACGATTGATTCATTGAGTGGTGCTAGCAAATATTTCTTGAAAATATATTATAGTTCATTATTAGTCATAATATTAGTCATCTTGGATACCATGTAATTATATCAAATCATATAGTTATTGATTGGGTCATTGGATCTTTCTTTTAACTTATCAATTTATTCATAGGATAATTTATTATCAATGTTTATGAAAAAGTGTGTTAATAACTGGTCAACCAAGTAGTTAGATGCTCTTATAAATTTAAGAGGGAGATCATAAAACTATCTCAATACATAGTCTTAAAGAGTTCTAGGAAATAACTTGGTTAATATCTTATCTTTATATGTATAGTCCAAGCAAGATGCATAAAATGATCTAAGATGTTGCTTAGAATTATATTTACCTTCATATAGTGGAAGATTGGGAGATACTGAGCATATATTTTAGTGACAGATTTCTACCTTAAGAGATAATGGTTTATGAATCAAATAATTTGAATCCATGGTATGGATAGCACTTGGTGCACCTTGATCTAGTTTCAACACCTTTATATGTAGAGTTGTAATGACTTCCTTAATGGAGTGTACATTAGGCAAGGTTAGCAATATAATTTTTTAGCCATCCTAGATGAAGTGAAGGTTACCAGTGTAGGAATAAGCATCAAAATATAATGAAATCTTTTTTGTGGCCCTATATTTTAGGCATGTGTCACATAGGTCATTGAAGGTGTAAGTATGGGAATAGTACTGGTAGTTGTAGTCTAGATTTTGATTTAAAGGCACTACATCAAAAGGATTGGTTAATAATGGTAAATCTCTCTTGTTTAAGGACTCAAGATGTATAAATGTTATCCTATTATACATCCTTATATTCTATGATAAATTTTACAACTCTATCTAATTATTTGAGATGTTGGCAAAGTTATTCATGAGATTTGGATAAGACCTTAACTTGGTCAAGATGTTCCCCATTAAGTTAATTAATATTAACTCTATCTAGTACCTTATAAGTATTTTTATCATTATTTTAATTTTTATTATGTTTACTATCATTTTATAATGGAGGCATACGTGAATAATTACATCATCAAAAGAAAAAAACATTCATTGTATCCATTTTAGCTATAGTAATAGGAATCTGATTATTCTCTATATGGGTTGCACTTAATCTATCATTTCATCTTAGAGGTACAAGGGAGATAGACTTCTTGGATGGAATAGGATGGGATAATGCAAGGATACATAATGAAAAAAGGATAAAAATTATTTATATATGGAAATAAAAAATTATATCCTCAAACCCTATGATAAAAAATCTAAAAAATATTTGGTGTATGGAAATCATAAATGAATTTTGAAACCCTCAAAAAAAATCTATAACCTTCATAGAATGGTTTGATAAATGTATATAGGTTAATGAATATGTTTTACTCTACTTTGGATTAATGGGTTAGATTAATTTAATTAAGATAAAAATTTGAAATGTAATTTTGATTTTAAGATATGGCATTCAAGCATACATCTCAATTTAAATGATTGGAAATTGATTATTTAGAATTGATAAGGGAATATGATTAATAATGAAAAGTATTAAATATATCATGATACTTAGGTTTTCCAATTGAATGTTTGACTATTACTATATTCTAAAAGGAGAAATTATGCATAAGTAATCATGTGGTTCATTCAGTTTAGGAACTTATATGCTTCTTACATTGGGTCAATTCCATAAGATAAAGTCAATATCATTGGTATTTATTTCCTTGTTAGTCATAAATGACATGTGAAGAAGTTTGGAATGGTTATTTTATGGTCACCTATAACTATATTTGTTTCTCTTTGTTTATTATCCTAAAACTTGATGATGTACACAAATATAAAAATCATCCTCCTTTACCTTGAAACCTTAGATGTGATTGTGATGGATATAAACCTATAAAAATGAGGGAAGTGTAATGGGTTAAGATGATCCCATCGCCCCAATCTGATGATTAGACACTACCTACATATCCAATATTCTAAGGAAGGAAATCAAGCCACACATAGTTTTCCCACCTAGTGTCATGTAATTGTGCTCCTTTACTATGTGTAAGCAGTTAACGATTGGTTTTGGTATTTGAAAATTATTTACTTGACTTGAATTTTGAGTGCTTAAAACTTTTATTATGATTACTCCTAGTGACATGTACAAAAATTGGGAATACTATGGTATATTTTATTAGTGTGCAATAGTGTATATATACATCACAAATAAGTGCCAGATCCCTTTGAATGAGACCTTGATTTTTTAATATAGATCCAATTGAATCATTACGCATGTCACTATCACACTAATATTATATACAAATCCTAAGGATTTATTTTGTTTTACAAAATAGATTTTTATAGGATCAAGATGGTTCTAACCAATGCATGTCATTATAGACTTATGATAATGACCAAAACTATCAAAAATAACACATGTATGGGTGGACTAATTTGAGTGTATGGGTATGTCTATGTAGGAAATTTAGAATTTTTTAAATATATAATAAGTTTCTTTTAGTTATATAGTAGTAGAAAGGAATGATTGAATCATAAAATAACATGAAAGTGTGATAGGATGGAAAATTAGGACATTGGTTGGGTGCTCAAGTCATGCATGGTAAATGTGTGTCAAGATTGTCATTTTCAAGTACCAGAGACTATATTTTGTTATCTACAACTTCCCCATTTTTATTATATTAATTAAATTACTAGAGTAAGAGGATAAAATATACCTAAGTGTGTACAACACATTTTGCCTTTTGGGGAGATAGATCCAAATGTATAGTTTCACTTCATAAAAAACCTAAAATGATAATGTAGTAATCAATGATCATACATGAAATATAAAAATATTAAAATTTAAATATTAAGGTTTAGATTACATATATTTTTTGTGCAAACCATCTTGCATTCAAATTTTTTTTGAAGATGATGCTTCCTCATTGACGCATTGGAGTTTTGGGGTGATCATGCCCCAAACTTGTTAGCTATGCAAGATCCTAAATTGGAAAGGAATTATACCCTAAACCTCATGAATGTTTGTAAATTTATGTAATGTAATAACCCAAATAAATATGCATGAAAAATATGTAGAGAACTATGAGGATAGGTTTAACTCAAAAATAAAACATTATGCAAGTAAAATAGATAACTAATTTGGAAAGGTTGGCTCAAAATGAATCAACCATTATATATGAATTATAGATTCAAATGAAATTTTTTACTCCAGTTCAATCCTTGTAAAAAAATCATGATCACAAAATAATGAACAATTTTATTTTTGTCATTATTTATGCAAGTTTTGATAAGTGTGAAGTGGAATGATAATTGTTTTCCATTCAAATGTTTATGTGTTGTATGTGTGCATGAACCAATATCATGTTCTAAATATATATTCTAAATTTGAAAACATGTATCCCAAATGTAATGTTATTGTGTAACTTTGAAATTATGTAAATGTTAATTTTTTTGCACTTTCCCATGCATATGGACTCCAGTGTGTATGAATATGTGCTCAAGTGTCTATAATGTGAATGAATATGCTCTTTATATATCCATAAACTATGTATCAATGAGCTAATATATATATAATTTATCTAAATCATCTGATATCTTAATCACTTGAAATCTTTAAAATATGTTAATCTTATACTCTACTTTAATTCTATGCTCAGGGAGACTTATGTCTTTTTGACAATCCCACTATAATACCCCCTCTTGAGGTGAGAGATGTCACCCATAAGTCACTTATCTCAAAATAATAATCATATATACCATGTCATGTCTAAATATAGCATCACCTAATATCATGTGGATAATATGTCATCATAATAATGTATGCAAGATATTGAATCAAAGGCATATAAGTGTCATGTCTAGATAGGTATATCTTAAGCATTTAGTAAAACTATAGATAAATAAAAATATGTAATAATATTGTATGATATATATCATGTCACCCTCAAATTATAAAATCCTCAATGAAAATAAGTGTTATTTATCACACATAGGCTAAAGGGCCACATACAAGGGACATAAGATGTCATAATAATCAAGGCTAAATGCCACATGTATGAGGCCATAAACAATGTCAAAAATAAGGGACATCAAAGGATATCACAAACAATAAATATTAAGGGCAAAACACAATAGTCACACATAAATTTGTATATCATGTAAAATATTAACAACATCAATGGAGCATAGAACAAGGGACTAGCCTACACCATCCATATGTAGAAATGTCATATCACAATAAAATGGCATATCATGTGTCATTGTGTAAGAAATGAGTAACCAAAAAGGCATGTCTAAGCAATATAGGTGGATCCACATGATACAAATTGCATATAAATATATAACCAATAATAATTAAACATGTTGAACAAATTACACCTTGTGTGGCTACTAGGGAGAGGGAAAAAACATGTGATAAATAACATATGTAAAAATGCAAACTAGCCATCATGTCATGCTCGAGTCCTAATATTTGATTTTTCAATATTTAAAAAAAATCCATTTTATGATTTTTTTTTTAATATATATTTTATGAAATATCCAACATTTATAATAAGTAATGAATGATACACTCAAGGGGATCCTAAGAGAGGTACTTATATCATGTGGTGGAGGGATACTCTATTGTGGATGGGATATATCAATTAACTATGGGTTGAAAGATTATATATAGGTACGTGTTGTACCATTCATTTCAGGCTAAACATTCATTTAACTTCATGTATGATACATGTGACTAGAAATATGAGGACTTTGTGGTATTTTTTGTGAAATAGGAAGGTGTCTTATTGCTTATGTTCATTTTAGAACATGTTAAATAGTCTATAATGATAATTGAGTATGTGTTTTATAATATGGTGACATTTTTTATATTTGATTAACTCTCTAACATATTCTAAATGAAATAATTAGTTGTATAGAAGGATTGTATATATGTATAGCAATCAACTCTACATGTTTATCTTTGATATATGTTTCAACCATCTCTAAAGAATAATCCTATTTTTTTTAGCATCTATCTTTAAATATGTGTACCATTTATCTCTAATAAATTTTCCTAAATATGTGTCTCAACAAATCAAGGTAGTGGTGGGGTTAGAGTAGGAGATATCACTATTTATAGGGATACTCATACTATACTCCTGGAAATATAACCACTCTATTTTAGTATATGTATTTTAGGCATCAAATTATTATGGATAGAATGTATAAAGTATATACATCCATTTGAATCATAATAACATGTTAAATATTGCATTTCTCTATATTAATGTGAATGATGTGGCTAATATGTATGATCCTACCTAAATAGGTAATTCTACATGTCCTAAAAAATGGTGTCTATGTCTATAAAATCTTTAAACTAATTTTATTGTAACCTAAATAGTGTCATGTTTATCCAAGAGATTAGATAAGTGCCAAAAAACACATATTCTCACTTGATTTATTGTTAATAATAACATTTAATATATGTATTCTTCAATTTAGGCATGTATGAATAACTCATGAAAATGTGATCATTGTAATATATCTCATTTTTATCAAATTTATGTAGAGGTAGGGAAATTGGAGTATCATTTATTGTAACAAGGATTGTATATAATGGATGATCACATGTCTCTAGTGGAGGATGTATGTTATATGCATAATGTATTTTATGGATTATTCATGGAAAATATTGACTCATGTTTAGGGAATAAACCACTAAAAATATTCAAATTTTGATTTCCAATGTGTTGTGGTTGAGGTTTCTATTTATGGGTGCTAAAATCAATAATGTTTTCATCAAAGAGATCCTATATCTTGTGTCTTAGCTTGAAAAATATATTTGTCTAATTCCCTCTAATCTGATGATACTCACAATATGCATTTCCATCATAGTTCCTTGGTTTACCCCTACTTAGATTGAGCTCTTGTTGAGGAAGGATTGTGATAAGGATAAATTTGAGTAAATTCTTTAGAATCATATGAGGAAATGATGGTAATATTGAAATCTATCACTATGGTGGATTTATCAACTATAATTGGTTCATGGGTTATGATATTGCATTAATTTTACTCTTTACCTCATTCTTGTTATCATTTGTTTTGACTTTATAATTTGGTTTGCTTTTAAACTTCATTTTTAAGGTAGTTTTTTGAGTTTATGTATACTTAATTTTGTTAAAATAAATTAACATGACTTATTTAACTCATATTTCATGTCATATCTCATCAAATTATTTAAATATCTTGAATATGGTTGATTCATGGAGCAATGATATAAAAATTTGTTTGAAAATATCTATCAATTCACTATCAGTCATAACATTGGTCATCTTGGATAGCATGGTCTAGTATCAAATCATGTATTCATTAATTAGATCATTACATCCTTACTTTAGCTTAGAATTTCATGCATAGTATAACTTTTCATTAAAAAAATTGTAAAAGTGTGATAATAATTGGTCAACCAAGGGGTTGAATGCTTTTACATATCAGAAAGGTACATTATAAAGCCATCACAATGCATGGTATTGAAGACTCCTTGGAAATAACTTGGTAAATAGATTATTTTTATATTCATATTCCTAACAAGATACATAAAAAGATCTAATATATTTCTTAGAATCATCTTTACCTTTGTAAAGTGGGAAGTTGGGAGTTATGAATCCTTTAGTTAAAGTATAAGTTTCTATCTCGAGACCTAATGTGTTTTGGAACAAGGCATGCAAATCCATTATTTGGATATATCTTGATGCACCTTTATATAACAATAACATATTGATATGTAGATCTATATTATCTTGCTCAAGGTAATGTGAATTATAAATGTTTTAAATTTAATGTGTATATCCATCTTAGATGTGGTAAAGGTTACCAGTGTAGGAATAGGCATCAAAATATATTGAAAGCCTTGTGATACCTTAAATTTTGGGTTGATGTCACATAGGTCATGGAAGGTGTAGGCATGGAAATATTACTACTATTAGTGGTATGAATACTTTATGTATAGGTACGATCTCAAAATAAATTTCTAATAATGGTAAAGGGTTCTTTTCTTTAGACTCAACATGTAGCAAACATAGCTTATTATGGGGCCATGGATGTTAGGATTAGCTTGAAAATTTTATTTATCTATTTGAAATTTTGACTAATTTATTCATGAAATTTGGAGAAAAAATTAACTTGGTCAAAATATAAACCATTAAGTTCATTTGGATAAACTATATTTAGGACTTCATAACTATTTGAATCATTATGTTCATTTTGATTATCTTGATTATCATTTTATAATGGAAGCATATCAATAAAACTATATATTTCTACATATTTATGAAAAATTACATCATCAAAACACTAATAATCATTCATTGTTTCCATTTTAGGTATATTAATAGGAAACTTATTATGCTCTATATGGGTTTAACTTGTCTAGCACTTTGTCTTAGAGGTAAGAGGGAGATAGCATTCTTGGATGGGATAGGATGGAATCATGCAAGTATATATGAGGCTAGATCCAAAGTTGAAAATAATATTTACATATGGAAATAAAAATTCAGATCTTGAAACCCTAGGACCAAAAATATAGAAAAACTTATTTATGTATGGAATGAGAAATCAATTTTGAAACCCTAAGACCAAAAATGTAATTCCTTGGTAGGATGATTCGATCGATGTGTATGAGTTTAAAAATATGTTTTAACCTGATTTGGATTAATTTTTTAAATTAATATAGTTAATATATAGCTTTAAAATGTAATTTGGATTATAAGATATAGCATTCAATCACACATCTGAATGTAAATGATTGGTAATTGATTCTTCTAATTTGATAAGGGCATATGCTAAATATACATTGTACTAAAGAGATCACAATACTTAGCTTTTCTATTTCACTATATGATTTTGATTGTTTTTTAATAATTTAAAATTAGTGATAATAAATATTGTGTTTTTTTTAGTTGTTGATATGCTTCCTACACTAGGCCAGTTTTACAAGATCGGGTATGTATCGCTAGTACATATTGACCTACTAGTCAGAACTGACCTATGTGTAAGTTACATATAGTGAAAATATTCCCAACTATGACTTTATTTACTTTATTTACATTTACAATCCCAAAATCTAATGATGTTCATATATCCATTAATTATCATCCTTTATCTTGAAACCCTAGACATATACTTGTGAGGGATAGAAACTAACAAAAATGGGGGACGTTTAATGGGATAAACTAACCTTGATCATCCTCATATTATTACTAGCCACTACCTACATATCAAATAATTCAAGGATGTAAATCAATCCACATTATTTCTCCTAACTAATGTTATTTTTCAATCATGCTCCTTTACTATTTGTATGTAGCTAATGATTGGTTTTGGTACTTGACAATGCTTGCTATGACTTGGATTTTGAGTTATTGAGAATTGGATTATGAGTAATCCAAGTGATAGGTATGCAAATTGGGAAGATCAATGAATATTTTATCAATTTTCAATAGTGTATATATGTATCATAGATAAATTCCATATGCCTTTTGAATGAAACATTGACTTGTTTATATATGGATCCAATGGAATAATTACTCACACCACTAACACAATAGGATTATAATCTAACCCTAAGAATGGTTTTATTTTATAAATAATTTTTTCTAGGATCAATATAGTTCCAATCATAGTGGGTCTTTATTGACTGGCCATAATGACAGTAACTATCAGAATTGGCCCATTTACAAGTGGACTACTCTAAGAGTCTAAAGACATCTATGTATGATATTTAGTAGGTTTTAAATAAATATTGATATCATTTTAGGTGTATAAAAACAAAATAAAATGATTGATTAATATTACATCATGAAAGTGTGAGAGGATGGTGAATTGGGACCTTGTTTTAAGTCATGGGTGTTAAATATGTGTTAAGCTTGTCATTGTCAAGTATTGAAAGACTATATTTTAGTATCTACATATTTAATAAAAATTTATGCCTTAATTATAACTAAACAATTATCTTATCACAATCTAAAAAATAAAATGGGATGGAATCATCTATCAAACATGCATATAAATAAGTGATATTGACATATAGCACTATGCTTACAACATTGATTTAACTCATGAATAAGTGAATCTTATCAATAAAATAATATTTGAGTTTAGAAACGTTGTCACATTTCATGTCAATAAAATAATTATTGCACATGTGATAAACATCATTTTTTATATCAATTAAAGATTCATTGCATGTCATATTATCAAAAACATCATTACAAGGAATAGCTTCATAAGAAGAAACATATGTATAATGTATCCATTTTTTATTATGTAATATTTCTTAGCTATAAGCTTTATAGTATCAATAAGTATGTTGGAGGATTCCCTTTTACTTTGTTCTTATTCTATATCATGTCTATTGTAAATGTCTATGGAATGGGAAGGAAAAATAATATCTTGGATTGTAGAATAAATTTGAGCCACTTATTTTTTACTATTATTGCCTATAGATACATCACTATCATAATAATACTTAACTTCATCATGCACATAGCCATACTCATAATGATTACCCTCATTCAAACAAACATTATCATCATTCATATAATCATTTTCATTATTCACACAATAATTATTATTTGCATCCCCATTTTTCCACTCACTAATATAATTATAAGGCAAAGATGGGTAGAAAACTAGGAATCCACTAGATGAGACTTAATAGGGTTCAAAGGATATACATACATGGAATTTTTTCAAAACCCTAGGTCATGAAAATATAATCACAAGACCTACCCTTAACACAAGTATAAATATATAACCCTAGGGTTTTGAGAGAATTGGATATGAAGAATTTAAACACTATAATTAAAGGATACCTAATAAGGAAATATTAGAAATCCTATTTTAAATTTGAACCCTAATTGAAGATTAATTTGAAATACTAAGAGGAATCAAAACACTAAGGTATAAATATAGGTTTTTTCATGGTTATGTCAATAATTGGATTGACCAAAAGAGCTAAACCATTTTCAGGTCAACTTGATGTTAAAATTGTGATTAGGGTTTAAAATAAAGATAAATGAAACATATATCAGTACATAGTACTAAAGGTAAACAAACACAAAAACAAAACTACATGTGCATGTGTAGTGATCTAAGGTGTCTTATACTTGCATACTTAATAGGGACACCATAAAAAATATAGACAATACTAGTCAATATAGGGGTCTTAGTTTCATTATTAGATATTTTCTAAGGTTTGAGCTCTTATTTTCTAACTTGGGTAGTTACAGAGTAGACATAAAGTATTTGAAGAAGCACTAACATGATAGTGAGTAATATAATATCATAATAATATAATTACCTCCATCCCCTTAGTTTTTTATTAGTTTAAAATATTATAAGTGCAATATCAATCGGCCCCTTTACATTATTATTCGTATGATTATACCCTATACATAATTTGAATATTTCTAATTTTACTCTATTTAGATCACATTAGTCCAAAATAAGTAAAACATCTATTAAACCTAATGTTAAGGGTGACAAAGTCTAAATATACCTAAAATTCATGATAGGATGTTACTAGAAACATTTGACCTTACCAATAATGGGCAAAAAATAGGTATACCTAAACCATATTAAACAAAAAGGAAGAATAGAGATCAAGGATACCAAACTAGGGATCACTTTGATAGACCCAAGAAACATCAAGTAAGCCAAGATATAAGAACATGTAATCAAAAAAAGTAAATAATAATGTGTAATACCAAGATAAAATGGATAGTATGTGCCCTATTCACATTGAGAGTCCATATATGTATAGTCACATGAAAATCATCATAAAAAATGGCTATACAAAATTTTGGTGTCTACACAATAAATATATGACACAGTACTCATTCATAAATGGTTGATATTAGAAGTTCCTGATCATAATTAGTGTTGGTAAAAATTATTATCTATCAACCCTATTTGGTCACTCTTCCACCATATCCAACACACTATTCTCTATCCAAGTTTTTAATATTAGGATGAATCCTTCTATTTTTAAGTGAAGATCATTGACAATTCATATAAATCTTATACACTATGCCTTCTATGGAGATTCTCTCTTTCACTTTAGATTTCATGTCCCACAAGTTGAAGCTCTCCTTGAAGTTTCCTTTTCATGTTCATAGATTATTGGTAGATTAATTTATAGGTTAGACAATCAAGGTAGTTTATGACCATAGAGGGTGGTGCATGCTCAAACTTATCCTTTGGTTCTTCCATCATTTGTGATTAAGTGGTAGTACCATTGTGTGTCATCATGTTGACCTTTGACCAAAAAATTATCCTATAATCACTTTACTTAGGCACCCACTTATTTCTTAATTGTAAAATCCTGATCATCCCTATGCCCTTTTTCTCTCCTTCTGGATGATATTTGTATATAATTTGGCCTATTTCTCAATCTTGTGTTCCCCTCTAAATATCCACAAGTAGGGAAGTTGGGTAAATCTCTATAATAATATTTTAAAGATCCATATTTTAGTAGATGTATAAATCAAATCTTCCTCCCCATATCCCATCCACCTATTCCTAGATACGAGTGGACTCCAACATATATTTTTTATTCATATTTCCCTTAATTTAAATGCCTTATAGTCACTTACTATGTTCCTATTTGATATGATTCATTAATCTCATAAATCACCCAGTAGTTATTTATGTCATGATTAGTGGCATCACAAATATAAAATATAAGGATACATTTCCCTACTTTCCCTTTGTAACATTGAGTAATTTCACATGTCATGATATTCATGATAGATTTCATTGGGATTGAGAATTGAACCTAATATCACATCTTAATTATATTTTTTTGACATTAATTCTCACAATAGGTACACCACAACCTATTGTAGGTGTCATTTGTATTTATGGTAGTCATATTTTAGATTTGAGTGGGCATCATTTTTATTTTCACTTCCATTAATGAGATGACCCCCATGTTTACACTTCCCACTACTTCAGCACTCAAGGCTACTTCCAAGGCTTCTCTTATTTCTTTAAAGGTTTCTATTTATATTTCATTTTAAAAATATAATATAAAATCTCTTAAAAACCATTGAGAATATTGGAGGGCATGGATTTCATGCAAGATTTTATAAATCAATTTTTTTAACCTTGCATCATAGATGAAAATGCTATCATTAAGATCTTTCTTGATCTCTTTGAGCACAAATATACTTTATTATTCAAACATTGGAATATCAAAATCTTTTAGGAATGAAAACTTCAAATTTTCATAGTCCAAAACACCCTATTATTGATAAAACTTGTGGTACTAGGTGTGCATTCAATCTATAATAGTTATCATGAATTGGATCTCCTTCTTATTTGCATGATGGTACACTTTTCATTCCATATTATCTCCTTCTTTTGTCATCCTTTGTGGAAATTTACACTCCTACGTATTCTTTAAACTTCATATACATCTTGTAGATGAAATTCTAGTGGAGAGGAACTCATGTTGGCTATGTACTACTTGATGATTGAATGCCCACATCTTAACTTATTATTGGGTTCTTCTTGCCTAAAGTTCTAATATTTCCACCCATTAATATTTTAAACACTCCCCCACTTCTTGAATTATGTTACATGTTATCTATATTCTTGTTTTTCAAGTGTGACAGTTATGGTTGTTAATCCTCTTCTTGTATTGGTGCTAGTTTGTGTGATAAGATTACTACCTATTTTATGTTAAATTCCTAACATTACCAAGCTCCTTGGTCTGATTGGTGGTGTTATAATTATTTGTAACTATTAGTAATGTATTATGTTATAAAAAAACTCTTTTGAGATTCTTTCTCTCTAAAAACTACTATATAAGAACACTCCCCACATTCTCCTAGTTTTTCTTCCATTTAAGTAAGAAATACATTAGTTTTTAATAAAGGTAGAATAGGGTTGGGTGTTCCCTAAGCTATAATATGGTTTTACATGTCCAAAAGGTTATAAGTATCAAAGTATCCCCTTAATATGGTTTTACATGTCCAAAAGGTTATAAGTATCAAAGTATCCCCTTAATATAACCCTATTAGATTATCAAATTCTTGATCAATGGCATGTGTCTCTACATCATTAGAATGTGTCTCTTTGGAGCATGCCTCTACATGATTCGAGCACATCTCATCAATGTGAGAATTTTTCACATGCCCTTCTCATCCTACTCAGGTCCTCATAGCATCATATTGACTCACTTATTCTCCCTTATTATATTCCATGAAAACTATCATTATCTTTTGGGCTTTATAATATTTTCACCCCGATCCTTGCAAGCATATTTATTCTCCATTTTGAAGTATCCTCGTGTTCCTCCCTTATCATTGTAACATATAAACCTTTCCATCCCCTCTCTTTATACCATCATCTTTTCCTAATTTTAATAGTTTTTTATCTCTCCATGAGATATATTTAATATCATATTCTATAATTAAATTTTTTATCTCAAGGATTTCTCAACAATAAAATATCCTCTTGGTTCACACAAGAACTTGTATTTTTATTTTCCTAGGTAGGAGTAAGTAGAGACTAAAAAATCCAAGAGGTAATTATATATTACACCTCTCCACCACACATTAATTTTTATGGGCTAAAATTCAATAGCCTTTTAAGTTATCTAATTTATCCATTTGTCTAAGGATAACTCCAGCCCAAAATATACTTGACTAGGCATGTGTGCAAGTTTTCAAGTAACTCGCATAAGATTAATGAATATATAGAATCATGTAATTAATCCTCTCATTTATTAGTGTAAAAATAACCTAAACTTGGATGATTCTTTGAAAAAAATAACTCTTGATCCAATAGCCACCATTCAATATTTTCCAAACATATCTAGTGAATCATATTTAAACATCATATTTAATAATTGATTCAACATAGTTCTTAGTATTGTTAAAAAAAAATTGAGGTGTTTTCCTATGTACTCATTAAGACATCTATTCCACTTTTTCATACATAAAAAATAATAAATTTCTTGATCATCATATTATGCAAGTAGACTTATATGCACACTCAAGATGCATCAAGAGAAAACTAGGGCACATTAGATTAGTTACGAAGGAATATTTAACTAGATATACCATTAATATGCTTGATAAATCTAACATAAATAAATATTTTATAAGCTAATATTATATTCATGTATAATAATATTAAAAATATATTAATAATCATAGATACTTCATTAGTGAATACAAAGAACGCATTATGCTTAAGTATACCATGTTTCCATTATAATTACACTTAGATTCATACATTCAAAAGTGTATTTCAAAATCCTTATAATTATCATATTTAAAATAAATATAATAATGTCTCAATTAAAAACCCTATATCTATATTCAAGGTGGGCTTTTATAGTCACAATCATCACCTCATCAATACACCTTTGGATCATGCCCCCTAAAATAGTATAAAGAAACTCCAAAGATAATCAAACATAATCATTTTGTCTAAAATATTTTAATTGAAAACTTTTATACTTGTTCCAATAGTTATATATTTTATTTCTATGTTATGCTCAATGGTTTCAAAAAATAGACAAGATACAGTTGAATAAATAAAAATATCCATGACAACTATCCCTTGAGTTATGTTGTTAAACTTATAATTCATGAATTTTCCAACTAAATTATTTATCATAGTTTTATTTAATATGTAATAATAAACCTTCCAAAATTTTCACTCTAATATTCCTATTTTTTGAGTTTTGCTTCTTGCACTCTTGAGGTTTTTGATATTTCTACATAGTTACTTCTTTACATGTCATTAAACTAGATGGTGTACTTATAGACTTGGTAAAAATATTCAAGTATTCATGATTTTATTACTTGGTATATATAAACTTTATGCTCTTTTCCTTTGTGTTCCTCTATACTTAAAAAAATTTGGAACCTTGTGTGTCTTTCATATACTAGCTGACAAAACCACATGCACACTTGTATACTTAATCAAATGGGGGCAAACACATCACATCAATATATCAAACATATCAAGTACTTTTATAAATCACTATAAAAGTAATAAAATGTATAAAAACATAAAATAAGGTCTTGAAATAAAAATCAATATAATTAATCATATAAATAAAGAGTATTCAACTTCCATCATAAGCCATTTGTTAGCAAAGCTAACCAGTAATGTCAAGGGATACATGATAGTCACCATAAGATATATAAATTAATAACTAGGGTAAGCAATATTAAACTTAGGGTTTTTAGGCTTCCATGCATCTAAAATAAAAATCATCATCATTTTTATATTCTTTTGTCATATTTGTTATTGAGTAACTTTTATTATAGTTAGTGTCTCATACACATTGATTTTATTAATGATAATTTGGTTATATTTTAGACATATCATATGGAAAATTCACCCTCATTGGGATATATTTGTGCACTTTTATTTAATTTAATTTGCCTTTACATATTATTCTTGGTGATTCTTTTTCACCTAACATTTTTATAAAATTGTGTTCTTGGAAAATAAATGTCTTTTAATTGTAACATTTGACCTTGACATCTGAATTTTAAACATTGATGTAAATTACAAGGAATTTCCTTCATTTTATGTATCTAGTGTCTATAAAATAGTTTTTAATTTTTTTTTTTGGGTACCCCATGTAATAATATTTGAAGTATCATTGGAAAAAATATAATTTGAATTATAATAAAACCAAAAATCTCTTTATTAATACTATTATATCCTTCAATAATTGTTGCAGTGTATGTTAAATCATCTACATGAATTCCATGCCTATATAAAAATTATTCACTACATATGTTCAAGATTCCATATTTAATCTTACCTTATATTAAATATCTTATGTATAAAGGTCCATTGTGAGAACTATCAAGTCATCAAACACAACCTTAATTGATGTCTTGTTTTTATTGATTAAATCAACTACTTCAATAAATATATTAGCTAGATGATTTCCATATTTCATTGACATATTTTAATACATTTGTTTATATACGATATGAACATTTTATTTTTATTTTATTGATATTAATGAATCAATGGATCTATTAATGCACTTTAATTATTACTTATTTCACTCAATTGAATTTGATTATATTAAATAAGATCTTAGATTTGATGCTTTCAATCCATGTAAGCATTAGTGAATGTCATTAGAATATTTGATAGCCAAAAAACACACTATGGTCATAAGATCAATGCAATTTTCTTGAAGGATCAATCTCACTTATTAGAGACTAGGTATATTTAGACACCTAATTTTGGTACAAGATTAGTTAATTTCTAAGGTATTAGTGTATTTATGTGTAATGGATCATTGTTTTAAATTAGTCTCTTATTGAAAAAAAAATTTATTGACTTTTGATAATTTTTTGGATATATATTTACATAAACAATACACATGAGACATCTAAAACTTAACACACTACTAACTCATATTAATTTATTAAAAAACTATTACATATTTATATGAATTATATATCTTATACTTTATGATTACTGATCCCAAAGGTTAGCTAAGTATAACTTAGTCTAACAGTACATGAAATAGATGAAGATAAATATTTGCACCTGTAGTCCAAAGGAGTAGAGAGTGGCATGTGCACACCTAACAAATCCATGTGTGCATGTTGAGTGGGGATTGTCATCAAGGTAGGTGCAAGCTAAAAAAATTGAGTCCATGTACACATACAATAAAATAATGGGATCAAGATAAACTAAACCACATAAATATAGGAACTATTGTGGATATTGAGCTGATAAAAAATAGGAGTTGTGACCAAATGCTTGATTATGACAATCAATTAATAAATGGTAGAATATGTTATAGTAGTTGACTTCAAGTAGAGTATTGCATTAACTATTAAATGTATGAAAAATACAATAACTATTGATTGGTGGAAGTTGAGATACCTAATTCCATGTAGGGTTATTTTAATAAATATTTTAGGGAGAGACATTGCAAGGAAAAGGGTGGTGGTAAAATATAATGAAGTGCTACTGAATTGTAAGGGATAGATAGAAAATTGAGGAGATGCTAAAAAAATATTTTTTGGAATTTAAGATAGAAAGAGAGATATTAAAGTTAGCCAGGTATTAGGATGAAGTGCCTAAGATACCCTTATAACCTTTGTAGTAGTAGATTATTAAGTAATGAATAGAGTTATTTTTATTATTATCATTGTATTTGTTTATGACTATAGAGTGATGTTCATATGACTAAGGTTGTTATTACACTTAATATTGTTTTGTCTAGTCAAGAATGAATACTTATATGGGCTATTATTTCTATGTTATCTAATATATGAATGAATACATTAATGGAATAATTCCTTTATTCCTTTGAGTAAATAATTTTTCCATGCATTGATGGGATAATGTAATGGAATCTCTAAGTAACCCCATGCACATAAATTACATGCATAAAAATATGAATGAATACATTTCAATCTAACCTCAACCTTCCCCAATTTATCTCACTTCATATTAGGTGAGCACATGAGCTCAAACTCACATAATATGCCAGTATATAAATAATAAGTTTGGGATGTGCACAAGACTAGTGCATAGGTGACCTCTGGACTAGCCAACAAATTTAGTTCCATTATCGATACTAATAAAATTTTGTTATTAAAATGGTAAGGAGGGATGATTTACTAGACCTAATTAGATAATATTGAGCATTGGTTAGAGAAGTTGGAGGAAAATTTTTCAATAAACAACCCCATCCATGGAAATCAATATCCAAGGGAATGGGTGGAGACAACTTGCATAGTGAACTTTATAAGTTTTTTTTCATGTGAGCTCCCAATGCATAAACACACATGTCTTATATTTATGTTATGAATAAGAGTATAAATATTGTATATAAATACTCTTGGATATAATATCACATGGAGCAACTGAAGAACCTTTATGTACTTTGGAAAATAATTATTGATGTTTGTTGGCATGGCACACTATATAGCTATGTAATAGAATTTGATGCATTCATGGATTCTTTTCCAGAGAAGGATGAGTATTAGTTACTCCATAAGCATAGAGGTTATTATATGAATAAATTTCCATCATAGATCAAGAAACTAATGGTAGAAAATGGGATAGATAACTTTCCAATGGAAGGCTAAGTCCTTACATGCATGATCAATGTGAAATTTAAAATGTAAAATGGGCATGGTTTCCATAAGTTAGTAAGGTGGAAAATATTCATCATGGAAGAACTAGGAAAACATGAGATATAAAGGCACAATTATGATGAATTTTAGTGAAAAGTGATGGCCAAATAGGACACTAGGAAGAGGGAAAAGACTCAAAATATCCCACAAGGACTTGTGTAGATCAAGAATGACATGATCAAAACTCTCAAGTAGAGAAAGTATGATCCTTGAATGAATAATAAGACACTAATGATTCAAAGTGAATCCTATAGAGATAATTTGAAGCACCCAAGGGGTATAAAATAGATGAGAAACTACCAATGATGTAATCTTTTCCCATTTTCTTGAAATGCATGACCATGCACCTTACCCACAAATAGAAGTAATAGATCAATATTTTTACATATTTTATATGTAATAGATTTATTAGTATAAGGAGGTGATGGAATATTGTTGCATTAAATCATTCCTTACCAACCATTAAGACTAGTAGTTAGCAAGCCCATGTGAACTTTGGGCCTAATGATGTTTTGATTGCCACTAATAAGAGGGGTTCTATCCTCTCAGACAAGTATTACAACACATGGCTCAATAATATAAGTTAGAGAACTGGTGATAGGCTATCAAGTCATTCAATTGGAATGAATAATTATATCATTTCTTATTATGATTCCAATAGGATAAATAGTAAGTGTCCTTATATGATTCCAAAGTTCAGGTTCACCTTTATCTAGTGCACCAATACATCACATTCCTGAAGTTCCATTTATTCCCATGCCTTACCCCTAAATATTTAATGATATGTTTTCTATTTTGCCTATCAATCATAGGGTGGAAAACTACATGGATCATGTTCAAAAGTGTGAGATAAATTGGTGCATGAAGATATTTCTGTTGTTAGAATGTAAAGCAAGCCATTTTTCCACAACTTTATTGGATCATGCCCATACTTGGAACTAAAATATTGATCCAAACTAAGCTATTTTGGATTATGACATTTTAAAGGATGTATTTTTTAATGAATTAAACATCTATGAATATTATTAGTAGATCATTTTTATGTTAAACAAGATCAATTATGATCTAAAAGAGAGTGTTTGTATATGTGATTCTAGGTTCAAGACTCTAGTGTCAAAACTATCCTTTTGTATTCATCCATTTCAACACATACAATGGTTTTTGGAGGGTTAATTGTACCATTCTAATATATCTTTCCATGAAAATATTTACTAAGCCTCTAGAGCCTCTTAAATTAGAATTAAGATCTAAAATAATTGGAGGCATAGGTACTAGGGTTATCCCATTCATGAAGGCATAGATTACTTCAATGGCTTCCTAGCTTTAGAATCTGATAGCTAATAGTTTTCATGACACTAGGAGAGGGTTATTATGGTATGCTATGAGTTTGAAGGCCAAAATAAGAATAATTTCCCTAGATGTAATGTGAGGGCCATGATACTCTATTATTAAATCTATTGAGAGGGGCATGCATAATTTTCTACTTATTTAGTATATGACCTAGGCTAAGGTCTCCCTCTATTCTGATATTTTTGACACCTCTACTAACAACACTGAGGACTCTAGGGTGATTGATGAGATCCATGAGGCAAGATATTGAGTTGAATGGAAGTTTACAATAAACACTTGTAATCAAAATTATGGTGGGAATGGATAGCATAGATAATATAGAGGCCATGGGGGATGGGGAGATGTAATGTTTCCCCCACATATTTTTTACAAGTGTGAATGGCTAAAACCACTACCAATGCAACTTCCCTAAGAATCCTACTTATGGGTATTGTTGATGTGACCCCAAGGTTGAAGAGTTCCTAGTATTGTATGCAAATCTCAGGGATATGAAAAGACCTAAAAAGGGTGTTAGCATGATCAATCTTGAGTATGACTTAGATTAATGAATTCAAAAAAATAAAATAAAGAAGAATAATAACCCTAAAGTATAGATAAAAACTCAAATTAGCATGACTACACACCACTAGAAATTCCCAATGAAAATACTAAAATAAGATATTAAACAAAGAGGATTTAATATAATTTTAACACCTAGATCCCTCTATATCACCTTACCTAGATGGTTTGTGCTAGATGAAATCGGTGTGTGAAGTAATGGAGGTCATCCAAAATCTACAGGGTGCACTATAATATGTGCAAAACTTAGAGGAGAATTCAAGGAAGGAGTTCAAACCCCAAGTTCAAGATGATAATAAATAATGTGATATTTAATATGTAATATATATCTTACATGTTGAATGGATGATTCCTATGTTGAGGAAGCTTTTGGAAAACAATATAGGAAAACACCCCCCGAATGAACTACTATAAATATAGTGAAAGGGGCCAAAGTAAGGATAACCTAGAATGTAGACTATGACTAAGAACTACTTATAGATGCAAACATTAATGGATGGTTGGTATGTAACACTCTATTGGACACTATTTCTAAGGTTAATATTATAATGGGAGATGCCTAGTTCAATATGGGCATACCTACCCTACGAACCTCACCACATGTTTTTTCATTGAGAATAAAACTCAATATTAGCCTAAGGGAATTATACACAATGTTGGTATTGAGATATTAGACACAAAGTTCAAATCATACTTTGAGTTGATCAAGATTACCAAGGTAGATAATTACCCAACCTTGCTTGGTAGGCAATGGTTTTATATGAACAACACAGACATGAACTTTAATAAACACTATGTAAGCTTTGATAATGGAAAAGAGTATGTGGTGATTCCACTATCAAGAGATTAAGTCCCCCTATGTTGACAGTGTTTATTTGGAGAATGAAATCAACAACATCTACAACTTACCATATAAGGATTAGATAACTTGAAACCAATGGTGAATGGCATCATAACTTGGGATAAGACATACTTAGGCTTTGACACCATAACCATTGTTTGTGACCAATGGGTATAGGAGTCATATGAGGTAATTTGGTTAAAATATAACATGGTGAGGGAAATACCCTAGTATTTGTGTGTATACAAGGCCTTTTTCACTAGCATAAAGTATAGTTCAAATAACAAATGGATTTGGATGCTACGCACACCCACCACATTCAAGTTTAATATAGTTATATACATTAGTAAAGGAAATCTTGTTAAATTTACTAAATATGATGGTGCCATAGGTGATATCTCATTTTTACATGACTTAGAGGAATTCATCCCCAAGGATAAGGATTGCAAGGATGCCTTAGTATATATCTTGAAGAGAAATATTATTTACTAGTGAGCTACACACAATCTAAGTCTTCTAACTTGGATAGAAGTCAAGGGTGCCATATGATAAAGGTTTAATCATAGTAATTAATACAAAGGGATACCCACATATATAGGTGAATCAGACCCATGGGTACATATCCATGAATGTGAAGACAAGTGGAGAAGGCACACACCTAGTGTCCTATAATTATTAAGATTTCATGTTTTTTTTTACTAAAATTTGAAGTCTTGGGCCCACACATGGTATGTGGTAAAAAAGACAAGAAAAAATAATAATAATTGGAAAGATTCATACATGATTTTTCCTTATCCTCATTCAATACAAGAATATTTAATCCACTACAATGTGTGTTTCATGCCATTATATAAGATGAGGCTATAATGGAAGAAAAGGTTTGGAAGATGTGCAGCAAGAAAGGGCTCACCCTACCTAAGTTATCTCATTACTATGATGTAAACAATTATTCTAGTGAATATGATGATATAATCTAGATGAAGTAAAAATGGTAATCTAGGACTAGGAAGCACAATCTTGTGCATATGGTGGAGGAATAACTTCAAAAAAGTGAACCTAGTCACTTATAAGTTAAAACTTCTTAGGGAGGTTGATAATTAGTAGACGGTAAATTTTATTGACACAAATACTATTGAGAACCCTTGAAAACAACTAAGGTAAACATTAGCTCATAGAACAAACCAATTATCACCACCATTAAATATTATTAGTCTAATGCAGAGCTAGCATGCATAATACAGCTACTCTAGGAGTTAAAAGACCTATTACCTAGAGGATAATAGGAGAATAATTGAATTCACCCTCCATAAATAAACAATTAAGAGAAACCCAATTTACAATACATGGACCATGAAGAATTAGACATACATGATGAATCCTAACCTATGAACCAATGTCAAGGTGGAGATTGACAACATGTTGGCCACCAAAATGATCTATCCAGCTAAGGAGTCCAAGTAGGTGAGCCCAATGGTCATCAACATCAATAAGTATGGGCACATTTGTATATGTGTAAATTATTGATTCCTTAATTCCACATGTGTCACTAACCCTTTTTCTACCCCCTTTTCTAAATAAATTCATAGGTGAGTAGCAGGTTATAAGGTTTACACTTTCATTAATGGATTCTTATGTTATCACCAGGTGCAAATTGAGGAATAATACAAACCAAAAACTACCTTCATAATTGAATGGGGATCATTTTATTATAATTTCACACATTTTGGTTTGAATAATGTGTATGTTATCTTCTCACACATTACCATAGTGGCCTTTAAATACTTCATCCATTTTTTAATTCAAGTTTATCTAAATGACTTGATATTCCATGGGATGTTTAAGGGTCAACATGATAACTTGATACTCATGTTTAATCATTGTGGTCATCTTAAAATATATCTCAACCTAAATAAATGTATTTTTTGACACCTTTTGGTAGGATACTCAAACATGTGATTTATAAATATGGCCTCTTTGTTTACCTTGCTAAGGTTTTCATCATTCTTGAATTTTAGGCACCCACCAGTCATCAAGAATTATTCATGTTCTTAGGGCATATTGATTATTACTAGAATTTTATTCATTATTATGTCTATATTTTTGCACTAATGAAAGATCTCTTTCACAATAATGATCAATTCTTATGAGGTGAGGCACAAGAAGAACAGTTCAAGACACTAAGGAACAAATTGGATGACCACCAGTATTATAGTTTGTAGACTAGAATACTCATTTCCATGTGCACATTGATAGTCCTTACACAACTTTTGGTTTCATTCTAGCTCAACCATGTGAAAACAAAATTGACCATCCTATTTACTTCATGAGTAATAATATCATGTTCATCGATAAAAATTATAATAGTATCAAGCGTAAGGCCTTGGTGATGGTCTACACAATCCAAAATTTATAGTAATGTTTTTTAGACACTTCATTTTTGTTCTTCACAGATCATGAATCTTTTAATCACTTAGTGAAAAATCCAATTCTCCATGGGTTCATCTATCAATGGATCATCCTATTTAAAGAGTTCTTGTTTTAGTATTCTTGAATTTGAGCATGCAAATTCTAAGCCTAAATAATTTATCACCCCTCAACTCTCATAAGGATACATGTCCTATTGTATATTCCAAATTATAAATGTATAAATTGTTATTCATCTCAAAGGATGTATTTTAGACTATTTTATTCCTCACCTTTAGCACAGGCCCTAAAAATTACCCTATTAAATAAAGGAATCAATTGTCTATCTGCATATCCCTCTATCAACCTATTGGTCAAGAGATATAAAATGTGGGTCATGATAGTCTTATATTATTATATTTTCTAACAGGAGAACATTTATGTTTTACACAAGGGGCACAAAGGCATAGTTGGTGTCCATTTCATTGGCAAAGCTTCGACCTAAAATTTTTTGTTCTTTGGCTTCGATGCCCTACCCTAATTAAAGATGTAAAAGGGTACATAAATAAATATGGTGTGTGTTAAAGCACTAAAATTCCAAACCATAGAGATGAGATTCCATTGATTCAAATTATTTCACAAGAACTTTTTAAAAAATGGGCCATATCTCACTAGATATGTGTAGGACTAGAGTAGGCTACATTACCACAACAACTGACTATTTCACTAAGTGTGTCAAAGTTTTTCAAACCATAAATTTTATTATAGATATAATAGTGTTCTTGTTGTTAGAAAAAATAATTAATTTGTATGGTTTCCCTCTAATTCTAGCTAGTGATCAAGGAATTTGTTTCATAAATGAGAGATTGTCATATTTTTGTCTAAATTCATGGTTTCACACCATAAGACAATGCCATACCATCCATAATAAAATGGGACTATGGATACCTTTAATATGATATTGGGAAACTATCTCACTAATAACTATTAAGTTTGATAGAATGGTTGTCATGACTATGTTTTGGTGGTTTCATGGGCCTATGAGACCCTTACAAGTAAATGAACATGTCCACACCTTTTCAACTAGTGTTTGGGATAGACTCTATACTACCAATGAAGTTATGAATTCCATATATGTGCATTACTTGAGTGGGTCACCTATATGAAAAATAGTCACTAGATTCATGTTTGGATGACCTAATGAAGCTACATGAAAGGAACACTATTTTTTAGATGGAGACAGATAGTTGAGAAAGTATGAGAAAAGGCTTGGCATGACTAGCATATAAAAGGCAATATATTGGTAAAATATACCCTCATTATTTTAAATGACTCAAAATATTTGAAGCATCTAGAGAAGATTGAAATCCATTGGCTAGGACTCCACATCATCCATAACATTTTGGATACTAGTATGTGCAAGCTACACACATTAGATGGTAAAATGCTCCCTAGGCATTTCAATGGTATCCATATTAATCTATATCATGCTCAGCATGATTTAGCCATGTTTTAATAAGTTTTATGGTAGTTCATTTCTATATTTTGTGTTTGGTAGGTTGGATTAGTTTTGGAACAATATTTTTGCATTGTTGTTGTAATAATACACACTGTCTTGTATATCTAAAAGGGCAATTTGAGTGAGGTATTTCCTATGAAGCCTTATTCCATATATATAAATTTTTGGGTTAGTATTTCCTTTTTTTAAATATCCTCTCTCTCAATAGAATTTTGGCTTCATAATGTTTGGAATCTGTAAGAATGCACATGATAGGAAACTTGAAGGTTTAGTTTTACCTTGATGAATATTACAATTATAGATCTAAAGATATTGGTGAATTTGATTTTGTTTTACTCAAACATTTTTTCACACAACTGACCACTTTTCAAAGGCACATTTGAAATTTTTAGAGTGGAGGACTAGTCTTAGTATTTAGTATGGGGTGGGGAATACAAAGTGGTGAAGAATAAAGTGGAGAGTATAGATGATTAGTATGTGGCGAATGGAAATGGGAGGCACAGGGCTAGGATAAATTTGATATAAAGGAATTATGGGGTATAAAAGTGATTTAAGTGGAGTGTCATGCCAAGGAATGCAAATATATTGATAAATGAAGATAACATGCATGGCAAGAAAATGTGTTATGGATCATTGCACCTAGGATGCATAAAGGAGACTTATGGGGCAAGGAAACACATAAAATGATGGGAGCTGCAATAGCTAGGAATGTAGTAAAAGGTAGTAAGGTGAACATAATGCCAAAATTGAAACTGCATGGAATGACATCACTTCTATAAATTTAATTTTTAAACATTTGTGATTAATATATCATACCAAAATAGAATTTAATACAAATGTGGTAGCATTAGAATCTTTAAGAGTGTGAATTTGAAAGACCATTATGTGTATCTCCAATACATTTAAGGTGGTAACTTAAATAAATGCCAAGAAGGATAAAGCAAGAAATAAATGTCATTTAAACTCTTTTATTTCTAGAACCTTGAGTGACCCAAGAGCCTAATCCAACCAAATCAATAAGAAACATGCATGTTTCAATTAAAAAAACCTAAAAACACCACTTGAGAGAAAAAATAGACCATTAGGACCTAAATGTACTAATATTCAAGGTATTTCAATGAGTAGGAGGAAGGAATTCATTTATTTATAGGCTACCAGGCTGACTGACTACCATTGGAGCTTTTCAAAGCATAAATCCAAGCCCCATACCATGAAATCTAATATAGATGCATACCATCCAAAAGTAGAGTATTTTGAAAGCTAGGAAATCTAAAAGTGAACTAGAGTGATTTTAGGCCAATTATGAGACCAAACACCAAGACATGTTCTCCAATGCTCATCATAGAATAAATGAAAATTAATGCATAGTTCAAAGGACCATCTACCAAATAGAGAAGAATTAGAAGTGGCATCATGGACGTCAAGAACATATATGAAGAAGAGAAAGATTTCCTTTATGATCAAGGGAAATAAGGTTACTCTAAGTGCACCAAAGAAAGTAATAAAATTAAGATGAGATAAAACAATTTTCCTCCAGATGTAATACCTTGAGAGTGTCGTGCATGCAAAAGAGTGGGATTCTAAGGTGGATAGGTGTAAGTTGGAAGCCTATAACCAATTTATTGAGAGGAAAGGAGTGTAAATTATGTAATTTATAAATGGTGAATATGGGAACTAATAGCCTCAAATCAAATGTAATCTTTGAAGACTTTTTCAAGAAGTGACTATACATAGTTGGAGTCCTCCAACTCAATAAACTCCCCTATTTTAGCAAGGCTAGGGAGATGACATGATTTTTAATCTCACATTTTCATGAGAATATATTATACTTCATTGGGTGGATATTTAATATTTCACTTATGTAGATACACCAAAGTAACTAGCCTTATACAATCAAACTAAGATATTAAGGAGCCATTGTCTGACACTAAGGAAGTCAAGTAAATGGGAAGGGATATGGAATACAAGAAGGGGTTTCACCTTCCACATTAAAAATATCAAAAATAAATCCATAATATTGTTAGTGTGATTAGTGAGAACAAATATAAATGGATCAAGTAAATGGGGAGAAATCAACAAGAACTTCATAAATATAGTGCATGAAATGGCTAAGGGCATGTTGTTCAATATTTCCAAGTTCCTAGTAGATTCAATCATTGATGGTGTGAATAAGGTTCAAGGGATTCAAAATAGTTATAATGTTGATATTATTTGATGATATTTCCATACTCAAGGGTTACCAAGAATGATCATAATTTTTATAGTGTATATCACCCAATCAAGTTAGTAAGACAATCAATTGTCAAACATGAGTAATTTACAACACGTCAAATCTTGGAATAATACTAATTTTTATTGTAAAATATAAAATAGAATATTTTTGGAATCAAAATTAATTTTGATTGCATATTTGAATTCCCCTCAAAAAATTAGAGAAGTTAAAAACAAATTCAATTTAATTTTGAGTTCATATGTAAAATGTATGGCCTTCAAAAGTTAGTGGACTTTCTTGCAAGTCGATCTTGGGAGCTAGATTATTCATCTACAAAAGCTAAATTTTCATATTCAAAGTTAGTTGTAGAAATATAGATCCATGTGTATTTATATGGTTACAAACATTTATCCTTCCCTTTGTTCATTCATTTGAGCTTCTTTCTCAGGCTAGGAAAGCATAAATATAGGTGTTGGCAAGATAGAGAGATCAGGAGAAGATCATAAAATAGAAGTAAGTGCAATGAGATGAATTCAAGTTGGATTCACACTAATTGTTTTCAATTTTTATTATTTTTTATTGTTTTATAATTATTTCTTAGTTATATGCTGTAGGTTGAAGACTATATAAATGAGATACCTAAGTTCAATAGTTTTTATTACTTGAGATACAAGTCTTCTATCAAACATTGTAGAGATCATTAAAAGTATGGGAACCATAAATTTAGTTTTCTTTAGAATCCTAAGAAGGTAAAAATATTGTAAACTATAGAACATAGTGGAGATAAGGAAGCATGGCTTCACTTTTACAAGATTTTTCTCACAATGAGTTTCTCCAAGGTAGGTATTATGTTATCTATTTTTTTTGATGTGTTTATTTCTTTTACTTTCATGTTTACATTCCTTGAAACTAGGCTACTACAAAATACACTTGAGAAATATAAATATACATCCTTAATAAGCATGTCACTAGTTTCCTTAAGGTTATATAACTTCACATTTGGTATTGTACTTTTATGAAAACATTTGAATTGTAACCATGTGTGGAGTATTAGAATCTCTATAGTGTGAAGGAATGTATTCAATGGATGTAGCATGTGGATATTTAATGTGAAGGGTCACATATTCTTTTTTATGATGTATATATCATTCATAATAGTTTAAATACATCCTAAAACACCATTTTGGATGATTTTCTGTGGCATATAACTTGAGAGGAACACCTTGAATTGAAAGGTTCCATGTTGGTGAAACTTAGAGTGGACTATCTACCTAGTTTATGGATCAAATAAGGATAATGTATATACCATATCCATGTTATATCCCTAGCACTTAGGTATCATAATTATACATTCCATAGGAATATCTTCCCTAAATATAACTCTAGGGTGAATAAGTGGCTAGCAAGATTGAAGGATATCATAAGATACTAGTTACACATCAATAGACTATGCATAGAAGTAATTAAGGGTCAAATATAATTATTGGTGATGGATATATGAGTGGATTAAATAGTGAAACATCCAGTACATTGATTCCATAATATATCTCGAAGGAAATAAACCTATCAAAGAGTGGTTATAGTAGCCTCAGTTGGAGGAAAATGAAGAAGAACAAAGAGGGGAGGAAAATGGAAAAAATATCTTGGAAGAAGACATCCCCCTCATGAAGAAGAGATAGACACCATATTCTAAAATATTCAAATGGTAATGGAGGAATAAAATATATACTTTTGGGACTCCATGATGCCTAAATACACAACAATAATAATGTGCGAGTAAGCGTCCTTTTCTATGGACACCTTTAAGGAAGATTACATTTTTGAAGCCCCCATGTCAACAAGGATATAACCCTCAAAATAATCTTGTGAAGGTCAAGAAATGTTTCTTGTAAAAAAAATGCATATGAGTGGCATGTAATTAGGGAACATGTTGATGAAACTAGATTAAAAAGTGACTAGATAGAAAAATTCAAATAGAATAAATTGTAGACAGTAGAGGCACACTATAATAGAAATAACTCAAGTGCTCGATGATGATAGAAAACAAGTGCCATAATATAAAACATGCTCAACGATGATTATGAGAGGTGCAAGGTAGTAAAGTACAATTTAGCTTCCATGGATCTTAGAAATTTAAATCTATGTGTAGAACCTAAGGATGCAACTAAACAAACTCAACGTAAACTACATCACCTAGGTTGAGCACATAGAAAATATGGATATATTAATTTAAAAAATCCTAAATAAAGGGATGATCACCAGAGATGCATAGGGAAAAATTGTTAAATCTAAATTATATTGATTGAGCAATATAAAAATTGAGTGGACACATTAAATAGGCTCTCAAAAACTATGATAGTGGTGGAGAAATTATTTCTCAATTTTTCCTAGAAAATAGACATATTAAATTCACATCTCTTTGAAGAACAAAAAGAAAAAATAATGTTGTCAACCTATATTTATGCTAATAAAACCAAGGAGGATTACATGAAAATTTTACAAGAACTAGACTAGTAAGCCCTGATAATAATCACAATAAATAAGTATTTTGAGCATCAACTATAAAATATATAGCTAACAACTATTGATGAGGAAAGTTTCCTCAAGGACTCAATAAAATAATCTATTGAGAAGGTGAATAATGTGAAGTAGCAAGCGAAAAAACTCTAATATAAACCTCTATAAATGAAGGGATTAGATGCCCAAATAATACTTATCATGGAAACTATTCATATCATTATCAAAAACTAGGCTAATTTTAAAGAAGAGTTGAGGAAGGATGCTCCATAATTATTTGCTTTAGCAACATACCTTTGAATTTTTTACATTCTTTGATTATTGAGGTCCAAAATTTTGGATAACTATGTATGTGTGTGGGAGAACCTAAAAATGAGGAGGAATACACATTTAAGATTTATATGTTAAGATGATGGTAATGATCCTAGAATAGTAAAGGCTAAATGAAAGCTAGTGCACACGATGGAATTATGACAAAGAAAGAAACACCTAAGGTCATAACCACTAAGATCATATAAAGAGAGAAAGGCACAACAAGGGGAGAGATGAAAAATTAATACATGGAGTGGATAAATATTAAAAAGATGAGTATAATATAAAGGAACAACAAAGATAGAAAATGAAAGACGTGGAAAACAAGGCTAGGCATGATGGAGGATGAGTAGGTTTCCTAAGGACAAATAATCAAGTTGTGTGGGGTAATGTTAATCCTAGATTTTGGATAATTATATCCAATTATATGATCATATGTGTGATACATAAAGGTATATACCTATGCTTATAGACCAAGGGATTAGAGAGTTTTGTGTGCATACCTAACCATTCCATGTGCACACACCTAGCAAGAATTTCTAGCAAGATTGGCATGAGCCAAAAAAACTACGTTCATGTGTGTATATGAAAAAAATAGGATCAAGACAATAAAAGACAATTTAAATCGAGGATATTATGTGGATATTGTGGGGATAAATTATGAGAGTTATGATTGATGACTTGATTATGATAGGTAGTTGATAAGTGGAAAATATAGTGTGGTAGTTAACTTGGATCAGAGTACTACATTAACTATCAAGTGGAAGACAAAGACATTAAATATTGATTAGTGGTATTTGAGATACATTATGCCATGTAGAGACATTGTAGCACCTATATAAGGTAGAGACATAGGGAGGAAAATGGGGCTAGTAAAGATAAAAAAGTATTGTTGAATTGTAGGGTATAGATATAAAAGTGAGGGCATGTTAGCGAAATATTGTTAATACTTTGAGACAAAAAGAGATATATTATAATTATCTTTGTAATAATATTAAGTACATAGGGTTTCCTTTTAATCTTTGTATTCATTGAATATTAAGTAATGAATAGATTTTTTTTTATCATTGTGTTTGTTTATGACTATAGAGTGATGTTTGTATGACTAAGGTTGTTTTTATACTTAACATTGATTTTATTATTCAAAAACAATACTTTCATAGGATAATATTATATGTTATTATTTATATTAATGAATAAATGGATGGAATAATGCTTTTATGCCTTTGTTCCTTGATCAAGTACTTATTTTCATGCCTTGATGGGATAGTGTAGGGGAATCCATAAGTAAATCCATGCACACAATCACCCATATGAAAATTTTAATGACTTCATTTCAAACTAACCCCAACATTTCCTATTTTCCTCTCTACACCTTGAGTGAGCACATGAGCTCAAAATCATGTATATTTTTGTGTATAATGAATAAGCATTTGTATGTGCATGATACTAGTGTGTTGTTGACCACTAGAATATCCAACAAAGATATTCACCCTATCACTTACCTATTATTTATCAACATATCATATCTATATAAATAACCATTATATAATTGAATTGTTTCTAGAAATAATTACTAATGTATAGTATACAATATGTAGTAAATTATTTAATTTCATAATACTTTCCCCATATTATATATAGTTCAAACCTTATGGCAGAATCAGCATCATATATGAATTGTAACACACTCTAACTTCATCATACTTATAATAATAGTGGAAATGGACATTATATCTAATATAAACTAATGCATTTGGATAAACACATTACTTTATTGAAAACTTCCAAATAATTATGAACTTGGGCACACTGGATATTTCAAACACACCCATCTGAACAATGACAGACACTATCACTCATAAAAAATATATTTTCCTAAATGGGAATTATTATCAATATGCTCATCCTTAGGTGGTATTGGTCCTCACCTCAATCTATCTCCTAGTTGGATTAGGCCTTACAAAACAATTGTAGTTGGATGAGATCCTCACTAAATTTTCTTAATGGGTGTTGACCATATCACTTATCATCTCAAATGAAGCTAAAGTAGGGTCTATCATCACTTCCACTAATGATCACCATATTTATATATATATATTCATTTTGACACTAATTATCTTATATACAATTGGTGTAAATCCTATCATCACTACTACTGATGATCATTATTTATGTCCTTGTAGGTTTTTTGGTTCCCAATTCACTGCTAAATTATTCAACCAAACCTTGAGCTACTAAAGTTCTCAATATTATATGTTTTCCTCGAACCTCATTTGGATGTAGCTCAAGTATATAAATCCATGATGATCATCATATGGGACATAGACCATTTGATGATGCACTCTAATCGTTGCAACATTTTTCTCCATGTTACTTATATTTTTTATGAGATTGATATTCCCCATCAATCAAAATATATTATGCATGGCAAGTACTACCAAAAATGCACCCATATATATAAATTGATATGTTTATTAAAAATATATAGGTTTATATTTAATTTTTAATGAAAAATCAATTTAATCTTATAAACCATAAAATTTCATAATAAATAATTCTAGTGGGTGTTCAAGAAAGGTATTATAGACTTGTCTTTTTTGAGAGATTAAGATTCCCTATTAATCAAAAATATGTTAAGGGTGGAGGTACTACCAAAAGTGCACCCATATATAAATAAATATTTTTAATAAAAATAGATAGGTTTTTATGTACCTTTTTATGAAAAATAATTTAATCTTATAAACCATAAATTCATGAGAAATTTTTCTAGTGGGTGTTCAAAAAAGGTATTATAGACTTTGTGGAAAATTCTTCCCATGTCAAAATTTATAAATTTACTATAGGATTTCCTGGAAATGTTTCATGCATAAAAAACATTAAAACAATTAATATAAAAATAAAAACATTTAAGATAATTGTTTTTATAGGGCAATAAATAATTTTGCTAGACATAAATTAGAAAAAAATAATTGTTGACACACACCTTATGGTTTGATATATTTGGAACTAATTCTATTCCATGATAAATTTATGTAAATATTCAAAAAAATATTTAATTTTTTAATAACTCAAAAACACTAATAAATAATGGGATTTCTCAAAAAAAATGTATGGAAGTATAAAAATTTATTCTTAAAAAATTGTGTGTGTGTGTGTGTGTGTGTGTGTGTATGTGTGTGTGTGTGTGTGTGTGTGGATTTCTCAAAAAAAATGTATGGAAGTATAAAAATTTATTCTTAAAAAATTGTGTGTGTGTGTGTGTGTGTGTGTGTGTGTGTGTGTGTGTGTGTGTGTGTGTGTGTGTGTGTGTGTGTGTGTGTGTGTGTGTGTGTGTGTGTGTGTGTGTGTGTGTGTGTGTGTGTGCGCGTGCGCGCGCGCATGTGTGCTTGTGCGTGTGCGTGTGCGTGTGCATGTGCATGTGTCTGTGTGTGTGTGTGTGTGTGTGTGTGTGTGTGTGTGTGTGTGTGTAAACTTGTTATTCACACCATACTATTGGGATATGTCTTGATGCATCATCAATACTAACACCATTTATTTTCCATTAATAATGTCTCATGTTATTTTTTAATATATTATTAGTAATTTAAAAGTGAAATTATTCTCTCTTCATACATAATAAACACATCATGCCATGCTTCTATTTTTCCACACCTTTTATTTTGATTTTGGACATCTCCCTCTAGGTAGATCTTGAACACCTCCCTCCATACTGATTATAAATGCCTCTAAAGTTACTTTTATTTTTTCTATTACTTCCTTGGATTATTTACTTACCCTATAGATCCTATAAATTTGGACTCCATGTGTATTTTATTTTTATAACATGACTATGGAGACTAATTTAAGGCAGTGAATAGAACTTTTCATGTGTCATTAAAAAAAACATGCTTAGACTATGCAACCCAAAAATTCTTAGTCTTCTAAAGTGACAAGGCTATGTATAAAAAACATATATTTAACATTTTTAGCACATTTTCTTCCCTCTAAAATATCCATCTCATATATTTCATATTACTCTAGTTTTAAAGTTAATAAATACAAATTTTAAATGTTATTATATTTATGTATATATACACACACTAAATTACACATATTTTTTAAAGGAATATCAACCATCAAAGGGGGAACCAAAATAACTAGAATAACCCCTTTTCAAAGAAAATAAACTCCAAATAATCTTGCATATTACACATGAACATTGACTACTCTCATACCAAATAAAGTTTTAGTCAAAAATTTTACTAAACAATACACATGACATATATGCACTCTAACTCACTATTTATTATAGAACTTTATTCAAAAATATATTACATATTTATAGGAATTACATATCCTATACTTTAATATATTATCCCTATTATTTATATATTATATTTCAACCTCTCGTATGAATGTGATCAAAAATTCTATAATTGAGTTGCTTCTAACAATAATTACTAACTTATAACATACTATATGTAATAAAATATCAAATTCCTAATATTTGACTTGTTCCTTTAGTTTTATTTTGACTTGCAATACTCACAACACTTCTAATTTTATATTTCTCTTGTTGAATTCAATTTCATCTCTATGTGGCCATGCCTTATTTCTCTTCTTCATGCTTTATCTTTCTCTCTTCTTCTTTTTCTATTACTTTCTTTTTCATGAATTTTTGTATTTTTTTAAGATTATAATAGTAAATTCCTAACTGTATAGGACTATACCACTACATTCCTGATCTATTCAGGAATGTATTATAAAAATGGTCCTTTCCTTTTTGTGTGACTCTAGTTTTCTAGCCTTTCATTATTTGTGCCCTTTTTCCAAAAAAAAATTCTCATTATGTGTCACCTTATGCACTAATAGTGATGTAATTACACCTCTTTTATGCCTCTTACACAACTAGGTCTTATATGTCTCTATGGCCAATCTGATATAAATAGGGGTCTTTAAGGTGTTTCAATACCTACTTTTACTAGGTTTTTTTTTCTCTTGTATTGGCTTATATCTTTCTTTGTTCACTTTGACTTACAATACTTTAACATCTTATGCTAAAAAGAGGTTCTTGGATTCTAAGGAATATTATTCAATTCAAAAAATGGATTTTTCCTCTTTGTCAAGTCTTATTCTTACAAGATTATTCACAAAAAAGTATTGTTATAACTTGCTTTTGGGTTTATATCTTCTTCAAATGGATCTTTGTTCAAAACTTATAGTTTTTTTATTCTTCATAGACATCTTGTCCATTTTACTAATGTGATTTAACTCAAACACCAAGTCTATACTTCTACTATACTTCTTTGTTTCAACAAGACTACAAATCATATTAACAAGACTCAGTTTTAAAGTATGTCATATTCCCAAACAAATATATTTATTAAACATATACTCTAGTGTACTTAATATGGTTATTATTTATATTTTTAGATGTTATCTCATACCAAAGTCTGGGCTTTCACCATACTTTACTTTGATTCTTGAATGAACTCAATACATAGATATTCCATACTTTCATTCAAAATTTTGTTATTGTTTCTTGATTTTAATTACTCTAAACATAGACTTTTAAGTATTCAAAAATATGCTTGAACCTATTTAGGTATTACACAACCTGATACCCAGACCTTTACCTTCAATTATACTCAATTCTCAAGAAAAACATGATTTTAGGTCTCCTTTCAAGTTTATAATCTGATATAACAACTATATTTATTATTTTAGGTAATAAAAAATCTTGAAACCAATGTTAAAACCTCCCATTCATACCAATAATTTCTTATGCAAATTTGTATCACTTTTACATGGTTAGTTTTTGAGTTATAGAGATGTTCATGCATTAAACCCTAAATTAAGGTTTGTAGGACTATGCGCAACCCAAGAGCACTCAAAATAGGATATTTTAACTTATAATAACTATCATGGAGTATTTTTGGGTTCAAATAACTCTATTAATATCTCTCCTACTTGGACAATCATTCTTTGTGCTTGATCAATCCTTAAATGCAAGAATAAGACCCTTTTTCTTCCAATTGTCATGCTCTAGACTGTGATTACAGACTGTCACAAATAAAGACCTAAATAGGACTAAAAATTCCAATTTGTTATACCAATTTGGATTGTTTATATTTTTTAAGAATCTTCACACTTATACTCTTTTTTTCCTAATGACCTCTAGGGCTTGAAATAACTTAGAAGGTGAATAAAATACTAATCTCTTGACTGTCAACATAATTATATAGTCTCAAACCCAAGAACACTTAAAATAGATAATTAAAAATATAAGGGATTTCATGTCTTATTTTTTCCTTTATAAAAACTACACATATTTCTTTTTTCATATCAATTGTTCTTTTAGACTTAATAATCAGAAAGTATGTGAAAACTTCTCTATGCTCAGACTGTATTGTCTAAAACTATATTTATAGAATTATGTAGATTAAGAAACATCATCAAATCATGAAAAAAATAAATTAATAGTTAATAACATGAACTTACACATTCATACCATCTGATAATGCATCAACAAACATAAAAGGGCCTTCTTTCCTTTATTTATGCTTGAAAATTTTACATTTAGACCCCTTCAACTATTATAGACCCACACACACACACCTTATATTTATCTTCCTCCTTGTCATTTATCCTTTTTTCATTATATTCATGTCTCATGTTATTCATAAAAACAATCTTATAACTTCTTAAAATTTATTTTATTATTATTTCTATCAACAATAATCTTTCAACCTCTATGACTTATCCTTAAACTTGCCTAATTTGACCTTCTTCCTACGTAACATACACCTTGTCATTATTAAGAGATGGTTAAATATAATTATAGATGGGATAATATTTGAATCATAATTAAAACATGTAAATTGACCCCAAGTATCCATTACATAAGGACAAATACATTTCAAACATGCTAAAACACTTCACACAATGAGAAACATATTCAATTTTTTGAATTTCCCATTTTGGAAAGAAAATGGAAAACTAAAGACTTTGAGAAAATCATGGGGTTTTGATAACTTAAAATGACATGAGTTCACCCCTTATACCTCATAAACCTATAAAATAAATAGTTTGACATATTTACATAATTATAATTGATTGCATCATGATGTTCCTGCATCAAATAGGGTCTTAAATTGAATCCAAGAAGTCTATATATAAATAAGTGCATTAATTAATTTAGGTACAACACATATGCACTAGTCCTAGCTATTAAATTTTTAAAATAAGGGATTTCATTTATTATAGAAACACCTATGTACTAAAATTATGATTCATGCATTTAGTGAAAGAATACATGACATTTACTTGTTGATTGTATTCATTGAAGTAAGATGTTTAGCACACTGCATTTCCATTATTTCATGTTAAACTACATTATACTTGCATGTTTGTTTCAATATATATTCCCTAAAATGGGTATAATTTATAAAATCCCTTGAATCCACCCTACCCTCCCTCACCCAATTTTTTTTATGTTTCTTTCAAGGTTTTGGGACCTAATTAGTGTTTCAATAAAGGAGATTAATTTCTTGGTGACTTGCAATGAATACTAGAAAACTGAGAAAAAAATTTGAAGCCCAAGAGCATAGGAACATGAAATTAAATATATATATATATATATATATATATATATATATATATATATATATTTCATTTTATAGGCTAGGAGTGGTATCTTTCTATTAAAACATTGAAAGTTCTCTATTCAACAAAGGTTTTTTAAGCTATGCATGTATTATTGTCTAGACTTATTTCCACTTATTTTCACCTTTTGATTGTCTACAAATTTTAATTAATTCAGTATTCATCTCAAAACCATATATTTTTACATTTCAATTATTTTATAACATTAATTAAATTACTTAGGTATGATTTTTACTATAATATTAGGGTAAGTTTGATTAGATCTAAAATTTCACATGTTTATGGGTATATGTATTACATGTTGATGTGAACCACTTTCCCATAAAAAAAATTTGGTGAAATCAATGTAAATTGAAAATGAAACTTCATTAACACACAAAAATTTTGGTGAAAATGTGGCCTCTTATGCCCATTAGGGTTATATCTTGTTATTTACCTTAATTTTGGTTTTATACAAAATAAGGATTAAACTAGTTATAATTAAATATATCTAAGCATAGATGAGTGAAATTAATAATTTAGACTTCTTGGATTCAATGAATTAATATTCTAACAATATGAGTCTAAAAACTAACTAAAAATAGAAACACATCCAACATGCTATATATAAAGTTTTCATTTAGGTACAACATGCTAAAAATAGAAACACATCCAAGTACGACAATGAAATATATTCTAATAAATTTAAATTATAAAGGGACAAGGAATGATCACACCTATTTACTATTATAAAAACATGATTCTACAAACTAACTATATGGAACCTACTTCTAAATTTTGTAAATTATGTTATGATCCTCGACAGTATCATGCAATTAGTGGGTATGTCTTATATAAATTTGGATATGACAATCCCATTAGTATTGTACATATCTACATATGGACATATCTATATTACTAGGATTTTGGATCCTAATATTTATGTCACTTTTGCATTATCACCTTCTAATTATGATTTCACTTCACTTATTTTTCAAACAAAATATATGAATATCCTATTTGGACTATTTTGACACTCTAAAAATAAACCAAAGTAATATAGTTGAGAAACCACCAAGACAACATTATAGATTATGAATCCCACACTCTCAAAATTAGACCTACACATAGTTATATAAGTGTGTAGATGGAATATACCAAGTTATGGTTTTGAACCTACTCTTCCCTAGAAGTGATGATGCAACTACATGTACTCTAATACCCTCCTTTGGCATAATGAAAACGAATAAAGATCAATATAGAATGATAATGTCACAAGTATGAATTATATGATTTGATGTTTGGCTCTAGGATTGACCTTTGATATGTGTAACTCTTTTTTTATCTCAAACTTTTAGCCTCTTCCTTTCTTTAAATGTATTCACAGGATCTTGTATATATAAGCTCACCTAGGATAATGTATACATATTAACTAATTATATAAATGTACAAAAGCTAAGTTAAATATGTGGGATAAATTGAAAAGAGAGAAAATACCCACAAATATATAGGGTAAAAACCCATATCATTTGAAATATTATCCTATATGGACCAATATAGTCCATAGGTAAATCCCAGATAAAGTTCAAATTCTATTTTCAAGGCAGGTATACCTAACAAGTGATAATAGTCCAAATGTTTTAATGTATAAATGTTGAGGTGATTTATATACTCAGTGGACCAAGTGTAGACATATGTGGGGTTGTGAATGTCCTATAAATAGCCTAAAATGTACAAGTTTTTCATATAAGATGAATTAGGGGTAAGACATTTGGAATAAGGGTCTTGTGTTAAATTTAGGTGTGTACATAATTCCACCATTTTAACATGGGTATGTCATTGAAATTCATTTTTACATTGACTTACCTACGGAAGGATGAAGGGTTTTTTATGCACACTCTAGCTAAGCTTCTATCCAAAATGTATAGCTGATATACCTAAAACAAATTCCAAATTATAAAACTAGTTAAATGATCATGATATTCTTTGAATTTTGAAAATTTTGCAACTTTGAATTTTAAAAGAAAACATAGGAATAAATACACATACTTGGTATTGCCTCAAATGTCACTCTAAAAAGAAATATTATAGGTATTAAAACCTAGCCAAAACTTCTTTGAGAGTCCTTAGAACATAATTTCCATATCCTAGAATTTAGACAAGAATTTGAAACATAGCCAAACACTTCTTTGTGCCCAATCCACATCTTGATCAAGGAAGTATATAAATTTTCTTTTTTCTTAGCCATATTTAAATTTTGATTTTTAAAATGCCTTAAAATATGCACCTCTTTTGAGGTGTGGGATGAAGACCCTATGTTGTAGTCACTCATTTAAAAATAGAAAATTTAAATGCCTTGTTTGTTAAGAAAAATAAATTATCTTAGGCATGTTAAAATCCTAAACATATATGAAATTTTAAACTACAAAATCATAATGCTTTTGAAAATTTTACATATTTTAAAGTTTGTATTTTCATCTAGTTATGCCATATAGAATCATCTAAAGTGCAAGTTATCATAAGAAAGATAATATCATTCCAAGCACAATGCACTAGGGTATGATTCCCCCTTTAGAAATATAAAATGGGAAATAATTATTTTTTCCCCAAATGTCATAAGCAATCCCTTAGTTAAGTTAGATAAATAAATGATAACACACACAAGTAGCATACCTCCATAGATGCATGGTATAAACCATGGACACCTAGGCAAAAAATAATTATACCAACATATGCATGATAGACATCATGGCTACATTAATAATATATAAATAGATCATGTTAAAATTAAAACCACATAAGCATAAGGCTCACAATATAATCAAATGATACATAATACCAATACTCACAAGACATGACAAGAAAAAAATGCACACACAAGCAATCATTCATGCACAAATAGTCAATGTAATTATGTAATAATCACAATGTAGAATATTTATGTGGTATAGGATATAGATACTATCACAATATTTAGTAATATATTGAATCATATTAATATGATAAATGATAAGGATAGATATCAGTGTACAAATATATGTTGAAATGGTGATGTTGCAAGTTAGGACATGTTATCTATGAAATTGGCCCTCCAAAATGTTGGTGCATAGTGTAAAATATAGTATCGTATAACCCATGAAATTTCATATCATCCACTCAAGAAAATATCTTGAAAATCATATGTGTAAAACATTAATATTGAGAACATATCAGTAGGTAAACATTTGTATGAGAAATTTTTTAATTTTAAAAATTTTATAATGTTTTTAAAATTTTTGAATTTTTATGATGTTTTTGAAGTTTGGATTTTTCTAATATTTTTAAAGTTTGAATTTTTCCAATGTTTTAAATTTTTTATTTTTTCAATGTTGATATTTTTTGTATTCTATATGGAAATTATATGATTTATGTGTGTCTCAAGCATGACAAGCATAGCATGAAAAAATGCATGAATATTGTACTCAGCATCATGATTTATCAATGTAATAATGCATAAATATGTAATATATGTTCCAAAATGTATGATAAAATATAAAATATAATGACATAAGATATATTTGACTATATGGTAAGGATAAATATTAAATGAATGATGAGTTAAGGATGATGTTTTACATGGATTTGTACCACCCGATGTAAAAATTCTCAAAGATAGAAAGATATGGCAATAAATAAAATTTTGGTCCTAACCAATCACATATCAATGTATGTGTAAGATACATAACCTAAATTTAAAATGATGAAGTGGTAATGTATATGATAAACATGCATGGGAAAAATTATCCCATTAGCGAATATTCATCATGTACATTGTGAAAGATATAGTCAAGTGAATAATTCATATGATAAAAATAAATGCTAGTGTGTAAATAGTGTGAAGTGTGAAATATTAATCTAACATAGAGGGGAGGTTAGTATTTTGTCTGTATCATAAAACCAATGAAATTAACACACTAATATCCTAACACCTCTAGCCTAGACACTAAGGAGAGCTTAGTAACAAAAATTAAGTGAAAGAACAACAAAAACATAAAAGACACAGCTCTTTTACCTTCCGTGGGAGCTCTAAATGGATTTTTTGAATGGATTGATCAACTTGTGTATCAAGACATCTTTGATAATGGATTTTTATTGGCTCCTTATCTCCTTAGATCCTTGGATTTGATGTTACTTGGCTTAATATTTGGGCATGGTAACACTACTTAGATGAGTTCTATAGAGTAAATCCTATATTATACTCTACAATATCCAAGCTTTAAATTCATTTATACATAATAAATTTGTAGCAAAATATCTTATGGTTAAATAAGAAAGGATTTGTATTTATATCTTTAGGAATTAACTCTCACCCAAGGTGAGTTAAGGTTGAGTTTAGGCTTGGAATGGGTTCAAACTAGACCTAGGTGATTTAAAACTAACTCTAGTTGAAGTAATAATTGTCAAGTAATTATGAATTGTAATTACTAGGCATGGATCTCAAATTAGACATTTTAGGATATTTTCAAAGAGCTTGACAACTCATAAAGGCAATGATGAAACGCTAAGATATTTTGAATTTTCAAATTTCCTTTTTTAAATATTCATTAATTATAAATAGGTAATTTAACTAGGCATTTAATTTTGTTTAACTTGTTAATTGATTTTGATTAGCCTTCTAGCTATTTAAATATTTGATTAAGTGTGCAAGTGCCCCACTTAATAGGTCCATAGGCCAAATTTTTAGTTGTGATCTCGCAAGGTGATTAGGAATGAATTTGTGAGAGGTTATTATTGTATACAATAAAATACCCCAATTAGGGATGTATCAACATGACTATGATCTTTGATAAATGATGTACAAGTAAATTTGGGATGTTTATTTATTCTTAGGCTTTATTTACAATGGTTGGTAGGAATTGGTATGAAGTTTATTCGAAGGTCAGTTATGGTCAATTTTAGGTGTCTATAATTTTCACCTATTTTTAAATACATTATAAGCTATAGGCATAGTAATATATTCTAAAAGAATGAAAAAATCCATTAAAATTAAAGAATAATGATTGAAAAATAAGATCCAAATAATGTTTGGAAAGCCTATAATGATGCCTCCTTGAGCGAGTGGCCATCACATACGATTGATGGATGGTCCCTTGAAAAGAAGCAAGAAAAATAATGATATTAATCCATGGTTGAGATTAATCCAATTGAGATAATGCTTGCATGCATTTGATTTTAAAAATATTGATTTACCCAAAGGCAGTTATAATTAGTAACAAATATTGAGACACTAATCTGCCCACAAGCGGTTATAATCAATGGCTCATGCATATGCCATAGTTAGGGTGAATGAGTCAAGATAATGATTTACCCATAGGCAATTATAATCATTAAGATGACTTGGATTGAATAATTATTTTTTATTGTGCCCTAGTAAGACAGATTGGCAATCATAACTCAAGTATATAACATGTCATATAGATTAAAGATGAGTAGGTGCAAATGTAAATGTGATGGTCTAATGAATGAAGACACCAAAAATGACCAAGAACATAAGGTTTCACAAAGTGATGAAAGATATGATTATAAGAATAAATATTGATCAATGCTAATGATTTATTTTTACCTACCAATACGGATATGTTCATCCTTATTAGCATTGATATGACTAGAATAGTCAATGGGTTGATTTGATTAAGGAGGGTGGGAAAATTTACCAAGGAGAAAATTCTACAACTCCATTAATTGTAAGATTTCCAATCTAATTTTTGTTGTATTATGTGATGGTATACATCATGATATAAAACCCCATGATGACCTAGATGAAATATGCATAAGGATTGACTCTTGATCCAATAAATAATTGAAAATAATGCACCAATGTAAAATTTATGATGATAATTTTGACATATTAATAAGGATAGACTCAATAATAATGTACAAGGAATCACCTAATAAACACATATAGACTGAGTCAAGTCACAATAATTAAAGCAAATAAACATGCAAACAAATAAATAAATAACTAACAAAATAAACAAATGCATAGAAAACATGAAAGTAAAAGCAACACAAAGAATCATGTCATCAACCAAGTTAATATCTAAATTTTAAGACTCAATGGAATGATAAATAGGTGATGACCCCAAGCAAGAATACATGCAAAGGGAAGGTCACACCCCCAATGGCAAGGATAGATCGAGGTTGATTGACCAAGTTAAAATCAGACAAATGTTTTTGGATTTTGAAATTTTTGAATATTTTTTTAATTTTGAGGTATCTTAACTTATCAGATATTTACAATATACCATTGGAAAAATAGTGATAGCATGTCTTATGTTGCTCATAAAATGGCAAGAGTGTATGGAAAAATGGGACTAAACTAACCTTAATGTGAATCAAGCATGACCTACATAATCTCATTAGGACCCCAAGTCATAATAGTTATACCCACACAAAAGGTATTGAGATCCAACCAAGTAACAACAAGTTCAAAAATTTATGAAAATGGTAATTCAAATGAAAATAGTAATGGCAAGGTGATGCGGTAATGCATGGTAAAAGGTGTTGTTCCTAATTTTCCCAAAGGTGGTTATAATTAGGAAACAACGATATAAGTTAGTGATACTAATTTTCCCATAGGTATTTATGATTAGTAACATAATTTAGAATACTAATTTATTTAAAGGTAGCTATAATAAATATCACCAGTCAAGTGTGAATGAAAGATAACTTGTCATATTTAGTATCATACTAATTTCATAGATTGTAAATTAAACATACATTTTTAAAACTACTAAAACAAGATGGGAATCCCCTCATTGAAAGTTATAAAATAACCAATAAAAAAAAGGTCAAAATGGGTAGGTAAGGTATGTCAAAATAATCTTTAGTCTACTAGTGATGGGTATGGTGGGATGACATATGGTACGGTATAAGGAAGATGATAGGAGGGCAATTAGATATAATTGTAATAGGGTTTACCCCAAGTGATAAGGTAAGGTTAATGGCAGGGTATGAAACAATGGTAAGAGTGTTTGGAAAATGGAAATGGCAAGGTAAATAGAAAAGGTAAGTTCAATTTTTATGTTGTTCATATTGATGTTGAGATACACATCCTGATCAACATATGATACAAGTAGAATAGTCAATCATGTAAATTGCTAGCCCACACCTTTTCTAAATAGCTAATCTATCAAGAACCTAGTGTAGATTTGGACTCCAATAATGTTTTTTTGATCTTCATTGGTGGTCGATTCTATTTCCTTCAAACATCAAAACAAGATTTCTTTGTAACCTCTATAAAGGAAAGTGTAGCCATGGATGGTAAACACAGATAAATATTGGATAATAGGTCTAATTTGTAAATAGAGAGATGGAACATAATAGAATGTATAATGGTTGGGCAACAAATGAAGATTGGTATTTTTAAGCACACATAATGTTTTTGATTCTATATTTGACATAATTTTGGTTGTAGAGGGGCTAAAGACTTATGAATATTCTCTTGATAGACTACTAAATTTTTATTTTGTTTGAACCTAAGAGTAGCTACCATCTGATTATGTTTCAAACTAGAAGCTATACTAATTTTCTTTTTGATAATGTCTTCATCAAGTAGTGAAGAACTATTATTCTCAACTATTAGCACTTCAATGAATTTTTTACCAATGAAGTTGTCTTGATCTTCCCCTAGATCCTTTGATAAGGTTTCACTAAGGAATGTTGAATTCTGACTTTGATTATCTTCTAGCACCTCAAATGAGGTTTTGCTAGAAAATGTTGAGTTTGGACTTTGATTGTCCTCTAGCACCTCCAAAAAGGTTTCACTAAGAGATTATTCTTATTTTTCATAAATGTGGTCTTGATCCCTCTAATATTATTCAACTAATATGTCACCATAGATTTAGTTCAACAAGGTGTGATTTTATAGATCCTAATCAAAACTTATGGGAGGTGGAATGTCAATATAATGGTTAGGTTTGTTGGTGAAAATGGCATGTGGAATGGTAATGGAATGGAAAGAGGCATCACAATCCTCGTATAAGATACTAGGATAACTTGTGTTGAAGCTAAATTAATCATCCTTAAAAATCATAGAAGGATCACAAATATATCTATAAGAAATGTGTAACCAATATTTTAATAACCATGAACATATTATGATTCTAACACTGAGTCTAACTCAAATGTATTTGAGTCCATTGTTGAGGCTGAAATTGATTCTAATTTTGATTCTAAATCGACTATAAATTTAATAATAGAACCTAACTTCAATGTTGGTTCTTTATATGGTGTGGTTGATGTTACAATGATATTTTTTTGACTGTTTGATATTGGACAAGTAATGACTTGTGATGGCATAATGGGCTCCATAGAGAATGGTTTATCAAATTTAGACTTCTCAATGAGGGGAAGAGGTTAAGAGACAACTCCATATATATTGTCTTTTCAAACGGAGGCTCTTTATAAATAGTAAAATGGTTAAGACAATGATTTTCCCAAAGACGGTTATAATTATCAATAAGTGACTTAGCAAAAACTGGCTTATCAGAGTGAGACTCCTCAACAATAGGGAAAGGTGATTCATCACAAGTTTACTCATCAAAAATAAGTGTTTCAATAAAAACATTATGGATTGGTTGGATTCCTTGACCTTGGTTTACTAGTAGTTATAAAATACAAGTTTTGAACATATTTTGGTTTTTGAATGACTAGCTTAGTTGGAGAGGTATTGATTGGCTCAATTTTGGCTCGATGACTAGTATGGGTTTTCTAAAGCGGGGTATAGTTGGGAATGGATGAATAATGGCCAGTGGTTGGATAATTATAGGCTTATCTATGATAGGTTTAACAAAGGCTTGTTACTAGCCTAGGATGGTAACTGTGACTCATCTAGTCATGATTGCATTACCTTATTGGGATAACAAGATACCATACATTTAAGGGCCTAGAATGGTAATGGTAGGGAATTATGAATATTTTTTGTTTTCACAATCTAAAGGATGAGGTATTATAATGGTAATGGTATGGTATTGTAAATCTTGGTTTCTTACACAAGCCAAAGGATGAGGGCCTATAATTGTAATCCTTAGACATTATGGATCATGGTTGCTCACACAATCTAAATAAGGGTTAATGGTATAGGTGGGGGATCAGCTATCATGAGTGGTGAAATGGAAATATTAGTACTTAGTCATCCCAAATTAGGTATCACCCTATATTGATCTTGAAGATCTTAGCTTTGTTCTATAGATTGAGTATTGTAAGGAGGATATGGATCCATCTCACAAACCACATCATCACCTTAGAGGTCTTGATCAAATTCATTTTGTGAAACCACATTATCAAAACTTGGATTGTACATGGATCAACTACTAATGTAATGATACACATCCAAATCAAAGATGAATGTTTTGTAAAAAAGCCTAGAGTTCTATAAACTCTAAAAAAACAAGGTCAAAAGGATAAATGGTCCAAACATAGTCTAACTTGGTCTAAGAAATGGAGTTGTATCTCTTAAATGGTTTGCGCTAAAAATTGGTATGAAAATAGTCTAACATCATATGTATAACATCAAATGTTTTACACAATAAGGTCCAATGGATGAATAAAAATTGGAATGCCAAAATCTAGTTACAAAGCATTTCAAACAAGTCTAATATAGAGAAAACAAAAATTGATAGATCTATCAGAGAAGGCACAAAATCTAGGTTCAAAACAAGGTTATGCCAGGTCTTTTATAAAAGGCACAATAGTTATACTTTAAAAAAAATAGGTAAGAGATTTAATCTGATAATTTTGAAACACTTTGACATAAACTAGGCATTCAGATACAAACATGAACTTGGTCAATAAGTATAAGGCATGAAATAATAGGTATATGCAAGATATGATATTTCCCCCAAATCTAGGCACAAACAATAATTTTCAAATTGAATATAGAATCAACCTAAGTTACATAAACCAAATGATAAAGATCAATTTTTAGGCCAAAATTACACAAGGCATAGGTAGAAATCAATTAATGTTTGGATTTGAATTTTGCAAGGATAATTTCAAACTCAATTTAGGAATCTAGGTTTCTTTAAACAAAAAACAAGCTAGACAAGAATGAATGGCATAATGACACTAGGTAAAGATCTAAAAGGCACATGTGGCTTTAGATTTGAATTGGTAATTTAGACATAAGTCAATCAAGTATTTGAAATGATTTTATCAGCGTAATGATTTTATCACAATCTAAATACATATCAAATGGTTTGGTTTCAGGACTCCAAGGGAAAAGGTTTGAAATGAATTGGACAATATAATGACACCTTTTTCAAACAAGTAACACACACAAACAAGATTTTTCAAAAGACTAAGGCAAAGGCATAGTGTCAAATGGGTGATGTAACACCACCTGAAATAAAGGAGTGATGTATAAACAAGACTCATTTTTGATGTGATAAGATAGATAAAAATAAATAGTTCGACTCAAAACCATGCAAGAAAGGATAAAATGAAACAAACACCTAAGTTTAATATCCTAAATCTTAAAACTAAAGAGGTTGCATAATATTGTCAAATTCTATCAATATATTCACTCTTAGGAGGATTTAAATTGTTAATCTAAAAAGTAAAATCTCATGAAAAGTAGGGTTTTTAGGCCCCCTCTTCTCTCAAGATTTTTTTCTATGATATGTAACTTCAAGCTACTCTCTCTGCATCAAAAATATGTCTATAGTAATTGGGTTCATTTTAAAATATCCATTTTTGTATGTTTCTAGATGGTCCCAAATATGGCTAACACAAGATATATCCATGTCAACTAGATCCATGTCAACCAGCTTATTGTTATAAGGTCTTGTCCTTTTCACAACCACTACATCTATCACTTTCTCAATGTAGTGTGATGTCTGATTTTATCATACATTATGAGGGTAGTAGTCACCAACAAAGGTAGTTTAACCACTCAAACTACCATCCTAGTGATTCACCAACTCAATTTATATACCCCACTATGGAGTGGGTTTGAAACAATGTTAAGATATGAATTCCTGGGCCAATGCTTCCCTAGAGAAACCCATGAGGAGATGATGAACTCGCATTCACAATCCAAAATGCATGAAAATAAAGACAATTGAAAAGACTTTATGGTCATTTTGGGGTCACATAAATCATGCAAATTTGGGAAGGGCCTTAATGAATTTATTTTCATGCTTTTGGACTAAAGAGATAATTAAAAAGAATGAGTGATTTTGGTCACCTGAGTTCCCTAAATGGGATAGGGGAGAGCATACATGCATCACTCATTTGGCTTAAAAACAAATAAATTTCAACAAATAAGCATAAAATGAATAACTCTTAGGAGTATGTAACTAAATGTAAAAGTTTATTTTAGTGCACCAAAATAAAGTATGTTGTGAAATTTGAGCCCCTTGGCATTAGTTATTTTTTAAAAAATCAAAAAACTTCAAAAAGAACTAATGCATGAAAAGAAATAAAAAATATTGTTTTAAGCACCAAAGACAAAGTGTTTAAGATTTAACCATGTTTAAAATTTGTTTTTTCCACCTTAGGACTTACAATTTGTTATAGGGTTTGCCTTCTTACAAGATGAAAATTAAGTGAGAAAATAATAGTTTGAAATGAAATGAACTCTCAGGTTTTTCTATTTTTTTCTTAGAGAGATGACATAGATATATGCAAGGATTAATGTCAATCCATAGATATTGACATCGGTCGATCCATAGATATTGATGTTGGTCGATAGAGATCGATGTTAGTTCCTATAAAAACAAAAAAATAATATGGTTTTTCACAAAAATATTATTAGTAAAATGAACTTAAAACCAATAAGTATCACTAGATCCTACAAGTAAATGGTCAAATAAATAATATGCAAGCTCTTAGACATAATAAAAACCAAAAAACTCAAGAAAATCCTCATTAATCATGTTTCTATCATGTTCTATTTTTCACACAGGGACCGATGTTAGTCTAGGAGAATCAACATCAGTCTAGGAGAATCAACATTGGTCAATGTCAAATTTGAAATAAAACTGGCATCGATCCCTGCAACCTGTGTGTTGCTAAAATATAAATACATGATAAATAAACTAAAAACTTGAATTTTGAATATTTTTAAGCATCCATTAGCAAAACTAAAAGTAACATATCATCCTCCATGGTTATATGGGATCATTGAGGGTCCCATTGGGTGTGCCAACATGTGAACTAGGAATTTGACATAGAAGGGAGGTAATCCTTATGTTATTCTCATAGAACCAATGAAATGAACACACTAAAATCCTAACACCTCTAGCCTAGACACTAGGGAGAGATTAGTAACAAAAACTAAATGAAAGCACAACAAAAACATAACTCCTTTACCTTCCTTGGGAGCTTCAAATACCTTTGTTAAATGGCTTTCTTGACTTGTGCATCAATAAGTCTTTGACAATAGAGTTTGCTTAGATCCTTCTCTCCTTGCCACCTTGGCTTTGGTGTTTTTTGGATTAATATTTGGGCATGGTAACACTACTTACATGAGTTCTATTGAGCAAATCCTGCACAATAACTCTACAATATTCAATATTTGAAGTCATTTATACATAATAACTTTTCACCAAAATAGCCTATGGTTCAATAGGCAAGGCCTTGTATTTATAGTCTTAGGAATTAACTCTCACCGAAGGTGAGTTGAGGTTGAGTTTAGGCTTGAAATGGGTTCAAACTAAACCTAGGTGAGTTAAAACTAACTCCAATTGAATTAAAAATTGTCAGGTAATTATGATTTGTAATTTATAGGCATGACTCTCAAATTAGATATTTTAGGATATTTTCAAATATCTTGACAACTCATAAAGGCAATGATGAAAGGTTGGGATATTTTTAATTTTTGAATTTCCTTTTTAAGAAATTCATTAATTTCAAATGGATAATTTAACTAGGCATTTGATCTTGTTCTTGTTAATTGATTTTGATTAGCCTTTTAGCTCTTTCAAGATTTGATTAAGTTTGAAAGTGCCCCACTTAATAGGTCCATAGGCCAAATTGTCATTTGTGATGCCGCAAGGTAATCAGGGGTGAATCTATGAGAGGTTATTGTTATATATGATAGAATACACCAATTAGGAATGTCTCAATATGATTTTAAACTTTGACAAATTATGTGCAATTAAATTTGGGATGTTCAATGATTCTTAGTCTTAATTTTTAATAGTTGGTAGGAATTGGTCTAAAGTCCAGGCGAAGCCTAGTTGTGGCTAGTTTTAGGTGTCTACATGAAGGATATGAAATCTCAGATAATGAAGGAAAGGCATGTGATTAATATGGTTTTGTAATGTGATATAAATATGATTAATACAAGTAATAATATTGACTATAGATGTTATTCTCTATAAGTATATTATGCTAAATTCATGGTCAAATAAAATAATAATATGTTAATTAGAAACATGTGAGGGTATGATGTCCCCATAAGCAAATATGTATACATATATGTAATCTATAGATACCATCATGGGTATGATTCCTCCATAGGAAAATATATATGATTGTGTATGGAACCATTTTTTTATTTTTAGCTATATATGTAAAAGAAAATAAAAAGTAGCATAAGAAAGCATAGGAATACATATGAAAGTAAAGTAGTAAGGCTTGAAAACTAGAAGCATGCGATTAGGAAACTTATAAGTACCCATGGATTTACTCATAACTTAATGAATTATCTAAAAAAATGTCCCAATAAGTATGTTTTCACCATAGAGATAAGTTAATGTAGGTTCCAAGATTGAGATCAATAGTAAAAGGTCATGACCAGAAAAACATAGCAAGTGTTTTATTAAAATTTGGAATTAATTGGGATATTAAATCTAATTAAGATAAAATGAATTGAAAGTCAAAAAAAATTGTAAATGACTTGTAATTAGTAAAATGAAAGTAAAGTACCAAAATAAATAAAGAATGAATGAATGAAGCTACCTATGAAAAACATAAAGAGGAAAAAAGAATTAGCTAATTTTTGCCTATTGTGCTAGTTGTGTGCAACTAAAAAATGTCCATAAATGACCAACTAAAAATAATTATGTGTACAACCAAAATAGTAATTTTCATAATTTTGGGTCAAAATCAACCAAAAATAGTCATGATCAACTGTTGATAGTGACCCCTATGGGTCAATATTGAATTGCATGGGAAAATAGTGAATTATTATTACTGTCACCTATGTTAACTTGAAATAAAATTGTATGTAGAATTTTAACCTTTAGATGTGTGTTAATGACTTGAAAATGACCTCTTTAAGGTGAAACCCCTATTAGGGCTTGTCATAGCTAATAACATGTGAAAGAAAAGTGGGGAGTGTAATGGTTTGAGTTGACCTCAATCACCCTTGTGATGATTGAATGTTTCCTATGTATCTAGAGTACTCTAAAGAGGGAATTAATCTCATGTAGTTATCCCACCTAGAGTGTTTAATGTAATAGTGATTCTTTGATACATGTATGCATCTAGGGATGGCTTGAATACTTGATAATGCTTTGATTGATTCAAATAGAATATAATTATGACTTGGCTAAGGGATACTTCAAGTAAATATAGCTTAATTTGGAAATAATAGGGAAGTTTTGCTCAATTTTCAATTATATAAGTGTGCCCAAATAGTGAATTTGTTAAGTGATAGAATAAAAGTCTTAGATGTGCATCTATAGTAATCCAAAGGGGTGAAATGGCATGCTACCTATACTAAAAATATGTACCAACCTATAAGGGAAGATTTGCATTTTAAAAATAGACTTTTTTGGTGAAAGAGAAAGATTGACCTATAAATATCAGGATCGACTATTGATCTTAACCTATGTAGGTCGATTCTGACCTAGGGAGGGTGATGTTTTATTTTAAGAATTTGAAAGGACCATAAAGATGTTTAAAAAAATTTAACAATTAATAATATTTATATAGGTGTAAAACATCAACTTAAAATGGATGGCCCTAGACATGTACTTAGGATATAGTGAAGTGGTGAAATAGGACCAATTTAAGTGCTTGATTCAATTAAGGTAAATGTGGGCCAAAACTGACATTATCAAATATTTATGAGTAAATTTGAGTATCTAAATTCCTTCTACCACCCCCCCTCACCCACACCCCATCATCCCTAATTTAATATAGAAATAAAATTACTATTATAAAATTAAATATATACATAAGTGTGTGTAACACAATTTACTTTTTGGAGGAAGCTCCAATCATCCAAAGTGTTCTATAGCAAATCCTAAAATGATGTAAAATTAGTTAATGTCCATATGTGAAAATGAAAATTGAAATACAATTTGAATTTTAAAATATTTTAAATAACAAGGAAGAAGTACACCTATAGGTTTGAAATAAATGATTATATTGTACCTTTTCTTAAAGATGATGTTTCCTTTAAGCATTAGATAATTAGTGTTTCCCATGAAGAACTTGAAGGTAATGGTTATTTTGTTAAACCATGGTGAATTAAAAATTATCAAAACTCAATTTGAAGTGAACATATATATAAAATAGAACCCATTGAGGGATGTAGAAACCTCAATTTATGTTAGTCGTATTTATAACCCCAAGACAAAAATAGGTTTGAATCCACAATGGATTCATAGACTATACGAAGACACTAAATATCTAATATGAATAAAGTACTAAATTGAGTTAACTAGTGAAAATGGATTTTATATTTAATTGTCACTCTATTATTGAGTTATTGTATGCATGATCAAAAGATAATGGATAACATCCATGCCTCTATCATAGCCTCAAATAATAAATATTAATTAAAGTATGGCATGAATCAGTTTGATTCCCCCTTAATCTAGAATAGTATAATTATGCATGAATTTGTATCATGCCCTCATGTGATAAAATGTAAAATATGTAATTATATGTAGATGTAAATATTATAATTTTTATTTGAATCTTTTGCACATATCCCCATGCATATGCACCCAAAATGTATGAATATTTAATATGTTCATGTAATTTGAATGCATATGTGTGGTATATTCGCCCATAATATGTAATAATAACTAAATTTTGAACCATTATGAAATCTCCAAAATTATATTTTGTAATCAAAACATGATTTCTACTCCTAGAGGCTTATCTCATGTATTAAAAGAATAATGAAATTCCCCCAATTTGTTGCGAGGGTTATGTCCTAAAATTCATTCATCTCAAAATAAAAATTAATTATATAATGTGTATCAAGATATAATCATTGAATATCAAAGCATATGTGAAAATGTATGTCATCATAGTAATATATGTATAATTTAAAGCATGTATGTAACATATGAGGTTAAGCCTAAAGTGTTGAATATAAATAAATGTATCAGTGAAGCTCATAGTATTAGTTGTATTATAAGAATCCTATGCAATAATTAGTACATGATATGGATCATGGTATTCATCAAAATAAGTAGGCTCCACAAGCACATAAATCCAAAAATCACAGTATCACTCAAAGGGCCCAGGGTAAACATGCAAATGAGACAAGAATGTCATAGACTTAAATAAGGCCAAGAGCCACAGATAATAAGGCCAAGGTCCATATACTCAATATACATGAATATGTCACAATCATGCACAAGGGCCAAAATTCACACATAATAAACATGTAAAGTCTAATATTTTATATACAATTAATAGCATCAAATGGAACATATAATTATAAATATATTCTATACCATGTATATGTAATGCAATCATATCTTACCAAATAGAATATACATATACACAATGTAAGATAGAGATGTTAGAGAGACTTTTGTAAAGGTTATATAGTTCAACACAGTAAAGGGGTTATAGAATGGTAACACTTTTAATTATTATAACCTTTGGATAAGATGCCTCAATATAGGCATGCCCAATGGGTAGAGAAAAGTTTAACTCTAAGTCGATATAAAATTTATATGTCCTTCATAACACTTAGAAATACTAGTGAAATGCATGTGTGATTGAAAAATATTATGATATCTACCAATCATGACATAATAACATATTAAAATGATGTAAACTCAATGTAAAATCATGGCCAAGTCCTAATTTTGGATTTTTATAATATTTTAAATCTTTATTTTTGAAATATTTGAATTTTTTTTGGGTACTTTTTTGAATTTTGAATCAATAACAATAGACACTAGGAGATTACACATGGGTTCAAAATTATAAGAAAGGGAAGAACTATGAACAATATACAACATGTGTCAAGGTAAAATAAGCACTGAATATGATGGCACAGACTTGTGTGCATATTATATATGTGAATTATAGTTGAAAGGCATGTAGGGGATAGAATAGGGATGTGGAATAAATGATTTTACATCCTCATCTCATCATATGTGCATTTTTCAATGTAGGTAACATGCATGAATGTAAAATATAATACACAAAGAAAAAAATTTGTATTTAATAATAATTAAACTAAAATTTAGTATACTATTAAAAAAATAGATTCAGTGTTTTATTCAAGATAGTAGCGACAATTGATCCTGACTGTTTCTATTTGATACTATCTATGATGGGAGAATATAGTCTACTCTATTTAAATAGTGAAAAAATCATGCTAAATGGAAAATATGGTAGTATCATATCACCTTTTAGGATTGTTTATATCGGAATAGTGAAAAATAAAATCTCAGAGGCCAAAAATACATAAAGAAGCAAGGGCTTGAATATTGATTGAATATATCACATGTATAAAAATTAGAATAAAATAAAGCACAAGTAATAAAGGAGCTATGTATAGTATATTTTTTGTTATGTTAAGTATAGTATTTGTTTAAGTGCATGATTTTGATAGGTTTTTTCACAATTTTTACTTCTTGTTTATCTAATTGATAAGCTCTTATAATCACTTTTTCTATAATCAAAAATGGACCCAACCAATTGGGTTTTAATATGACTTAATGTTCCTTATCTATATTTTTATTCTTTTGATTTTATTTTAATACTAGATCCCCCACTTGAAACTCTCAATTACAAACCTTTTTTCTATATACCCTCTTAGTTTATTCTAGATCAATGTATAGATGCTCAATAACTTGTATGTGTATATCATATAATTTTTCTAATTCATGAAGTTTTTTTTCCCAGTATTCATTAACTTTGATTATATCTTTTTAAAAAAAACACACATCTGATATTTCAGGTTTTAAGGGTAATATAGCTTAAGTTCCATATATGATAATAAGGTGTAACCTCTTTTAGTGTGATAACACTATTACAATAATCCCAGAGTGCATAAACAAATTATTTGTGCCAATTTATACCATGATTTGTAATTGTCTTGCTTAAAATTTTTATAAGAGTATTATTTGTAGTTTATGCTTGACCATTTCCATATGGATAATATGGTGTAGAAAATGTGTGATGAATTTTAAGTTTTACATGAAATATCTTAGCCATTATATTCTTAAATGATGATCTAATGTCTATTATAATAGATTAAGTCTTCGATAATATAAAATGTGAGATGACATGTGTCATCAAAACCTTACAAATATCTTCACCTACAGTTCTCTCTAATGGTATAGACTATACCCATTTATTAAAATATTTTAAAATTGTGATGATAAATTTGTGACCTCTGATAATTTTGGATTGATTTTACCAACTAGATCAAATCCCCAGAGAGAGAATAGCCATGGTGACATAATGGGTTGCATTCCTATGATGGTGCATGATTCAAATTACTATGTATTTGACATTTAGAGCATACTTTTGTGTATTTCTAACATTTTTGTTCCATTATATGGTAATAATTTCCTTATCATAATAGTTTATAAGACATTATTTTCCCACTAAAATGGCCACCACATTCACTATCATGTACTTCATATAAATATATTTTAGATTTGTTGTGATTAATACGTCAAAGTACTTATCCCTCAAAATATAATTTGAAGAAGGATCCTTTGATAAGAACATAACATGTATCCTTTCATTGTATTATCAATTTTTCATTGTGTGTAGCATTCTTTGATATGGTTACTTTATATATATATATATATATATATATATATATATATATATATATATATATATATATATATATATTGACACCCGCACACACACACACCATTCTAAATTCATAGTGTTGTAAGTAATTAATAGTAATTTTAAATCTTCTACCTGTGTTATAGATATGGATGATTTTTGTAGTTGTATAGTAAAAATGGCATGATAATCATAAATATCAATAGGGATTAATAAATTAACACTACCCATGGAATTTACATGTTTAATTTATTTTCAATGGATGATTTCTATTATAAAGTATTCAAAATGTGTCATTAACCATTGTAATAGTTCTTTATATGGAACTAGTTTTTCTTTTTTTTTTTTGGATATATGTTTGTCACTTGATTAATCATTAGTTGATAATATCCATATACCCATAGTGGTTTTATTTTTAATGTTCATGTTGTATATAAATCCAATATTATTTCCTCATATTTTATTAAGTTATTTATGCAAGAAAACCCTAAATGATATGTAAATTGCATAGGTTGGATTTGAGGTATAATGAAAATAATACCAACACTAGCACCTATGGCACATATAAATGGTCCAAATGTCATCATAAATGTGATATGAAGTGAATTCATATCTAAATTCATTGTTAATCATTAGTGTATTTGTTAATTAGTCTGCAATAACTTGTTTTTTAGTAATTTATGAGAAATAAAATTTAAATCAAATTATATGAGTAACATGACCCATTTAGAAATACATCATGATAGATGTGATTTAGACATGGTAAAACTAAGAGGGTCTAATTTTTTGATAACTTGTGACTCCTTATTCAACATGTAATGTTGTAACTTTTGTACATCAAAAACCAACGTGAGATATAATTTTTCCATAATACTATTTTTTCATAGTAAACCAAAGTGTAGCACATATATATTACATGTACCCTATCATAATCAACATATTATGTCAATAAATCCCCTAAGGCATGATTTGTAGTGGAGATGTATAATAATAAGGGCCTATCAGGAATAGGTAGCATGTGAATGGGTGGTTAAAGTAATTGCTCTTTGATAGCATAAAATATTTATTAATTTGTCATCTCATTCTAATGTTATGTCCTTTAATAACCATGTAGAATGTTTTATTTTATCTATAAGTTAAGCCACAAAGTGTCTAATCCCTTTGGTGGAGGCATGTCTAAAATGGATTTTACCTTTTTTGGATGTAAATAAATTCCTCATTGGAATAAAATGTATCTTAACAACTTCCTAGAATTGACACAAAAGACACATTTGTTTTTATTTAAGTGTGTATTCTATCTACATAGGTGCTTTTAAAAAATGTCAAAATTGTATGGCATGATTTTGTCATTATTTAGATTTAGCCAATAAATAATAGACATAATATTTCACTATCTTATGTATGTGGTCATATAAATTATGTGTCATATCATGCTGATAAGTAGTTCTAACATTATTTAATCTAAAATGCATTTTTATCACCAAAATTTGCACCCATTAAGGAGGTTATTCAAGACTCCTCACTTAAGTGATAGCATGGGAATAATCCTAGATTGTGGGTGACCTAAAGAATGGATTATACCTCTAGATAGGGCTAGATCCCTGGATTCTATCACCTTGAAACTAGTAATAGACCTATTACTTACTAGGAAAAGGGAGAGAGAATTGAAAGTAAGCTAAACTAGGGAGGTGATGCACCAAATTGACACCCTTCACTTGTCTATATTACACTAAGAACATGAATTAGTCCTGAATCTTATCAAACTACTCAAAAAGGAACTTAAAGAATGAGTATTTAAACATGGAGGTCATAGACAATGGTTTGAAAATAAGTAAAAATCAAGAGGCTTAAGGAAGACACTAATGACTAAAATCCACTTCTGAACTATGCAAGCTTATTTAAACTCACCATGTGGCCTATAAGAATACAATCAATTTTAAAAGAGGTAGGAGAGGAAAAATGAGAGAGAGTGATGTTAATACTACTATAATTCATCAATAATCACATAAGTACACTAATTGCAATCATTTGAGAAGTTAAGAAATAGGCTTATTCAACATTCAAAGGCATAGTAAAAGTGTTCACTTGAGAAGTGCTTCACCATACTCATCCAAAGGATCCATTTACAAGCATAAATAGGCCACTATATAGAATGAAAAATGAGAGAAAGAGATAAAGATGTTGGAGGAGCAATGACAAGTGTCCTCTCTTGATAAGGCAAGTTGCAACCAAGAAATTCTATAAGTAGGCATCTAAGAACTCCATCAACATGTGTCATGTTGGACCCCAAAATTAGGTTAAGTCCTTTACTAAAGAAACAAGGTGAAAAAGAAGCATGATGTATAAGAAACATGGTGTGAAAGATTAATGGCACAAGAGGTCATTGAATGGGAGTCCATGGCATGGGAAGGACCCAATTAGATTAAAATATGCATAATAAATGGAGAACCCAAGAATGAAAGATTAGAACACTAATAGAAAACTTGGGGAGCACATGAGAAGTGGGAGATGGTTAGGGAGCAATTCAAAGGGATATAAGAGACTAATTCAAGCATGAATCTAGCATTGTAACATGGGAATACAGGCACTCAGTGATGAGGATCTGGTACTAAAGAGATAATATATGGGCATAAAGGTGTAGGTCCTTAGGAAAATAATGTAATTAGCTGCCATGACTCAAGTCTATTGATGATCCTTAGTCAGTCACTATGAGTGTGATTATTATTGTAACTACTTCGTTAAGGAAAACCAAGTATAAATACCCTTAGATATAACTTTGTGGTGTTGTTGATTATTGCTCCATTGATGTGATCAAGAATACTATTGTGATATTTTTATTATTATACTCAACTAGATAGTAGAGTTATATGATTGAGTTGTGCCATGCATTTGTTTATGTAACCTGTGAATCTCTTTTCAATATGATGAATAGAACCTGTGTTACTTGAATGTTATTATTTTGATTATGAAAATAATGGTGGTGGTTATCTTATATTTTAATGTTTAATTAATTGAGTTTAGGCCCACAATTACTATGTATTTATTTTTATAGTTAATCATTGAGTAAAGTGGATGCATTCAACTTTCATTATATGTTAGTACACATTCATGAAACAAAACCAATGAGAATTAGTCCCTCATTACATGCTTTAGGTGAGAATGTGAGAACTCATTATTGTGTGAAATGTTAGTGTGCTATAATATTGGGTTTTAATCATTTTGGTGCATGCCTAAGTAAAAGTTATGCATATATAGAAAAAATAACACCAACATTTTGGTTTCATTATTTTTGACCCATAGCGCTTTCTTGCATAATAGTGGAAAATGTTTGAGCAATTTTCATTTGAGAACATTAAGGAATGGATAAATAGTTTTTAAAATATATTTGTAGTACTATTTCTCAAACTAATAATTTTTTCACACACATGGGTTGAAAATAATCTATAATATTAATTGTATGAGACTTTCTTTGTGGAGGTACCTATTCATCTACATTCTCGAATCATGGCCTATGGTCAAGAGTAGTAGAGAAATCATAGAAGAAATCCACATTATCATTAAAGTGTTTGATAGCTCTAGCACAATTGAGAGTGATTTGGATGCATGCTTTTAATGTTTGGTGGTGAGTGGTGTTAAATAGTTACATCTTAGAATATGTAATTTTGACTTATTCTTGTCTAGAGGAATATCATTTCCATTTTATCTAAGAACTGCATGGTTGATATCTCAGATATTTTCCCCTAGAGGTAAAAAATCTCTTTATTGACTTTGGATTTGAGAATTTTTCCATGTACAGCTAAACTCTTCCTTTCATGAGTGGTGTGGTTGGTGGGGGAATGCAGGAGTACTTGTGAATAATTATTGGTTTGTTATGGTAGCTAATCAGTGATAATTATATAAACACAATTATGATGAAGCTTGGCTAAGGGTTATAGGTGGAAGTGACCTAGGAAGGGGATGGGATGACTCATAAAGTGGTGTAAGGATCTACATGAAAGTGGAAGAGCATAGGAGGAATCTCCAAATTTTGAATCATAACCAACACTAGATCCAGTATATATAAGAGAAGCAAGCTAGGAAGTGGTGACTGAAGAACCTGAGTTAGATAAACCCAATTCCCCAACCATAGTAGTTGGAATTTGGATATATATCGATGTAAGTTAGTAATATCATCATATTATTCATATTGAAAACATTATTATCATTAACGATATAATTAGGATGGATAGAATTTTTGACAACATTGGAAGTTAGAGGTTGAATAGTACTTGATTGATGATTAGGAAGGGGATCCTTATAAATCATGATATGAGTGTTAGATTTATTGAGAGAATCATGATTAAGTTTGGTTTCATGAGACTTATTTGATGCTTCATAATCTTGTTGTCACACATGAATTAAGGTTTCATGATCAAAATTAGGACCAAGGACATGCTCAAGGGTAAAGTTTATAAGTTGGTGACAAGTATTATGAGAAGGACCCCAAATTGCATGATAATAACAAAATTTATGTGGATCATACCAATGTTTTTTATGGAGAGTATAGTCAAGATATGGTGGTGAAGTCCTAGGAAGGAAATTTTGAATTTCTATCATGGAAAGTGGTTTGTGAAAATATACATTATTCACTTGAGAAGATGTAAAACTAGGTTATTATAAAGGATTGGTTGAAATTTGTTTTGAATGAGTAGTTGTTAACACTCAAAATCATACCCTAAGAGGAGGTTATTTAGGCCTACCTCCAAGTTTGGGGTAATATGGGATTAGACCAAGGTTGTGGGTGACCGATGATTAAGGTAAACCTTTAGTTTATGGGGTTAGCTCCCCTGGTGCATCCATTGAGACCAAAATCACTAAACCTACTTATTGTTGGAGTGAAAAGGGATAGAGGGAAAACATGAAAAGGAAACCCATACTACTGGAGGTGACAAACCAATATAATATATCCACTCTATCTAACCTTTAAACACACTAACAATCCTTATCTAACACCACTAGTAATGCCTATGACTATTGGGCATAGGGTGAATATGACCTTATTGGAAAAATATGTGGTTATTGGCAATCACAATGATACTCGATATAAGTATCACAAATTCCATAAATTTATCTCTCTTTCATGTATAAATCATGGTTGTTCCACCTGTAAGAATAGATGAAGATTCAATGTTTCATTATCAAATGGAGGTTCATGAATTTGTCCATTAGTTGGAATCCTTTTATTATTTTAATGCTAATCAAATGTGATCAATCATTCATATTGTTGATGGTATAGATTTTTGGTGGTGGTGGACTCATTAAGAGTGTTTTCATACTTAGGATCATGTACATTCTACTTTGTATCATAGATTTCACCATGATAACTATATATGTAGTGTTATCAGTTATAGTGGTGTTCAATCTACAAAACCTCGCCTTGAAGCTTGTGAGACAATGTGGATGAGAGATGAAACTTTGTTTCTATATTACCCTTGGTTTCACATATTTTATGGCACTTGGGCTAGAACATGGTATGTCCATAAATAAATCCATATAGATACAAGTCATTTGCATCTTCTTAAGAGTAATATGATCATGGCATTGTCATATTCACCTTAGATGGATTTATGCCTTACACTTCAAGCTATGTGTTTAGTTATCATAGGTGACCCAAGCCCTGTTAAAGACAAGATTTGAAGCATACATGGCATGTTCAAGGAAGGATTGACTATTTTTCATGAACCTAATGAATATACATCCTCTCCCCACCTAAACCTATATTGAATCATGCACTAAGATAAGAAATCTGAAAGGGTAAGTAAAAATTTGTGTTTCAGGTTGATAATGAATCTAATTTTTTTGACTCGTTGATTGATCATTTGGTTGTAAACATGGAGTATGGTGATAAAATGTTTATGACACCATTCAAGATGAACAACATCCATATTTGGAGATGCTCTAGACCATTTAGTGTAATATTGGCATGGAAGAAGTGCCCAATATGGCCATTATGGGGAGATACTATTTTAATACCAAGATCATAAAGGTATATGAGCTATTAAAAGAGTATTAGGATGTCTTCCCATGAAAATATATTGATATGAAGGGTGTACATTCTTATTTTGGTAAAATTTAGATTAAATTAGTAGAAGGTGCTTGATTAGTTAGAAATAGGCATTATTGAATGAATCATAATTTATGTGCTTGTGTCAAAGAAGATATTGATAGGATGTTGCATGTGGGAGTCATTAATCCTATTGATGATTCTGAATGGCCAATTACTATGGTAATAAGTATAACATGGATGGATGCATATAGATTTGTGCGTATTATAGAATTCTTTATACTACTTGTGTTACCAACCCTTTACCAATGCCATTCACTAAAGAGATCCTCAAAGGCATTTCTAGATGTGAAATTAATACCTTTATGGGTGGATTATCTAGGTACCATCAAGTTTATATTTTAGAATATGATAAGCCCAAGATGACACTTGTAACTGAGTAGGGATCATAGTTGAATCTTTTAAGGACTTTATCCATAAGTTCCTTTAAATCTACCTTGATGATTGGACATTTTACAGTTTAGTAAAGGATCATTGTTCTAATATATAGCTCATACTTGAGCACTATAAGAATCTTTTGATCTATCTAAATTTTAATAAATATCTCTTTTCTACCCCATTTGGTATTCTCCTTGGTCATGTCATTTATTGTGATGGGCTTTTAGTGGACCTAGCCAAGATCATTGTCATCCTTCAACTTCCAATGCTAACCACTAAACAAAAGGTTTATATCTTCCTAGGGCACATTATATACTATAGAAATTTTATTCATGGATATTCTAGGATTACATCACCTCTATAGGAGTTATTGAAACATAATGGTCACTTTATTTGGACCAGTGTTCACCAAGAAGAATTTTTTTGCCTTAAAAGATAATCTTATCATTGTACCTATTCTCTAGTTTATAGACTAGAGTAAGCCTTTCCACATTCATGTCAATGCTTCAAGCATGGTGGTTGGTGATACATTTTCTCAACCTAGCGATGGTAACTTAGATCACCCTCTATACTTTAAAAGTGGAAAGCTTACTCTGGCTAAATAGAACTATACAACTACAGAGTGTGAGGTATTATTTATGGTCTATGTCCTTCAAAAGTTTTGATAGTGTCTACTAGTACCCCATTTCTTTTCTTCATGGTCCATGAGGCATTAAATTATTTAGTCAATAAACTGGTATTGCATGGTTGCATTTGCTAGTGGATTGTGTTGTTTCAAGAATTATAGTTCTTAGCTATGGTCAAGTCTGATAAGGCCAATTATGGTCTAGGCCATATTTCACACATTGAATTTGATAGACTTGTATGTGCCATAGAAGATGATTTACCTAAAATGTATTTATTCCATGTCTCATGCATCCATGAGGAACTAGAAAATATATCTACCTTTTAAATATATGCTATATCCCAGATCATTTCAACACTAGAAAAAAATAGCTCACTATTTGCACTACTTTATTCTATCTTATTGGGGGAGACCTTTATAATATTGGCTAGGATGAGGTGATATGATTTTATGTTATAATAAATTAGCACATAAAGGTTCTCCATGAGGTCCATGAAGGTTTTGTTAGAGGACATTACACCTATGAAGCTACTGTGTGAAAGGTTATTTTGGTTGAATTGTGGTCGCCTACCTTATTTAAGGATGCTAAGCTTTATGCATGCCAGTGTAACATTTACCAACATGTGGTAAATTTGAATAAGAAGCATGAAATTCCCCTTCATCCTATTCTATCTGAGGAACATTTTGAAAAGTGGGCCGTTAACTTTTTTTGCCCCATAAACCTAGTAGGAAGGCATATTGGCTCCCATTATGTTATCATTGCTAATGACTATCTCACTCACTAGGATGAAGATGCACCAATACATGATTGTATATCTACTACTATTATATTATTCATCTAGGATAATATCATTACCAAATTATATTATCCATTAAGTTTCACTAGTGAGTGAGGTATCCGCTTCCTTAACAAAACTATACATGTCTTATTAGCAAAGTTTATGATCATCCACCATAAGACAACACCATATCATCCCCAGGATAATGGTACACTTGAGGCATTTAAAAATATATTGGGCACTACATTGACCAAGATATGTAATATTATATTCACTTATTGGTATGATCATGTGTCTACAATATTATGGGCTTACTAGACCACTTACAAGTGGTTAAACAAGAGCACACCATTTAACCTTATATTTGGTACTAAAGCAGTCCTTCCCAAGGAATTCCTTATTCCTTATATTCACATTGCACACATAATATGGTTGGATAATGAAGCATCTTTGAAATCATGCCTTGATGTTTTGTTTTAGATGGATGAAACTTGATTTCTCACACATTAGAGTCAGAGAGTGGATAAATGCAAATAGAAGGTATGGCATGATCACCATCTCAAGCACAATACTTTTTATCCTAGCATACAAGTCTTAATATATGAAACCAAGTTCATGCACCACTTCTTAAGGCTTCATGTCCAATGGGATGGTTTTTTTAGTATGCATAGTATCCATCACATAGGTACATGTAAGTTAAAGCATTTAAATTACCAATTTATCCTTGGTCATTATAATGGTAGTTGGTTATGACTGTACTTTTATGACTAAGTCATTCATTTTTGTACCAATAAGTCATATGCCATTATCTTAATTTAGGATTTCATTTTTTTTGAATAAAGTGTTGCACTAATAATGTGCCTTTTAGTAGTTTTAGAGTCAACATTTACATTTTTACACTTGTTTATACTCTCGTAGAGGACCACAATGCATTATTAGTGTGGGGTAGGGGTGTTACATTTATGGAGTGCCAAGATATGGTCTATAGGAATATGCATGGGATAAAAGGCACACAAGTGAAAGTGTATAAGGATAAAAGGGCACACAATATGTGGATCATAACCATAAGCTATTTAAGGTAAAGAATGATTCCTACTTCTATAATGGAAAACATTCAAAATTCTTCACAACTGTCATGCAATTCAAGAAAGGCATAAGAAGGGACATGTAAGTAATACAAGGAGAATAGTGGTAATGGAAAGTGTGTTAATACCATAGTGTAGAAATATTATTGGTCATGTTTATTACATGAATTAATGGTCGAGGAGTTAGGGTAGTAAATTTAAGTTACCCCCTTAAGCCTATAAAAAGATAAATAAGGGTCATTTCAATTTTTACTATTGATCTGATTATAAACTTACCTAGCTAAAAGAGTGAATTCTAACTATTCTAGAATAATTTAAAAGGTTTTAGATGAGTGTAAAGTGATGACTTCAGGTCACTTTCAATATTTTAGTGTCTGCTGGTTGATAGGTACAAATAGGGTTAAGTGAATTATAAAGATGAGTGAAATTTCTAGAGTTTTAGGCTATAAAGGCAAACATCTACCATTGTATGGCATTAAATTAGGAGAGTTAAAGCAATTACATAATCAAACATGTATTCTTTTGGGAATATTGGATGGTCATGCCTCAACCTTCTAGTTCTATTAAGGGTGATGTAGCTAAGAAAAAGGCTCAAAAAATTAAACCATTACCTAAAATTCTAGAGGAATAAGAGTTGAGTGTTGGAGGGGAGATGGTATTGATTAGAGAAGAAGCACCCATAGAATTAGGAGTGCATGCTATAGATATAGAGATAAAGATGACATGCTAAGCAAAGAAGAAATCTATTGTGCCCCCACCACCACATTTGATGATTAAAGATATGTAGTACCAAGATGTGGTACTACATGATAAAAACTAGTTGTCCAATGTGTTTACCTATATTGTATTTGACTACAACCATCGCCATCCTGGGAATGAAGTAGAGTTAAAGCATAACTATAGGGTAGAGCACCATAATACCAAGAACAAGTTAGTCTATGACTTATTTTTTTTTATGATTTATATACTAGTAGCCTTTTCTAACTATTCAAACTTCCTTAATTTTGAAATCCAGTGGAAGGGGTGAATTTATTTATCTCATAGGTACATGAGGATTTCATCTATTTCACTAGGCACCGAATGAGAATTACAACTGAAAGAATTAGCAATGTATCAAGTTTGTAGTGCTTAGGTGTGGACCTTCCATATGACTTAGAGGACTAGGATGATATAGATAAGAGAACCATGACACTTGAGTACCCTATGCTTCTTAAGTAAAGTAATTAGCCAAATTTTGGGGTCAAATATCATAGAGGTGAAAGAAAGACCACCAAGTTATTCAAGTGTGCCATTGAATCCTTTATATATTAAGATTGAAGAAGAACCTAAAGAAGAGGATGACTTAGTAGAAGACATTAGGATGGATAGTCTTAGGGAGTATTTAATACAAGATCATACTAGTTTCCATGTTATAGATGCTTTAACAATTTGAAAGGTAATTTTAATTTAGGTTTCAATCATTCCTATTGCAATAAATCCAAGAATAAGGGCTAATTTTGATAATGTTATAATAGAGGCAAGTTTTAAAGTTTCATATTATTTGATTTCTTATATTCATAATATAATTAGTAATATAATATATTATTATTCTTCCATCACATAATTTTTTCAAACATTGACCTAGGCCCCATTGATTCATTCATCTCCTTCCACTACTAACCAAGGAACCACATAGGCTAATGTAAATTTTGAGTACTTAGTATCCAAATATACATTTGATACATAGTAATTACAAATAATGCCTTCTAATTAGCTAGGGATATCCATTACACAAGATTCCCAAATATAATCTTCAATAATTTTTATTCATAAATCCCCAGACATAACAAGTATATCATAAGGACTCTCCCACTAACAAAGATTACATGTTGGAGAGTGTATTTTCCTTATTTTTATGACTCCTTTGTATCATCCACTCCATCTTCCATGGATAATATTCCAACTTCACTATATCACTCCATACTTCCTCATATCTAGCCCAAGATATTGAGAAAACTTTAATGGTGCTCCCTACATGGTTACAGCAATTACAGGAAGAGGAATCAACAAGGCAAGATTTAGTTATCATTGAACAAAAAAAATTGACATGTAGTTTGGTAGAGTCACTAATACATTGAAAATAGTGAGGAATAATATAGTGATGGTTGAGGGGAAACCTTTAAAACTTGAAAATTATGAGGAATTATTTTCATTAACAAAGAAAAAGAAAATGAAGCCTAGATATGTAGATGGGTATGAAGAAGATCATATCACAATGGTTGATGCAGTTGGAGGGGTGATCAATTAGATGTTTAAGTGATTACAATAATCTAAAAATATCTTATAATATCACAATGTAATTGAGGCCCATAGATATATACTTGGTGATGTAAAAATCTCTACTAGGATTGTGTACCACATCTTATGCTCCATAAAATTTGTGAGAGCATAGTCTCAACCACTATGGAAGATGTGGTAAGATTTTAAACATATTCCTAATTTATATGACGTGAAATTAAATTTAGATTCTAGGTTTAGGTTTCCCCATCCTAATCTATAAGTAAATGTGTTTTGAACATTATAAAGAGAGGATAATTTTGAAATTTATACAAGCTAGGAAAGTTTTTGATTGTTCTATAAGTTCATATTAAATTAATATCTCTCCAAATATTTTACATGTCTTATAAGGAATTTATATTAATTAAGTATAACCTAAAATAGGTTACACAAATTTTTTACTACAATTACTCAAATTGGATGAATTTTTAGTTTGAGTTCTCATTAATTATATATTGTACATATTATTGGTTAAAGACATAATATATGTAATGTAATATGGTTATAACCATATATTTGATTGTATCCAATAAGTACGTTGCAAACATTTCCTTTGATGATTAACTGTGTTTGTGTCTATACTATGATGACATCAATTTGCATTGGTGGGTATTAGTTTTTTACATTTTCCTTGCCTAAGATATGAAAGACTTACTCGAAAGGTTTTAGACCTCAGTTGAGTCATAAATCACTTTATTTTATATCTTACCCTTACATACTTTTATCTTTTTAGGTAAATTCACTTTGGGTTATATCCACCCATCTATCCCAAGTAGAATACAAACATCCATCACATTTGAACCATATGCAGTTATTAACCACTTTACTCACCACTATTCCATCATGTGGTTATTTAAAAACCTAATACCCACAACTCATGCCTTGAAGAAGTGGATATTTCATTGATACTAAAATGGTAGATATCTTCTTGTAATAACCCTTTGTGTTTATAAAACCCACACCAACTTAACTTTGTGTGTGTTTTTTTAAATGATAGGATTATTTGGGATAAATGAAGATTGTAAAAGATGTTTATGTAATAAATGGTACAATGATGAATATGATTTCTAGTTGATCATAAAGGAAATAGTATATTATTGGGTGTGGTAAAATAACCATGTTACATAAATATCCATATTATTCAACATTTGATCCATCACAAACATGAATGTAAGTAAAAGTCATCCAAAAATATAGGGAAAATAAATGATTTCCAAATATAACTAAGTCATAAATAAAGATCTATTCTTATGGATTAGAGTAAATTTTTTGTAAGATAAAATATCATAGATGCATAAAGCATATTACACATATTAAATAGGAGAATCATTATATAAAAAATATATGGTATGTCATAAAATGTTATAGTGAAATGTAATTATGAACTCCAACTTAGATAAAAATAAGAATATTAATGTGATGTAGCACAATAATGTGCTCACAAATATTGGTAAATTTCATGGCATATATCATCAATAACATTAGATAAATCCTATTTTAATTGGAATCTAGACTTAATCATAGTCTGATCTATCTTCATAGAGATATGTGTGAGGACTTCTTGATTCGCTCTCTTGATGGAGAAGATAAGTATGCTATAAGAATCCAGATGATCCTATGGTGTCTCCTATGAAGACTAATCAATGTGAGGAATTAGTGCTATAATTTGACTAAAATCATCTGATCTCTTAGATGGTGTAGGTGGTTAGGAAGGATGGTCCTTTACCCATGAATAACCTTGGGTGTCATGTTGATAATGTGATGGTATAGGCCATGTGATATCATGAAAATGTTGTTATAGTACCTGAAACCTATCTATGTGATGTGTAGCACATTAATTCCAAAGATAATAAACATCTTCATGTTTAGGAATATACTCTATAAAAATCTTAGTATGAAGAAGGTTATTATCAGTAGAATGTGTCTTTTATGGATGAAACACATCAATGTACTATCTAATTTATCATAAATGAGTAAAGGTATGTGTGTCTATACCATGAAAAAAATAAGTGTGTATAGGAGTAGCTAACTATGGAGGTCAGCTACCTATGATAGAGGAAATTTTAATGCCTATTATTATGCTAAGAATCTATGATGTACATTATAAACCTTGGCCTAATGACTTGAAACCTTATGGAATTCACAACATGGATAATTTTCCCATCATTTGGGTATGGGATAAAGCTTAGACAAAGTTAATATTCCATCACCATAAATAGGAAAACTTGGAGTAGGATTAATACTAGGTACAACAGTAATGGGAGAAGATCTCAATATAGTTCAACATAATGTATCCAACATCTCAAGAGGGCGAATGCTATTAAGATCATAAAACCTAGTGAACAAATATGGTATCATCATGGCATGGTCAAGAAACATACTCCAAAGAGGCACAATAGTGATTAAGTGAGAATTAATATATGTGTGCTTCAACTCAGACATGTGAACATCAAGTGAAGAAATAATTCCAAGTGTAGTAGAAAAAGAAAGATGATCTATATCTATATATAATACTATATAAATGTAAATAATAATGATATCTATGTATTTCTACATTTTTATCTTGGGAAAAAACATTTAAAAAGGATCATATAATGAATATCCATCATCATAATTATGATTTTAAATATCATTAGTGCAAGCATCAATGATTTTATTGGTCGAGGAAAAATAAGGAATAGATTGTTTAGTATTTGTTATGGTATAATGAATCTCATCTATTAGTTGTTTCTGAGACTGAGGTAGTAAATAAGGAGGTAATTAAGTAATTATGTGAGGATGGTGATCTAAAGTTTCAATTTTTAAAATTGATCTCATCAGGTTCATCATTGTCAAAATCTACAATATTAGGTGGTATATTTTCCACAAGATTAGGGTGGCCATTATTACCTATATTAGAGTTAATGGGATAAATAAATAATTGTTATTCACATTAGAATAAATGTTTGGTAAAGGTTCAAGAGTGGGTATTGTTAAAACACCATGTTTCTATAATTGTTAAAAACTTCAAGGGTTTGTGTCTCTTGGAATATTATAGATAACACCATTGTGAGGAAATTTAACACATCGACATGCCAAGGAGGATATATATCTCATGTGGTGTGTCCAAGTTTGATCAATTAAAATGTTAGATGATAATAAAAAATTAAATATCATGATCTTGATATGAATTGTAATAGGAAGAACCATGATAGGAAGCCAAACACAACCAATTGAAGGCATTTGTTTTCTATCATAGCTTTAACATGTACTTTAGGTATATTTAAGATTGAATTTGGAATACCCAAGTGTTTTAATAAAGTCAAGGGAGGAAACACAAGTGATATAACCCTCATCAATCAAAGCATGATTGACTTGGATATAACCAATTTGGAAACTAATTAATAAATCAAGATCATCCACACAAAGCAATATTTCATCAAGAATCATTAAATAAATAGTAAATTTGATCGACATATAAGTATCAAAGATTTAATCAATATGTATAAACATTACCCCACATTGTTGAATGACAATATCTTCAGACCCAAAAAAAGTGGATTATTACCCATGAGCAGAGGTCATGGGATGTTCATTTCAAATAGAATTTGTATTAAATGATTACAATGACTAGGATAAGTCCTCATTAGTTATATAAAATTAATTTTTGATGAGAAATGATAAATTCCATGATAAGATCCCATTAATTATAATTGTATTAGATAAAGGTGCATAAGATTGAAGTAGGTCTATTGAAGGGAGAGGGGAAGGGAATTTAAATAGATGATGATAGGGAGTAGTTTATTGGGATTTATTCGATGTGGTTCATCCAAGTGTTTCATATTTGGTTGAATTAGGTAATGTTAGTGGTTCTTTTGAATATTTGAATGTTTTAAATGGTGAAAAAAGCATAGAAGTAGATTGATTTGTGTTTTTCAAGGTGGGAAATTCAAAGTGAGAAGTTGATAAATTAGGAATAGAAGTTGTATCAGTGGAAAGATAATGAGTATCCAAATGTGTTGTTTTCTTAGGCATATGGCATATTCAAAGAACGAGTAAGTTTTGTTATGATATGTATTGGAATCATTATTGTATGTTCAGGTCATATGAAATGAGATAGACAAGTGGCTTGAACAATAAATAAATTTGGGAAATTATTGTAGTTGGAATTTGGATATATATCGATGTAAGTTAGTAATATCATCATATTATTCATATTGAAAACATTATTATCATTAATGATATAATTAGGATGGATATAATTTTTGACAACATTGGAAGTTAGAGGTTGAATAGTACTTGATTGATGATTAGGAAGGGGATCCTTATAAATCATGATATGAGTGTTAGATTTATTGAGAGAATCATGATTAAGTTTGGTTTCATGAGACTTATTTGATGCTTCATAATCTTGTTGTCACACATGAATTAAGGTTTCATGATCAAAATTAGGACCAAGGACATGCTCAAGGGTAAAGTTTCTAAGTTGGTGACAAGTATTATGAAAAGGACCCCAAACTACATGATACCAACAAAATTTATGTGGATCATACCAATGTTTTTTATGGAGAGTATATTCAAGATATGGTGGTGAAGTCCTAGGAAGGAACTTTTGAATTTCTATCATGGAAAGTGGTTTGTGAAAATATACATTATTCACTTGAGAAGATGTAAAACTAGGTTGTTATAAAGGATTGGTTGAAATTAGTTTTGAATGAGTAGTTTTTAACACTCAAAATCATATCCTAAGAGGAGGTTATTTAGGCCTACCTCCAAGTTTGGGGTAATATGGGATTAGACCGAGGTTGTGGGTGACCTATGGATAGGGTAAACCTTTAGTTTATGGGGTTAGCTCCCCTAGTGCATCCATTGAGATCAAAATCACTAAACATACTTATTGTTGGAGTGAAAAGGGATAGAGGGAAAACATGAAAATGAAACCCATACTACTAGAGGTGACAAACCAATATAATATATCCACTCTATCTAACCTTTAAACACACTATCAAATAGTGCAATAATTAAACCACTCTTTCCAGAGGGTTGTAAGAAATAGTGTTTCACATGGAGGATGTGTTTGCTAATGAGAAAATGAGGATCATGAAAATAAGGTCTGATAAAAGACACTTAATAGTCAAGCTTCCACTCTAAGCTTAACCACCAATCACTCTAACAAACTATGTGAACTCTATAGAACATCTTACTAGCACCTAGGTGAGGCAAGGACCTATAAAGGGAGAAATAAATTCCACATATTCAAATAAAAATAGCATAAATACACTAGATCAGTATGGAAAAAATCTAAATCAATCATTTCATTAGTCTAATAGGTCTACAAGATACAAATCTAGGAAAAGTTCCCTCATACCTAGCTAAAGGATGGATATAATGGTCTAAAAACCTAAATTTATAAATAGGGAGAAGATAATGTACTATCCAAAGATCATGAAGAGGTCATGAATGACACTCATTCATTTAATAATAGTTACAATATCCACAAATATCAGTAACAGCTCTCTCATACATTTCCCTGGTTGGTGGTCTTCACTGGGATCTTTAGGCATTAAGGTTGAGTCGTGGAGGTTGGTTCAAACTTGGTTGACCTCTTTCAAAGAATGTACACACCCAAATATGGTCAATTATTCCTCCTTTAGTAGTTATAAATCATTGAAGTGGTGTAATTAGGCCTCAATAGATCATCTAGCAGCCCACCTTCTGTTTATGCATGTCAACTAGGCTAAGAAACTACTCATTCTCCATGATGACCATAGAATGTGTGCCTGATTCCTTCAATGAATCATTCATATGGGTCTTATGACCCTGCATTAACCTCCTTAGAAACCCCTATAGGACATTAGTCCTCCTCTTGTTTAATCAAGTAGGTCTACTAGGCCATTAGTCCTAACCACTTGGCTGAAAGCTATTTGAATGGTCATGGGACCTAAATTGGATCTTAAGTACAAGTAAATGAGTATAAGCCCTTATTATAGTGAAAACATATAATTCTATTTGACTTAGGTGATTAGGTCACCTCTTACTAGTTATTTTGAGACTAGCTCTTTTGTTTAGACTTGAAGAATCATTTTTAGGGAAGTTTATGAGCAATTTGTGATCTAGATAGAGTGGATTTTATGACAAATGGTGCATATTTCAAGAATTTGATGACTAGAAACCTTTCAAACAAATATACACCTTTTTTCTACTCAAAACCTTAAAAAAGTGTAGTTTTTGATGAGTTTGTATAGTATTTAATACAACTTAATACCATGTATGTGACCTCCTATGAGTGTAATATGAGCTTCAGGTGTTTTCCAATGCCAATCTAGGGTGTTTAATTGCAAATATATTAAGTTTTCTCCCATCAAGTCTGTGTTAGGGTTTATGTAGGATTTTGGAGGGATACCATATTAAAAATGTTTCATAGAGTAAATGTTTCCAATATAAAATATTTTTCCATAGATATCTATCCCATAGACCCCCCTAAATATATTGAAGTTCTCTTGGTTCCATTCAGACTATATGATGAGATATGAGTGCAAGTTGGTAGACTTCAAGCTCCTTGCTAGGTATTTTATGTAGGTTGTAGTCTTTAGGTTTATTTACAAGTATGATATCCCATATTTTATCCTCTCCTCCATGTATGTTAAGTGCCTATATGTCCCCAACTCCTCCTAAGATCACTATCTTTGAGTCCTATTTTCATGAAAGATATGAATGTTTGAGTTGATAGCTTGAGGTGAAAGATTAGTACAATTGGGTTCAAGAGGGGTATTAAGACCAAATTTGATATTTTATTCATTTCCTATATCTTTAATACTCTCCTTATGACCTATAACATCATTATATACCTCTTCAAGTCTTAGGTTTTATTTGGGGGGTTTGATATGCCATAATAAAAAGGTTGGGGTCGTGAGGCCTTAAGGTTGATTTAGGCCTTATAAACCTAAATTAAGTTATAGATAGGTAGCCACTAATGGTTTAAATTACATTATATCATCCATTTACACTTTTTTTCACCCTCTTAAATTGTATCTAACTATGTATACTCCCATCTCTACCTCATTTCTTCTATAGGTCTACCCTGAATGCTCTTATCCAGCCTGAATTCCTGACAGTAGTATTAGATACCTAGAGTAGGTTATTCTCTCTCATTATACAATGGTAATTTATTTTAAACCAATATAACATTATCTTATGATTTTTTATTACTCTTTGGATTGGACTCCTCTTAAATTTACTCTTTGTATGCCTCCACATGCTCTTGCAGTCAAGCCTAGGGTTTGTGAGTGACTAGGCATGTATAGCCCTAATAGATGGTTTAGTACCTTATTTCCTTAATATAAGACACCTATAACATTTTAACCCTTTTAATATATCTCTAATTTTTCCCTTAGATGTCTGTATACTTTCAACAACCTTCAAACATGCAAATGTTCTCAACCTTTGTGCATAGTCTTGTACATGTTAGTTTAGGCCTAAAAGTCCTACTAGCCTATCAATGTCTTTATTATTTTAGAGGACCAGGTCATAAAAATGTAGATTTAGATATTTTTAAATAATTATAATAATTTATTACCCTTTTCTCACCTTACCAGCATGTAAATTTCTTAACATGCTCACCTTCTTAGTGAAGATTTGCATGTAGGTAGTAGTCGCGCATCTTGACTGAGTGAGAGGGGATTCATTTTCTTTGTTAAAAAATTGAAGTCATAATTATATTTTTAAAACTTAAGTGTATCGTACTCACAACATTTTGAGGTATTTATATCTATTTTAGACTCAATCATTTGTATACAGGGTTCAAAACATCTCCCTTGCACTATCTGCCTACTTATTTAGGCCTACTCAGCCTAATAGAGTATCAAGGCCTCTACTTTTCATTCAAGGAATAAAGGAACTAAAAATCAAATAATAAATTTTAAATATAATTCAATATATTTTATTATCTCCCCTTTACTCCTATGTACCAATCATCATTCCTATGCTCAACTTGTCTTTCACCTACAATCAAGCAGGTTTATGCAACATTGAGCTTATTAACTATGAATGCCCATTTGAGAGGTGGATTCATTTGTTTTGGTGATAATTTATTTTATTGAGTTTCATCACCATTCTTATTAACCTCCATTCATAATTTTAACCTTTCAAATCTTTTTAACATCAAAACCATTAGTGTTTCTCCTGCCCTACCTCACAATCTTGTGTGTGTACTTAAGGATCTTGATTGAGTTTATCTCTTCTTCCTCTAGGGTTATTCATGGTATTTGTAACATTAATGAAAATTACATGTATCCTACATGGTTTTAATTTTCCATATGCATCTTGAAATTATATAAAGATCAAGAAACCTCTTATTGTATGCAACCTTGAAGGGGTGGGAAGCATAGCTAGTTGTAGGTGTCCATATAGGTCTTAGGTCTCTATTTTAGTTCCTATGATATTTTTAAGGATTTAAAACTTATTAAAATACCTTATTACTGACTCACATTCCATATAAATCATATTTATCACATTTTCCTTACTCAAAAGGGTGGCACATTCTTCTGCATAGACCTACAACTAGTAAGGTCACTTCATGGATGAAGAGCATATGAGACCAAGGAAGTGTTTCATTTATTTTTAGAGGGTAATATGTCATATCATAGGAATGATTTGAATCAAATTAAGGCTTTAAGTCTTTATAATATTTCTTATGATAATCTTTTCTCATTCCCTAGGTATTTACTCCTTTAAAAGCTCACTATTATATGGACAAGCCTGTAACTTAGAAGATCATGGAGATTTTTCCTTAGAATTGTCTCACACATGTGAGACAATGGTGAATATAAATATTTAAGGACTTCATATACCTATGGAAAATAGTTTCAATCATCAATTCATAAACCATTCTAAGAATGCACTAAAACTAATTCAAATTTGACCCTTACATAGATGAAGAAGGCAACCAAGACTGCTAAACTTCTTATTATTTTTTCATAAATCATAGAGAACCAATATTGAAACCAATACCCAAAATTTTAATGCCATTATACCCCCTTCCTCTATCCAAAGTCTGATATCCTCACTTTCTCTCTCATATTCATATAAACCACAAACTTGACTGGTTCTCTTGAACTACCAAAGAGCTCAATGGAAGGAATAAATCAATTTTTAGCCTTTATGACCTAATATCTCACATATGTCCTCACCTAATGCCTAAACTCATTCCCTTATTAAAATTTCTAACCTTCCCTGACTTTGACATGTTTGTACAGGTCCTTAAAAGTTTAAAACCCTTGCAAAGCTCTTTTTGTACATTTTCTTGATGATTCAAGTCTTGAAACACCATTAGAAGATGAGAGGAGGTAAATTAGAATTAAAAACTAATTTTAAAATATATGTTATGGTTGGGTAAGATAAGGATTCACATTTCTCACGTGTGGGGCCCATTTTGTCGATGGGAAGATGAGGTTGACCTCTAAAATAGACACCTTTAAGCATGAAACACTTTTTCATGATAATGAAATGTTTATGAAACCTTATAAGACCCCTCAAAATAAGGTGACATATAAAATTTGTCTCATATGGCATGTTTTAAGGGTCATTATGGTTTAGAGGGTTAATCAAGGTTTGAAATAGGGTTTGATAAGTAAACCACAGAGAATGACTTTAGATACATCATAATACCTCATTTTATGACTCAAATGAGTTATGGACACCCCTCAAATCTACTATCAAGGTCTCTCTTCAAGAAATAGCTTAAAATAGGCCTAAATGTAATGTGAACTAGAAACCTCAAACTTTTCAAATTGCCTTAACTTCTGCTAGGAAACCTTAATCTTATCAAATAGAGCTTTGAACATTATCTATGATTTAAAAAGACATGACAACTCTTCCACTCATTTAGGGACCATCATTAAGACTTGGCACATCATCTAAAGGTATAAAATAGTTATGACATGAGGATCCTCCAAGCAATTTCTAGCACATATATTGACATCTTAAATAAGGCTAAAGAGGCTTAAAATGAGCAAAGAATATGTGACAAGATCTAGACCACCATTAAAAACTTAGAATATTTTTCATGGGAAATTATTTGATTGTGGGGGATGACATTTAGCCTGGGAGGCCAAATAATCAACATCTTTGGCAACTCATAGGGGTTGACCAGCCTGTTGGTTAAGAGAACCCATTATCCATGTATGATAAGCACAAGGCTGAACTAAGATAACCTTCTTACTTGGACTAATAATTAGATGAGTACCTTACCAAACCTCTATGACTATAACAACTCACAATAAAAAAAAGAAACAAGGAAAAACAACTAAGACACACAAAATTAAAGCAACACATAAACATCTAAGGAAGCAACAAGACATGACACAAAGCAACTAATGTTAATATCACACTAGACTTATGTAGACACACTTATTAGAAGCAAGGCAACAACTACTATAAATAACTAACCCAAACCCAACTCTTTTCTCCTCCAGGATCAAATGCGAAGGTCCTTTGATTACCATATCACCATGAGGTCAAATTACCATATGATGACTAGAGTGTAATTAGGTATGGCTCATTCAATGAGAACTTTCACTTGCATCTAGATATATATACATGTTCATAGCCTCTTAGAAGAGCAATTGGACCTTATTTCTCAATTATCAAGTACATGGGTGGGTTATGTGAATCTAACACCTAGTCATAATCATCAGGTAATTAAGTAATTATTTGAGGAAGGAGATCTAAAGTTTTTATTTTTAAAACTGATCTCATCAGGTTCATCATTATCAAAATCTAAGATATTAGGTGGTATATTTTCCACAATATTGGAGTGGCCATTATTACCTCTATTAGATTTAATGGGATAATTAAATCATTGAGATTCATAAAAAATGGATGTTAGGTAAAGGTTTAAGAGTGGGTATTGTTAAAACACCATGTTCTTATAATTGTTAAAAATTTCAAGGGTTTGTGTCTCCTAGAATCTTACAAATAACACCATTGTGATGAAATTTGACACATAGACATGCCAATGAGGATATATATCTCATGTGGTGTGTCCAAGTTCGATTGAGTAAAATTTTAGATGATAATAAAAAATTAAATATCATGATCTTGATATGAATTGTAACAAGAGGAACCATGATAAGAACCCAAACACAACCAATCAAAGGCATTTGTTGTCTATCATAGCCTTTACATGTACTTTAGGTAGATTTAAGATTGCATTTTGAGTACCCAAGTGTTTTAATAAAGTCAAGGTAGGCAACACAAGTGATATAACCCTCATTAATCAAAGCATGATTGACTTGGATATCACCGATTTGGACGCTAATGAATAAAGCAAGATCATATGCATGGAGCAATATTTTATCAATAATCATTGATTAAATAGTAAATTTGAGTGAGAGATAAGTATCTATGATTTCATCAATATGTATAAACATTTCCCCACATTGTTGAATGATACTATCTTCATTGTATTTTGTGGGTCGTATCCTTGTGTGGTCTCACTAACTTATCTTGTCACTAATATGGGTACGGTAACTATCTTGTGTGGTTTTTTATTTCATTAATTGATTGTAATTTTGATTCCTTTTATTCACATTATTATACTTTTCTGGTGTTTATATTGTCATGGTATCTAACATGCATCTATGGATACATTATACTTGTGTGAGTTAGCATTTCTATATCATGCCCACTTGGTGGCATATTATATTATATTTGAGGCATTATAGTTGTCCCCATCTTGGTTTACCTATAGGGGAGTTATATCCTTTAGTGTTGTGTTTTATATGATACTATATTTATTACAATATATAGACATTTTATATGACACATAATTTTTTTAAATGTTTTTATTAGCGATATTCAAATTTTAGTGACATCTATTTAGGATTTTAACACTTCATAAATATTATTTTCCTAAAATATAAGATATTTAACATTACCATTTGAGATAATTAATTGTAGCTAACATATTCATCCTCACCTCAAAATGGGAGCATATATATGGGCATATTTAAAAATAAATAAAAATTGGAGGGAACATGATTGAACTTGAAAACATTTATCTATTTCCTTGATCAAGAAATATATTTAGCATTAGTAACTCATAGATAAGTATTGGCCATGTTGTAACACCTATCAAAATCCTATTTATGAAAGAGTATATTGAAATATTTGGATAAAATACCAATTAGTTGTATTAATTCATATGCTCTATTTTTGAAATTCATATATTCAAATTTTAAATTTATCTAATCTTAAAAAATCAAAAATTCAAACTATAAATATATATCATGATAATTGACGACTTTTGACAATTGGAACTTGTTTCAATTACATCAAAAATATGTGTTGATGGATGCTTCACTCAAGTGTATGTCAAAAAACACTTCACTCTTTCCTAGGTAAGTGGAGATTGTGTTTCAAATTATTTACATTTATACTATGATGCATGCATACATTCACTAATATTCTTATCCCCACATGAAAGTGGGGACATTTTTAAGAGACCTAAATTTTGCACAAAACCCTTATTCCTAATGTATTATTATTAATTTAGCATATCTGTAAAATGCATACATATTGGTTCATTTCTTAGTCCATTATGGTTCCACTAAGGTCCCCAGTTAGTCATTGAGATTTAAAAATGTGTTATAACACTTATCAAAAAGTATATATTGGCATCATTGGACTATACATCACTTATTATCATATTAGGCCTTAAAAATAGAGCCTATGCCATCTCTATGTCAAACTTTCACTTTGCACAAGTTTGTCTAGTTCAAACATGTTCCATGTACATGTCTACATATTTTAGCCTTTTGGTCCTTTTTGCTTGATTTCATTGATTGTGTGCCTTTAACTTGCCTATTTTCAATTCTAATTTTGTATATCATGTGTATCTTGTCCTTAATCATCCTATATAAACTAAAACATGTTAATCCATTAAAAATAGAGAATAAGAAATAAGAAAATCAATAACACATAGATAAGACACATCATCAAAGGTCAAACGTATACCCAAGCATAAAATATATTTCATCATATTTCAATTTGAAATTCACTGAGTCACATATTACATATTTGCAACAAACTTGTTCTTGGTATCTTATCATTTCCCTTATACTAAAATATATAGTTACATTTATCATTATATGTAAGTATAGGTTCAAACCCCTCAATTAAATTTTTTGATCCACACACTAAAAAACTACATGGAGATATGCTTTTGAGCATGCATAACACATCATTTACAACAATGTTTTGGTGGTTATTTAAATCATAACTTTTTTTTGTTTTTGAGTGTCAAGCCAAGTCAAATATGAAAAACATAAATTCTAAACATTTTTCCAATAAAAATAGAGAATTGAAGATACATGAACATACATAAATATAAAATTAAACCATTAACAAAAAAAAATTTGAAACCATGTGTAAGTTAGACTTGATGACAAGGATACATACCCAATGAGCACCATTTTGACCATGCCATGTTTGCCTAAAATGACTTATGCTCTTTCAAAAAAAAAATTAGGATAGGTTATAGAGTTCTATAGTTTAGGATCATTATCTAGACAATATGCATAAGCATTATATAGGTTAAGAATTCCATAACAAAAATTAGATGTGATCATTCCTTAACCTCTTTACTTTACATAGCCTAGTTTCATTTTTTATATTTGTCATTATTTATTAATCCCAACATATTAGGTATATTTGAATTATGTATTTTCATTGATGTATGCTTATATATATTTAATTGTAATTAGTTTATTCCTATTTTGGGTAAAATCATAATTATAATAAATAACTTATGTATGCCTCTTATATCTATGATCATTATTTTTCTTAAGATTTCACTATTTCTCCATGACAACCTTTTGACTTGATTTCATCATTACATTTTATTTCATTAGATTTTTTCCTTTGCTAACATACCGTGTTTCTTTCCAAGATTTATCCTTCAATTTTATTTACTTAATTTTAGTTTTTCTTTTAGTTGTTATTCTATTATTACCATTTTTCATTTCCAATGATTTTATATTTTGTATCCCCCATATTTTTTTACTATGTCCCATCCTGAAATCCCACAAAATATTTTAACTGGTGATGGTACATTTATTTCAAAAATAGGTCAGTAATCCAAAAACTTTTAATATAATTTATATGTGAATATGGATCCTCATTTGCTTCTAGTTTATTATATACATATGTGATCTTAATTTTGGATTAATAATATCACCCAATTAATTTGGTAAGACAATAAACTATCAAATAAGGATTAAGGAGTGACAAAAAACACGTAAAAGAGATAGTTTATCTTAAAAGGATGAATAAGCATATGGTTGGCATCAAAAAAAAATTTAGAGTACATATTTGAGTTCATCTCAAAAAATCATATAAACTAAAAAATGGCACGCTGATACGAGTCCATATGCAAAATTTATGGCTTCTAAAAGTTGCAAGACATCCCAGAATGACTACCCATGACATCAATGCATGATGTCAAAAAAATGCATAGTAGTGGTACTTTTTTTAGTTATAATAAGTTGAAGGGATAGAGAGTGGTTTTTCTTCCTATGATTCCCAACTCTTGGGATTCATGATTTGACCCTAAGGTATGTTATTATGTATATATTAACCTTTAGGGTTCATGGAAGACATTAAAAACATTATAAGGATTCATTTATTATTTGAATGTGGTGAGCTAGTATGGTATGATTCACTCAACTTTTTCAGTTGTAGAAGGATTAATTCAATATATATTTATATTTGAGTGTATTTAATCCACTCTTAATTATTGGACCTCTAAGTGAATTCAATCACATGATATCCTAGGTAGGGAGTTGATCAGAGATAGATAGTTGACATCAGAGGAAGAACAATGAGTGAATGGGAACTTTATGAAGTGTAGAGAAGGCAATCAAGTGTAGAGTAGATCTATTTTTAATACTACATAACTAAGATGGATAAGTATCTTATCTTCTCTTACTAAAGAATAAAGTAATCCCATGAAAGAATAAGTTTCCAAATTATATAACATAGTGGAGAAGAGGAAGCATGGCTTCACTCTTCTAAAGTTTTATCGCATTGAATTTCTCTAGGGTAATTTCTTGTATTATCTCTCTTCATTATGGTGTTTTTCTCTTTCATTATATATTTTAATTACTTAAAACTGGTAGAACATATCAAGCACTTAAAGGATCTCAATAATTATCTATCACAATATTAGTAATTTTTCATAAATCTTTGAAATCCTCACATTTGTTTTGCACTCTCATATAAACATTAATATTGCATTCATATAAAGAGTTGTAGTAGGATTAGGATGTGAAGGGTTACATAAATAATTGTATGATAGAGATGATAGTCTAACAGATAGAATACTTATTATTTTAAATTTAAATTTTTATTATATGATATACTATAATTTGGAGGAAACATGTTAGAAGTAAAGGATTCATTGTGATGAATTATGCTATGGAATCTCCATGCCAATTATGGATCAATGTGTTTTGGTTCCACTTTATCAAATTGGTTTTATCCATTTTTCACATGATATACATTTTTTAAAATTCCTTTACCTATTCTTGACAAGTGGTGAATGCAAAAGAATAATATTTTTTTCTTGTACAAGGGTGCACACTTCATGTTCATATCATGTGTCTATAGATAGCAACTCTACCTAAATTATTTTATATATATGTTATTGATGAAATTTTCAATGTATATTTTGGTTTTATTTTTTAGTAAGTTACAACTTCATGATTCTAGATTCATAATATTTTTGAGGCAAAATTCCAAGTCCCATATATTGAAAATATCAAGGCAATATGGTGCATTTTATTTTCCCAACTCAAATTATTCATTCATTAATTATTTTTATGATAATATAATTTCACCTGATATATCATTTTATGTCTTTGATATGTGTTAATTTTGGTTTAGTATACCTTAATTTCCTAATATTTTATCACATTTTGACTTTGTTTTCATGTACCTAGTGTGTCTTCAAATACTTGATGCATGTAATATGCTTCACATGATTTCTACTACTCTATATATTCTTAATGTCTTTGGTGTAAATTACATGTGATTCTATGCTTCTTATATGTCTTGTGTGCCTTCATATTTCCTTTTTTTATTGCTCAAAGTGTGTAATCTATAGTTTATCATATATTTGACATTTACTTTATATGTGCTTGATGTGACTTTAATATTGTATTTTCCATTTATGTTCTCGATGTGACTTTAATATTGTATTTTCCATTTATGTTCTCGATGTGACTTCACTACCTTATGTGCCTTCTCCATGTTTAACATGACTCTAGTATTAGAAGTGTTTTCTTCATGATTTATCATATAGTTGACATGCCTTTTGTCAATTTTTTATGGTGAAATTATATTTATCATACACAATGTCATTATCACTTACCTGGTGATGAAAACACATACTAGCTAATCAAAAATATCAATATGCATAAACTCAAAATTTATATGAAAGTAACCTTCTCTGTTGATTCTTATTAAATGAATAAAATATTACATAAGAGTATATAAATAAATCTCATCTCAAAATTATATTTTACATACATAATGAAAAATATAAATAAATCTAAATCGACCTAAAGTTAACTGATCCATGCAATTTTTAGAAAAGAAAAATTTATATCAATGTCAGGGTTTTAAGGGTCCCTATTCCACAAAAACATATAATTTCAAAATAAATCCATTAGTCTGACTTAACACTCAACATTTTTAATTCATTTAACCATTCAAAACAAACCAAATTTTTCAAAAAAAATTAGAAAACAACTTCAAATGATATACAACACAGTCACCAAATAACTATAGCAGACTATCTCTTACCTAGCTATCACCAAAATTACCAAAATACTAGATTTACTCCAAAATGATCAAATGGACCACCTTACCATCACTTAACATCAATTCACCCATATTTGAAAACATTTATTTCTTCTTATAATTGGCAGCATGCACCTCTTAGTCTTTAACTTCTAAAACTTAGCCAACCACCACCACCTCATGCCCTATTAGTGAGCCTACTACCTCCTGCAACTATGTAAAAACAACTCTCCTTTGACTGATCCTAGGTTCCTTTAGAGTCTTACCTTTCCATTTTCACCATGGTGTGCCTTGAAAACACCCCTTGTGACACCTTTGGTGAGCCATTTTATGGCTTTCACCCATTCTGTCCACCTCCTCTATGCATGCCATTCTTCCATAAGCATAATTGGCTTCAAGAGATATTGAATTTAAGGCATGACAATGCCTCTTTTCTCTACATTCTTATTCTCTCTAGATCACATCTCATCAATTTCCTATATGAAATTTACTAAATCCAAAAACTTGGATTACAAATCATGAAATAAGAATAGAGGAATGAAATCCATGTTATCCTTACCTGAAAATGGCAGGGTTGGAAAAGGAACCAGAGGAAGGGAATCAATTTCCATCATTAAACCCACTCTATATTCAATCCAAATGAATAAATATACCAATTATTTTATCTTATTTTTATCCACCATCACCATATAAAGGTTACTAGCAAATAATGATGCCATGTCTGAATTCATGCGCACTTATTTGCTCGCCACCAACAGCTCCACCCTGAAGACTTTCTCAATGACCTCTGCAACTTCTATCATGGGTATCCAAAAAACATTAAAGAGATGCATTTTGGAGATGTTACCCAAAAATCTCATCTCTTGGGCTCTTTCTTTGTCAAAGATTAAAGGCCATACAATTGATTCCACATAATTATACTCCATCTTGACAATGTAATGCAATAACAAACCCATGCCCTAAAACCACCTACCTCACCCATATCAAAGAAAACCTATGCCTGAGCATTACACACAAAAATCTATCATGAATATTAAATTTTCAAGCTTGCCTTCATTTGAATCTATTATGAGGAATTCAAAACCTAATCACCAACTCAATTGCTAAAAAGGCACCCACCTCCATTACCAACCATGACAAAAGCCCACAAAAAATCTAACTTACTATTACAGATAATGATTATCACCTTTTACCATTATGTATTTTTTTATTTTTAAAAGTTGTATTTTATTTTATAAAAAATAAAATTACAATTTAGCAAAATATAGATTACAAGTTAATTTGGTCTAGCCCCCTACAATCTTCCCAGCCAGCTTTAACATTGTCCACTCTCTCATCCATAGATTGATCAATACCCATATTAGTAAGAAAATATGTTACTTTATTGCTTTCTTAGGCCATATTATAGCCAAAATATTCTCTAGTTTCCATGATCTATCCCTCTAAACTCTTAGATCCTAGATGACTACCTATGAATCCCCTTCAATTTTTGAAAAGAAGATCCCACACTCTAAAGCCATCTCCACACTAGCTACTAGAGCCTGGGCCTTAGCTTTATTATGCATTCCATATGATAGCTTTAAATACATTGATCTTATAAGAAAACCACTGTAGTCTTTGATCACACAACCTACCCTAGATGCTCTTGGATTTCCTCTGCAAGCTCCATCAAAGTTTAGTTTAAACCAAGTTATGGAGGAGACCAAACTACCTCCTTTCCACTTCTCATATCCTTCTTATCTACAATTGACCCTTTAACAAGAGAAAGTTTGATATTTTTCCAATTCACACATATTTTCATATCCCATTACATCAACATACCTTATTTCCTCTAAAATTGTGAAGAGATAACTTTAGAAATAGATAACTCAATTTCTCTTATGACCACATGCAATGGATGATATTTATTTTCAAATACCAGTGCAATCCTTTCTTTCCAAATCATCCATATTAATATGATTGGGCTACATCTCCATAAACTATATATTCAATGCTTAACATCACCCATCAGCCAAGATGCAAAGGCTTGAAAGGGAGATGGTGGCCATGCGTAGGCCCATTTGAATTTATTGTGGAGCCAAATCCAATACTAATTTGCAAAGGAGTAATTGCATAATAGATGGTCGATAATTTCCTCCTCTTTCTCACATAGGCAACATCTATAAGGCCTAACAAACCTTATCTTCTTGAAATGATCTTGTGTGAGCACACAATCATGCACTACCAACCATGCAAAGGACCCTACTTTTTTTAAACCTTCATTACTCTAATAAATAAAACTTACCCATCCCAAATAATCATCCTCAGGTTCAACCATATAATAGACTAATATGACTAAATATAGGCTTGCTTTTGCACCAATATCATGTAGTTGATATTCCTTATTATTAAGAAATATTTTCCTATTATTAAGACAAACCTCTAAAGATAAAGCCTCCACCCATAGGACTAAAATATCCACTAAACTTTTCCATTTAAAATCTACTCTCCTTGAATTAGGATCCAAAACCATGTAGTCTTTCACTTTCAATGCCCACAAATTTTCTAGAAGCTATTTGATCTAAGTTCTAGATAATTCCTTTGATAATGATCGATGACCATTCCAAGAATCTTTCCAAAATTCTACCTTTCTTCCATTATTAATAGTTCAAGAAACATGTTATATGATTGATCTATATTTCAACATGAAATTCCACACATGGGATCCTCTAGGGGGATTCATAACTAAAACCATATGCTCAGGTAATCTGATTCAAGATACCTATCTCGTAGAAGTCTACACCACAATCTTTTTGATTTAGAGACCATTTTCCACACTAATTTATCCCCCAAAACTAGATTTTGAAGATGAAGAACCTTTATACCCATTCCACCTTTCTTTTTCCTCTTGAAAACTCTCTCCTATTTCATCAACAAAATTTTCTTATCTTCACCACAACCTTTCCAAATATAGTTCTTCATAATCTTATTCATTGAACTTATAACTTTATCTGGAGGACACATCATAGAAAATCAATAGTCAGAAGAGCACTAAGAATGGTTTTAATTAGATGTATCCTACCAACCAAGGATAACCATTTTCCTTTCCAAATAATTAGGCATGCCTTAAACCTCTCAAGAAGATCTTTTCAGATACTAGAATAACTAGCTCCTTTGAAAACAAGAACCCCTAGATATTTGTTTGGTAGCTTCCTAATCTTGAAACCTAAGATCCTGCTTAAATTGACTTCTATCCTAGGAAAATGATTGACAAAATATATTTTAGACTTACCTTCATTAACTCTTTGACTATAAACTTATTCATAACTTCTCAAATTTATTTTAAACTTTAAATCTTCCTCAACCATAGATTTTGCAAAAATAAAAGTATCATCTGCAAAATGATGATGCATGAGGGTTTCAAAATTATCCACAATTTGAAGTCCATACAACCTTCTTTCTTGAGCCCTTCTCATTTACTCTTCCAAAAATTATACCAATATAATTAAAAGGAAAGGGGACAATGGATCCCCTTGCCTTAAACATATTAAAATAGTAAAGAAACTAGTTAGAAATCCATTAACTAACATCAAAAATTTAGGATTTGACACACAGCTGAAAACCCACTCACACTAATCTTTGCTAAATCTAAACCTTAATAGTATCTTAAACAAAAATCTCCATTTCATCATGTCATAAGCTTTACTAATATCCAATTTTATCAACATACATTTTTTATGATTGTGTATCAATGAATGCATAATTTCATGAGCTACAATAATTCCTTCTTGGATACTTCTCCCCAAAATAAAACCCGTTCACTCACTAGAAATTAATTTCTCAAGAAAAGGTTTCATTCTCATAGTAATGGCTTTTGAAATAATATTATACACTATATTACATAGAGATACTAGTCTAAAATCTAATAAATAAGATTTAGATTCACCCTTCATAAATAATGATTAAAAAAAGTCATGTTCAACTCTGGGAGCACTTTCTTCTTCTTTCTAGATTCTTCCACCATATCCTAGACATCAACACCTACCACATCCCTAAAAAATTAAAAGAAGGTTGTAGGGAATACATATGGATTGGGGTATTTATACTTGGCCATTGAAAAAACCACCCAATTTATTTATTCCATCAAAAATGGGGCTTATAACTTTTCATTCATACCTTATGTAATTACTTCTAGAATGAGATGGAGAAATTCATTTTGCGCTCTCAATTTTTTTTTTTTAAAAATCATCATTTAAAAATGTTTGAAAGTATTGAGAAGTTTCAATTCAAATAGCTTTTAGAGAATCTAAGACCACCCCCTAGCTAGATTGGATGTGAGAAATCCTAGTTACCTTTCTTTCAGCTTTTACCAAAAGATGAAAAAATTTGAATTTCTAACCCCTTCCTTCAGCCAAGTCTCCCTCGATTTATGTTTCCAAAATATTTCTTCTCAAAAAATAATTTCCTCATAATCACTAACTAAATATTTTTCAAGATTAAAATCTTCTACATCCATCCCCCATTTGAATATTCTATCATTCAGCTTATGCAACTCAAATTTGATCTAATTTTTTTCTTGATAAACATTCTTAAAATGCTCACAATTCCAAACCTTGAACTTTCCTTTCAAGAATTTCAATCTCTTATTCATCTAAAACATTCTCGACCTTGGAGGAAATGGACATTGAATCCATCATTCCTTAACATTCTCAAATAAATATGGATCTCAAAGCCACATCATTTCAAACTTGAACAGGTATCTTTTTGGGGGGAATCAAAATCAAGATTCAATGAAATAGGCCAATGATCTGACCTAGTCTATGGCAATACCCAATAATCTAATTTCATGTTGCTTTGATTCCATCAGGAAGAAATCAAAAACCTATCCAATCTCTCAATAATATTTTCCACTCCAAGACATCTATCATTCTAGGTAAACCACCCTAAATTTGGTTCCACATCTTCTAGATCATTATGAGCTACAAATAAACCAAAATCCTAAATAACCTAAGAATCTAAAAACACTCCTCCTTGATTATATTTATGGCTTAAAATAGCATTGAAATATCCCATTAACACTATATTATCCATCTAAAAATCCTTTAAAAATGATGAAATATCTTCCCAAAGAGTATTTTTTAGAGAAACTCTATGAGGCCCATATATATTAATCAAAAGGAACTATAAATCTAAATTAAAACTCAAAATTCTACCCACTTACAAATTTCGACCTGAATCCAAAAATTTTAATTTAGAAGAAAAGGTTGACCAAAGGATGTCCAAACCACCAGATGCTACAATTTCTATCACAAAAACTCCTAGCCAACAGTGCCCAAATGATCTCAAAAAGCCTTCCACTTCATCCTTATTTAGTTTGGTTTCTTGCAACAATAAAATATCCAGTTTCTCTATACTAATCATACACTTAATAAAGCATCTTTTGTTATGGCAATTCAAACCAATAACATTCCAAAAAAATACCTATATGATTCTAAAAGAGGGAATTCCACCCCCCACTTTGTAACATCCAAAAAGTCTTCTACAGTACCCTATTTTCCTACTAGTTTTACTCCTTTTTATCTTGATAGTCTTTTGTGGTTGAATGTCTTTTTGAATAGCTTTAGGTTCATGCACCTCTTCTCTAAATGGGGGTTCTCCACTCAGACTTGCTTCATTTATCTTTTATATGTTTTACTTCGCTACTTCCATTACTTTTTTCCCTTGGGGTAATCATTTTTGAATATCCTCTATCTCGTTAGTGTAAATTGTACTTAATTGAAGCATCACACATATAAAAATAAGCCCTTAAACTTTCAGCTCAAGGGCCCTTGAAGAATACCCTATATTCCTACAGTACCCTATTTTCCTAATTGATATTTTTTACTTGTAATTTTGTGGAAGACCATGACACACTTTTAGTGTGGGGTAAGAGGTAATACATGTATTCATGTTGACTACTATAAATATGCACATGCAAGTAATAAAGTCTTAAGATAAGAGATTTCCACCAATAGTATAAATATTCAAAAAATTAAACTGCTAGCTTCTACTCCAAATGAAATCACAAGACAAGACGTGTCATTAATATCAAAGAAGTAGTTTCGATAAGTATGCCAACATCATGACAAGGCAATACCATTAAAGAGGTGGACTAGGTGGAGGCACAAGAGGGGGTAGTCCACTACCCCCTCTTGTGCCTCCACCTAGTCCACCTCTAGTGCTTCCAATAGTAGTTCTCATGATATGGGGCATAATAATTGGGTGATTAACCAAACTTGGGCCTATACTCTATCCACTTTGAGGGACAGGCCCTCTAGGCATCCCTGTAATGAGATATTTGTTAGATTTCCTACCATGATTATTTTTAGGACCCAAATTCTGATGATTAATATTACTTTAAGACTAATAAATAGAGATAAGTTTCTTAGAATTCAAATCCCGTTCTGAATGTTCTTCTATGTCTACGTCAAAATTCAACCCTCCTCATCAGATCTAATAACCTCCTTAGTCACTTCCTCTAAAATTCTCAAACTATCATTGGACTCCGAATTCATCTATTTTTTCATAACTAGTGATATTATGGAGTGGTATTATTTTTCAATGAATACATAACTCTTAATCACCAAAGCTAGTGAGATTACTTCTATTGTCCCTAATTTAACAAGCAAATTTTCTATTTTTCTAATATTTTGAGTTTGAGATTTCCAAGCTTCATCTTCCTCCTTGCTTTGGTCTACCTTATGATACAAGCCCTTTTGACCCCTCTTACTCCCTTTTTGATCCTTATTTGGTTTTCATTGAGGCACCATCTTAATTGTTTTGGTTTGATGAGAGTTCCTACTTTTATTACAAAACTTCTAAATATGGCCTAGTTGGTGACATTTGTAACATCTAAAAGGGATATTTTCCACATCAATTCTCTAATTCTAAACTTGACCCTCTATCTTGATAATCATAAAATCTAGAATATCTTGATCCAAATCCAACACCAACCTAGCACGAACATAAGATACTCTTCTACCTTTGAGTGATGATTCATCTATTTCTAATATCAGACCCACCAAACCTCATAAAGCAGCTAGACAATCTTCACTCCAATATTCTAAAGGTATAACATAAAATCTTATCCACATTGGTTAACTGCCCTTTCTAGATTTTAATGGATCAAAATTAGGGATCTAATTTTGAATCCAAAGACCCATTCCATTAAAAGACCGGGATTTAATTTTAAAAACCTTTTCTTTCTCTTCTTTCATTTCATAGACCATAATAAAAAAACCTTTGGGCAGAAATCTCACCACCACCGACGAACCCCAATGCTCCTTAATCTAGACTTAAATTACTCCCACCGTTGGCCATTTCCCCCCACATTTACAAATTAGGGCATAATCTATCAATTGTTTAATTTTAGAAATAAAAGGACCTGAAATCCATTCCAAAACCCTAGCTTCCCCAATCTTCACCCCATCCCCCAAAGATTCGATATTATGATCCATAAGAATTTCTAATGATTGATCTCCTCTAGACACCTTCTTCACATTTTCTAAATTCTCTGGATCAACTTCTACTACTTCATTATTAACAATTGAAGCTTTCAAGTGACCCTCAATCATCTTTGAGTTCTGCTTCTAAGACCCTACTAGTTTACCTTTCCAGCTAGCACCTATTTTGCTCAAGTTCATTTCTTCATCCCACCATTCTCTATCTTCCTCTATAACCACCTCCAAAACTTTTCTATGATCTTTATTTTCATGATTACCCCTAGTCTTACCTTTCAGATTAGAATATTTGAAGTTCTATAAGGGACCCACCCTATGTTGTAACACTATGATCTTGTTTTTTGCTTGTAATCCTCCCTTCATTTGCTCCTTCTCTTTCATGCCCTCCTTCTCATTCGCACCCTCCTTCTCCTACTCCATAACTTGCACCATACTTAAAAAATTATTATTATTAGTAACTTTCATCTTCTATCAAATTCTTAACTGTAATTTTTAGTAAGTTTTACATAGAAGCTCGAATGGGCCTAAAAATCTCCACATATCCTATAAACACTAAAATTAACCAAATGAATGAATTTAAACTAAATTTCATATCCAATTAAAGGAATATGTTATTTCTAAAAATGGAAAAATCTTGTAAAAAATATTAAAATATAGTTTTAGAATCTGAGGTGGTCACATATGTACTCTGAAAGTTTCTAAAAATATCCCTAAAAGGATAGGGTGGGCTATGTTTAAATTTAAAAAATTGAGATACTTATTTTAGCATGAATGATAGTTAAAATAGAGCTACAGATCAAAAGTTGTGGTCTTTAAAATTTTGATCTTTGCATCATTCTCTTCTAGTTGAAAATAACTTAGCTCATGTAAGTTACCCTAATTGAAACCATGTTATTTATTATTATCAATATTTTTTAGCTCCCATTCCAAAAACCAAGTGTTTTTTCATATTTGAATCCTTCCTACTATACCAAATACCTATTATAACTTCCTTGTGTGCATTATCTTCTTATAGAGAACTTGTGTTATCTTTTATTTCTTCTTCTTTGGTACATGTCGTTGCCAATATACTTCTTCATATTTTTCCCATTCACCATATTATCCATTAAATAATATAAATTTGAAACATTAAATATTGGAGAGATATCCAAATTTTTTGGTAAACTCGCCTCATAAGCATTGTCATTGATTTTATTCAAAATTTTACATAGACCAATTTTCTTGTATTTTAAATTGTTGTATGTGCCAATTGGAATTATTTATTTCCTCAAGTAAAATGTCACTAAATATCCTTCTTAAAATACCTTTGGCCTTCTTATTATATTTGTTTCTACTTTATATTTCTCATTACTTTCTTATAGTTTTCTCCTCATTTCTTCTTGTAATTGATATATATGCTCTGTAAATGCTTATACATCATCACTAACTCATTTTTCAATTGGTAACTACATAAAATCTAAAATACCCATAATATTTCTCCCATAAATATTCTGAAATGGTTATTTTCCTATTGATCTATTCGCTAAACTATTATGTGCAAACTTAACATGTGGTAAATCCAAGTCCCATTGCTTGAGCTTCTCTCCAACTATGCATCTCAACAAAATTCTCAACCTCATATTTATAAATTTTATCTATCATTTTTTTTTGGGTGGTATGCACTAATAAATTATAGCTTAGTTCCAAAATTCTTCCATAAATTCCTCCAAAAATGAATAAAAAATTATGTGTCCCTATCTAATGTAATAGTTTTTGGAACACCGTGTAATCTCACAACATCCTTAGAAAATAGTTTTATAACTCTAGTGGCATCATTGATTTTATTAAATGAAATAAAATTAAATATCTTATAAAACCTATCTACAAAAACAAAAAATTAATCATTACCTTTTTGTGTGTTTGGCAATCCTAACATAAAATCCATACTCAAATATATCCATAGTCCTCTTGAAACTAGTAATGTCATGTACAATCTTGTATTATGTGAATGGCCTTTAGCCACTTCATATATTTTGTATCTTGACACATATATTATCACATATCTCTTAATCTTTATCCAAATATACTTATCCTATACCAACTATATTGTATTATCCTTACCAAAATATCCACCCAATCCACCACTGTGCAATTCTCTTATAATATTATCTCTTAATGACCCAACTAGAATACATAGTTATTTTGATTTGAAGAGATATACATCATATATAGGATAGTCATCATGAATAGTACCTATCTCACCTAGAAACCCAACTACTTCACTCACCATAGTAAATAACAACCCTACTCACCTTCTCAAAGCATCAGCTACCTTATTTTATTTCCCTGATTTATACTTCAAAACAAAAGTATATCCCTAAAATAAATACACCCACTTTGTATTTCTATTATTTATATTATTTTAAGTGTTTATGTACTTCAAGGCCTCATGATCTATAAACAATATAAACTCATTATGCACCAAGTAATGCCTCTAATGTCTTAGTGTTTGTATAATGACATAAAATTCAACATCATATGTAGAATACTTCTTTCTTACCTCATTCAATTTCTCACTAAAATATGTTATTGGCCTTCCTTATTTACTCAAAACAACACTAATTCCCACATGTGAAGCATCAAAATCAACCTCAAACACTTTTTCAAAATATAGCAATGCTAAAATAGTTTTTTTCATAATCTTCTTCAATAACTCAAAAAATTATGTTTTTGCCCTTGTCCACAATTTTCTTCCTCTCATTTAATTTGTTATTAGTGCAACAATGCTATTAAAATTCTTAATGAACTTTTAGTCAAAAAAATTCTAAACCATTTAAACTTCTTACCTCTTTTACGCTACTTGGAATAGGCCACTCAGTAATTGCATTTACCTTTTCTTCATCTATCCTTACTCCATCTTCTGAAACTACAAATCTCAAAAATACCAAATTATTCTACATAAACTTGCACTTATTCATATTTACATAGAGATTTTCCTTTCTTAATAACTTTGATACCATCCTAAAATGCCTTAAGTTCTCTACTTTACTCTTACTAAATACCAAATTATCATCAAAATAAACCACCATAAACTTACCAATGTAATATTATATCATGTTGTTCATCACCCTCATAAATGTGTTGGGTGCATTAGATGATATGAATGGCATCACCATCCACTCATATAATCCATCCCTAGTCTTGAATATTGTTTTTTATTCATCTCTTTTGCATATCTAAATATGATAGTAACCACTCCTTAGATCAATCCTAGTAAAGTATTTTATTTTACAAGAACATCCATCACATCATATAAATGAGGTATAGGAAATATGTATTTGATGGTGATTTTATTGATTACTCTAATATCCACACACATCCTCCAACCTTCATATTTATTTAAAGTTATTAATGTTGGTGTTGCACATGGACCCATGTTCTCCCTTACTATACCTTTCCTCATCAATTCAGTAACTTTTTTATTCAATTATACATGTTCTATTAGACTCATCCTATAATCTTATTGATTAGATATATTTGATCCTAGAATCAAGTCAATGTGATGTAGAATGTCTCTCTTTGGTGGTAAACCATATGGTAACTCTTTAGGTATAACATATGCATATTCTTGCAACACTTTTGTTATTTTTGCTAGTATTTGCACAGTAATGTCTCCTTTCTTTGCTATTAATACATAATAGTTATCTTGATAAATTATTTTTTGGATATCATGATTTCTACCTACCCTTATTATTTAAAAGGTAATAAAACTACCTCTGTACTATCTTTCCAAAAAATATAGGTATTTCTTGTTCCATCATGAATTAATTTTATGTTATATTTACATGGTCTTCCCAATAACACATGGCATGCATCCATTGGAATAACATCACACCATATTTCATCTTTGTAATTTTTTCCTAAATAAAACATGGTTAAACACATTTATCTATTGTAACTTCATTTCCTTTCTTTAACCATGAAATCCGATAAGGATAAGGATACTTCTCATATTGTAAACCTAGTTTCTCTACCATTTCTTTAGAAACCATATTTTCACAACTAAAACCATCTATAATTAATATTAATATCTTACCTCATGAATTTCACCTTGTTTGAAAAAAAATATATGTATCCATGCATTACCACTTTCCTTATTTTGTACATGTTCTTTTTTTAGATCAATCATTGTTCTCCTCATCATGAGATTTTCTCCAATATATGTTGTTGAAACTTTAATATTTTTCTATTTTATCTCAACCTCAACTAAATTCACTCTTGAGTGATCCTCTTTCTTCCTTTATTTTTCATGATAGTATAGACACTCAAATTCCATGTGTCATTCTCCACATCTATAACAAACATAATACTTGCATTAATTTGGAAACCACTCTCTAACACCACCATAGCCTCGACCTCTATGAAATTATTTTCCTCTTTATTGTTATTGAAACCCTTGTCTATTATCTTTTTAATTTTTTGTACCACATGATGATTCCCCTCTAGTGGTATTAAACCCACCTCGTCCCCTTACAAGAGGGGATTGTCCTCTTCTTAGTTGAGTTGATCTTTTAAAAGTCTATCTATTTTATTTTTCTTCTACCTTCAAATCTAATTGATAAGGTTTTTTCTTGATAATTATTCTATGCATGCTCATTTCATCTTTAATAGAAAACTTTAAACCATTTACATACCTTGAAGTCGTCTATTCTTTTGGTTCATCATGCTTCACTCATATGGAAAACTTGTAAAACTCATCTATATACTCTTGTATATTGTGATCATTTTGCCCTAAATTTTGGAATATTTTGTATAGGTTTTATGTATAATCCATGTGAATAAATTTATCCCTCAACTTCTTCTCCATCTTGCTCCATATATTGATCTTCTCTTTACCCTTTCTCTATATCTCTTTTTGTAAGCGATCCCACCAAGTCATTGCATGACCCTTCAATTTCATGTATCAAAATTTTAATTTCTTATCTTCTCTTAAAAATTTTCATTAGAAAAACTTATACATGTTGTTCATCTAATCTATCAACTCCTATGATTTTAAATTGCCTTTATAATTAGAACATCAACCTTGATTCCTTTGTTCCTTCCTTCTAAATTCTTAACTATCCTCTCTTCAATTTATGGTGGTTGTTCTCATTACTCTTCTTGTTGAATTTAATTTGCACTATATGTTTCTTCCTTTATTTCCTATTCTACTCACCTTTGTATTTGATTTGTGACAATTATGGTTAATTGTTCCACTTTTCTCTATAACTCTTGCATAGTCCTTTTCATTTGAGTAATTCCTCCTCACCCATGTTCTCTCACCATAGCTTACACCTGTTATTAAATCATATAATATTCTTCAAAAATATAATTTTCAAAACCCAATAAAAATTAACAAAGATATTACCTCCAAGATTCAAACTTAATCTAATACTAGATGATGAAAACATAGACTAGCTAAGAAAAAATATCAGTAGGCATAAACTCAAAATTTGCATGGAATTGACCTTCTATGTTGATTCTCATTGAATGAATAAAATATTAAATAAGAGTCTTTAAATAAAGATCAAATCAGAATTATAGTTGACATGCATAAGTAAAAAAATCAAAATAAATCAAAATCTACCTAAATCTAACAAACCCATGTAATTTTTAGAAAATTGCAATTTTTAATAACTTTTGTCTTCTAGTAATTTTTCAACCAATATTTTGAGTATGTTTTGCATGTAAGCTCAAATGAGCTTTAAAATATCCATATATTCTCTAAACATTGAAATTAACCAAATGGATGAATTTAAATTAAATTTCATGTCTAGTTACAAAAATATGTTATTTTTAAAAATAAAACAATCTCGAAAAAAATCTTAAAATGTAGTTTTAGACCCATATATGGTCATGTATGGCATCTAAAAAGTTATAAAATATCCCTAATAAGATATCACAATTTATGGTTAAATTAAAAAACTTGATATGGTCATTTTAGCATGAACGAGAGTTCAATTAGAATTATAGATCAAAAGTTATGGATTTTGGAAGTTCAATCTCTACATCACCTAGGTTAGCATGATCCATATTATGCATCTATTTGGGGGGGGATTATATTACTCTTTATCTTACATCAGTTATAGTATAGGACTATAAGGGAAAATTATTCATAACATACATGTTACCAAGGTTATATATTTCTATGTTACACACCAATGAATTTATATTATGTCTTACATATGGTGCATTTAACTCCTTTTTTTAAGGTGTGAGGTTCACGTGATCATCCCAAATCTCAAAATGGGACATATATCTCATCCATCATTTTATGTACTTGTGATTGGGGCATGAGAATCACTACATCAACATTTAAGTAACTTATATTTTATTTAGTTTTCCCATAAAAGGACATAATCAAGAAATCATTCAGTTTTATTATTATTTTTAGCACTAAGATTTGTACTAAGAATTTTAGTGAGATTCACATGTTCATCCTAAATCTCAAAATGGGACATATATCTTGTTCATAATTATATATACTTGTGATTGGGTCATGTGAATCACTACATCAAAATTTAAGTAACTTATATGTTATTTAGTTTTCCCATAAAAGGACATAATCAAGAAATTATTTAGTTTTATTATTGTTTTTAGCACTAAGAATTGTACTAAGAATTCCATCTGAAATGTTTGAGATAGATGCAGAGTCCTAAATCTAATACAGTGCCCATTTCTATACTATTTCATGTTAGAATTAGGTATATTATTTTCAATTTATTCAAATCTCATCATATTATTTTTTTAAACTCACTCATGTGTTTGCAGAAAATGGAGCATTATTTTTTACATGTTACCAACTACTTTGGGTTTTTTCTAGAGCTCTAGGCACACAAATTATTTTACCCACATGTAATTGTTTACTTTGATATGTGTGCATGAATTCATGCACATGCATCAAACTAGGGGAAATTTTAGACATGTAAATGTACCCTAGGCATTTATTAGTCATTAAATTGCATCATTTTAGGATATTTGTGTATTTATCAATTTTTGGCTTTAAGTAGGCATTATTGGTGTGTTTTGTCAACATCCAGTACTTTCTAACACTTATCTCAATGCATTTAGCTATCATATTCTATCTTCATGGTTTTCTACCTTTTTGATGCCATGTACAAAATGTGTACTAATATTTAAGAAAGTTCATAACATTATTGTATGATATTGGGAGATTTGAGTGGCCTCTTATGGCTAGTATGCACTTATTTTTTTTGTCTCATATTTTTTTCTTAATGGCCATTTGAGTTTGGTTTGCACAACAATAGGATCCTGATTTGACTTGAATTTATCTATAAATACACAAACATTATAGTTCATTTATATCCAGTAGAATTTAGACAATTCATTTTATTGTTTATAGTAATTTATTGATCACTTATAAGCATTTAGAGGATATCAAGCAATCATTATCACATTCATTGTAACACTTAATTGATATTATAGACATCATAATATATTGGTTTGCATGTTGTTGATCATTAAGGTTTGTTGTTTTTTATATAGCTACCATCTAGGGGCATGTCAAATATAGAGATTTTTTACTATTCTTTTAGTTTAATGCAAGTCCCAAAATGTAAATTTTTTCCTTAATTTTTTACATATTGTTTCCTAGTTACAAGAAGAACAATAACTTTTTTGATGATAATCAGAGTGAAATGTCTAAAAATAGAGCCAAAATTTTAAAGACTACAAATAAGAAAATATAGTCATCAAATGTTTCACGCATGTGTTTACCTTTCTATCCAAAATGATATTGTATGATCCAAGCTATCCAGATCATATGTGTATAGTCCATATTATCTAGAGGGTAGGTGTATAGTTTAGATAAACTTCTTTGATCATTTTTAGTATTTAAAGAGTTAGTTTTATGTCACTTAAGAATGCATGTCCAATGTCACCATTTGATGACCACTAGAGGGTTGAAAAATAAAATCAGATAAGCCTATCCCTTGAAAGTATTTTCCTATTTTTAAAATTAATTAACTAAGAAAATTATTATTTTACACATATTATTTAGTCTAGGTAAAATTAATTAGGTATTAGTCAAATATGATGAGCTTAAGTGGTAAATCATTGGGGCTTTCATAGTGGAGAGTTGTGTTTAAATTTATTGGATACATATTACATGATAAAATTTTGAATGTCAAGTATTGAAATTGGATAAAATACCATATTCAATTTTACATGTGGCATACCCAATGGATAAAATTATGTACAAACCCTACATAAATTTGAAAAAAGAGATACCCATCAATCGTAACATCTAAACTAAAATATACCCAATAAAAAGAATTTATCAAATTATATTGGGTGTCATGAATCTATTTATCCAATTACTTGAGAACATCCACATGATGTGTTATGATAAATTAACAAAATGAATGGAGCTCCTCAATATCAAACCCAAAATGACATCTTGATCAGCATGCTCTAAAAATAAATAGAGTGACATGTCAATTACTTTTATAAAGTGAGATGCACCAAAAAAATTATAGACTAGATAGGTTACTCATGATTTTGTTTCTCTTGCATTTTTTCTTAGCTAACACGACATGTTTCTTTCCAAGATTTATTCTTCAATTTTATTTACTTAGTTTGCAATTTTCCAAGATTTATCCTTCAATTTTATTTACTTAGTTTGCATTTTTCCAATATTTATCCTTCAATTTTATTTACTTAGTTTCTTATAGTTGTTTTATTATTATCGTGTTTTCCTTTCTAATGATTTTATATTTTGTATCCCTTGTATTTTGTTTAATATGTCCCATCCAAAAATCCAATAATAAATTTTAACTGATTATGACACATTTATTTCAAAAATAGGTCAATCATCCAGAAATATCTAATTAATTTGTATATGAGTATGGATCTCCATTCGCTTCTAATTTCTTATATGCATCTGTGATCTAAATTTTTGATCAAGAAGATCACCTGATTAATTTGGTAAGATAATCAATTGTCAAAAAAGGCTTGAGGATTGTCCAAAATCATGTAAAATAAATAGTTTCTCTTAAAGGAATGAATAAACATATGGTTGGCATCAAACAAAATTATAGATTACATATTTGAGTTCATCTCAAAAAATCATTCAAGTTAAGAAAATATCATGTTGATACGAGTCTGTATTCAAAATTGATGGCTTATGAAAGTTAAAAGACATCCCATAATGACTACCCATGACATTGATGCATAATGTCAAAAAAATGCATATTAGTGGTATATTTTTTTATTATAATAAGTTGAAGGGATAGAGAGTTATTTTTTTACTATTTTTCCCAACTCTTGGGCTTCATGATTTGACCCTGAGGTATGTTTTTATGTACACATATGAATCTTTAAGGTCCATGGAAGACATCAAAAAACATCATAAATATCCATTTATTATTTTAATGTGGTGAGTTAGTATGGGATGAATCACTAAAATTATTTAGTTGTGGAAGGATTAATTCAATATATTATATCTAGATTTGAGTGTATTCAATCCACTCCTAGTTATTGGACCTCTAAGTGCATTCAATCACATGATATCCTAGGTAGGGAATTGATCATACATAGATAGTTGACATCAAATCAAGCACAATGAGTGAATGGGAACTCTATGAAGAGTAGAGAAGGTAGTCAAGTGTAGAGTAGCTCTATTTTTAAGACTACATAGATAAGATGGATAAGTTTTTAGCCTCTCTTGTTGAAGAATAAATTAATCCACTAAAGAGTGTAGAGATCATTGCATGTGTAAGAGCCATTAAGAAGTTGGTGTCCTTGTAATCCCAAGAATGAATAAGTTTTGAATTGTATAACATAATGGAGAAGAAGAAGCATGGCTTCACTCTTCTAAAGTTTTCTTGCATTGAGTTTTTCTAAGGTAATTTATTGTGTTATCTCTCTTTGTTGTGGTGTTTTTTTAATTTTGTTGGATGTTTTATTTCCTTACAAATAGTATAGCATATCAATAACTTAAAGGATCTCAATAATTATCTATCACAAGAATAGTACTTATTCATAAAGCTTGAAAATCCTCACATTTGTTTTGCACCTTACTTTTTAGTATTTTTTGGTTTGTTTTATTAATAAAGTTAACTTAATAAAAATATAAATGATACAAGTTTTTGAATATGAGTACCTATGACAGGGAATGTGCACCATTGATCCAGCAAGGTGGGAGCTCCTTTTTGGCTAGGAAGGATTACCTACATAAAAAAGACAACTTAGATAAGATTGGATTAATAAGATAGATGAGTGGAATACCTAATACAAGATCAATTCCCAGAAGTGGTACACTTCCTTAGAGGGATGTTAGTCCACTATTTATGCAATCAAATGGATAATGTAATGAGATAAATTATAATAAATCATGTGATAAGATTATGAAATTAAAATGAAACAAGTTAATTACTACATAGATACTATCAAAATGTTAATTCCAATATGTTCTAGCTAAGTTTTCTTGTTCCTGGATTGCTTCTAGTTACTTGGTAATGACTTCTAGAGTCAGGTTAAAGACAATTGTGAGAATTCCTAACTCAAAAGAGATGTCACTTTGATCAGTGAATAAGGGATGAAGAACTATAGGTAAGTCATGAATTGAGACCACAACATATATAACACTAGGAAAGGTCATATACAGATAGTAATACATGATTTTAGGACTTAGAAATAATAAATTGGAAACATATATGATTGTTAATCTAGTCTTGGGTTGTAAACAGAAATGAAAACATAAGGATCGATGCAAACTATCTTAGAATTGGTATCAATTAGGTAATTGATGTCGATTTAAAAAAGAATTGTGGTTGATCTTTATAGTGGGTGTTCAAAGACTTAGGATGGGGCCTAAGAAGGGTTTTAACATATTCTAAAAGGTTTGTAAATTGGTCACTAACTTATGCAAACATACTTATGACAGTAAATAGAATAGAAATGAATAACACAATAATATGAAACTATTCAAATACATAGCATACTTATATCTACAAAAGCTTCATGTGTTGTAAAGAAATACCTCATTGACAAGGATGTGGTTGGCTTTAGGCAAAGTGTGGACAGACTAAAATAGAGATGGCATTCTTCTATAGTGCTCCAGGGGAATTTTTTTAGCATTTTAGTGTGCAAAAAATCATGATCCATAACCTAAGGTTATACTAGCTATAAATCAACATCGATCCTAATAGGATCAACAATGATCATAGTAAATGTTAACAATTTGGTCTAAGTTTAAGTTGTTGGTTCTAACAACTCAAGATCTCAAATAAAACTTAGCTCAAACTAGTTTTTATGGGGCTCAAATACAGAGAAGTTTTTTGGAAGGTTAAAATAACTTACCCTTAATTGTTTTGGGGAGATTTAATTAGGATTTAGGGGTGGTTAACTAATTGCCTAGGTAAAACAGTAATTAACTAGATTATTTACACAATGTTAGAAGGTAAATGGTAAGACTAAATTAATCGGTGTAAGAAGATAGGAAAGTGGTAAGACACATTTATTCATACTAAAATGTTATAAATTTATAGTGTCTAAACTTTCATATAAGAGTTAATATTGAATTCATATAAAGATTAGTAGTAGGATTAGGATGTGAAGGGTTGCATAAATATGCTAGAGATGATAGTCTAATGGATGAAATACTTCTTTTTACAACATTTAAAATTTTATTAAATGATATACTAAAATTTAAAGGAAACATGTTGAAAGTAAAGGATTCATGTTGATGAATAGTGCTATGGAATTTATGTTGGAGATTTTTCAATGATGTCATGGCGATGTCATAGAGGTGTCCTAGTGAGTGGATGAAGTGATTTGATAGCCCAATTAATAATGACAAAGTGTGAAATGTGTTTGTTCTAGTGTGATTTTTGTTAGCTTGGTTGATCTTTAGTTTTAGCATGATTAGATATGTTCAAGGATGAGTTTGGTGATTAGATCTTGTGTAAGAGGTCCCTAAAATTTTATCTATGATTTGAGAGCTTTTGTGCATAAGTGTAATTATTTTGGTAGTCCATAGTTTTCATCTAGATAGTTTGGGTCTAATGGCAAAAAATTTGAGTAGGTAGTTTGATGATGTCACCATTACCACATGTGAACAAGTCAAGGGGAGCTAGTCATATGGTTGTGATCACAGTACTCTCAAGTTGTGATGTACTAGATCTCAAGTCATGCATCAAAGTGTGATTAAATATATGAGGGTAAAAGTTAGATTCTAAGATAGATTTCATTATTTTTCCATACTTAGCCAAATTTACAATTGGCTAAAAAGAGCCAAGAAAGCATGTTGATGAGGTCAGCATTCACACGTGTGGAAGAATCAAGAGAAGGTAATCATATGGGTTTATTCAGTTTTGGACCTAGTTTATTTTCATTAATTTTTATCTCATGTGATATAGCACATCAAAAGATATGGATGTGCAAATTTGGGCTCCCAGGCATTTTGACTATGTTTTCCCATAGCCAACTTTGCAATGTGGAAAAAATAGTCGAGTGAGCATTTTGATGGTGTTATATCTTTCACATGTGAAGGTGTCAAGATAAATTGATCATATGGGTTTGTTTAGTTTTGATCCTAGTTCATTTTCACTAAATTTGAGATCATCTGTTGAAGTGTGACAAAAGTTATGCATGAGAAAATTTGGTCTCCTAGAGAAATTTTGCCATGGTTGGATCTATGACAGAAGTTTTTGAGAAGGAACTTTCATGGTGATATATCTGATAGATGCAAAGGCTTTAGGAGCTATGTATCACATGGTTGGATTCTCCTATGTAAGGAGATCATTTGGTCTAAATTTGAGATCATGCAAATAAGCATAGAAGAAGTTATTAAGGTGAAAAAATGGTTACTCATGTATATTGAAAGGGTCCCCATACTTAGTCATTTTTGAATGACTTAAATATCAAGCAAGATCGATGATATGTATTTCTCTAAAGATTTAAGAAGTAGTGATATGAGGACAGGTGCATGATATTTAACAACTGAGCAAAGGTATAGGATAAGGATCCAATGACAAGTGGGCATTCATATAATTGATCAAATAGTGAGCATTGATCATTAATGACCTGACTAATCAAAATATATTGATGGAGCATGTGGAATCAATATTTTAAGGATGTACGAGATGTGGTCAAAGTGACATAAGTTTAATGATTGAGCATTGGTGCCTATGCGTTAAATATTGATCAAAATCAACTAAGTGTATTTGATCTAAAGTTAAAAGGACATGAGATGTGAGCATTATGTTTAAAGTTTAACTTTGTTTGCATTTGAATATTTGAATTTGTAAAGGAAAGACTAGTGTTTGTTTTTTGGACCATAGCTTTCGATATAAGTCAAATTTGCTATTAAAATAAAAATAAAAGTGGTAGAGGACTCCAAGGCACATCTGTAAATATGGATTAGAAGATCAAAAAGTTTTTATAAACAAATATATTAAGCTCCAAAGTTGATTGTGTTTTTGTATATGTTTTACAAGTGACCCAAGAAGGATATTCGAGCTCATGTAGTTGTTGTTTCAATGTTTCATGGTGAATTGGCTATTAGGGAGTATTGTAGACTCAATTAGGATGCTCTACATGCATTTTGAAGATTTTTCCAATCGTATTAAGTATGAACAAAGGTTTTGAAGTCGACTATGTTTTCATTAATAATGACTATGTGTACAGAGAAGTGTTTGAGCTAATTAGACTATAGCAGAAGAGTGTTTTGGTGTTTGTGATCATTTGAGAATGTCCTAGGGGACATAGGGAGTAGACCTATGTATTTTCAAATGGTCCTATATTTTTAATTTGTTTAGAGATGTATCAAAATGGTGAATGGGTCTCCATAGGACCTAAAAGTGACTTAGGCCTATTTTGAAAGGGGACTTTGCTTAAGTGTGACCCATATGAAATGCCTTAAGGCTGAAGGCATGTTTTGTGGCTAACATGAAATATTTTGATCTTATTATTTCATGGTTGCTCTATATATAGTGGAACCAAATGTGTTGGGTTCTAAACTTGTAAGTGAAATACTTAGATGTGATATTTTTTGGAGAGCGAAGGAAAACAAAGGAGAGTGAAAGTGCATAGTTTTTTGGTTGATGAGAAGAGGAGATTAAGGACTATGTACATGATCTATAGATTAGGTTTTTGATGATAGTATAGTGTTCTTGCAGTGTCAAGTTGTGAAAATATATTTGCCTATGTGAGAGGCTTGTTTGAGAAATAGAGAGAGGCTGTGCAGGGGTCAAATAATCAAGAGGTCTATCATCAGGTGTTATAGACATTAGTTCTAAGGTGGAAGTGTTCATCTCAAAGAGGGTCTAAAGGACTTGATCTTCCTTAGGGGTAGTTTCTCCTTGTGAAATAGGGTTTCACTAAATACCTTTGACCAGAAGAACTTGATCAAGGTTGTAGGTCAAAAGGACTTGATCAAAGGTTCTTGATCAGTCTCTTGTTTATGATCATATTATAAGATAGTAGTCTATGTGTTTTTAGGCTTGAGAGTGGGTTTTATTCCTCAAAAGGGTTTTCCACATAGATATTTTGTTATGTATGAAATTTTGCATTATGTTTATTGTTCACTACTATGAATGATGTGTATACTTCATGAATATTTGAATTAAATTCTTAAGTCTTTTGCAAGGATCTAGAAATTAAATTAGATTACTTTCCACCACTAATTCAGCCTCTAGTGGATTTTACCTCTAATAATTGGTATCATAGCAAGGTCTTTTGGTAAGAGCTTGACAGCTTGAAGGTGATCCATGGTACAATGGTTAGTCAGAATGTGCAAGGTGGTTTCTCAACTAAGCAAGCACTGATGTTCAATAGATCCAATTATGATTTTTTGAGTGCTAGGATGAGGACATATATAATGTCCCTAGGTTTTGATGTATGGTAATCTATTGTGGATGGTTAGGGTGTTCCTATTATTCCTACATCTAGCATTATTGATAAGAACCTATTTGAGAACAACTTTAAGGCAATTAATGCCATCACTTGTGGTCTTACAAAAACTAATTTTATCAAAGTAATTCATTGCACATCTACCAAGAAAATATGGAATAAATTGAAGACTATTTTTGAAAGAGATTCAAAGGTTAAGCTTACTAAGTTACAAACTCATATAAGGCAATTTGAAAGTCTCAAAATGAATGAAGAAGATATTATGACATCCTTTCTATAGAAAGTTCATGAGGTTGTGAAGAATCTTGAAGAGACTATTGTTGTTCAAAAGTTATTAAGGTCTTTATCCCCCAAATTTGATCTAAAATTATTTGATATAGAAGAGAGTCATGATATTACTCAGTTGAATATGGATCAATTTTTAGGAACCCTTATTTCCTATGAGATGAGGAAGAAAGATGACATATCTCCAAAGAAGGAAGCAAATTTCAAGATTGAAAGCAAGATAAAGAAGAAGTTCCAAGGTAAGAAACACAAGGAAGATGACATTCCTGATATAGATGAGGATGAACTAATTACTTTGATTTCTAATAAATTAAGAATAGGTTCAGGCAAGCATAAAGGTAAGCTACCCCTCAAATTCTTCAATTGTGGTGAGATATGACCTTTTGCTAATAAGTGCCCTCATAAGTATAAGAAGGATGATGCTGAAGAGAATGATCAAGGTCATGATTATGGCAAGAGATCTTTCAGGTCTGATAAAAGCAAAAATGGATTTAGAAGGTTTGATAATAAGAAGTACTTCAAGGATAAGAAGAGTCTATACACCAAAGAAGATTGCAGCTCATCAGAAGAGAGTGAAGATAGTGTCTTAATATATGATCATGAAGATGATGGTTCTACTAAATATGATAATCTATTCATGGTTGAGGAAGGAAGTTTCTCACATCAGGTGTCTACTTGGAGTGATTTAGATGATGATGAAGATGAGGTGGACTATGAGACTGCATTGACTAATACTCATGAAGAACTAAAGATTGAGAAGAAGATCAATAAGAAGATGAAATCTAAACTCAAGGAATTTGAGGATCAATTTAGTGTGTTTGAGGAAAGAATGGATAAATATTCCAAAGAACATGAAGATATGATCAAACATCTCAGTTGTCAATTGGAAATCCTATCTACAAGCTTAAAATCCAAAGAAGATGAATGTGTAAGGTATGTAATTAAAAATGAGTCATTTAAATCTAAGTTAAATAAGGTATCTAGTAAAGTAATGTAATTTGTGAGACTTGAAAAGAGATCAAGTGATATAAATAATATTTTGAATGATCAAAAGCATGCAAGTGATAAGACTGGAATTGGATACAAAGAAGAACCAGAGATTGTAACTCAAGAAAAGATGAAGACTAATGTGAGCAAGAACAAGCAGCCTTTGAAGACAAATCATCAGATAAGGAATAAAGGTGCTGGCATAATGAATACTAAATAGATCAACTAGCCAAATTCCATGAGGTATGCAAATTTTTAATGGATACTGCTAGACTTGTAATCAGTTTGGGTATAGAGCTAGAGAATGTAGAAGACCTATTAATAATGAATTTACTTGTAATTATGATGGGGGTCATCAATCAAAAAATTTAAGAAAGTTTGAGTGCCTCAACTATAATAATGTTGGACACTTTGTAAAATGTTATCCACTTAAGGGAAGACAAGCTGAGTTTCCTTCAAGAGATATTGAGTGCTACAGTTGTTATAAACTAGGACACATTGCAAGATATTGTCCAAATCTAGAAAGGTAGAAAGAGGGTTTTTTTCAAAAATTTTGGTGTGCTTCAACTATGAACAAAGAGGTCATATTTATATATTCTACAAGCAAAGGAATATAAGATAGAATAGGTATTATCAGACTCCTAGAGTGCAAGACAAAGGCAAGTGAACTCATGGAGACCAAAGGTGGTAAGTATGAGTCATGATGAGGTTGTAGGTCCAAGTAACCTATTTGATATGGTAGAGAATGATTTTGAATTTAAATAATCCCAAGAGGTCTCACTGTCTTCTCATGTTTAGAATGATGAGACTAAGCTCAAGGAGAAGCCCAAGGTGTTGGTCGAAGCTAGTTTTGAGGTATATATGGATCCAAGTGAACACTTTGTTGTTATTAAATAGGTGCCTGGTGATGAGAAGCCAAGATGAAAGTAAGATTATTTAGATGATGAGGTATGTCATGAATCTATGTTGTCTACATGTATTGATGATCCAATCATAGAAGAAAGGGAGAATGTTGTAGTAGTTGAAGAAGTTGTTCTTCTAAAGCCAAAGAAGAAGAAGAATAAAAACTATAAGTATCATCTAAACAAGGAGGAAGAGGAATATGAGGAGTTGTTTTTTATTTATACCATTGAGGTATAGAGGATGTCTCTATATATGCTTCTTAAGAGACTCCTTTCAAGTGGAGAAGCAAGTGTTGCTATGGTGTTTTTTAATTAGAACAGTCTACAAGGTCAGATTGAAGGTTCCCAAATAACAAAGGTAACTTTGTGTTTTGTCAAGATAATTTTTTATACATAGAAAGGTTAGATGATCTTATTATATCATGATCCAGGTGGTTTTGTAATCTAAAGGTATGTTAAAGTCTAGTTGGAGATTTTTGTTTGCTCTCAGGTTTCCCAATTTGTGCTTAAGAACTTGCAAGTCCTAAAATGGGTTATAGGAAATAAAGTTTCCTAATAGTGTGGAAGCTCAAATATTTCTCCATATGTGTGTAATGGTTGTCTCTAGGTGTACAAGAGGTTTTAGAGGTGGGCGTTCACTAAAAGGTGTTGTGTGGACTTCACTTGTTTTATGTTTCTTGGGTTTTAGGCTTTGCTAGAAAAGTGGTATGATTTATGAGTTGAGGCCTGAGGTTTCTTAATTGGTTTAATGGGCCAAATGGGTGGTCAAATCAAGGTTCACATAAATTTTAAGGTTTGTGGTTCTCAATTTTTTCTTATTTATTTTAAAATGGAGGGTTAATTGGCTAGTAGATTTGTGAAGTAAATATGTTTTAGAGGATGAGCCTGGTGATTAAAATTGGTGTACTTAATGGGGCATATGATATTTCTCTAGATATGAATTTTTAGGTCTGGAATGTAATTATACTAAAATTTGTGGGCTCTGTAAAGATTCAAGTAGAGTTACAAGAGGACTAGATAGGCCAAGTAAGAAGAGTGATTTTGTTCAGTTTCTCCAAAAAAACAAAGCATGAATGTTTCAAGGTGAGTTCTCAAGTTGGTTTATAACATATTTCCTATTTGATGAAGTGATATGTTGCTCTATTGGTAGTCATGGGTGTGTCTTAAGGAAGAAGGCTAGTAAAGCCTGTATAGTGATTCTTCATGGTATGTGGAGATATGAAGATGCTCAGAAGGTAAAATTTCTTAAAGATATTAGGGGGAGTCCCTCTCAAATGTTTCTTTGTGAGGTAGATCAGATTTTATTTCTTTTATGTGTTATTTTTTTATTGGTTGCAGTGCTTGATTGAAGAAGAGTGTTGGCATGGAATAAGAGGAGGTTGTTAAGACAAGCAGAAGTAGTCTCAAAGTAAGGGGGAGTTTGTATCATCTTTCTAAGATGGTCCTTTCCTATTTGATAGTCATTTAAGGTCCTCTAGATTATTTTGTGCCCACTTTTTCATTATGTAAAAGGGGGAGAAATTTTTTATTGGGGAAAAAGTTCCTGTTGTGGGAGTGCTTTGAAGAGAAAAAAGGTGAGCTATATATTCTTATCTATGATGTTTGTTGACATAAATGAAAAAAGGGGATATTATTATATATTTTTTAGTAATGTCATCAAGGTGTCCTAGTGAGTGGATGAAGTGCTTTGATATCCCAAGTAACAATGACAAAGAGTGAAATGTGCTTGTTCTAGTGTGTTTTATGTTAGATTAGTTGATCTTTAGTCTTAGCATGATTAGAGATGTTTAGGGATGAGTTTGGTGATTGTAGATTGTGCTAGAGGTCCCAAAGATTTTATCTATGCTTTGAAAGCTTGTGTGTATAAGTGGAATTCTTTTGGTAGTCCACAGTTTTCATCTAGATAGTTTGGATTTAGTCGTAGAAAATCTGAGTAGGTAGTTTGATGACATCACTAGTTCCACGTGTGAATGAGTCAAGGGTATTTGGTCATATGGTTGTGATCACAATAGTCCCTAGTTGTTATGTACCAGATCTAAAGTCATGCATAAAATACAATCAAAGATATGAGGGTGCAAAGTTGGCTTCCAAGACAGATTTCACTATTTTTCCATAGCCAAATTTATAGTTGGCCAGAAAGAGCCAAGTAAGCATGTTGATGAGGTCAGCATTAGCATGTGTGGATGATTCAAGAGAAGGTGATCATATGGGTTTGTTTAGTTTTGGATAGTGTTTATTTTTTCTAATTTTTAGATCATGTGATGAAGTGCATCAAAATTTATGGATGTGCAAATTTGGGCTCCCAGGCAATTTGATAGTGTTTTCCCATAGCCAATTTTATAATGTGGCAGGAAGAGTTGAGTGAGAATTTTGCTAGTGTTGTATCTTTCACATGTGAAGGTTTCAAGATAAACTGATCATATGGGTTTGTTCAATTTTGATCCTAGTTCATTTTCACTAAATTTGAGATCATCTATTTAAGCACAGTAAAAGTTATGTAGGAGCAAAGTTAGTCTCCCAGGTAGATTTTGACATGGTTGGCTCTGTGATAGAAGTTTTTGAGAAGGCACTTTAATGGTGATATATCTCATACATGTGAAGGCTTTAGGAGATATGTATCACATGGTTGGATTCTCCTATATAAAGATATCATTTGGTCCAAATTTGAGATCATGCAAGTAAGCACAAAAGAAGTTATTGAGGTGCAAAAATGGCTACTCATGCATATTGAAAGGGTCGCCATACTTGGTCATTTTTAATGAGTTAAAGCTCGATCAAGATTAATGGTTCATGTTTCTCTAAGGAGTTAGTAAGCAATGAGATGAGGACAGGTTCATGATGTTTAATGAATGAGAAAAGGTACAAGATAAAGATCCAACAGTGAGTGGGTGTTCATATAGTCAATTGAATGGTGAACATTGATCGTTAATGACCTAATTGATCCATAGAGATTGATGGAGCATGTGGAGTTAAAATTTAAAGGATGCACAATATGTGGTCAAAGTGATAGAGGTTTAACAACTAAGCATTAGTGTCTATGCGTTAAAGATCAATCAAGATCAATGGAGTGTATTTGATCTAAAGCTAAGAGGACACGAGATGCGAGCATTATGTTTGAATTTTAACTATGACCATTTGCATTTGAATATTTAAATTTGTGAAGGAAAGACTAGTATCTAGTTTTTAGACCATATATTTTGATAGAAGTCAAATTTTCTATTGTAGTAAAAAGTAAAGTGGTAGAGGACTCCAAGGTGAATTTGGAAATATGGATTAGAAGATTTGAAATCTTGTATAGACAAAGATATTAGGCTTCAAAGTTGACTATATCTTTGTATATGTTTTGCAAGTGACTCGAGAAGGATATTCAAGCTCATTTAATTATTGTTTTGATGTTTCATGGTGAATTGGATAGTGGGGAGTGTTGTAGACTCCATGAGGATGATCTGCAATCATTTTATATATTTGTCGAATTGTATGAAGTATGAACAAAGGTTTTGAAGTTGAATGTGTTTTCATTAATAATGATTCTATGTACAGAGAAGTGTTTGATCTAATTGGACTGTATAAAAAGAGTGTTTTAGTGTATGTGATCATTTGAGAATGTCCTAAGGGACATAGGGAGTGGACCTATGTATTTATTAATGGTCTTATGTTCTTAATTTGATCGAAGATGTATCAAAAAGGTGAATGGGCCTCCATAGGACCTAAAAGTGACTTAGGCCTATTTTGAAAGGGGACTATGCTTAAGTGTGACCCATATGAGATGCCTTAAGGGTGAAGGCATGTTTTGTGGCTGACATGAAATATTGTGATCTTGTTATTTCATGATTACTCTATATATAGTGGAACTAAATGTGTTGGGTTCTAGATTTGGATGTGAGAGTTTTTGGAGAGTGAAGGAAAGTAGAGGAGAGTGAGAGTACCCAGCTATTGGGTTGATTAACAAAGGAGAATAAGGAATATGTACATGATCCATAGATCAAGTTTTTGATGATAGTATAGTGTTCTTATAGTGTGAAGTTGTGTAAAGAGATCTTCCTATGTGAGAGGCTTGTTTGAGAAATAAAGAGAGGTTATGCAGGGTTCAAATAATCAAGAGGTCCATCATCAGGTGTTGTAGACATCAATTCTAAGGTGGAAGTGTTCATCTTAAGGAGGGTATAAAGGACTTGATATTCCTTAGGGGTAGTTGTTTCTTGTGAAACAAGGTTTAACGAAAGACCTTTGATCAGAAGGTTTTGATCAAGGTTGTAGGTCAGAAGGACTTGATTGAAGGTTCCTGATCAAAAGGACTTGATCAGTCTCTTATTTGTGATCATCTTATACGATAGTAATCCATGTGTTTTCAGGCTTGAGAGTGGGTTTTATTCCCCAAAAGGGTTTCCCATGTAGATCTTGTGTTGTGTATGAGATCTTGCATTATGTTTATTATTCACTACTATGAATGATCTATATACTTCATGAATGTTTGAATTGAATGCTTAAGTTTTTTCCAAGGTTATGGAAATTGAATTGGATTGTTTTCCACCATTGATTTACCCCATCTCTTAGTGGATTGTACCTCTAAAAATTTGCATGCCAATTATGGATCAATATGTTTTGGTTCTGCTTTTTCAAATTTATTTTAACCATTTTTCACATGATGTACATTTTTTTAAATCCCTTTACCTTTACTTGATAAGTGGTGAATGAAAAAGATTAATATATTTTGATTGAGAAAAGGTGCACACTTCATGCTCATAACATGTGCCTATTGATGGCAACTCTACCTAAATTATTATTATTAGTGTGTGTACGCGGGCATGTGTGTGTGTGTGCAGGCTTGAGAGTGGGTTTTATTCCCCAAGAGGGTTTCCCACATAGATCTTGTGTTATGTATTTGATCTTGCATTATGTTTATTGTTCACTTCTATGAATGATATGTATACTTCATGAATGTTTGAATTGAACACTTAAGTTTTTTACAAGGATCTAGAAATTGAATTGGATTGTTTGCCACCACTGATTCACCTCCCCCCACCTCTGTGGATTGTACCTCTAATATTTTGCATGCTAATTATGGATTTATATGTTTTGGTTCCACTTTTTCAAATTGATTTTAGCCATTTTTGACATGACGTACATTTTTTTAAATTCCTTTACCTTTCCTTGATAAGTGGTGAACGCAAAAGAGTAATATATTTTGATTGAGCAAAGGTGCACACTTCATGATCATAATGTGTGCCTATTGATGGAAACTCTACCTAAATAATTATTATTATTATTATTATTATTATTATTATTATTATTATTATTATTATTATTATTATTATTATTATTAGTGTGTGTGAGAGAGAGAGCTTGTGTGTGTGTGTGTGTGTGTGTGTGTGTGTGTGTGTGTCTTATTTATGCAATTGTCAAGATAGATTTAGGGATTATTTTTTAGAAATTTATAACTTCATGATTGGTGTGTGTGTGTGTGTGTGTGTGTGTCTTATTGATACAATTGTCAAGATAGATTTAGGGAATATTTTTTAGAAAGTTACAACTTCGTGGTTGTAGAGTCACAGTATATTTGGGGCCACATTCCATGTCCCCTCAAGGGAAAATATAGGGGAATTATGGTGCATTTTACTTTTCCAGCTCAAATTATTCTTTCATTGATTATTTGTATGCTAATATAATTTCACCTAATATATCATTTAATGCCTTTGATATGTGTTCTTTTTGGTTTAGTATACCTTAGTTTCCTAATATGTTATCAAGTTTTGAGTGGGTTTTCATGTACCTGGTGTGTCTTTAATTACTTGATGCATTTAATGTGTTTCACATGATTTATATTATTCTATATGCTTATCAATGTCTTTGGTGTACACTATATGTGATTCTATGTTTCGTATATATCTCATGCACCTTCATATTTCCTTTTTTTATTCTCTTTCTCAAAGTATCTATTCTATGCTTTATCATATATTTGACATATACTTTTTATGTGTTTGATGTGAATTTAATATCTAATTTGCCTTTTATGTGTTGGTGTAGGCCTTTTCCTACGAGTTTTGGTTACATGTCTACATTAGCTTGCTTAGGGATCTAGAGGTTATTTAGGAAGATTAATACCACATTCATTAGAATATGGGGTTTCACTATCTCTCCAACCTATAAATACCTCTCTCCCTTTGTATTCTTCATTCAAAAAGCCTGTATTCATTAAGATTCTTAGTTGAGAGTTGTGACAACTTTGAGAGCTATGAGAGTTGTGAACTTCATCTCTTTGTATAAGTAGTTCATCTCCATTATTGAATACATTGTGTTTAGTTTCTACTCTCTTCTAAATTTCTTGATTCAATAGTTGTGTGTGCTCGCTCTACAATCATCGATCTTGGATGTCTAATTTTGGACAACTCTTTTATGGTATCAAAGCTCTGATTATCTTGTATCAAACACTAATATTTTTTGTTGTTCATTATTAAAATCTTGAGTAGTTTTATGTTTTGTATTCTATGTCAATTCTAAGTAATGTTTTAGAGGGTTTATGAAATTTTGTGGTTGTTTTGAATTAAAAATATCAAAAACCTTAGGATTTGTTAAAATCTCTCAATCGCCTAAGTGACTAAAAAAAATTGTAGGGGTCTTTTTATGCAAAATCTGAGCAAACTACTACAGTAGATTTTTCTCCTTGTTTGCTTTAGATCTGGGAGGATCAAATTTGTATTGGAAGGAGACTATTATCTTTTTTGGTTGCAGATCTATTTTTTAAGCTTGACTTGCTTGCCTAAGCATTGGATCTGAGGAGGGAGAGTGCTTTTTGGTGCATACAGGAGTGAAGCATTGATTTCTAAGCTAGGCATTCCACTTTGTAGCTAATCAAGCATTGAAATATAGATTTAGCATCATTTTTTGTGTGGCATTGGCATTGGAATAGTTACATTGTGATCTAATCCTTTGTGATATGATTTCACTTTTCTCCAAAACTACACTCTAGCATCATTTGTTGTGGAATAGAAGGATCTGGCAAAGGAGACACAGTTTGTATTGATCAAGTCTGGCATCATCTTTTGTTGTTTTAACATCTTTTTATAGAAAGTAGCATATAGATCTAGGTGTTATAACTCTACATCTAGCTAAATCATTTTGATCAAATCCATTTCTTTTCACCTTGGCATTGGAAAATTAGAACAAAATCTATTGTTTGTTTTCCAATTAAAAAAGCATTAGAGATCTATAGCATGGCATTTTAGAATTGGCTTGCAGCTAAGGTGTCATCATATCTGTAGACATTGATATGATAGGACGTGGCTTTGGTGTGATCTAAGGCATTAAAATATTCTATAGACAACTAAATTTCTATGCTTTGGTGTCTCTTTTCTAGCTTTCTTCCTTCTTTTTTTCAAACCTACATTGTAGATTTTGTGAGCAAAATTCACCTATTACAGATGTAGAAGAGCATTGGTTTCCTTGCCATATCTATGTTAAGGGAAAGATGAGTGGAGATCTATAGGAATGAGGCATTTTAACCTAATCTACTAAGGCATTGGAAGGAAAAAACATCTACATGCTTTACAATCTTAACTTGAAAAGGGCATTGTTTTATTCGATATTGTTTTATGTGATTGGCATCATATTTCAACATGGCAATCCATTATTATACGCTCAGTTGAAGTATCTACATGCATTTATCCTTTGGCATCACATAGGCATTGAGTTTTTTGTTGTTGAAGCTTCTATTTTTAGCTTGGTGTCAACCTCTCTGTCTTGATCTATTGTCCATTAAATCTGTTGGCCTTGGAGAAGTGGTGCCACCCTTTCATTGGATAGATCTGTACTTTTTTGCCAGGTGTTGGATCAAAGATAGGCATATTTTTCTTTCTATTGGAAGGAGATCTAAATTAGACATTGGCATCCTTCTTTGTTGGTTTGGCATTTTTACCAACTTGGCATCATCTTTTTGAAAGGAGGTGTTGAGTTTTATGTTGTACTTTGCACTGCTGTGTGGAGATATGCCAATTGACTTTGGTGTTGGATCTTATTATTCTAATCATTGTGGCACCCATTTTAGATTGTTGTGTGGTAACTTTATTGTTGGGCATTGGGAGTGTTAAAAGTCTTTATTTGGCTATGTTTGGATAGTGTAAAGATAAGAAAATTAAAATTTTCACTGATATCCCTTTGTAATATTTTTTCTCCACTTGTTGCATTAGAAGGATGCATGTTAATTGGTAAAATACATGATATCACCTTATTGGTAGTGCCTATCAAGTCTTAAGACACCAAAAAAATAGCCATCCACCTTTCTTTCCTCTTTTTTATATAGTTGGAAACTTATATTTTGCTTGCATTAGTTGTAATTTTCTTAAAAGAGGAAGTCAACTTTGTTTTCCCACATACCAAGGCAATTGTATAAAAAATTTCTCACTTATGTTGACTTTTTTAAGTATGTGGTGAAATTCCATTTTTAACGAGAACTTTTTTAATCATTTAGTGTATTTTTTATAAAAAATGGCTTATTGACGGGAATATATTTCTTTAATATCTTGTAAACGATAACTCAAAATTGAGTGTTGTATTTTTTAAAAGTGTTTATTTTTCAATTTCCCACATAGTTAGCCCATTTTAAACTATAAAATGCATTGAATTATAAAGTACTAAAATTTGGGGGGCTACCTAACTAGTTCACACATTTACTTCTCCTCATATGGGTGTATTATCAGCAGAGTCTAACATCCTCCTACTTGCCTTATTTTTAGTTTTTATTTATACTAATATAGTGGATATTACATTGATTTCTTGTATTTATGGATGAATTGTTAGTTGAGTCTAACGTCCATTCATTTAGACATGTTTTTTCACTCGTGCACTGATTGCTCTTACTTGTGTGGACCCATTTCAGTTAATTTTGACATCCATACTTAGAGCGTGCACTAGTACTCAATCATAAGCATAGATTGCTCATTCCTTGAGCATGATTTATTATTGAAAACACAGCGAGGGTCACTATTGATTATCTTGGGGAGTTTTGTTGTGGGCCCTATATTCTTTCTTGTGCACATGCATTTTTGTACTATTATATGTGCCCTTTTAGTGTCTACTTGCACAATTTGCTCTTGTATTCCTAGATGCATTATTAGTAGAGCCTAACATCTATTTGAGCATGCATTGTCACTTATGCATAGATTGCTCTTATTTGACTAGACTCATTTTTGGTGTTGTCTAAAGTCCATCTCCAGAGTGTGCACTATTACTATCTAGATGAGGAGAGTTGTTTCATCTCTAGTGATTCTTTTTGGTAAGACTAACTATGCTTCATGGTATATGTACATGAAACATTCACTCAATAAATGGGAACTTATTCCATTCTTATATGGATAGATTCTTGTTCCTGTTGACCCAGGTCAATATAATGACTGGGCCAACATTTATGACTATGTCTATGGTCACTTTTTATTGCATGTTTCATGAGGTCTACAACACCATGTGGAGCACACAGAGTGTCCCTCCACTATTTGGAGCACTCTTCAGAGTCTTTTTGGGGATCCTACTATGATTTATATCACTCTTTCTCTTCGTATTGTCTCTTTTGAGACTATTTTACTCTCTCCTCCTACTTTTATTTTGTATGATGATACATCTATGGTGGATAGTGCTCTTCCTTCTATCAATCCCCCACTACAATATGAGATTTTGTTAGACCTCAGTTATCCTATTATAGATTCCACTTTCATTCTTGTGTTGATTATTGCTCTTCTAGAGCCTTCACATACTTACACTTTAGAGGAATCCACTATTTATGTTATGAGTGCACCTATTGTGAGCATCGATGACTCATCTCTTCCTATGGACTTTCCTTTTTCAGTTGGTGAGTCATACTCCACTCTTCCCATGGACATTCTTTCTATGAATGTTCCATGTCTATCTTATTCTCTTGTTGTTCTCTCCCCTTCATTTTATGCTTCTTCATTACCATCTTATGATATTAAGCTTATGATACTTGATCAGACTTTGGCACATTTGAGCACTAGCAGGGAGACATTTTAGCATTTTTTAGAGATCTACATCATGATTCCTACATGCATTCCACTTGAGTGGGAATTTAGCAGTTTAATAGCTCAGGTTTTCTTTATTCTCAAAGGAAGAGACAACATTTATTGCAAAGGGACCTACTAAAGCATTCACCATGCAACATTCTGCATTCACATTCTCTCACTTCTATGTGGAGGCACACTTCTTTCATGTTTTATAGGATATTAGGGATCATCGTTATGTACTTGGAATGTTGATTATTTTAGCATCTTCTTCTGGGGGGTCTTTAAGTTTCCTCTTCTTATTTTATCTCTTTTGGGGGGCAGGGAGTTTTTCCCATCGATTTTTCTCCTTTTCTCTACTTTATGAGAGATTGCATTTTACATGGGTACCTCATCAAGCCTTGTTATCGGGACCCATTTTTCTGATTTTTTTATATCATCGTCTACCTAAGCTGTGCTTATAGGGGGTGTTGGTGTAGGATTTTTTCCTATGGGTTTTGGCTACACAACTACATTAGCTTATTTATGGATCTAGAGGTTATTTAGGAAGATTAGTACCACATTCACTAGAATGTGGGGTTTCACTATCTCTCCAACCTATAAATACCTGTCTCCCTTTATATTCTTCATTTAGTGAGCCTAGATTCATTGAGCTTCTTAGTTGAGATTTGTGACAACTTTGAGAGCTATAAGAGATGTGAACTTCATCTCTTTGTATAAGCAGTTCATCTCCATTCTTGAATACATTGTGTTCAAGTTCTACTCTCTTCTAGATTTCTTGATTCAACATTTGTGTGTGTTCACTCTGTTATCACCGATCTTGGATGTTTGATTCTAGAAAACTCTTTTATTATGTTCTTAGTGTGACTACACTACCTTATGTGTCTTTTCCATGCATAACATGACTCTAGTATTTGAAGTGTTTTCTTCATGCCTTAGGTCTATTTTTTTGGTGACATGATCTTTATCATACATAATATCATTATCACTTACCTAGGTTACCATAATCCATATTATGCATCTATTTGGGAGAAAATTATATTACTCTCTCTTGTTGGAAATATTGTCATTGATGTCAAAGGTCTAGCATTATTGGTGATAAAGGCCCCATTGCATTTAATGATGTTTATAATAGTTATATCTTGGCTAATGTGTGTTAATATTTATTTAATATTAACGAATATATTTTTGGTTGCATATAAGACAAAAGAAGGGCCCATGGAGAAGTCAAAGAGTCATGGGGTAAAGACAAAAGAAGAATAGGACACATTTTCCTATGAAAAGTCATCTTGGGGAATTCCAAGAGTCACCAAGTGAAGACAAAAGAGTAAGGGCACAATTTCTCATAAAGGGACACTTTGAGGAATATGAAAAGTCACCAAGATAAAGATAAAAGAGGAAAGGATGCTTTTGCTTATGAAGGGTCACCACATGAATTTATAAATGTAAGGATACGAAGGGTCATACAAGTTTGGTGCCATTTTCCATGAGGATTGAAGGGTCACAAAGGGGGAAGGCCAAAGGTCATTTGGAAAGCTATAAATAAATGCTTGAGAAGCCATTTGTAATGTGTGAGATAGATTTTGATTTTTAATAGTAATATCTATTTTAGAAGAGCAATGGGAGAGATGTGTATGATTTGTATTTGCTATATCTAACTTAGAAGAGCAAATGTGAGAGAGGAAAGAGATATTGTAATGAACTATCATTTTTTGAGATAGAAACATTGAGAGATAGTTGTGTGGTATACACAAATGGTTAGTGTTCACGAATTGTTGTTGTGTTGGTGCTCATCAAAGGGGTTGGTACTCCTATGGGTTGGTGCTCGTGAATTGTTGTTGTGTTGGTGCTCAGCAAAGGGGTTGGTGCTCCTGTGGGTTGGTGCTTATGAATTGTTGTTGTGTTGGTGCTCAGCAAAGGGGTTGGTGCTCCTATGGGTTGGTGCTCATGAATTGTTGTTGTGTTGGTGCTCAGCAAAGGGGTTGGTGCTCCTATGGGTTGGTGTTCATGACTGGTTGTTGTGTTGGTGCTCAGCAAAGGGTTTGGTGCTCCTGCAAGTCAGTGCTTTCAAATATTATGTTTTGAGTTGGTGTTCATTCATATACTTGAGATTTTTCTCTATGGTTTTTTCCACATTGAGTTTCCACGTTAAATTTGGTATATCTATCTTGTGTGGTGTTTATTATTTTAGTTTTATTACATATCTTGAATGTTTGGTTAAGTGGAATTTGATTAAGGGAAATTTTATAAGATATATGATATACTGATTCACCCCCCTCTCAGTATATCCCATGCTTAACAATTGATATCAGAGTAGGTTCCTTTAGAAAGAGTTTAACATCTTGAAGGTGGATCAAAGAAAGCACAAGATGGCCAAGTAGCTAAAGAAGGAGAATCAAGAGTTAAAATCTATGGTTGAGGCTCTTAAGGAACAGGTGTGTATCTTGGATTCTAAGTTGGCTATAGAAGTAAAAGAAAATAAGATATTTATTTAGGATCTTAAGAATCAGTTAGAGGTTGCAAATTCAAATTTGAAATCAAGAGAAGAAGAGTGTAATCAGTTGAAGGTTGAGTTAGGTTATTTAAAGGATAATCATGAGAAGCTCATAATCAAGGTTGAGAAAGATCATAAAATATTAGTCCAAGGTAAGAAGGATGTAAGTTCTAAAGGCGAATTAAAGAAGCCAATCAGGCAGACCAATGCTTTCAAGTTTTCAAATTCTTTTCATGGCCATTATTTTGTTTGTCATCATATTGGTCATAGGGCAAGAGACCATATGAGGATAAGCAATCAGTCAAAGGGAGATCTCAGTCACATTCAAGAAAAGGGTATGAAAAATGTTATTTGTTTTTGTTGTCATAAGGTTGGCCATATTGATAAATTATGTCCAAATAAAGTAGAGAGATCTTCAAGGTATGTCAAAGGATACAAATCCCTTATAAAATATGAGAAGAGTCAAATTCAGGTTTGGAGACCAAAAATAGTAAAGGTTGATCAAGTTGAGTTTAAGAGTGAAAATAAATTACTTGCTATAGTAGATAAAGAATCAGATAGGAAGGACTGTGAAGAATCTTTGGTTACATTTGAGCATGAGCCTTGTCAAGATAAGATAGTTACAAGAGCTGAGAAGATGAAAAACATCATAAGTAATGAGGTTAGTAAGTCAAATAAGTTAGGCATGCTTAAATGGATTATAAGATAAAGACACAAGGAAGAAACAAAGGAGATGTGAGAATCTCCTGAGATTTATTTCTAGGACCCTTTGCGTGGGGTGTCTCTTCTAGGCTTCAAGGAGACACTTTTAAGAAAAATTGAAGCATGGTGGATGCTATTGGGTCTTGGCTATGTTGCATGACAAGAAGGTGAGTTGATAGATTATTTTATATATCATTTGAGGGAACAGATTTTGAAAAAAAAATTGCACCAGTGTTAAGGTTAAAGGCTATTAGAATGTTTCCTTCATATACAGTGTTTAAAAGTTTTAAAGTGTTTCAAATAGATATGGTCATAAGAAATTAGAATGTTGAAAAAGAGCTAACAGTTTCATAAATAAGGAGAAGGAAACTCATGTAGAATCAATCAATAAAGACGAAAGTTTCAAGGTTCCATTCATCAAGAAGAAGGTTCAGACATGTTCATGGCAGAAAAAACAACCTGAAGATTCTATGTTGGTTCAGACAAATTTGTATGCAAAAAATGAAGATCAGCCATGGTTTGTTGATAGCAAATATTCGAGGCATATGACAGTAGACAAAAGTAAGTTCATAACTCTAAAGAAGATCAATGGTGGCACAATGAAATTTGGAGATAAAACCACTACAAAGATAGCCAAAAAAGGTGCTTTGAGTTTGGATAATGGTAAAACCAAGACTAAAAATGTTTTGTATGTAAAAGGTCTTAAGCATAATATATTGAATGTAAGTCAAATATGTGAGCAGGGGGGATACATATTAAAGTTTTATGCAGAAGGTTATGAGATTATAAGAAAAGATTCAAATGATTTGATTGTAGATGCTCAAAGGACAGGTAATGATTTATATGTATTATCAGATATCTTCTCAAAGGCACTACCAAAAGACACATTTGAATATCTATGAGAAAAGTTGGGAGTAATTTCTATTACTTCCTGCCATTAAGGTTCAACATCAGTTGAGGGGGAGCTAAGTGTAGCTCTAGGTAGGCCCTTTGCCATTGATGTCAAAGGGAAAGAATAAAAGGTACAAGTACAAGTGCAAAAATAGGTACAGGGAATAGGTATAGGTTGCTATAGTAAGGGGGAGTTACTGTATGTTTTTGTAGGTTTAGGATGTGGCAGTTTCAGGATTGAGGTTGCCATCAATGACAAAGGTGGAGATTGTTGGAAATATTGTCATTGATGTCAAAGGTCTAGCATTATTGGTGATAAAGGCCTCATTACATTTAATGATGTTTATAATAGTTATATCTTGGCTAATGTGTGTTAATATTTATTTAATATTAACGAATATATGTTTGGTTGCATATAAGACAAAAGAATGGCCCATGGAGAAGTCAAAGAGTCACGGGGTAAAGACAAAAGAAAAATGGTCTGCATTTTCCCATGAAGAGTCATCTTGGGGAATTCCAAGAGTCACCAAGTGAAGATAAAAGAGGAAGGGTGCAATTTCTCATAAAGGGACACTTTGAGGAATATGAAAAGTCAACAAGATAAAGACAAAAAAAAAAGATGCTTTTGCTTATGAAGGGTCACCACATGACTTTTCAAATGCAAGGATACGAAGGGTCATACAAGTTTGGTGCCATTTTCCATGAGGATTGAAGGATCACAAAGGGGGAAGGCCAAAGGTCATTTTGAAAGCTATAAATAAAGGCTTGAGAAGCCATTTGTAATGTGTGAGATAGAGTTTGATTTGTAATAGTAATATCTAGCTTAGAAGAGCAATGGGAGAGATGTGTATGATTTTTATTTGTTATATCTAGCTTAGAAGAGCAAAGGTGAGAGAGGAAAGAGATATTGTAATGAACTATCATTTGTTGAGATAGCAACATTGAGAGATACTTTATGTGGTATACACAAAAGGGTTGGTACTCCTATGGGTTGGTGCTCATGAATTGTTGTTGTGTTGGTGCTTAACAAAGGGGTTAGTGCTCCTATGGGTTGGTGCTCACGAATTGTTGTTGTGTTGGTGCGTAGCAAAGGGGTTGGTGCTCATGAATTGTTGTTGTGTTGGTGCTTAGTAAAGGGGTTGGTGCTCTTGTGGGTTGGTGCTCACGAATAGTTGTTGTGTTGGTGCTCAGCAAAGGGGTTGGTGCTCTTTCAAGTTGGTGCTTGTGAATATTGTGTTTTGAGTTGGTGTTGATTTATATACTTGAGATTGTTCTCTGTGGTTTTTCCCACATTGGGTTTCCACGTTAAATCTGGTGTCTCTCTCTATCTTGTGTGGTGTTTATTATTTCAATTTTATTGCATATCTTGAATGTTTGGTTAAGTGGAATTTGATTAAGGGAAAGTTTATAAGATATATGATGAACTCATTAAGCCCCCACCCCTCTCAGTATATCTCGTGCTTAACATCTCTTATAATGGTTATAGCATAGACCTATAAGGTAGATTATTCATAACATACATGCTACCAAGGTTATATATTTCTATGTTAGACACCAATGAATTCAAATTATGTCTTACACATGGTGCATTCAACTCTTTTTTTTAAGGTGTGAGCTTTACATGTTCATCCCAAATCTCAAAATGGGATATATATCACGTTCATCATTTTACATACGTGCAATTGGGGAATGTGAATCACTACATCGACATTCAAGGAACTTAGATTTTATTTAGTTTTCAAATAAAAAGATGTAATCAGGAAATCATTTAGTTTTATTATTGTTTTTAGCACTAAGAATTGTACTAAGAATTCCAGTGAGCTTCACATGTTCATCCGAAATCTCAAAATGGGACATATATATCATTCATCATTTTATATACTTGTGATTGGGTATGTGAATCGCTACTTTAAAATTCAAGTAACTTAGATTTTATTTAGATTTTCCATAACATGATGTAATAATGAAATTATTCAATTTTATTGTTGTTTTTAGCACTATGAATTGTAAGTTAAGAATTCCATCTAGAAGGTTTGAGACATATGTGGAGGCCCAAATCTACTATGGTGTCTATCTCTATGTTATTTCATGTTACAATTATGTATATTATTTTCAATTTATTCAAATTTCATCATATTATTATTTTAAACTCACTCATGTATTTGTAAAAAAAGAAGGATTATTTTTTACATGTTGCCAAGTACATTGGATTTTTTTTTAGAGCTCTAGGGACACAAAATGTTGTACCCACATGTAATTGTTTACTTTGATATGTATGCACACATGCTCACCCACGTATCAAACTAGGAAAAAAATGTAAACATATAAATGGATGCTATGCATTTATTATCATTAAATTACATCATTTTAGGATGTTTGTGTACTTGTCAATTATTGCCTCGAATTAGGCATTATTGGTGTGTTTTGTCAACATATGGTACTTTCTAACCCTTCTCTCAGTGCCTTCAGTTGTAATATTCTCTCTCCATGTTTTTCCACCTTTTTGATGCCATGTATAGAATGTGCACTAACATTTAAGAAAGTTTGTAGCGTTATTGTACGGTATTGGGAGATTTGAGTGGCCCCTTGTGGCTAATGTGCACTCACTTTGTTTGTCTCATCTTTATTTCTTTATAATCATTTGAGGTTGGTTTGCACAACAATAACGTCCTAATTTGACTTGAATTTATCTATAAATACACAAGCATTGTAGTTCATTTCAATTCAAGAATATTTAGATAATTCATTTTATTGTTCATAGGAATTTATTGAGCACTTACAAACATTTTAGAAGATATCAAGAAACTATTAACACATTCATTGTAACATTAAATTTATATTAGAGACATCACAATACATTGATTTGTATATTATTGATCGTTAAAATTTATTATTATTTATATTGCTACCATTTAAAAGCCTACCAAATATAAAGATACTTTGACTATTCTCTTAGTTTAATATAGACCCCAAAAAAAAATATAAATTGTTTTCCTTAAACTTTTACATATTACATGTTATTATTTATAGATTGTCTTCTTTGACATGAAAGACACTCCTAAACCGTGACCTCCATTGTACCATCTAAAGTGAAGGATACCCAATAAAAAGAATTTATAGCATGAATCCATTTATCCAATTTACTTGAGAACGTCCGTCCACATGATATGTTATGATGAATGGACAAAAGGAACGAATGGAGCTCCTCAATATCAACCCAAAATGGCATCTCGATGAGCATGCAGCAATAATAATAATAATAATAAAAAGTGTGGCATGTCAACGACTACTTTTATAAAGCGAGATGCGCCCACAAATTGATAGATTAGATACCTTGCTTGGGTTTGGGCCCACCCACACATTCATCATGAATGTAAGGAACGAGTCGATATCATCATTAATTTTCCATTTTCCATTTTCCCCCAAGCGATAAATGCCAAGCGGTTACCTTCCCTCAAAACACATGGATTAAAAAAATACGTGAATTTTATTTTATAATCAAAATTAACAATTATTACATCATAAAGTATTGGATTATAAATCTTATCCAATGAATAATAATATAATAAAAATTTTAACGTCCACGAGACTAAAAATAGTCTATGGGACGGCAAGACAACTCAAGCAGATTTAAGTAGCACTGTTCGCTTCTTGTGTAAGCTGATGATGAGCCCCCCTAATTGCTCAATGTGCTCTTCGTTGAATAGGTTATGCCAAGAACTGTCACATATAGTATCCGTAAATTTATCTCTGCTATCTTTGTAGGCCTCACATTCTAGAATAAAGTGCTGTTCAGTTTCCACTTTCCCAGAATTGCAAAATCTGCAAAATCTGAATATAGGTCATTGAGGTCTTAGCCACTTTAACGTTCCATGATTAAAGTATATATGCATTGTGAAAGTACAGATTTTTTTGGGTTTTTTTAATGGAGAACCATAGTTTGTGATTTAAAATGTAAATATTTCTTTTTTTTTTTAATAATATATTAATATTATAAATTGTGAAAGTATGAAATTTCTTATATGATAAATTAGTAGTATTATAGATAATTAAATTTGCATTAATATTTTGAAAAAAATATTAATATTATAAATTGTGAAAGCATGAAATTTTCGATATGATAAATTAGTAGTACTATAAATAATTAAATTTGTATTAATATTTTGAAAAAAAATTATATTACAATTAAATAAGTTAAATAATATTTATAAATTAATTTTTGAAGTTAGAAAAAGATAGATATGTTTATTAAAAATGTTTTGTCAACTTTACTAATTGAAAAATAAAAAGATAAATTTAAAGAAGATATACAATAAAAATGATCGTTAGTTTGTGTTCATGATCTAACAAGTAAGAGTCTTAAAACTTTGAAGAAAAAATAAGATAAAGAAGCTCCATTCATTGGAGACCGACAAACGAAGAAACATAACAAGGCATAACAACCAACCCACTCAACATCTTAATTGAGAAGATATATCCATATTCGTAGAGATGATCCTTTGGAAGTTATTCTTTACACTATAATTTTTATATATCTAAATTGAAAATACTATATCAAAGTTGTCTCATCTTCTCGAGGAATTTCAACACATGCAAATCCATTTAAGCCTCCATATAATTCTAAAAGCTTTTAAAGAGTTCACATTTGTCCTTCAGAGATCAAAATATGTCGAGTTTGTTTGCAAGAAAAATTTTAAGCAACCCACTCGAAAAAGGCTATAGAATGGGTGGTGAATCTATCTAGTCCTAAATTTGCTAGTGTAGCAAACCTACTGGAATGGCTTTCGTTTTGATGGCAAAAAAAATAAATTTTTTATAATTTTTATAAATGAAAAGGAAAATCTATAATAATATTTATAATTTATGGAAAGAAATGGAGAATTTAGCATTTACAATAAATAGAGGTTGCATTAAAGGAAATGGCAACTCATATAATGATCAATATTTACAAGAGCTTCGCTTAACTAAATGTAAAAACTAGTCAATTAGTGAGGGATTAACGAGCAACTTTTATTATGTTCAAAATTTTGAAAACTCGATTCCTCACATTATGTGAGATCAAGATAATAACTTCCACCATTAATAGCCTTGTGTGATTTTATTGCACTAAGAATGATATAATCATAATCATGTCATGTCACATTTATTTCCAAGTCTTCATAAAATTTAAACAAGCCTCACAAAAACTAAATGAGCATTGTTAAACTATACTTATCTGAGTATCTTCTTGTTGAATTGCTTGAAATTCATGTAAATTTTTTTCACAAAGAATTTTATAAAGTTTCAATACTCATTTATGAAGGTAATCCAATCCATAGGAATTGTGATCCTACCATTTTTATCCTCATTTGATTCGACTTCTAAAGGACTGATGGTTTCAAGGCAACATATTCGGTTTCATTGCGAATGATACAATTATATTTATGTCATGTCACTTTTATTTCCATATCTTTTGAATTTGGTTGTTGGGAATGTTATAAGTTCACTTCCTACTTTTTCTTAGCATCATTAATATTTAATTTTGTATATGTTGATCTTTGATGTTCTATATAATTTAGTTATGACTAACACATTGATTACAATGTCTTACCTTTTTTCTCTATAGCAAAGAAAGAGAGACTTCTTTTTGGTTTATTATCTCTGGCATTTAGCTAAAAACATCTTCTCTATTTCTTCAAGAGATGTTTTGATGGTATAGAGATATTATCGGCATTGACTATGTCGAGATGGACATGACAAGTTGAGTTAACCTAAAGTTGCATGATACTTTGTGATCAACATCATGGGATTCATTCAAGATAAAGGAGCAGTTAATAAATTAGATACTATCTTTATTCAGCCTAAAATCAGAGGTGGGATGGATAAGGCTTTAAATGTGACTAATTCAATGATTCCTAGAGTGTTTCTTGTATTTTGCATAGAGTTTTAGGTTTGTTTCCCATGGCTACCTTTAGGGAATTAGAGGAAAGGTTCTTCTCATTGGTTTATTTTTTGGAAAAAATGGAGAGTTTCCAACCTTGGATATGATTAATCTTTAGTTTGTCCCCAATCATTCTCACCCTTTCTATAGCATGGTAGAGTCAGACTCGAGACCACCTCTATTGATTGGAATGCTCAAATGGCCTATTGAATCTCCCAATCATGCCCAGACAAGACTTCCTTCTATTATCACACCTGAACTCCCCATGTTCAGACTTCTCCTAGTCGACATGGTTGCCAATGCAATTCAATATATATTAGTGGTAGTTCAGATGGACTATTATTGTTAGAGGTACAATCAATGAGAGGGGGTGAATCAATGAGCCCAGATATTTCAACTTCAAATATAATTATTTCAAAATGTTAAACAAATAGCATATATAAACTTGATCAAGTAACATTAACAAGAGAGCTCATTCATTCAATGCATACACAAGATCAAACACATAACACATAGTTCTTGTGGGAAACCCTCATAGGGAATAAAACACACTCTCAAACTTGTAACACATGAACTACTTTTTCTATAATAAATTACAAAAAAGAGACTAGTCAAGTCCTTTACACCAAAAAACCTTGATCAAATCCTCCTAACCAAAGCCCTTTAGTGAAACACCTATTTCACAAGGAGCAATTGCTCCTAAGGAAGATCAACTCATTTAGACCTTCCTTGAAGTGAACACCTCCACCTTAGAACTAATGTCTTCAACACCTAACGATGGATCTCTTATTATCTAAACCTTGCATAAACTTCCTCTCTATCTCATACAGGCCTCTCACATAGGCATGCCACAATCTCTCTCCTTCTTCACTCAAACTATCCTCATATGCACACTCATACCTCTTAGCATATCCTCAAATTGCAGGAGCATTATTTTGACATCATAAATATGACCTATAGGTCATACACATAGTCAACAATTTGTTCTTCTTATCAACCCATCCAACAGACACACTACCTATCATTTGCTCCACAATACTCACATATACACTCCTCTTACAAGTCTTCTAAAAAAGATAGAAACCAGCACATTTGGTTTCACCATTTATAGAGATATCATGATTATCAAGATCATAATATTTTATATTAGTAATAACACATGCCTTCACCCTTAAGGCATCTAACATGGGTCACACTTAATGCACAATCCACTTTCAAATAGGCCTAAGTCACTTTTAGGTCTTATAGAGACCCATTTAGCTCTTTGACACTTCTCCGAGAAAACTAAGAACATAAAAACACTTTCCAAATACCCATATGGACCCATTCCACATGATCTATAGGTCCCTCTTAAGTGCCAACAACCATCACAGTACCCTTCTGCTTAAGCATAATTTGCTCAAACAACATTATGTGCACAAAATCACCATGATTGAACACATAGTCACCTTCTAAACCTTGGTTCATACTGCATACAATTAGTCAACCTTCATAATGCACATAGGTCATCCTCATGGAGTCTACAACACTCCCAAATCACTGATTCATTATGAGACATCTAAACAACATCATAACAAGTTCAAATATCCTTATGGGGTTACTTGCAGAACATGCATAAACATCCAGTCAACTTTGAACCTTCATAACTTTGATTTTACACACTTTCATACCTTCAAATTCATATTTTTAGATGTGCCTTGGAGTCTTCTACAAATTTTCTTTTTACATCATGGTCAAATTCTACATAGATTTGAAAGATATAGCACAAAAACTTAGCACTAGTTTTTCCTTCACAAATTTGAATATTTAAATCCAAATGATCATAGTTAAAAATTGAACACTATGCTCCCATCTTGTGTCCTCACTACTTTATATCAATCTTCCACCATTGATTTTTTTCAAACTTTAACTCATAGTGCACCAATGTCAAATGTTAAACCTTGAACATGTTGATCTCATCTCGTGCACTCTTGAAATATTGACTCAATGTGCACCATCGATATCCTATACGTAGCTCGATCTATATCTGTGTTAAACAATGAACACCTTGAAAACATCTCTCTCAATACACACCATTAATTTTTATATGTATAAACATATGCTCACTATTAGATCTTAGAAAAAGCTCGATCTTTATCTTTACTTGTCATTAAACTTCGAACACTTATCACCATCTCGCTCAACACACACCATTAGATTAATCTTATACAATCACCCACACACCATTATATCTTAATTTGATCATGATCTTTAACAAATTACAAAATAGACTAAGTATGGGGACCATTGTTATCTACTTAGAATGCCAACTTTGCACCTCCATATCTTTTGCTTCACTCAAGCACATTTCTGAAGTTTAGACCATATGATATCCTCACATAAGAGAATCCAACCATATAAAAATATTATCCTATAACCCTCACATATGTGAGATATATTAACATTAAAATTCCTCCTCATATTTATCTATTCACAGAGCCAACTATGTCAAGAACTATTTTGAAAGACCAACTTTGCACATGCATAGCTTTTTTTGCACTTCAGCGCTTGCCCTGAAAGTTAGTCCAAATAAAATAGGCATAAAAATAAAAAAATACATATGATCACCTTATCTTGAAATTTCCACACGTGTGAGATATGCCACCATCAAAATGCCTACTCAGCTTTTCTTACCACATTGAAAATTTGGCTAAGTATGGGAGAACACTATCAAAATACCTAAGAGCCTAACTTTTCACTTACATATCTTTGGTTGCACTTCATTGCATGACTTGAGAATTTTTGAATAGAAACTAGGGACTAATTTTATCACAACCATATGACCAAATCCACCTGACTCATCCACACATGGTAATGGTGACATCAACAAACTACCTACTTAGATTTTTTGCCACTAGACCCAAAATGTCTAGTTGAAAACAATGGTCAACCAAATGAAATCCACTCATGCACACAACATTAAAAGCATATAAAAACTATTATACAACCCATTTTACATGATCAATACTTTATGCATATCTTTGAACATCTCTAACCATGCCAAAATAAAATATCAACCAAACCAAATTCAAGCATACTAAGACAAACACATTACACACTTTGTCATTATCACTTAGACTATCAAGAAAATTCATCCACTCACTTGTACACTTCCATGAAATCAAAATTATATCATTGATAACTCTCCAATAATCTCCCCCTTTGTCATTGATGTCAACACACATCATACAACTCACCTTCCTTCTCTCTCTTCAAGCACTCACACAACATGAACTTTCTCCCCCTTTGAAAATGATAAAGTGGGCACCAATTGATCATAAAGACATAAAAATGCCATAAAAATGAGAGGAAAACCTTATAAATATGATACAAATTACCCCTTACCTTGAGCATACCTCTTCTTGCCTTGACAACTTCTTCTTGCTATATGCCAACATTCTTCTTCAACCAAGAACTACAACCAATGAATAAAAAACACACAAGAGTACTAAAATATGATAGAAATTAGTAGAATTTTTTTGAGAGAGACTCCCCCTAAGATTTTTGATCCACTGTATCACTTGAGTATCTTCAAATCTCCATACACCATGAAGAATCACCATACAGGCTTATTAACCTTCTCCTTCAAACCACCTCAAGGACCACCAATAGAACTACATTCCACTCACTAAATAATATATATGTAATTAATCAACCTACTAACTCACATTGAAATACTCATGCCTTGTTCTCTTGGAGAAACTAAACAAAAATCACTCTTCTTCTTACTAGACTTGTCTAGTCTCCTTGTAGCCCTACTTGGAACTTGCAGAGCCCAAAAATTTTAGTAGACACACCATCAAGAATTGAATATTCATATCTAAATAAATTTAATATGCCCCCTTAATCACACTGATTTTCAACAACTATCTCAAATTATGCAACATACTTCCTTCACAAACTATATTGACAATTAAGCCTCCATCTTGACAAAAACATGAATAATTTAAAAACCACAAACCTTTAGATCTCTATGAAGCTTTATTTGATAATAAATATGTCCCATTCAAATTATTAACAATCCTTAGACCTCAAATCACAAAGTAGACCACTTTTCTAGTAAATCACAAACCCTTAGAAACTTAAAACAAACAAGGTCAACAAACGTCCTTCTGGTCAACGTCTACCTATAAAACTTCTTGTACTCCTAGACATGCTTCTGGACCAATATTTGAGCTTCCACATATTTTGGAACCCATACATCCTATAACTCATTTTAGGATTTGCATACTCTTAAGCATAAACTAGGAAACCCAAGAGCAAACAAAAATATCCAATTTGACTTCAACATATATTCAAACCACAAAACCACCTGGAACATGCTAAAATAAGGTCAATAGAACTTTTTATTCAAAATATCATCTTTAAAAATCATAGATCCTCTTTTTCTACTTGGGAACCTTCAATCTGACCCTGTAGACTACTCCATATATAGCTATCAACACAATGACACCACCACATCATATCTTCCACCTGGACATACTTGATCTAATTGAAAACACTCATCTCTAACATTCTAGGACCATCTAAAGAACACCATAAAAACACTTTCTTCTCCATATAAATGAGTCTCTTAAGAAGCATAGATAGAGACATCCTTTGCACCACTATGCTCTAAAACAAAGTAAAGCTAGGAGTGGCCCACATCTCCTCAATAACCACTGGAATCCTATTATAGCTGTAAGACTTCTTGCTCTTATTATTCTTCTCTTTAGTATGAACTATGACAATTGATTCCTTCTCTATATCACTCTCCATCTCTTCTAAAATAGAATTGACAACACATGAAGCAACTATGGAATCTTGACATACCTTTTCATTTGAAGAATCAACCTTGTAGTTCAGACCCTCATCACTAGGCACTGACAATTGATTTTTTTGTATGTAGCTTGCTCAACAACAATAAGATATTCACTTGGATATATACACATCTCAGAACTAGCCTCAACTAGTACCTTGGTCTTTTCTTTGATCTTGGTCTCTTAGTTCATAATATAAGCAGATAATGAGAGCCCTTGGTGCTCTTCACCTTTTGTAGTATTCTCCACCATAGAAAACATATTACTTGGACCTATAGTCTCATCATGACTCATACTTATCACCTTTGGATTCCATAAGTTGACTTTCCTTCTTCCTTGCACTCTCGAAGCTTGATTAAACCTATTCTAACTTGTAGGCCTCTGCTGCCGAATCTAGAAATATGACCTCTCTTTTAATAGTTGAAGCACATCATATCTTTTGCAAGAAGCTCATTTTGTATTACCATATTTGGAAAAAATATTATAATGTGTCCTAGTTCATAACAACTGTATCACTCAATATTTCTTGAGGGAAACTCAACTTGCTTTACCTTAAATGGATAATGTTTTGCAAAGTGTCCTACATCATGACAGTTGAAGAACTTAACCTTGCTCATACCTTTTGACTCATTATTCCCACAATAGTTCCAAACAAATTCATTTCTAACATGTCTCTTGCATTCTCTAGCCCTATGACCAAATTGATTACATGTGTAACAATAACCATTAAAACTTGCATACCTCATGGCATTTGGTTATCTGATTTGATCTATTTTCATTTTGCCAACACCTTCATTCTTTGTCTGATGATTTGTCTTCAAATTCAGATTGTCCTTATTCACATTAGTCTTCATCTTGTCTTGAGTTGCAGTCTCTAGTTCTTCTTTGTATCCAAGATTAGTCTTATCACTTGCATGCTTTTGACCACTCAAAATCTTGTTCAAATCACTTGAGCTCTTTTTAAATCTCATAAATGCTTCACCTTACTAGATGTCTTCTCTAACTCAGATCTCAATGACTCACTTTTAATTACATACTTTGAATAATCATCTTCTTTAGCTTTTAGGCTTGTAGATAGGACTTCCAATAGAAAACTGAGATTCTTGACCATATCTTCATGATCCTTGGTATCTTCATTCATTCTTGCTTCATATACATTGAATTTCTCCTCATAATCTTTGAGTTTAGATATCATCTTCTTATTGATCTTCTTCTCAATCTTTAGTTCTTTAAGAGCATTCATTAATTCAGTCTCATAGTCCACCTCATCTTCATCATCATTTGAATCACTCCAAGTAGACTCCTTTTGATGTGAGAAACTTCTGAATCACTCCAAGTAGATTTTGATGTGAGAAACTTCCTTCCTCAGCCATGAAAAGGGATCTATCTTCAATAGGACCATCATCTTCATGATCATACTCTGAGTCATTGTCTTCACTCTCATCGAATGAGCTACAATTTTCTTTGGTGTAGAGACTCTTCTTGTTCTTGAAGTACTTCTTGTTGTTGTCAAACCTTCTGAATCCCTTTTTACTTTTATCAAACATGAATGATCTCTTCATCATCATAACCTTGATCATGCTCTTCATCATCATCCTTATTATACTTATGAGAGCATTTGTTAGAAAAATGTCCTATCTCACCATAATTGAAGCATTTGAGGGGTAGTTTACCTTTATACTTGCTTGAACCTGTTCTCAATTTCCTTGAAATCAAAGCAATTATTTCATCCTCATCTATATCAGAAATTTCATCCTCTTAGGGTTTCTTACCTTGGAATTTCTTCTTTGGCTTCATTTCAGTCTTGAAAGTTATTTCCTTCTTTGGTGCTATATCATCATTCTTCCTAATCTCATAGTCAGTAAGGATTCCATGTAATTCATCCAACTTCAGCTGAGTAAGATCATGACTTTATTCTACACCAAATGCTTTAGGATCAAACTTGAGGGATAGGGACCTTAATACCTTTTGAACTATAATAGCTTCTTCAAGGTTCTCTCCAAGACCTATGATGATGTTCACAATCTCATCAACTCTCTACATGAAAATGATATTGTAAACAATAACTAAAAATGGAATGCTAAAATAATAAGAAGGTTTTTTTTATGTACATAGATTAGTAAATTTCTATAAAATCTAAGATTAAAAAAGACCAAAACTAACATTATCAATATCAAGTATGCATGAGCAAATTCTAGTGACTACAAGACCACATGCTTGATCGATTGTGATTCAACATGAATATCTTGATGTCATGAAGGCCATAACGAAGCTTCAAGAGACTTATAGAATAAATGCTTTGAATATTTTACATGAAGTTAGATATATACATGGATTCACTAATCTTGACAAGCTATCCCATCTTATCGGCCAACTTAAAAAGCGCTGCATACATTTGAAGAAGCATTGTGGCTTTAAATAATTGATCACTAAAATCAAGGAATACCTATAACATGGAATGTATACTATGAAATAACATATGGTAGTAGTCCACAAAAAGGAGTAGAAGGCCACCAGATTTGAAAGGCTTTTATTTGACTAGGTTTTTCTCTAGTTAAAGGAACAAGATTTAGTTACAAAGCTACATGAAATCATCATGGATATAAGTGATTGCATACTAAATGTATAAATTGACCTCCCCAAAGAAGTTTTAAAGCAAATGCACAAGGATGAGCATCAGCTTCAAACTTTTCTAACTCACAAGACATTGATTAGCATGATGAATAGTGTATTAGGTTTCATGATCAAACAACATTAGGAATGAGTCACTTACCTTCTAATCAATGTTGTTATTGAGATTGACCAGGCCAAACTATTGCTCCAATGATCCAATGCACTCTTAATGGAGGAGGTGAGTGACACACTGGGTAAGGTATGGCAACAGATTAGTCATTTGAAGGATTTTATAGAAGAATGGGAGACTATCAAAAGCAATGTTTTATAATTAGTGTCAAATGATAGAAAATCATTGCATCCACCACCTAACAAACATCCTCCTGCATGACAAGTTTTTTTTGGGGTTCTATTTCATTTATATGGTAGACTATTAAGTAGAAGCATCACAAGTTTGCATCAAACTTTGTAAACCTAGGAAGAGCTCTAAAATATTATATATATATATATATAAAAGATAGGAGTATAGAAAAGTATTGTGAGACTAAAAAAGCTTTACATGTAGTAACACTTCACAAATGTTGAAATGTCTAGAAATATTTGCAAACATGTAATTTCTTATATAATTTGTAGTTTAAAAATTATTATAAACATATAAAATTTTATAATGTAAAAAGAGTGCATTTTTTTTAAAAATAATTAATAATTAGTACATAACAATTTTTATAATAGATTAATGAAATCATAAGATTCTCAATAGTATAAATATGCATATAAACCCAAGAAGTATTATCTTTTGTTAGGTATTTCGCCTAATCACCACCATTACTTTCATAGTAATGAGAATGAGTAAAGTGTGAGACACCAAGAAAAGAGATCATGCTCTTATATTTAGGAAATGTGTTATAATATGTCTTATTTTCAGAGTGTAAAAATAAATAACTAATTGAATTGTTTTACCTAACTTACTATTTTGAATGACCTTGCCAAATTGAAATAAAATTGTCCCTCCATTTTCAACAATTATTTTTTGAGTTTTTAGGTGATCCTTAAATGTTTTTGCATACCTCATATACATGCATGGAAAAGAATTGCATGCAAGGAAAAACATTATAAATTTAGAAAAGCATCAATAACTTTGAAAAATATCATATGGATGGAAAATCATCATGGTTTAGAGAAACATCTCTATTCATCAATAATTTATAAAAATATAAAATTTAAGAAATGATCATAAACATGTTTTAAATTGATTCAATATATTTATTTGCAGGTAATAAACAAAATATTGGTAGGTTTTTGGATTGGATTAGTATTTTTTTTGAAAACCATTTTCAAATGGTTGATTTATTTTTATGTTGAGTCACCTATTTATTGGGTCCTTTTATATTTCCTAATCATTGAATAATGTTGAAGTCGTAACTTGTAAGGATGAAAAATAGCATTTAATTTAGAATATTTATATAACTACATTTAATACATTTGAGTTGGGTATACTTGATGATTTTAATCAAATTTTAAAATTTCCTTGTGATGTTTTGACGAATGTGATTAAAGGGCCCATATAAGTGTGGCGATCTAAACCTTTTTTAAAACCTTGGACCATTAATTTGTCAATGATTCAAAAAAAATTCCTTTGGACTTAAAAATCATTTAGTTATTCAAGTGAGAAACACTAATGTAAATGCAAGTTTTACCCAAAATATTGTGTAGGGCAAGATTCTCCAAATAACCAATCATTAGTTTGATAATCTTTAAACTTTACCTAATTACTAAATTCATTGTTTAAATGTTTTTGATGTAAGTCATCCAAAATTCTCCTTTACATTGATTGTGTTGATGATGATCTCTGTGGGATTTGTGATGGCCGTGATGATGTTTGTAGGGTTGTTCATGACCGTTATATTGGTTATAAGGGGATTTAGGTCTCCCATTTATGTTCCAAACTAATTTATAACTCCAACCAAAAAGTTTTCCGATTCTCTAAGTTCTAAAAAAAATGTTACCAATAATAATTAAAAAAAATCTCCCTCACATTAAATAAAAGAAGTAAAAATAAATAAATATATTAATATATTTGACAATAAAGATTATAAATATAAGCATACGGCTCAAATTTAACCCATCTCTCCCATCAATCGAGAAGATAAAAAAGAGTAGTCAATGATTTTGTATCTACGAATACCGCACTTCATACGCCTTATTTTTTATAATATATGCGTGGGTGCAAACCTTTATATAAAAAGGTTAGATAACCAAAAAGAAAACCCTCCCTCCCTCCTTATTTTGATTTTGTCACAAGTCCAATCAGAAAATAGCTTTTGAATTTTGGATTTTGGATTTGATAGTTCGTGGCTTTACCCATTCATGTATTGCACGCCTGCACTCGAGCCGTTATCCCACAATTTACCCCATCATCTGCTTGCTATTTCTCTTTTTATCATATTGTCTTTGCAAAAGTGACTCTTTTTTTTTCAATTTAAAATGTTTCTGCACTTTCTTTGTTTTTCAGCATGCTCACATGCACATGATGCAACCACAAGCAGTACAGTACCACATGTGTGACCATTTGTTTGCAAGTGTCCACAAATCCCCATGCATAGCTGTCCAACTGATGGGTTTTTGTCCTTGTCTACTGTGGGGCTATTTTCTGTGTCTATTCTTGCAGGTCAATGGCAATACCAATACCCTTGTTGGCTGCTCCATTATCTATTCTGCGATGAACTACAGTACTAGCTAGTGCCCAACAACCCATGATGGAATACACCAGTTTCACCTGTCAGACCTTAGCAACTTTATTGCTTTATAATCCATTGAAAAACAATAAAAAGGAAGCGTTATGATCTAATAAAACAAAATCAAGTACCTAACAAACAAACAATGTGGTTTTTTACTTCAAAATAGGAATGCCCACTAGCAGCCCAGAAGCCACTGTACTTTCCTTTCTGGGTTATGAATAGACCAGGATCCTCCACCAACAGTATGACTGTTACATTCACTCATAAGCCACAACTGAAATTTATCCATTATAATATATAAAAACTTATTTACTAATTTTTTAAAAAATAAACGGAACACACATTGAAACGGTAAAAAAAAATAACAGTTTCAGAGATTTGAGGTGGTTGAAACTTGAAACAGCATGGAAAAAGGTCAGTTTCAACAGAGTTACAATCCTTTAAAAAGTTTTTTTTTTGGTGTTAACGTGACTGCTACTCTAGACAGTTAGGTTACCCAGATAGCAAAGATTGGGAAAATGTGTACTTGGGCGAAAAGAAACAAAACACATCCCATCTGTCTTCGGTGAACACGAAACTAAATGCTGCATTTTTATTTGACAAGATAAAAAATAGCTGATTTGATTAAGATTTCATGGGTTACAATAATTTACAACTCAGAAATTCATTTTCTTGATTTTCTTCGTGTGCACTGTGCAATGACAATGTGTAGTTTCCTAATAGACGCTGCAGCTATGACGCGTTTTCTAGGGTATATAAAGAAAATAGAGGGTATGAAGGAGAATAGGTGGCCAAAGGTGGTAAGTAATAAATGAAGAGTTGAACAAGTCAAAGAGGATGTGGATGAAACAAAATAAGGTCTGGGGATAAGTGGGACATTAACATTCACGAGTGTCCTGGAGACCAATCAAGAGATAAAGAGATATATCACGGAGAAGTTTAAAATAAACATGTGGACAAAACATATAAGGAGGAAAACACTCTACTACATGACCAAGTTCAATCTTAATTATGAACATGACCAAAAAACTTATATAGGGGCAAAAATTAAATGGAGAATGAAGATGCTCATAGGACATTTAAGAACGGAGTCACATCAATTTCGATGTGAGATAGGGGGGTGGAAGATCCCAAAAGAAAAGTGGGAAGAGAGAATATATCCTATGTGCACTTCAAGGATGGTTAAAATGAAATGACATTATCTCATGGAATGCTCCGCATATGATAACATCTGAGCTAACTATGTGGGCAACGTATAGGGAGTTTCTATGCTTATTATATTTGAGGGTGAGAAATTTGATAGAAACGGGGAATTCTTGATTAAGGCTACAGTAGGAGAGTGAACCTTCAAACGCAAAATAACGACACCATAGGGAACTAAAGTAAGAAAAACTCTCATTTTCTCATTGTTTCTTCACTTCTTTAAGTTTTGATTTTTGATTTGGAAATCCCATAAACTATTTTTGATCTTGTGAATATTATTAATATATCTATCTATCTATCATTGGGATCTACTCATAGAGTCAATGGAATCCTACTCATCGGCAAATAACTACAGTAAATAAATTGCACCGAGGTGAACAATCATATTATGCCACTTAGTCAAAATAGCTATCTTAAAAGTCTAATTAAAAAGAGGTTCTTCTATTAAAAACAGTTGGCCTTAAAAAGGGGAAATTTCTTGAAGGTACAATAGCTTTTCAGCCCTTTATCTATGGAGTGAGTGAGAGACAGCATCTCAGAATCTGCAGTTCGGAGAGCAATTTTGTTTCAATGCATACAATCTTTTTGTGGCCTTGTTTATTGAAGACACAAAAGTACAAACTTTGTTGCATCCTCTCACAATTCTCAATTCATCCATCTCTGCAGTTACGCCTATCTAATTCTACACCATGTCCTTCACTTCGCATATTCCTCATGGGCAGACCTATGGATTAAAAGTGACAGTAACCATCTTAGCCTTGCTCTTCACACGAGTCTTGTCAGCTCCTCGAAGTGATATAGTCAATAGTCTTCCAGGACAGCCGCCTGTGCCGTTCAAACAATATTCAGGATATGTGACGATAGACCAGCGAAGTGACAGGGCTCTGTTCTATTATTTTGTTGAAGCAGAAACAGAACCCGATTTGAAGCCTTTGGTTCTTTGGCTCAATGGAGGTTAGTGAATGGCTGTCTTTAAATTCTTAAATTTCCCTGCTAGTGCTATCTGAGAAAAATACAGGTATGTCAAGTTTTGTTTGGGAGATAGAAAGCAATACCGTGAGCCTTGATTACATTATTTCATGGTCTTCCTTCAAAGTTTTCCTATTTTATCCGCAGCAAATGGATAATAGTTTTCCAGTCTCCTTATTTTGAATGATTTCCTTGTGTTTATCATCACTGTTTCGATCTACAACTTGAAAAATGACAGGTCCTGGTTGTTCATCATTCGGTGTCGGGGCACTTTCTGAGAATGGTCCATTTCAACCAAAGGAGGACAAATTGGTCAGAAATGGCTATAGTTGGAACAAAGGTATCATGTATGGGATCATTCTAGCATTAGATTTTACCAACATACTTTAAAAAATATTTTCCATTGAAATGGCAATATGTGTAATATGCAAACTATTCACAATTTTTTATGTGTCATTAACAGCTTAATCGAAAGCTAAAATTTGACCTATGCAGAGGCAAACGTGCTGTATTTGGAGAGTCCTGCAGGAGTTGGTTTTTCTTATTCTAGCGATCCAACTTTCTATGTTGGTGTGAATGACACTCTAACAGGTAACTGGTACACTGCTCAGATACAGTAATAATATGATGACCTTACCATCATACTTCTAGGTCTCATTTTTCTTATGTTTGATTGATATTCAGCCAGTGATAACCTGCTATTTCTTCTGGGCTGGTTTAAAAAGTTTCCCGAGTTTAAGACCAGAGAGCTTTATTTGACAGGGGAAAGCTATGCAGGTGAGGTTTGTGATTGAAGCTTAGGCTCACCTGAACAATTTGCATAGCTGATATATGTGAGAAGTTCAACTGAAATGCAAAATGTTTGACTTGCACCATACCCATTTTGTGTTTATGTCACTTGTTTTTCAACCAGGTCACTATATTCCTCAGCTAGCAGATCTCATTGTCAGGACGAACAGAAAACAGAAGGTCTTCAATTTGAAGGGTGTAGCTGTAAGTATATTTCCATATTCAAAGAATGCTCAATATAATCTCGCAAGATTTGTTGCAAAGAAGTAGGGCCAGCGAAATGAAGAAACGAAAACTTTCTAGGATTCTTCTTTTCCAGGAGGATATTCACCTTTGTGTTTTGATTATGTTCATATTGCCGTCTCTGGTACACTGAAGTTTTTTGTAGCGTTCTAGTTACCAAAACAGGTATATGGAAAATTTAGTCTTATCCAGTGTAGCCTCTGCATTTTACATTTATTTTGTATAAATTTCTACATAAATACACATTCTTTTGGGTCCCCATAGATTCCGAGACTGAGATTGCCCAGAATATAGTCATGCCGACTTAAACTCTATATCCTGAGGTGTTTTAGTCTGATTTTCTGCATTGATGGCATCTTAACCACCATACAGGTACTGCAAGTTTCTCAATAGGCATTGGAATTCCTCCTTGTATGCTCACAGGGAGAGTTACTGTGTTAATGATAGGGACCTGCCTAACACGGAACGCCACTCACAGTAGAAGCAGAAGCGTAAGAGGCCAATTGCAAACAAAAAGGCCTCATTGGATACCCAAAACTAATAAAAATAGGTCTGTGGTGTGATGATGTGCAGATAGGCAACCCGCTACTGGATTTCCACACAGACTTCAATAGTAGAGCGGAATACTTCTGGTCGCATGGGCTCCTCTCTGACCCCACATACAAAATGGTGAGTACAGACTGCAACTACGCACGCTACGTGGACGAATCCTACCGAGGCAGCGTTTCCAACACCTGCGAGCAGATCCACACAATTGCCAACACAGAGGTCAGCACATACATCGACCACTACGACGTCACTCTCGACGTCTGCATCTCCTCCCTCCAAATGCAGTCCAAATTGCTCACATCTCAGGTCGGTAGGGGTACCATGCCCACCATGTTAATTTTAAGCTGTCTTTCCACATGATTTTCACTGTGAATTTCTTCGCAACAGATAAAGAAGGGCGCAGTGGAAACAGAAAGTAGAGTGGAGCCAGATGTGTGCGTGCAGGACGAAGCAACAACGTATCTCAATAGGCCGGAAGTACAGAAGGCACTCCATGCGCGTCTTCCTGGAGGCGTCAAGACCTGGCAGGCCTGCAGCGAGTAAATCCAAATCTCTTCTCTCTTTTATCTTCTAATATTTTTTTTACAGATGTGACAATTTACCTCCATTTTTGTTCACAGGGTGCTTCAATACGATCGTCTTAATTTAGAGACGCCGACGACAGATTTACTTGGCAAACTTGTAAATGCCGGCATACGAGTCTTAATTTACAGGTACCGCTGGTATTTCTTGATTTCTAAGTATTATTTGAGAATTAATTTTAACTGTATTATGTGTGGTATAACTATATACAGTGGAGACCAGGATTCGGTGATTCCTCTAACAGGGACGCGGACATTGGTAACCAATCTGGGTTCCGATCTGCAGCTAAACATAACGGTTCCTTACAGTGTTTGGTTTGAAGGAAAGCAGGTAGGTATCCATCCGCATGTTTCTGTATTGTTTATGGGAAATAGGTAGGCATAGGTAATTATTTGAGTGATTGGACGTGGGGTTTTGCTTTTACAGGTGGCAGGATGGACACAGGTTTACGGAAACGTTTTATCGTTCGCAACAGTGAGAGGAGCAGCTCACGAGGTGCCGTTTTCTCAGCCAGAGAGATCCCTCGTATTGTTCAAGGCTTTTCTCGACGCCCAACCTCTTCCTAACTCATTCTAATTCTAGTGCTTGCGTGCATTGAATAAGGTTTCCGTACCAAGTTGTAATAATTTGAAGCTTTATGATATGTAATAAATATGTATGGGTAGTGGCACGCCGAACTTCTCTGGTTTGTATTGCAAATCGCCATGGATCTCGAGGGAGTGATTAACACTTCGAAATTATATATAATTAGCCGTTGCCCCAAAACTGCAAGTTACTCTCATACGCATGTCTCTTTTAACTTATTTTGGAGAATGCTTGTCAGTTTTATGAAAGTCTGTTAAATTGGTTTTGTGAAGGGGTTTTATAATTCTTGTAGATGTTGTGGTAGAATTTTTATATTCAATCTTATCATTTTTTAGGGTTATATATTTGTTATCTTTCATTTTTATGTAGAGGTAATGTAAAAGAGATTTGTAAATCTTTCAAATAACTTACTTTTGATTTTACTTTAAAATTTAAATCGTGAGAGTCTATATTGCTAATAAAATGTTAATTTTGATAGAATTATACAATGGAAGATTCTTTTCTATCCTTAAAGTAGTTGGCTTTCAAGATTAGGATGTTAGATTAGATAGTAATATATATTTGGGGGTCTCCCATTAAATTACTTCAAAATTTTCTTGTATATACAATCTAACATCCAATTGAAGACATTTTGAAAGAGCATCACAGGGTTTGAAATCCCTTCACAGATCGTAACTTCTGGGATTAATTGAGGTACTTGTAAAAGCCATTAAACAGACTTTTGATAAATGTCCTACTAGGTTTCTCAATAATAAGTAGGTAAGAATAAAATATAGTGTATCTTTTATCTATTTTTAACTATACAAACATTCGATAGGGAATGTATTTTTATATTCTAGTGTAAATTTGTTTATTTTGTTGAGAAGCACACGTCATATGGCACTTATAATTTTAGAAAAAAATACCATAAATTGTGAGAACAGAGAACATGATCCTAATCAAGATCTTAAGGGAGCTCTACTAAAAAACTCTTAAAACCATGAGTTTAATGTTTGTCTGGACGAAAATATGAAACCTTCTCTAAATTATTAAATAATATCCGTTAATTTAAAACATTGTATAAAAAATCTTGCATAACTAAAAACTTTAAAATACCATTAAATTTTATTTAAAAAAAATAGATGTACATGTTTAAAAAAAATATTGCATAACTAAAAGTAATAAAGTACCATTAATTTCTTAAAAAATGATTTTATTTGTAAGAGGATGATGTAACGAATGAAATTCAATAAATCAAGTGGCATATATAAACAAAATCATAATGATAAATTTGTGAGTCCTAATTTTTTTACTTTTAATTATAAATTCACATCTAATTTCAATTACATTTACAAATTTGAATCTTGTACCATTTAAAAAAAAAAAAAAAAACTTTATAACATACATATCTCTTTCAATATTGAAAAGAAATGAATAACATTTTGTTTCCTTCAATACTTAAAAATATGAATCTCATGTCATTATACGATTTGATCTCTCATCAAACCAAATACTAACAAGAATGATTTTATTGAAATTAATAAAGCTAATTTAAATATGAAATTATTGAAAACATTTTTATATATTAATGAAGTCTAAAACATATTATATATAGATATACATGATTTGATTTTCAAAAAATGGGAGATCCCTTTCTATCCTTAAAGGAGTTGGCTTTCAAGATTAGGATGTTAGGTTAGATAGTAATATATATTTGGGGGTCTCTTATTAAATTACTTCAAAATTTTCTTGTATATACAATCTAACATCTAATTGGGGATATGTTGAAAGAGTATCACAGGGTTTGAAATCCTTTTGCAAATCATAACTCCTGGTATCAATCGAAGCACTTGTAAAATCCATTAAACAGAGTTGGATAAATGTCCTAAAATGTTTCCCAATAATAAATAGGTAAGAATAGAATACAATGTATCTTTTATCTATTTTGAACTATACTAACATTCGATGGGAAATGTATTTTTATTCTAGTGTGAACTTGTTTATTTTGTTGAGAAGCACACATCATATGACACTTATAATTTTGGAAAAAAATACCACAAAGGCATTGCAAGAGCAACCAACATGATCCTAATCAAGACCTTAAGGGAAGTCTACTAAAAAACTCTTAAAACCATGAGTTTAATATTTGTCTAGAAGAAAATACGAAACCTTCTCTAAATTATTAAATATTATTCGTTAATTTAAAATATTGTATAAAAAATATTGCATAACTAAAAAGTTTAAAATACCATTAATATATATTTAAAAAAATAGATGTACATGTTTTAGAAAAATATTGCATAACTAAAAGTAATAAAATGCCATTAATTTCTATCTTTTAAGAATGATTTTATTTTTAAGAAGATAGCGTAATGAATGAATTTCAACAAATCAAGTGACATATATAAACAAAATCATAATGATGGATTTGTGAGGTCTAAAGAATTTTATTTTTTATTGTAAATTCACACTTAATTTCAATTACATTTAAAAATATGAATCTCGTGTCATTATACAATTTGATCTTTCATTAAACCAAATACTAAAAGTAATAAAATGCCATTAATTTTTATCTTTTAAAAATGATTTTATTTTTAAGAAGATAGAGTAATGAATAAATTTCAACAAATCAAATGGCATATACATACAAAATCATAGCAATGGATTTGTGAGGTCTAAATAATTTTACTTTTAATTGTAACTTCACACCTAATTTCAAATACATTTAAAAATATGAATCTCATATTATTATACAATTTGATCTCTCATCAAACCAAATACTAACAAGAAAGTTTGACCCTTATTTATAATATTTTAATTAAAGTGAATATTGACAAACAATAATAAAAAAGTTTGGAAAGCATTCAATGAAGACTCTTGAAAATAAACTATACACTAACAAGGAAGTTTAACCCTTTTTTTATAATATTTTAATTAAAGTGAACATTGACAAACAATAATAAGGAAATTTGGAAAGCATTCAATGAAGACTCAAATTTGGAAAGCATTCAATGAAGACTCTTGAGAATAAGAGTTATGGGGATATCTTTCATTTCATTATATTTAAAGTTATCACAAGTTAACTTTTAGCAAAGTAAGGATCTTATGAGTATAATGGTTGTCTATTAATAATTATTTAAGATCAATATTTTTTTTTATTAAAAAGGTATTTAAAATTTTACATATTTTTATAATCATTTTTATTTTAAGAAATATTTAAAATTATTTTATTAAATTATAATTAAATTTCATCATAATTAAATTTGTGAGGATGAGTGAATTATGAATTCGATATAACTAAATTTAAGATTTCAATTATAATTTAATATAACATTTGTATACATTAATAAATGAAATTGAAGATAAAATTATTGAAATTAATAAAGCTAATTTAAAGATGAAATTATTGAAAACATTTTTATACATTAAAAAATTCTAAAACATATTAGATATAAATACATATGATTTGATTTAAAAAAATGGGAGATCCATTTCTATCTTTAAATCAGTTGGCTTTCAAGATTATGATGTTAGGTTAGATAGTAATATATATTTGGGGGTCTCCTATTAAATTACTTTAAAATTTTATTGTATATACAATCTTACATCTAATAGGGGATATGTTGAAAGAGTATCATAGGGTTTGAAATCCTTTCGTAAATCATAACTCCTGTTATTAATCGAGACACTTGTAAAATTCATTAAATAGAGTTGGATAAATGTCCTAAAATGTTCCCCAATAACAAATAGGTAATAATAGAATACAATATATCTTTTATCTATTTTGAACTATACTAACATGATCCTAATCAAGACCTTAAGGGAAGTCTACTAAAAAACTCTTAAAACCACGAGTTTAGTGTTTGTCTAGAAGAAAATATGAAACCTTTTCTAAATTATTAAATATTATCCATTAATTTAAAACATTGTATAAAAAATATTGCATAACTAAATTTTTTAAAATACCATTAATTTTTATTTAAAAAAATAGATGTACATGTTTTAGAAAAATATTGCATAACTAAAAGTAATAAGATGCCATTAATTTCTATCTTTTAAGAATGATTTTATTTTTAAGAAGATAGTGTAATGAATGAATTTCAACAAATCCAGTGGCATATATAAACAAAATCATAACGACGGATTTGTGAGGTCTAAAGAATTTTAATTTTAATTGTAAATTCACACCTAATTTCAATTACATTTAAAAATATGAATCTCGTGTCATTATATGATTTGATCTCTCATCAAACCAAATACTAAAAGTAATAAAATGCCATTAATTTCTATCTTTTAAGAATGATTTTATTTTTAAGAAGATAGCGTAATGAATGAATTAAAAAAAATCAAGTGGCATATATAAATAAAATCATAACGATAAATTTGTGAGGTCTAAAGAGTTTTACTTTTAATTGTAAATTCACAACTAATTTCAATTACATTTAAAAATATAAATCTCATGTCATTATATGATTTGATCTCTCATCAAACCAAATACTAACAAGAAAGTTTGACCCTTATTTATAATATCTTAATTAAAGTGAATATTGACAAACAATAATGAGGAAGTTTGGAAAGCATTAAATGAAGACTCTTAAGAATAAACCAAATACTGACAAGAAAGGTTGAACCTTTTTTTATAATATTTTAATTATAGTGAATATTGACTAACAATAATAAGGAAGTTTGGAAAGCATTCAATGAAGACTTTTGAGAATAAGTGTTATGGAGATATCTTTCATTTCATTCTGTTTAACTTTATCAAAAGTTAACTTTTACCAAAGTAAGGATCTTATAAGTATAACGGTTGGCTATTGATAATTATATTAATAATTATTTAAGATTAATATTTTTTTTATTAAAAAGGTATTTGAAATTTTATATATTATTGGAAATATTATCATTGATGTCAAAGCTCTAGCATTATTGGTGATAAAGGCCCCATTGTATTTAATGGTGTTTTTAATATTCTTATCTTGGCTAATGTGTGTTAATATTTATTTAATATTAATGGACTATTTTTGGTTGCATATAAGTCAAAAGAGGGCCCATGGAGAAGTCAAAGAGTCATGGGATCAAAGATGAAAGAGGAATGGGACACATTTTCTCATGAAGAGTCATCTTGAGGAATTCCAAGAGTCACCATGTGAAGACAAAAGAGGTATGACACATTTTTCCATGAAGGGACACTTTGAAGAATATGAAAAGTCACCAATATAAAGATAAAAGAGGAAAGGATGCTTTTGCTTATGAAGGGTCACCATATGACTTTTCAAATGCAAGGATACGAAGGGTCATGTAAGTTTAGCACCATTTTCCATGAGGATTGAAGGGTCACAAAGGGTGAATGCCAAAGGTCATTTGGAAAGCTACTTGAGAAGCCATTTGTATATGCAAGGGAATGCATGGTTTGTATTTATTTTCGAAGAGAGAAAAGAAAGAGATATTGTAGAGTTCTATCATTTGTTGAGTAAGCAACATTGAGAGATAGTTGTGTTTTATACACAAGAGGAGTTGGTGCTCTTGTGGGTTGGTGCTCACAAATATTTGAAAGGTGTTGGTGCTCACAAATAGTTGTTGTGTTGGTGCTTAGCAAAGAGGTTGGTGCTCTTGCAAGTTAGTGCTTGCGAACTTTGTATTTTAAGTTGGTGCTCATTCATATACTTGAGATTATTCTCCATAGTTTTTCCCACTTTGGATTTCCACGTAAAAATTTGGTCTCTCTCTTTCTCTCTCTCTTGTGTGGTGCAAATTATTATTTTAGTTTGATTGCATATCTTGAATGTGTGATTAAGTGGTTAAAGAAAAGAAATCAGATTAAGTAAAAGATATATAATATACTGATTCACCCCTCCTCTCAGTATATTTCATGCTTAATAATTTTTATAATAATTTTTATTTTAAGAAATATTTAAGGTCATTTTATTAAATTATAATTAAATTTTACCATAATTAAATTTGTGGGGATGAGTGAATTATGAATTTGATACAACTAAATTTAAGATTTCAATTATAATTTAATAAAACATTTGTAAACATTAATAAATGAAATTTAAGATGAAATTATTGAAATTAATAAATATGAAATTATTGAAAACATTTGTATACATTAACAAATTCTAAAACATATTATATATAAAATACACATGATTTGATTTTCAAAAAATGGGAGATCCCTTTCTATCCTTAAAGGAGTTAGGTTTCAAGATTAGGATGTTAGGTTAGATAGTAATATATATTTGGGGGTCTCCTATTAAATTACTTAAAAATTTTATTGTATATACAATCTTACATCTAATTGGGGATATGTTGAAAGAGTATCATAGGGTTTGAAATCCTTTCACAAATTGTAACTCCTGGTATCAATCGAGGCACTTGTAAAATCCATTAAACAGAGTTGGATAAATATCCTAAGATGTTCCCCAATAATAAATAGGTAAGAATAGAGTAAAATTTATCTTTTATCCATTTTGAACCATACTAGCATTCGATGGGAAATGTATTTTTATTCTTGTGTGAACTTGTTTATTTTATTGAGAAGCACACATCATATGACACTTATAATTTTGGAAAAAAATAACACAAAGGCATTGCAAGAACAACTAACATGATCCTAATCAAGACCTTAAGGGAAGTCTACTAGAAAACTCTTAAAACTCTTAAAACCATCAGTTTAATGTTTGTCTAGAAGAAAATATGAAACCTTCTCTAAACTATTAAATATTATCCGTTAATTTAAAACATTGTATAAAAAATATTGCATAACTAAAATTTTTGAAATACCATTAATTTTTATTTAAAAAAATAAATGTAATGTTTTAGAAAAATATTGCATAACTAAAAGTAAAAAAATGCCATTAATTTCTATCTTTTAAGAATGATTTTATTTTTAAGAAGATAGTGTAATGAATGAATTTCAACAAATCAAGTGGCATATATAAACAAAATTATAACGATGGATTTGTTAAGTCTAAAGAATTTTAATTTTTTTGTAAATTCACACCTAATTTCAATTACATTTAAAAATATGAATCTCATGTCATTATACGATTTGATCTCTCATCAAACCAAATACTAAAAGTAATAAAATGCCATTAACTTCTATCTTTTAAGAATGATTTTATTTTTAAGAAGATAACGTAATGAATGAATTTCAACAAATGAAGTGGCATATATAAACAAAATCATAATGATGAATTTGTGAGGTCTAAATAATTTTACTTTTAATTATAAATTCACACCTAATTATACAATCTAACATCTAACTAGGGACATGTTGAAAGAGTATCACAGGGTTTGAAATCCTTTCATAAATCGTAACTCTCAATATCAATCGAGGCACTTGTAAAAGACATTAAATAGAGTTGGATAAATGTCTTAAAATGTTCCCCAATAATAAATAGGTAAGAATAAAATACAATGTATCTTTTATCTATTTTGAACTATACTAACATTCTATGGAAAATGTATTTTTATTCTAGTGTGAACTTTTTTATTTTGTTGAGAAGCACACATCATATGACACTTATAATTTTGGAAAAAAATACCACAAAGGCATTGCAAGAACAACCAACACGATCTTAATCAAGACCTTAAGGGAAGTCTACTAAAACTCTTAAAACCATGAGTTTAATGTTTGTTTAGAATAAAATATGAAACCTTATCTAAACTATTAAATATTATCCATTAATTTAAAACATTGTATAAAAAATGTTGCATAACTAAATTTTTTAAAATACCATTAATTTTTATTTTAAAAAAATAGATGTACATGTTGTAGAAAAATATTGCATAACTAAAAGTAATAAAATGCCATTAATTTCTATCTTTTAAGAATGATTTTATTTGTAAGAAGATAATGTAATGAATGAATTTCAATAAATCAAATGGCATATATAAACAAAATCATAATGATGGATTTGTGAGGTCTAAAGAATTTTATTTTTAATTGTAAATTCACACCCAATTTCAATTATATTTAAAAATATGAATCTTTCACAAAAAGGAATCAAATTTTAACTTTATATTATACATATTTCTTTCAATGTTAAACAAGAAATGAATAACATTTTGTTTCCTTCAATACTTACAAGAGTGCAACACATCTCATGTCATTATACGATTTGATCCCTCATTAAACCAAATACTAACAAGAAAGTTTGACTTTTTTTAATAATATTTTAATTAAAGTGAATTTTGACAAACAATAATAAAGAAATTTGGATTCATAATAAAATTGTCTAGTAGGCATTCAATGAAGACTCTTGAAAATAAGAGTTATGGAGATATCATTCATTTCATTATGTTTAACTTTATCAAAAGTCAACTTTTACCAAATAAGGATCTTATAAGTATAATGATTGTCTATTGATAACTATCTAGGATCACTATGTTTTTTATTGAAAAGGTATTTAAAATTTTACATATTTTCATAATCATTTATATTTTAGGAAATATTTGAAGTCATTTTACTTGATTATAATTGAATGTTATCATAATTAGATTTTTGGGGATGAGTGAATTATAAATTTGATATAACTAAATTTAAGATTTTAATATAATAAATATTTGGTATGCCTAGATTTATGGGGATAAGTGAATTATGAATTTGATACAATTAAATTTAAAATTTCAATTTAACAAATACTTGATATACATTAAATACAACATAAACATCTAAAATTTATTATATTATATTAGATGTATAAGCACTTAATATAAGTGTAAATGAATATTTTTCAAAATTTTATAAAAAAAGTGTTTTTATAAAATATTTCACTTATTTTAATTGAAAATTTTGATGTTGATTATGACATAACTTTATTTTATAAAAAATATAATATAATATAAATATTATTTTATAAATTTCTACCTTAAAAATATTTTCATTTTTTATTATTAAATTAGAGAACTTTATAACAAAATGTTATCATAATTATTTATCATTTAATAAATTATTAATTTTTTTTATCATACTAATATTTAACATTTAAATTTATATAAAAATAATTACACTGATAGGTGTAACTACAATGACATCTGGGGGGGAGGCTGGGAATTGTAATGGAACCCTTTAGTATTAGTTGCAATCAATAACACTTTTAATACTTATATGTTAACTACTGATAGTACTACTTGGTTTGAACATATTATCTATGTTAGGATTTGTGTTCTTATAAATTTTAATAATATTTTGCCTAAAAAATTCACTTTGTAATTTAGAGAAGGGGTTTGGGAATAGGAAGTTGACTACAAAAATATTCCATTTAGATGCAAACTCTGCCATGAACATGAGCACTTGGTTAAATATTATAAACTCTCTACCCTTGAGAACTCTAAGGATGTTCCAAACTAATCTTATATTTCAAGAGCCCAAAAGGAAGCACACCATTAAAATAAAGAACCCCGATCATATCCCTTCTTTCTTTGAAAATAGATATGTTTCTTTGGAAATTGATGATCCCTTAGAAGATGTTGACCTATCTATGGATACTAAAATTCTTGAAACTCAATTTCGAAAATCTTCACAAATTTCCCAACCTAATCCCAGGGATCAATCTACTAATATATCTATTTTTCCCAATGCTGAAGATAGTGGTATAGGTTCCCTAAAAGACACATGCCCTTTTAGAAAACATAAATTAGATCGAATTGAGAAACACCATTCAGATTATCAAGATCAATTGGATGAATCCTACATGTAGGCTGTAGTCATATACAATGTCCAAATTGGTAGCTTGAGTGTGGCTTGTGACACCCTATCCATAAGACCTTCTTGCATGCTCTCATGGCCCTTCTAGACACCTTTTTACTTATTCCTAATCATTAGTGGACTTCTAAAACTTGATTCTAGCTTATCCAGGCTCTATTTCCTAGGCTAATTCTATCTCCCTAGGTCCTAATCCTATATGATAGGAGCACCAGACCTAGGTTATAACACCAGACCTTAGGGTGTCCTATTTTTAGTGCTCCTATCTAATCAAATTTTGAGCCCAAATGACTATTTTTTCTTGATTCCTATTCTTCATTATGTCAGCCTAATGTGAATACATTTAACCCATGACCAATAGATCCCTATAAAAGTCCATTCAAAGTTCATTTAGAGAGGAGGGTGATAAATATTATAAAACAAGCAAGAATACAAACAAACCACTAAGGAAAATTTACCTATTCTCTACATATAGTCACCCAACATAGATGCAAACATATTCAAACCCTCACACTAGTCCCTAACCACCTCAAGCACTCTCAATTTGGAATTTTTGCATCCTCATTTCACTATTTCACAAAACACATCAAGTGGGAGAACTACATATGGCTTGATCCCTCTTCAGAGTATTGGTATATAGGCAACATGACCACATAAGAGGTGTGGATACACATTCAGTACATCTTACACACACTAACCCCCCTTTTTTCTCATGTTTTATCAAGCATAATGAAGGTCTAGGGTTTCAAGATTAAATCATCTTTACAAGGAGCTTCGTTGACATTCAAGGCTCAAAATTTCACAAGTAGACTCATACAGGGATAGAGAACAAAACTAAAAAACTTAGATCTTTGTGACTAGTTTGGACAACAACATCAAAAGAGGATAACACCACTAGACCCTAAGGTGTCTTATCTTTAGTGGTCCTATCCTTTCACAAAATGAAAGCTAGATTCTAATTTGTGACACTATCTCAGTCCTACACAACTAGTTTTAGACCTTGCAATAACTATTTCAACTTGTATTAAGCTAAGTTATATTTATCTTAATTTATTACTATTTTTAGAAAAGTATAAAAGGCAAAATAAAATATACAAATCAAGATTGTAATTATTGCAATATTGTTTACTAATTTTACATTCTAGATCCTTAACTAAAATAGGAATAAAACTCCATTATTCCCAAAATTGTTAAATCATTTGGTGAAGCTGACTTACTTCGTTTGCATACAAAAACCCTAGAAACCCTAGAAGAAATTACTTACTAATTTTTCCAATATTTTTATTTAATATTTAAATCAAAATTTTACATTTAAATTTTTGAATTTACATTAGTAATTTTAAAAATAATTTATTTCAAACCCTAGTTGCCTATACTAGGTCCCAATATTTTTCTAGTTTTTTTAATCTTTCTTGCATATTTAAATCAGAAATTCACATTTAATTTTTAAATTTATCTTGGTAATTTTAAAAATAATTTCATTCAAATCCTAGTTACACTTACTAGGTCCCTTTACTTATTGAGGTATCACCTTACATGTTTGTGAGCTTCGTATCCTTTTTTATGCATATTCTAGTTTGCTATTTAGGTTATATTTATTTAATGTTCTCTTTCATTTTTCAAGTTATTTTCATTATACCATCTAATATCCTTGAATATCTTCCTTTGAGATGAAGTGAAAGACTTAGTGTCAACCCTCTTAAACTCACCCAGATTCTTTCAAGCCAACTGATCGTATACCATGGATAAACAACTAACTCAACTTCCTGCTATATATCTTATACATCCAGATTACACCAGGTTCCATGAGGATAATTTTGAAAATGAGTAGTATGAGAATAACAATGATGATACAAACATCGATGTTCATGACCCACCACATCGAGTTCTTGATCCACTTCTACCTATTATTGATAATGATGTTATCATCAACAAAGACTTAATTCTATAGAGTTTTAGAGAAAGACTCAGGGAACAACCTCGAGATCATACTATTATATTACAATATATCATGGAAATTAAAAAGGCTAAGCAAGTTGAGTCTTCCATTCCTTCAGAGTAACTAGTTTCAAATGACACTATACGGGAAACTATGTCTCAACAACCCCCTATAGTAACCCAACCTTACTATGAAGTACCACCAGTTACAGATAGTATATCTTTGTCTTCCAATGTAGCTAACCTTATGATAGATATAAAATCTCTTCAATTCAAGGTGATACATCTTAAGCAAGGTGCCTCTAAACCTACATAGGCTTTGGATTCTTTTGCTCTACTTCATACACCATCAACATGCCATATTACTTCTACACCCTTACCATTAGGTTTTATTCAACCCAAGCTCACTCTATATGATGGCAAAGGTGATCTAGAGACACACTTGAGAGCTTTTCATGCAACATGCTTGGAATATGTGCCAAATGATTGGTTACTAACCAAGCTATTTATATGGAGTCTAAAGGATTATGCCTTACAATTGTTCTATAGTCTACCAAATCAGTGAGTCAACACGTTCAATCCTTTAGTTGACATGTTCCTAACTCACTTTAATATTAACATAGGTGACAAGGTTTTTTATGCCCAAGTTACATAATAGAAACAAAGGTCAAATGAGCATCTCACATATTATGTTCTTTGATATAAGACTATCTTGGCTAAAATGAATAGCCCCATGGTCGATCAAGAGTTAAAAGATATCTTCAAACATAATCTTTTGTCAGCTTTACATGAGTCAATAATTTTCAAAAGGTTCTCTTCCTTTATTGAGTTATGTCATACACTAAAGGAAAGGGAAGTCAAATTATTTCAATGGGTAAACTCAAGTACACAAGCATATCAAAAAAAAACAAAACAAGAGTAATAGTAAAGTCCCATATAAAGTAAAGGTCAATGATAAGAAAAGTCAAAATCAACAAACAATTAATGTGGCTTCAGAGCCCCCTCAATGAGTGGTTTTATCTATGCCTCCTTGATGAACTTTTACCAATCTACCAGTATCTCCAAATAGAGTTTTACAACTTTTGGAATGTAACATCATATCTCTCCTTCTTATTCAGGAAGTTGATCCAAAAAATCCTCTTCCATGGGGATATGGTTAGAGTGCATTTTATGATTTTCATGGGGCACTAGTCTACATAACAAATAGATGCATCAGTTTGAAACATAAGATATAGGACTTGATAGATTGCAACATTATTGGTCTTGGCCCTCTAATTGAGCCTCCTTAGGTAAAGCAAACACAAAATAAGGATCTAAAATTTTTCTTAGATCCTTTACCACAACATTCTAAACAAGAGACAAGGGATACATTAGGTTTTCACCATGCATATCATACGCACCCTCCACCAGCTACATATCAGGCACCTTTAGTTGAGTCACATCTTTTGAGCAACATGATCAGTGCGTATAATTCTAGAGTTCTAGATAGACCTTCCATCTCCTTCTTAGAGTAGGAGATAGTTGAGGATGATTTGGATTACCATGCACTCTTTATCAGAGCTTACATTAGTCATCATCTCATTCATAGTGTTCTCATAAACAATGGATCTAGTGTGAACATGTGCACTATGACATTACTATAGCATTTGGAATATTCAGAGTAGGATATTACCTCAATGGACATATTTATCAGTGGATTTAGTGGGAACATATAGAGTTCATTGGGTGCAATTGCACTTCCTCTACAGGGTGGTCCAACAGATGTAGTCACACCATTTAATATTGTTCCTAGTGTAGGGGTTTTAACATTTACAACATACACAACTTTCAGAGTCACATTCCCAACCTTTCAATCATGCTTCATGATCATGCATGATCCCTCTCCTTGATACATGACACCATTATAGGGAGTCTCTCATGAGACTCATTGGTTAGTATCTTTTTTCAATATATCTTATACATAGCTTCTTTTTAATTACATGTACATAGTCTCCTTATGATTGAATGAACACAACTTATTTTCAATTACTTGTACATAGTCTCCTTATAATTGATTGTACATAGCTTATTTTTAAAATACCAAAAACATTCAAATAATTCAAAAACATAAAAACATTTCAATTATATACATTATCCATGCTTTACATTTCTACTACCATGCTAGACTTACATTTGATGTTTTGTGCTATTGTTTGTCAATTTATCTACATTACCATGCTTCACTTGATCTTCTTTAAGTGTGTGCAGTGACATCCATATCCTTGATTGCTTCACTCTACCCATTGAGGGGGAATCCTACTTCTACATTCAAGATATGCATCAATATATCTACCCACTAGGGGCATCTTCTACATGACTACACCATCCAGGTTATGTCATTCCTACACCACACACTCTAGTTATCATGATGATGTACATTATTTACTAGTTTATATAGATTATTCTATCGACACTCACTAGTATATAGCACTTGTGTGTTTCTTAACATCTACCTAGTCTTGTACTCCATGTTTTACATAGTTTCACTTCTTGCTTTGATTAGTTAGATGCTATTGTAGTTTTAGTATATTACATGCCTTCCTTTATTGATTTGTGTAGCTAGATGTGATTACATTCTTAGTTCCTATCTTATCTCTTGCATGTACCTTAGGACATTTGCCAATGTCTTTTGCTTCTATTCTTGTGTGTGCCTTAGGACATTTTCCAATGTCCTTTGCCTGTACTCTTATATGTGCTTGTGGCCCTCATGCCAACCTTGATTATTTCCAATTGTATGTGCATGTGGACATTTGAACATGCCTTGTATGCTTGATTTATAGTTTGAGTGACATGTGCCCATGTCCCTTTGTTTGCTTGGCTCCTTGGCCACTCTTGTATGCTTCTTACTTCTTTCCTTGTGTGCTTTTTGCTTGATTATTTCTCAACTATTTGCAATGCCATGATCCACATCATGCATTATATTTATTTATTTGATGCCATGATGGACATTATGCTCCATCCCTCCTTGACAAATAATAACTAATAACTAACACCTAACATTTTTATTTTCAATTTAGTATACTGCACATGCTATTACATTGTTATATTTATTTAGGCATACCCCTATCGATCTAATAATCTCCAATATAAACTATGTTATATCTTCAGACATCTTTTCGATTATCATTGTTATATCATGTATTTCATAACATAACACACTTACATGGATCTTTATTTTGAGGGCAATCAATGCAGGGTCTTCATTCCTACCATCATAAGAGGGGTTAATAAATAGGGTTTTTTTCATAGAGATCAGAGCTCCTACTAGTCAAAAAATTAATTTTTAGAACACTCCAAACAATAACTAGAACTCAAACTAGGTAGAACAGACCAAAAAATTAGTGATGATTATAGAATAGTGATCAAATTTAGTAAAGGATAACAACACCAGATTAAGACAACAACACCAGATAATAGGGTGTCCTATTTCTGACACTCCTATCCAAATAGTAAAAACCCAAAATTTTCCAAAAATAGGTAGAAAGGTAAGCTCAACTATAGTTTTATTAGATATAGATCAGTTTAGATTCAAAATTTTTACTACATTTTTTTCTTAAAGAATCTAAATATAAGGGGCATTATGCATGACATGATGGCTCTCACTTCCAGTTTTAGATTGGGAAGTTGGTATAACTTCTAGATCAGAATCTATGTTTCAAACATCAGTTATTGGGGCCAATGTACATGACACATTTACCTTCTTTTCCTTCTAGTTCATTACATTACCTAGGCATTCTTAGTAGTTGCATGCCTTATTCCATCTGCAAGTGGTTGGTATTATTTTTGAGTGGCTTTCATATAAGCCTATTACCTAGTTTTAGAGTGGTTTTCATACAAGTTTTATCTCCTCCTTTCAGAGTGGCCAATATTGGCCTAGTTTCTAGTACACATTCGACTATCCATGCCACATTATCAAATTTTAGAGCATTCATGGGATTTAAGAGCCATCTCATATGATTCACATTCATACCAGTATCAGTTCATAGCTTCAATCAGTGGGCAATGATGGAACCAAAGGTCTATCTAGCCTTTGTATTTTTGAGGCACCTACTTAGAGGGATTAAACACACAGTCTAAACATCTAATAACACATGCATGATCATATAGATTTACTTAGTGGGTGATGATGGATCCAAAGGGCTAGCCTTTGCATTCTTGAGTCAATCTTGAGGAATTGAGCTCTAAAATCTATTTGTGATATTAATTTTGGTACAAAACATATCCAACATTACTTAGCATCACTCAACATCACTCAAAAACATAATAGGTTTTGTATTAGTCTGTGTACCTAGGGAGGTGTATTCATTCCTCTCTTTTCCTCTCTCTCTTACCTAACTTTTGTATATTCTTATTTTAGATATAGCTTATCTAGTAAGAACTAATATACTCTTTATTTTCTCTCATAGATTTACACTTCACAATGTGCTCTCTCTATGCACACTCAAAATCACATAACTTCATGGGCTTTACCCTTGTAAATAAGTTCAGGTATGCTTTCTACTTTTCCTTTATCCTAGTATTTTGCTTTGCTACATCACTAGAATAAAGGGGGAATAAATGTAGTCATATAAAATGTCCAAATTGGTAGCTTGAGTGTGTCTTGTGATACCCTATCCACATGACCTTCTTACAAGCTCTCATGACCCTTATAAACACCTTTTTAATTATTCTTAGTCATTTTTGGACTTCTAAAACCTAATTCTAGCTTAGCCAGGCTCTATTTACTAGGCCAATTTTATCCCCCAAGTCCTGAGCCTATAAGACAAGAACACTGAACCTATACTATAGTGTCAGACCCTAGGGTGTCCTATTTTTGGTTCTTTTACCCAATCACATTTTGAGCCAAAACAACCATTTTCTCTCGATTCCTATTCTTCATTATGTTGGCCTAGCACAAATACAATTAACCCATGACCAATAGATCCCTATAAAAGTCCATTCAAAGTTCATTTAGAGAGGAGGGTGATAAATATTACAAAGCAAGTAAGAATACAAACAAACCACTAAGGCAAATTTCCCTATTCTTTGTATACAGTCATACAACATAGCTATAAACATATTCAAACCCTCACACTAGTCCCTAACCACCCCAAGCACTCTCAATTTGGCATTTTTGCATCCTCATTTAACTATTACAAAAAACATATCAAGTGGGAGAACTACAAATGGCTTGATCCCTCTTATAAGTATTGGTATGTAGGTAACATGCCTACACAAGGGGTGTAGATACATGTTCAGTACATCTTACACACCCTAACCCTCCCTCTTTCTCAAGTTTTATCAAGCATAATGAAGGTTTAGGGTTTCAAGATTGAATCAACTCTACAAGGAGCTTTATTGACATTTAGGACTCAAATTATTGCTAAGATATTATGGCCAACTACTAATTTTCTTTTAAATGACTCTCAAGGTGCTTCTAGTGGTATTTCTTGTTTATGAAATCCCAAGGAAATTGAGATGAATGATTCTCTTATTTCAAGGGGCCTCATATCCATCCTTGCATAAATTAGACACTCCAAGCCACCTATCTTGTTTAGCAATACCTACCTCTCTTCTACTTTGGAGAAGGAAAAAAGGTAATGGAAAAGGCTCAACTACATCATTCTTCTCTTTCCCTGAGCTTTGATTTTGATAGGAGGGGACTTCAATTCTATCACTTATGTATAAGAAAAGATAGGTAGTAACAAGAAACTAGATGCTAGATCCAATATCATGTTGGAGTACATTTCTTCTCTTAACCTTATTGATATCAAGCTGGATTATGGGTTAATAAACTAGTCCAACAGGAGATTGGGCAATGTTAATATTTCAGAGAGATTGGACATATTCCTTATTTTGGAGGAATTTAATATCAATGAGAAAATTCTCATGTCCAAAATACTAAACAATGTTGGTTTGGATCATTGGCTTATTATGATGGAAATTTGGCATTCTCAACCTCCAAAAACCCCCTTCCACTTTCTTCTTATATGAATTTGACATGCTGATATTAAGATCAAAATTTAACATTGGCGGAAGGAAGGTTAGCCTTGCCATGGTACTAAAATGTATACTTTTGCTAAGAAGCTCAATTTTCTCAAATCCCAACTCAAAAAATAGAACTAGGAGAAATTCAAGCATATTAAAATTAAAAAGAAAGAGATAGTTGTCAAGATAGAGGAAGTTAATGAAATCATCCATTCAAAAGGTATCACTAAAGATATTAAAAATAAAGAGCTTGATTTGATTAATCATTTGGTGGAATGGGATATAAGAGAGGAAATTTTATGGAAGTAAAAATCTAGATTCACCTAGCTTCGAGAAAGGAACCAAAACTCAACTTTCTTTCACAAGACCCTTTCTTATGCAAATATCCTTCTATCATATCTCCTCTCTTGAAAATTAAAATAGGATGTTTGATTTATCTTCTCAATGTATTTCAAACATTGTGCTTAATTTCTATTATCATCCCTTTTCAATAGTTCCCTTAGACTTGGAGTCCCGACACAAGAATTTCCAATGAATTTCATCCATTATCTCGAATGAGGATAATTATTCTCTTATTACAAAAAATTCTATGGAAGAGTTGAGAAAGGTTGTCTTTGGCATACATAGAGGGAAAAACTTTGGACCTGATGGGTTACCTATTAAATTTTATCATGAGTTTTTAGATATTATCTAGGTTGATCTACTAAATGTTGTGGAAAAATACAAATCTTCTAAAGTTATTCTTAAGAAAATTAACAAAATTTTTATCACCTTAGTTCCCAAAGCTCAGAACATCACACATATTTATAGTTTCTAACTTATATCTCTATGCAATATCCTATATAAAATCATCACTAAAATCATGGCTAATAGATTGAAACCCCTTCTCTATAAAGTCATCTCCCTAAAGGAAGGTGTTTATGTTACTGGTACACAAATTCTTGATGAGATTATTTTAGGTCAAGAAGCCCTCAATTCGATGCAACTTCAAAAGAATCCTACTATGTTTATTAGATTGGATCTTTCCAAATCCTATGACAAGGTTGATTGGGCTTTTCTTTTGAGATTGCTTTAACAATTTGGTTTCTCTAAGATTAGATCCTTTGGGTTAAAGGTTGTATCACTTTGGTTTCATTTTCATTTCTCATGAATGGTACACCCTCCAAGTCTTTTTTATTTTTATTTTAGAGGAATACGACAAGGATATCCTCTTTCTCCTTATTTGTTTATAATTCTTTGGATGATATAACTATTGAATATATTACTCTTTCTTATGGTGTTAATCCCATGACTCTCCTATAGTTTGTGGATAATAATTCTCTTATGGGAAATGTATACACATAATATTTTCAACCTTTTATCAAATATTGATGCTTTACATCTTGTAGGAACCCATTGAGACTCAATCTCTCTGAGTGCATGCCCTAAGGGGTACACTAGGAAAGGGGTGGGTAGAACTTTGGTGCTTTGTAGGATTGTTGTCCCTTATTGACACATTATTAAAAATCTAACCAGATCCTAAAACCATTCCCTAAGCTACTTAAATCCATATAGCCTGATTATTATTTTATTTTTTCACATGTCTCCTAAATGAGAGGCCTTGATTCTCAACAAGTTACACTTTAAGAGATCTAGTCTTCTGGTTCTCTATCTTGGCATTCCATTAAAGGATCACATATTATTAGATTGGGGATGGTTATTATATAGGCTGAAAATTAAAATTTCTAGATGGACTCATAAATAGATTTCCATCTAATTTTTTTTGAAATTAAAATTATTTTAATCAAATAGACTCATAAATGGCTTTCCAACTAAAATTATTTTAATCAAAAGTGTTTTGCAACCTATCTCCGTCTAATTTTATTTGATTTTTTAGATCCCCAAAGCCATTGATCATATTTTACAAAAGTTTTTGTAGAGAGGGCCCAATAAAGATAATAAGTGGTCATTCATAAGGTGGACTACACTATGCCTCCAAAATAATTATGGAGGTTTGGGATTTCATTTTGCTCACCTAAATGGCCAAGCTCTAGAAATGAATATTTATTGGATACTTTTATAATATCCATTCTAATTATGGGCTAAATTTTGAGAGCTAAATATGTAAGTAATGAAAATCCACATCAAATTGTTAGATTTCTCTTCCTCTTTGAGGCTCTCTTCTTTTGGTGGTTCTAGAAAATGAAGAAGATCTCATCAATAAAAAACTCTTTTGGATCACTAATAATGGGGGAAAAGCCCATTTATAGACTAACTCATGGGATGGATACACCTCCACCCCACCCCCCACCACCACCACATTATTGACCAATTCCCCCATTTCCACAAGCTAATAGAATAACTTCATAAAGAAACTCCAATTATTATAGGCATCCCATCCGAGATTAGGAGATTGATAGGCAATGTATTTATCCTACTGATTGCCTAGTTCATTCCTTTTTAAATCATAGAAACCAACTTATTCTTATTTTCAATGAGAGAAGCCTTTATTGTTATAATGATGAATATGTTATGGCTTGGAGTGGTTAGTGAAATTGTGAGTACACAAGTGTTGAAGGTTATCTATCTCTATCTCCATCCAGAGTTCATCCTCTTTGGAATATTTTTAAACAACTATAGAGTCAAAATTTATAGCCTAAAGTCAAAGTCAGGTTTTTTACTTGGTTATTTCTTCATGAAAGAGTCCTTATTAGAGACTAATTAATGAAATGAGGCAACAATGGTCCCTTCATGTGTGAGTTATGTTGGAGTCATGAGGAATCTATTTCTCATCTCTTCATTTCTTGTCCCTTTATCATTAAGTTATGGTAATAGCTAGTGGTTCTTTTGGAGATTCCTTGGTTGAGTTTTACCTCATTGACTCAACCCCTAATAGATTAGAGTCACTTATTCTAGTTTGCTGTCTTATCCAATCTGATTATTTAGGATGGGATAACCCTCGTACTATGGAACACTTGGAAGGAATGAGATGCATGAATTTTTAAACAAAGACTCAATAACAATGATTGGATATGGAAGTGAACCTTCATTAACATTAGAGAATCAATGAATAATATGGTGAAACAAAATATGTTCCCTCCCATAGATATACCTAAATTATTCAAAGGCTTTTCATTGAGTCTTCTCCTTCTCATTTGCTGAGTGATACTCTTATTCATCATCACTCCCTTATCCATATTTATGGTTTTAATATTATCCATTATGATGGAGCCTCAAGGGGGAATCTTAGATCTACTAGTATTGGAGGTGTTGGTCATGATCTTGACCTGTCCATCACTTTTTTATTCTCTAAAATAATTGGCATCACTACTAATAACTTTGTTGAAAGGTGGGCCATTTTAAAGGGACTTATAGAAGCTTAGAAAATGGGATGGAAGAATATATAGTTATTTGTTGATTCCAAGATTAAGATTCAATTATTGTCATAGCTTGTTATTAAAACCTGAAAGGGTTGGAGAATTAAAATATTTTTTTATAAAATCCATTGTATTCAAAACAAATTTGATAGGGTTATCTTCATTCATACTCCCAAGAAGTATAATAAAGTGGCTGATACGCTATCAAATTAGGCTCTTGATAATTATGATGTGTAGGGTTATGGACTTCATCGTTTTTGGTTTCCAATTAAGATCAGATATGAGATTTTAATCATGCTTGATTTGGACAACAAAAAGGATGGAACTTAAATCTCAATTAGTTAGTTTTCATTTACCATTTTTATATTCTTTTGCTGATGTTTTTGGATCTCTAGGCAACTTCCAACACTAGTCATGTTGGAAGCTTGATGGAACTCTCCTCTTTTACCAAAATTTTTATTGCATGAACCTCAATTAATTAGTCTTTTTAGTCTTTTGGTTAGTATATTAAAGGTATGATTACTTTATCTAGGCATGCTCTTTGAGCATATTGGAGAGGGAAGGCTAGGTGCATTTCCTAGGTGATTTTTGTTGAAGAGATACCCCTAACTCTTTGGGTCTCACCCAAATGTGTCATCTCTTTGGAGATGTTTTCCACAAAAAAAAATATATTGTAGAATTAAAAATCAAGCTCATCATTTTGTAAAATTAGAAAGAATGTATATATTTTTATTCTCCTATTTATATTTTTATAGTTTATTTGAGCATGGTTTATCTATTTTGATGTCTAAATAAAAAATTTTGATGTATAGGTTTGCATGTAATTTGTTTTTAGTTTTTCAATATCACATATTCATGGCTCAATTGAACTAAATATAATCAACTTAATGATTTTCTTACCTACATTATAGTTATAATTTTTTTGAAATAAACATTATTCATTTCTAAATATTTAAAAATATTTCCATAAGCATTTGTTTCTTGAAGAAAAAAATGTAAGTAAATTTAAGGATATGTTTATTTAAGTTTTAAAAATTACTCTGAATGTACTCATATTTACACAAATAATATATTCAAAGAATGATAATAATGTTTGTGTATTTTTTTAATATAAAATGAAAAAACTTTCAAATTAAGTTGTAGTTTGAAAATTATAAATCTAGGTTGATATGTAACTCATAATTTAAATAGGATAAACTAGACTTGTCTTTGTTAGTTGTTTGTCATTCCAAGAAAGGAATTGCATCTTTCTCTTTTCAATTGTTCATATATGTAGACATTCTAATTATATCTTACACTTATCACTTATCTACATGCATATATAGAGTACCTAAAACTTTCCCTTATTGTTTAATCCTAAATTGTGATGAGGATCCTACTAGGGTAGATAGGGTTAATAATATAGAATTAAATAAGCACAAGGGTGACAATAAAATCTATAGTAGGACATATAATTACAAAACTCAAATAGAACATATAATAAATTTATTATGCTAAGATATGCTAAAAATGAAAATTAAAACTATGCTAGATATTGAGAATATAATGAAACAAAATACTTGGTTTTGATGCTAATGCAAAACTAGATCCAGAATAGGTAAGAAGAAATCTATACGAATATTCTAAAATAGTCACCAAATTTTGGATTAAGTGCCTCTGTATCCATAAACACTTGCATCAGCTTAGAATGGTTGTGTCGATGCTAGTGTTTGGATCAGATGTAAGTGTACGATATGGAATACCTGATGAAACTAGATGATACCACCTGGATGATTTTGGGTTCATCATCACGTTCAATCTAGTGCATTTAGATCTAGGTCATGGATTGTCTCTCCTTGTCAAATGATAAATCCCTAGCTCTTAATCTTAATAGTGACCTTAGGAAAAATGGGTTAGTAGGATTATAATGTTGATCTAACCGTAAATACCCTTGTATAAGTGGGTGATTACTAAATAGCCACTACTCCAAAGAGGGCCTCAGATTGATGTAGTTCTCGCCTAATGTGATAAATTATGTGTGCACAAGGGTGTAATATGTGGAAATAAAGTACAATAGTGACCTAGGTTGTAACTTGGATGGTTGTTCCTTCAGTAATTTAGACTTGTAGGTGTGTTATTACTATGACTAATATAAGAACAGAAGAAAATAAGAAGCTTTTGTCAATTGAATGCTCTTTGGTATGGATTATAGGTGAGTTTAGAATGAGGATTGATATTAAATATATACCAATCATATTGGGAGAATATATCACATAATAACACTTTGGCCAACCATTAGGGTATGTTTCATTTAAAAATTAGATGACTTTAGGAAATTAGACAATTGTGTTAGGTAAGACACTTGCATTGATATAGATGTATAGGTTTGATGCAGATGTTTGGATAGTTATAAAATAAGTGCATATCCAAAATTTGTAGATATGGATATTAAGTAGGTTTATAGCATTCTAGGTAAGATAGAAGGCCTGAGTCATTAGAATGATACTAGTTAGACTAAGAGATAAAGCAGTTAAGCATATGAGATAGTCAATGTGAGACTTGAAAAAATAAAAAAGATCTAGAATTGAGAAGAATAACCAAGGTATGAGTTTTCCAAGTGTACAAGATGGAGGTGGTGTATAATTCATAAATATCATCTACATTTTCCCCATTTTAATCTAGTAATGAAATTACTAGTTTAAGGGAAATGAATGCATACCTAGATGTCTTGCCTTTGTGTGAGCCCAAAATTTGTGATTTGATAGTGACCAACTTACAACTAGGAGCATTTTATAGTATATAATAAGTGCATATAGTTTGAAATTGAAAGAGTAAGGTTTAAGAGTACATATGTGTATTGATGTAACTGCCCTACCTATTGGCCATTTGAATTGAAAATATGTAAAATTATGAACATATAGATAATATTAGGAAAAACATATAAATCTGTAAAATGCATATATAGAGAAATATTGGAGGACACATGCCCCCAATCTTGGATAAAGAGGTGAGTTGCCACCTGGAAATTGAGATTAGCTCAACTATACAACCCAATCATACTTATAACCTAGTGAACATGAGTGAGCAAAGTTAACCAATACTATATATTTCGTGAGGCTAAATGATGTAATAAAGTCCAACCTATAAAATTGGCAAGATTGAGTGATTTAATCACCTCAACCATATCAAAATTAAACCAACTACTATAGTAGATTATCTTAATACAGTCGATAAAAGTCCATTCTGGTGGGTGATGATAGTTCATAAAAGTGTTTGAAATCTGAAATTGATTTTGAAATATTAGGTGCACATTGCATAACATATGCACCTTAAATATGTCTCATGCTAAAACTGGTATAACAATGGTACCAATGTATAGAATTTTATCATAAATGTGTATGTGAATCATATAACTGTGTGCTTTATCCAATTCATAAATTTGAATAGGTATGGGTGGCATGTTACCATAAAATACCCCCACTATATATGGAGAAATTTGAAAACTAATATAAGTTCTAATGTGGAGGACATGTTCCCAAAACATGCCCCCACTAGAGTATGGGTATGTTGTATATTGAATAAGTGTGGAGAACATGTTTCCAAAACATGCTCCCATTGAATCTAGAAAACTATGAATGTGTAGAATCCATGTCTCTATGAAATGCCCCCAATGAATCTAAAAGTGTCAATGTGTGGAAGCCATGTCTCTATGACATGCCTCCACTGAATTTGAAACTATGAATGCGTGAAATCAATGTCTTTATGACATGCCCCCACTAAATCTAAAAATTTAAATGTGTGGAATCCATACCTCTATGACATGCCCCCACTAATATGTCCCCCATTTGAGGTGAGGGAAGAATATATACTGTTAGTTTTCTCATCTCAAATAGATAAGATAACCATATAAATGTGAATGGACCATGTAGTATATAGGCGAACATGTCTAGGTAAATGTATCATTGAAGCAACATAATCTAATCACATAAAAACCTAAGGTGCATGATAAATATAATGGAAATGTATATATAGTAATAGTTTAAGATAAAAAAAAATCAAGCACACACATAAGGGTACTCAAAATAAAATCAAAATACAATGGTCCAAGGAGACCACAAATAAGGGGCATGTTCAAATGATGCACTATCAAATGGACATGACTTAGTCAAATATACATAAAAAAAGAATGACATATTTAAATGTCCATACATCAAGAAATGACATATTTAAATTTCAAAAAAGGCATATAAAGGCTCATGGGCCACAAAAAATGGATTATATCTAAATTATAGAACAAGCCAAAAAATATCAAGGCAAGACACTCAAGGAAGTGCATAAATGAAATGATAAATAACCATCATAAACATATCATAGTAGCCAATAGATCAAATGTGTTAGAAAAAAAAATCAATTACATAGCATATCAAATACATTGTATAAGGTATAAACATGGATAAAGTCATGTGTAAGTACATAAGAGCTCAAACATGATAATGTAAAGTGACCATAAAATGATATAACCTACATGTATCATGATCAAAGAAGGTGGATACCCCTAATGTCCTAGTGACATGAGTAGAGGGAAATCCTAACATCCAAAAGTGCATAGAACATGCATCTATATATGCCTATATAACACTCAAATAAAAGTGTGAAACACATGTGTATGTAGAAGTAATTGCTATGCTATCCATCAACATGGAACTAACACATAGATGCCAATGAGTAAATAAAATATGAAGATACCAAAAATATTTTTAGATTTTTGATTTTTTTGATTTTTTGGTATTTATGGAATATTGGAATATTCTCACGTAATATATTTATGTAAGTGCATAATGTTCATTGGGATTTTTAGAGATTTTCCTTCAAGTGTATCAAGGTAGTATACACCTTTTCCCATTTTTTTATAATCGTAAATGGTCCCAACCAATTTGGTTTAAAATTTCCTTTCTTGTCCTTTTTTGAATTAATGTTATTTTGATTTTATTTTAGTACTAGATCACCCATAAAAAAATCACATGGCCAAACCTTTTTGTTAAATGCTCACTTAATATGATCTTGACAAAATTGTAAGTGTTTATTTCTTTCTCAACTATTCTAATTGATGCAATCTCTTTTCATGGTATTCATTATCTTTTATGATGTCTTTGAGAGAAATACACAAATAAGGTATCTCAATCTCAATTGATAATACTACTTTAGTATCATATACCAAATAAAAAAATGTAGCATGGGTAGGTGTACAAACACTAGTGCGGTATGCCAATAAGGTATACACTATGTTTGTGCCAATCCACACTATATCGTACAACTATCTTACTAAGTATTTTGATAATAGTTTTATTTGTCACCTCTACTTTTTCATTACCCTATGGGTAATAATGTGTGGAAAAGGTATGCTTGATTTTGTATTTTTTGTAAAATCACTTTAATATCTTATTTTGGAATGATGATCCATTATCAAAAATAATTATTGAAGATATGCCAAAATGGGAGATAATTTCGGTCTTCAAAAAATTACATATTGTTATCAACTAAAAATGACACTTGAGTGCTAAGAGTGCTACTTGACACCACCTATCCCTAGCCTATCCCTGGACCTATCTTAAGGCCTATGTTTCACACTTATCTAGCCTTCATGTGAGCCAAAATCATCCATAATCATCTATAAATTAGTCCCAAACCCTCATTCTTGCATTTTATCCCTTTATGCCTTAGGTTCTACCACCTAGACACTAGTGCAATAATAGGGATAGTAGTGCCACATGGTGCTAGTGTCCTAATTTTGGTGTTATTGTATTTTCCCTCATTTTTTATAAACATATATCTTTTCAATTATTATACCACTTAAGGTTGGCCTAGACCCCTTTTACCACCCACACAAGAACCATAACAATATATACATGAATTTTATCCCTCTAACCAATAGATGGAAATCAAATGTAAATTACACATACAAACTCGTAATAAGTTATGCATAATTAAGGTTACCAATCCCTATTTTTCCCTAATTCTATATACAACCATATACAATATTTATAATCTTAGATTACTCATATTTCTAGTCTCAAACACATTCAAATCACTTAGGTCTACAATCATACTAGATTCACTTACACTTACACCAACACTTAGGTGGGGAGAACTACATCAAGCTTGATATCTCTTTAGAGTATTGGTATGTAGGTAAATATCATCATAGTGGGGTATTGAGGATGTCCAGACTACCCCACTAACAACAGACTTCACTTCTTGTATCAACTAGATGCCCTAACAATAGGAAGTATTAGGGTTTTCACATAAAATAAGTCAAAATAGGTCATCTACAAATATCCAAAACTCATGCATGTAGGAACATGATTAACAAACCCAAACAGAAGTGCACCCAGAAGCTAGGAATATTCTTATACAGAGGACACTATCGCTAAAATAGGGACACTATCACCACATGACATTACTATAAAATTAAGGCACTAATGTCTAAGAAGGGTTTGGACACTTGGACCCTATTTTTAACACTTATGGCATCCTCTATCATAGTTTTTAGCCTCGAAATCTCCTGTTTTAGTCATCTTTCAACTAAGTATTTATTCACATTAACTATTATTATTTTTAGAAAGGTCAAATTTAGTCAATTCTGTAATAGATTAATGACTATATTTATTGCATATTTCCACTCTAATTTACTATGGTCAATTCTTTAACAACATAGGATATACATACACTAAGTCTTAAAAGGTTAAAATAACATAAGATTGTATACTTAAAATACTATTCAAACCCTAAACCTAGATGCTAATAGGGTTTGTATCCTTCCTTTCCTATTTTCATTGGCTATATTAATAGTTTTAGATTTCATAAATTCTATTTTAGCATCCCTATTTCACTTTGTTTATTATATGCCATCTAAGAAATCTATCTCTCTTCCCTTATGAAGAAGTGGTAGGCTTAGTGGTAATCCTATTGAGCATACTTAGATTACTTCTATTTGAGTTTATACCATGGACAAGGGACCAATTATAAGTCCCATAATTGATCCTTCACACCTTGTTTATGTATATTTCAATGATAATGCATCTGAAGATGAATAATACAATCAAGATCAAGATGATACACAAGATGGGAATTGGGACACTCTCCCCCCACTTAACAATGAAAATCTAATTGTCAATAAGGATGAGATTCTACAGAGCTTTAGAGATAGACTTCAAGAATATCCCCATGATCATGCACATATTTTACAAGCCATAATGGAAATAAAGAATAAATCAAATAATTGTCAATCTTATACTCCCCTAAATAACAACATTGTTACACCTACTTTGGGGCCAAATTAGATATTAATATAACTAATTTTAACTCAACAAACTTTAGTGGTAGCTACACCTCCTATGGCTAGTTATTATTCTCCATATGTACAATCCATAATGCATGAGGTTCATTATCTATAGGCTAAGGTGTTACATCTTGAGCAGGTAACCATTAGGCCATCACATGCCTTGGATTCTCATGTTCTTTTACATAAACCTTTGGCACATCACATAGAAGCAACTCCTTCACCATTTAGATTCATGGAACCTAAGCTTACATTATATGTTGGTAAGGGTGACCCAGAGCACCATCTACGAGCTTTTCATGCAACATGCTTAGACTACATGTCTAATAATTAGCTCCTCACTAATTTTTTTCCATGTAGTCTAAATGATTATGCCTTATAGTGGTTCTATGATATACGGAATCACTTTATCACCACATTCAATCCATTGGAAGATATGTTTTTATCACACTTATCAATAAACATCAATGACAAGATCTCATATGCTCAAGTAGCATAATTGAAACAAAAATAAAATGAGCCTATTGTAGAATACATCTTGTGATATAAGACTATATTGGCAAAGTTGACTATCCCCATGGAAGATAGAGATATCCAAGACATATTCAAATATATCCTACTACCAGCATTACATGAATATATATTGTTCAAGAAGTTTCTAACCTTCAAAGACTTTTGCCACACAGTGAAAGAAAGGGAACTCAATATTATCTCTATGGAAAAAATAGAATATACAAGTGGATTAAAATGAAATACTAAGAGTTATAGTAATCCTCCATATGAGTTAAGAGGCACTAAACAAAATATTGATCTTAAGACCATAGTTAACACAACTTTAGAGCCATCTCCTTGCCTAGTTTTATTATCTCCTCCATGGAGAGTTTTCACCAATCTTATAAAATCACTAGCACATGTTTAATAAAAACTCTTGGAATGCAATGTCATATGTCTCCATCTCATAAAATAGGTTGATACAACATGGCCTATTCCAAAAATCTATTATTATAATGAATTTTGTGAATATCATAGGGCACTAGGCCATACAATAACTAATGCATCACATTGAAACACAAGATACAAGATTTGATAGAGGCCAACATATTTGATATGGGAACACCCACAAAGGCACCCAAAGTTTAACAAATAGAAGCTAAGGAATTGAAAAATATTATCAGATCCATTTCTAAAGCATATAAAAAATGAGGTAGGGGCACTTCAAGTTCTCACTATACATATCAAACACATCCACTACCAATATCATATCAAACCAATACATATGATGCATACCCCTTACACAATATCATAAATGTGTATCATACAATAGTACCATCTAGAACACTCATCACTTTCTTAGAGTAAGATATTATTGATGATGGTTTAGATTTATATGCACTCTTTGTATGAGCCTATAAAGGTCATCATCCTATTCATAGTGTTATGGTTGATAATGGGTCAAGTATTAACATGTGCAATATCACACTTATACAACATTTGGGGTATTCATAGTAGGATCTATCTCCTATAGACATAATTATCCATGGTTTTAGTGGCCATGTTTAGAGCTCAATCAGGGAGATTATACTTCCACTACATGTTGGAATAGCACATGTGGCCACTAGATTCTTTGTATTACCTAGTGCAGGCACATTTGACATGTTATTGGGTAGGCCATGGATACAAAAGTTACTATCCATCCCATCCATCATGCATATATGCCTTCAATATATACCTTATAATCAAGTGATCATAGTTGAGGGTATTTCATATGAGTATCATCTACCTATCCCATAGAAAGTTACACCAAAATTACCAATTACAACTCAATTACTAGTTATAGTTATGGCCATACTTCCTATCAATACACCATAGAGTTTAGTGGAGCCACCAGTGCAGGTGAGGTCTAATCCTACAATATTTAGATATATGAATACTCTCCCATGGAGACCATTATTAGATAAACTATGCATTAGAGACATGTTGCAAATTATAGAGGGCCTCCCTCTACTCATTTTCTTCTGAGATTAGTATTACTAATTTCTTAGGGTTTTTATCATAGGGCACCTCCTCTAGATACAACATCCTCTATCAGATGGGTCCCTAGGATGCCTAGATTTTATAGGACACCACTGTAGTTTCATGGATTCATAACAACACTTTATAGGTAGTGCTAACTATAGATCACTTAGTACAATAGGTTCTAGGACCATAGTTACCTTTTCATATAGCACACATGATCACTATTCCTTTATTTGACATAGGCCACATTGATAGTGAGTCTCCCATGAGACTCATTGGTTAATATTGATTCCTCCCTTCTTGTACATACTTTCCTTCTCTCTTGCTTCTTGTATATAGTTTCATTTTCATGTTACTTGTACATAGCTTATATCCAAAAAATACAATATTTTAAAGACACAAAAAACATTCAAATATTTACTCAGAAAACATAAATTATAGATTATATGCATTTCCATCTTTACATTTCTTATATTTTCCAGATAATACATAGGCTAGATATCTTAGCATAGTTAGTTTTATCATATATATATATATATATATATATATATATATATATATATATATGCTTGACTTTTTATTTTTGAATGCTTGTAGATTGTTACAGGACTCAGGTATACTACACTGTTCTATATTTTCTATTATCTACCCATTAGAGTCATATATACATCTACACGAGTTCTTCATTTGACACATTCACCCATTTGGGGGCACCTTATACATAGTTTTGATTACCAAGTTACATATTTCTAAACTCTAAATCATAGATTTAGAATTTTTATATCTTGATATTGATCATGCTAAACTTACTTCGATGTTTTTTGGGATACTAATACTTTAAAATCAATATATGTACATCTTGGCTCTTACACATATTTGTATTACATGTTCATGCATACTTTCATTTCTAGCTTTCCTAGTTTAGACTTGATTGTATCACTATGCTAATTCTATTAAGGGTATTTGAATATGCCATTGCTATTTGGATCTACACCACTTATTTTCATTGTATGTATGCTTTAGACATGTGCCCATGTCCTTATATGTGCCTTCTTGATTATGTTTGTGGACATTCGAACATGTCCTTACATGTGTCTCTAAGCCAACTTGATTGATATTTGTGCATGTGGACATTTAAACATGTCCTTATATGTCTTGCTTTTTTAAATTTAGTGATATGTGCCCATGTCCCTTATATTGTGGCCACTTGGTCTAATTTGCATGCCTCATGTGTGTTATATGTATGTTTTCTTGTATGTGTCATGACCATGAAGTTATCTCTTTCTAGTTACACACTCTAATTTTAGATGCCACGAGGGACCTCATGCATCTCCTCTTCCTACTTGGGTGCCATAGATGGATGTCATTCCGCATCCCACTAGGTAGCTACTTAGTTATTACTCAAATTTATTATTACATACATACATACATACATACATACATACATACATACATACATACATACATACATACATACATATATATATATATATATATATATATATATATATATATATATATATATATATATATATATATATATATATATAGACAGCCTTGTGAATGCTAGACATAACATACATTTCATATTAAAATCTTATGCTCAGATCATGTTACATTTTGATGTTATGTATACACATTATATTAGATTATTATGTAGATATTGTATATGCTCTAACTAACACACATTTTGTAGAGATTTTTTGTAGGATAGTTATTACACATGTTTAACAACTCCACTCAAAATAGGGGGTATTCAAAAAAGTTTATCATAGAGATCAAGCTATTAGAATGCACTCACATTACAATTTTTAATACATAGGATCAAATTACAAAATTAGACTCGAGTAAACATAGTGGAAAACATTAACACAAAGATAAGTTATAGTTATATAGAAATCAGAATAGTCAGACGTTAGTGCCCGCATGGCACTAATTTCCAAGATATGGTGCTATTATCTAATAGACTCAATTTCAAAAAAATATAGATTATCCAAAAAAGTATAGTAAGTATAGGTTCAACTACAAATTTACCATTTTTGGCTTAGTTTAACACATATTCATACCATTTTGATTATATTGAGGGCATAATGCACACATGAGCATTCCCATTTTTATTTTAGATACTCAGATACAAATTATTACAACTTAGTCTAAAATCCATATGGTTAAATATCAGATTTAGGGGCATGTGAATGGCATATTATTTCTGTATGCTCACTTACACACCAGTTGATTAGATGGAATGATAAAATATATGTCATTCTCTATATTTTATAAATTAGAAACCATGTTATAGGTTACACACTAGATTCATGCCTCACTCTATCTATAGTGGCTGACATTCCTAAGTGGCCTGGAGCTGCCTAATATAGCCAAGTGTCCTCAGAGCCAACATCTCTCTTGATGCACTTTTAGTGCTCCTTGTGTCACTAGGGAACAAAGGGGAAAGTAAGAAACTCAATTTAAAGTCCTATAATGACTTGGGGATTGAGTTATCTATAAAAGTATTACTGAGAATAGTAAGAATAGAAAAGATGTGATCACTACTTCAAAGTCTACAAGCAGATCCTACTGTAGGGATAACAGATGTTATGTCATGACATTTTTTGACTAATCTTTGTGAATTATCTTAATATTTGCTAGTTATTGATCTAAATGAAAATGAAAAACACACACACACACACACACACACACACACACACACACACACACACACACACACACACACACACACACACACACACACACACACACACACACACACACACACACACACATCATAATCTAAGCTAAGGTGATTCATAGGTAGATCCTAGAGAAAGTAAGGTAAGGAAGGAAAGAAATTGTGCTTAAGATGCATAAAACCACCAATTCTACTAACTTATAAGGAAAATACATGAAAATAACACCTACCAAACCTGGTGTAATGCTCAAAACTAAATAAATGTAGTTGAATCTTCAAGGGATGAGAATGCATGTATCTAAAAACACACTCTGCATAAAGGTAACTCATTTATAGTAAATTGCATAACACATCTAGATGCAAATGAGAGAAAGTAGAGAAAATATATTATCAAATTAGTTATCCTATAATTAAGCTCAAAATAACATATGCATTTATAAAATCTAATTTCTAGATTAATTTTTAGAAAGGAAACAATCAAACATCAAAACTTGAGGAACAAAAACAAAAACAAACAATTAAGCACTATAGATAATCTCATGAATTCTTGGCTCTTTTATATTAATTCTTGAAAATGACTATTTATGATTAAAAATGATGGGAGGTCACCTAATTATAGGCTTTAAAAAATGCCTAAGACATGTTCAAGTGGGACCATAGGCGGTACCCATATAAAAACAATGGCCAAAATGCCACAATACAATGGAATATTCCACATTTGAATCACAAAACATAACTAAATATCCCTAAGGTCCTAGGGGAGGTTGAGTTCCTTATTGTTGTTATTGCTACTTCTTTTTAGTTTCCTCCTTAGTCCATACTTATGCACAAGCTTGGTAGTCCCTGTCTATCTAGGTAAAATCTAGGATCATGGGCCTAAATAAATCAGGTATATCCTAGATCAACTTGCTGTGCTCTACAACTATGGGACTAAGGGCCTCTTCTATCACCTCTACCTTCTGTAACCTTTTATTAGTAAATGCTATAATGTGAATCACATCTAATTCTATCTTGGAATTAGCCACATCCTACTTTAAATGTGTGTGAAGAACTTCATCTATGCCCTAAGCTCTTGCTCTTCCATGAAGGAGCCATCAAGCTTAGTTATTTTGGTAATCATGGAATCCTTCAATAAGTGGGCTATCTTAAACTCAATTTTATCAAATTATGTGTTTGCATCATTGATTTAATCAAACCATATCTTCAAAATTCTTCTTCTATTCATGAGGATGGTCTGTGCAGGCATTATGTCATCAAGAAGTAAAACTTTAAGATCAAGGAATTTGTTACTTTTTTTTACCCTTGCCAAGTTTGCCAACTTGGTGTCATAGTGAACAAGACTTCGGTCAAGCTTTATGACCACCTTGGATTACTAGATTACATTACCCTGTCTCTTCTTCATGACCTTTTAGAGGTTAAAGACATTAATCACAACATTGATTATTAAGATTAATGTGCCTCTTAGCCTCTTAGACTTTTAAATGGTAGTGTTTTCTCTTTTAGCCTCTTTAGCTCCTACTGCATCGCCTTCATCAAGGCTATATTTGATTCAAACTATTATTACATTAAGTATATATGATCCTCTTCATACTCTTGCACCTCTCTAGGTCCTACCTTCCTCTTCATAGTTAGAGTGAAAAGTGGCTCTTCACTTTTATATACCATAGCTAAGCTCGACTGAGGTTGTTCCGCTTGCCTCCTCACTACTCTCTTCATAATCCCAATGGTTACATCAAATCTCATGCCAACTTGGGCTATAGCTTGGATTATCTGAGGCCTTTCCTACCTCATTGTTTGCATCATGTCTCTCACCTAATTTGGGGTGGCTATAGACGTTGGCTGAATCGGAGGTGGTGGCAGTGGGAGTGATTGGGAAGAGGAATAAGCCAAGGTAGTAGCAATGATAAATAAATGAACTGGGTTTAATTGACCTAGTGAATCAAATAAGGATTTATCTAGTCCTATGTTTGAAATAAGTGAGGGAAATGTTGAAGGCCCAATCATTTTAGTTGATGAGGTGGGGCGAAGTGGCTTTTACCAAGTGGATGATTTGGGAATGGGCCTAAGTGGCCTAGTGGGTGTGAGGGAGCCAAGTGTGAGTGATGTAATTATAGTACCTACCTAAGGTGGGGTAGACTTCCTATCTTGACTTCCACTAGTGCTTCAAGATTTTGGTAGAGGTGGAAAGTTGATTGTGGTATGGGAGATGAATTAGGGAATGGTGACCCCAAAGAAAGTAGTGGTTATGGATGCGAACATGGGAGTGGCATGGGTAGTAGAATTAGGGGTAGCTATGAATGTACTAACAACTAGAAATAAAGGCAAGGTGATTTACTTACTAAGGGAATTTGGGAGGCTACTAGAGACTTCTTCCTTATATATAGTTTTTCAATAGTCCTCCCTACCAATGTCTGTAGTCCTTCTAATGAGATATCAATTCCTTTTGGGGACCCCTCCTCAAGATCAATGATACTAGGACCCAGTTGGTTGGAGCTCTATATGGTGGTTTATTCAATAAGTGCACATATAATTATAGGACCTTGAGAAGGGCCAGGTTGGCTATTGGTTTCTCCTTGCTCAACATTTAGAGGAATGTCTTTCCCACTTGGAGTAGCCTAAAATGGGGGTCTATAGGGCCTTATCTTGATGAGAGTGGATTATCCTCTTATTCTTATTATTTTTCCCCATAGTCAATATTGAATATGCTCCCATGAGTTGGTGGGAGATGAGGCCTAGCTATATCCTCCTTTCATCTTTCCTGGTCTAGCCTCATCTCGAGCGATATGTTCTTCTTGGTAGAATTTCTCAACACTACCTCATTATTTATTACATTGAGGTATATCTAGTAATGTACCTCATCCTAGTGCTTGTATTCCACAACTACATCTCTTCTAAATTTGGTGAGGTGCTTAGAAATGGCCTAGTTTAGATCCCAGTCTTGCCATTGTTTCACCTTGGCTCTCCCTAGATAGTAAGGAGCCTTATGGGGAGGTGTCTTCTTATTCCTCTTGAAGAGGCCATCAATTCCATGGATCATTTGGAAAACTATTTCTTCATCTGCTAACTTCATTAGCACATACATTGGTAGCCTAAAGGGAGATACCATTACCCCTTCTACTTGGATGAATGTACAATTGGGGTAGAGCTAGAAACTACCTATGGATATTAATGCCTACCTAACCTTAGATGACACCCTCTACATTTCACATTATGTGACTGGCTTGAAAACAACGTGATAAAAATCCTTTACAATTATTTAGATATGGTACGTAAAATGGTGAATATGCATTATAGAATATGTTTGGGGCACCATTTCATCTTGTTCAAGAGTCCATGTGTTTGGCCCTAATTATATAGATACATAAATAACATTTAACAAGTAGCTCATCATATAGAATAGAGATCTATTTTTGCATGTGTCTTTAATAGATGTGATCAAGTTATTACTAATGATATCCCCAAGTGAGGGAATTTGCTGGTCTTCTAAGATTAGCTACAACAATGAGATCATCCTTATGTTTACATAACTAATATGTGCATTGTTGAATACCCTATTTAGTAAGGCTAGGCCAATATTGAACCCCTTTTTAAATTAGTGGATGGCTATATATCCTTGCTCATTCATGTAGATAAGCCCCTTGGGGTTAGTTTCTCATGAGGCTAGGATTTTATCCAGAGTGTGCACCTCATACCAATTTTTGATGATGATTTGGTTATACTCCACCTCTGGCAGGGGTAGGTCATAGTATTTTTAAATACTTGGCCCTAAAATTAAGGCAATGAGAAGCCCTTGGTACATGGATTTAAGTAATACATCCTCACATCTTGAAATCCCAAAGATGCCATAGACTAGGTCTACCCATGGCATGCCCTCTGGTTTTGCTATGGCTTTATGAAGATCAACAACTTGGATTGCTAAGATATCAAAAGAAATTTAAATGATGTGGGACATGGTCTTAGAATCATCAAGATCCCTAGCCTCCTCAACATTATAATACACACTACTGTAATGCTTGTCCCCTATGTCTATGACTCTAGGGATGAATTATATATACTTAAAGATGACTAAATTACCAAATTGAAATAAGAAATCATTATTTCCAAATGATATTCCCTTACTACAAGTGGAAGGTCCTTCTTGTGTTATTTTTATAGTGTTCATAGGTAGAAATTAGCATTTTCTCATACTTATCTGTAACTCTAGAGATTTAACAATGATGGCCTGGGGCATAATCTAGGAAGATTTCAAGATTGGTCAACTTGAGAATGTAGGTAGCAAAGAGGGAAAATTCTTAAGTCTTCAAATGCAAGTGTAGGTGATTATGATTGAGTTAAGTAGCCTTTTAGAGATTGCCTTGATTAATGCAAGGTTGGATGGTGATTCTAATTCATGGCATATTAATGGTGACCTCATCACCTTTATATTCAAAATTTATCATTGATTTGCCTTTGATTCATCATCAATTTAAAGTTAAATATAAACATTACCATCTCTTGACATATGGCATGTCACATCAGATCTAGCTATACCTTCATGAGGCTTAAATATGACTAATCCACTTAGTTAGCTCAAATCTAGACAGATGACATTTTCTTATTGCTCTCGAGCACTTTAGATGTGACTTGATGTGATGATGCACTTGTTTTGTGCCATGTGCCATCTTTTGATTTGTGGTGAGCTTTGTGGTGGGGCCCTCATATTTGGTCAGTTGTGAGAGTGCCACTTATCACTTTTGAAAGCAATCAAGATCTTGATTGGATAGGTGTCACTCTCATGAGAAGTCCCAACTTTGTTTGGACATGTGTCACTCTCATGAGAAGTCTTGAATTTACTTAGATAAGTGTCACCTCTTGATTGGTCTCAGTAGCTATTAGCAATTTTGTGTTAAACATGTGGCTCAAGAGGATCCATGCATCACTCTTAGAGGTTAATCTATTGATCTCAAATGTAGCCTTATGGGGACAACACTTGGCATCATCTCATGGGTCTAGTGGGGACATGAATCATTCTTGTGGACCTTTGAAGGTGATCAAGTGGTTCTTTAGATAAGAGTAACATGAGCATGACAAGTGTCATAATTGCATGGGTTTGAGGGTGAACACATCATTCTCATGAGCTCATCTTCATCTTTATGCCACTTATCACTCTTAAAGGGGGCTTGGATAGATGGATACTATCAAGCCTTAATTAGATGGATTGGGTGGATCCACATGTTCATTCAATGGGTCCTCAGAATATTTGAATCAGATGTGATGTGATGTTGACACACATCAATCCTAATGAACCTTTAGGGACATACATCACTTTAGAAGGCTACTTAGATTTGGATGGTTGTGCTTGAGACACATGGTAGCATTTCATAGGGTTTTTTGTTATAGTAGGATGTGTGGTGGCTTAGATTGATTGGGTTTGCTCGAATGGGTTAGGATATTGACACATAGCCAATGGATTTGAATTCTAATGGCTAACTCCTTTGTGAGCTCTCAAAATGGTGCCACGCAGTTCATAGGTTTCAAAGATTCATTCCAAGTGTCATTTTTGGAGTGATGAATCATTGAGGTAGCATGAAGGTTGGTAAGGTAGACATATATCCTCTTTAGGTTATAAGATTTAATTTGATGTCCTATGAGGCATCACAAACTACTAATTTAACTTTGATGTCCTATGAGGTCATGCAAGAAGTTGAGTTAGAATTCAAAAATGTCACATCCCTGTCACAAGCAATTTAAATAAGTTTGAAGCAAGGATACATAAGTAAATAATTTAAATATAATATAAGGTTAGTTTAGTAGGATTAGGTGTGTCTACAAATTTTTAATCAATTCCTTGTTGATTATTCATTAAAAACTTGGAGGAAACTCAAAAACAACTTGTAATAGCCTAAATATTTTTTAAATGTTAATCTATATTACAATATGGATATATAACCAATATTTTCTAAGGAGTATCAAATCCATTATTATGCTAACAAATGACCTAACAAGTTTGGATTTTTGGAATTTTTAATAATTGAACTAGGAGGGTCCCCATTCTAAGAATAGGGGTTAGTTGAGCATCAAAAAATGACAACCTCTATGGGGAAACATTGAAAAATGTTAGAATCTAGATCTTCTGTTCAAAGACTAATTAAAAATTAATCATCTCACTAATATTTTTAGCTAATATAAAAACCACTTTTGGAATAAATGAAAGCTCATAAACTAGAAATAGAGTTTAAATCTTGTGGACAATCATACTATGTGTGTTCTTGAAGTTCTTTGACCATTTCAAATAGGTTCAAAAGTGTTAGCTTTAGAGTTTCAAAACATCTAGACATGAAATGACTTAAGCATTATTTATATTTAAATAATAATGCTTTGCTTAATTAAGGATGGCTCATGTATTGCTTTGCTGCCAACCATACATCCATAGCCCTGATAGAGATACCTTTAGCTCCTCTTCAAACCTTGTTGTATAGCCGACCATGCATCCATAGCCCTAGTAGAGATTGCCTAAATCACCATTTTGGGAATGTGAAGTAGTTTATGATTTCACTTGATTGGTGTATCATATTATTTGTTTCTTTTTTTTATACCTACATTCATAAATCTGAATGGATGGGAACTAGAATTAACCATGTGTAGGGATTGTGTCAAGACATAGTTTGAATGTTATTCATTCTTAGATAACGCTTTCTACCTAGGTAATTTATTTAATGAATTCAAGAGACAGTATGATGATCCAAATATACTCAAACTCTTGTTCAAGAAAATTATTAGTCATCTAAACTTTATTATAGCCTTAAAATAACTTAGGATTTTTGCAAGAAAACCATTTTTTTTAATCAACCCCTCCTAAATTTATTGAATTAGAACAATGCTAAAGTCTTCCCAACTTTGGACTACCAATGTTTAAGATCAACCATCCCTTCTTCCATTCTAAGACCAGGTTAATAAAAATTGAGTGAAATATTTATTTTCTAGATGACTTATTTCTAAACCACAACACACAACAAGAAACAAACAAATGAAAAGTGAGAAAAACAAAATAGGAAAACAAAGTAAGAAAGTAGGAAATAAAATAGAATAGAAAAACAAACTATTCTACTCCTACCTAATCTAAATCTAAATAATATTACTCTCCTTGTGGAATTTGGGATAGAGAAATAGAGAAGTAATGCTTCATGTATTTACCATTGATAGGTAAGGCTAATTAATTCCCTTGAAAGTCTTTGAGTCTGAACATGTTTTCACCAAGTATCTCTGCTACTTGATAGGGTCTAATCTAGAGGGGAGTGAACTTGTCACGTTGTCCTTTATTTTTGTGGGCCTTGTACCACAATAGGACTAAGTATGAGATTTAAAATGATTTGACTTTAGCTCACTTATTGAACCATCTTTTCATAATATCCTGATGCTTGCTAAAATTTTGTAATGCTTCATCTATAACATCCTCCATTTAGATGATGTTTAGGATTCAGGATTGCACTCTTTCATCATTTTCCATATACTCAACCATGAATTCATATGTAGGCAAATTCAAAGTGATAGGAAATATAGGTTTCTACCCATAAATTTAGTGGGGACATCTTGAGAGCCTACTTGTATCTAGTTCTATCTTCCCATAGAGAAAACTTTAGTAGGGATTGCCACTCCCTTGGTTTATTTTCTTTAGAATTTTTAATGGCATTCATCAAGTTCTTGTTAGTGGATTCAACCACTCCCCTGAGGGTAGTAGTTTAAAGTAGACTTGATGATGATCCGATTATCATATGCCCATTTAGTATACTCAACTAATGCAAAATCTGGGCCATTATCACACACCTAAGATAGGGGCATTCTAAATTGGGTGGTGATGTTTTCCTTTGGGAAGTTGATGACATCAATTATTCTATTATTATTTGTGGCCTCTACTTTGGTCCACCTTGTGTAATAGTATGTGGTGATGAGAAAAAAATTGTGCCTCACTAAGGAGTTAGGATTGGCTACACCCATGAAGTCTAGGCCCCATTATGTAAATGGCTTGGTCTCAATTATAGGTTACAAAGGCATGGATATCTTCACTTCTCTTCAGTTGAATACCTAACATTGGTGACATAATTACACATGGGCATGTGCATATTTGAAAATAGTTATCCAATAATAGACAAACCTTAATGTCTTGTGTGTATTGGTACATCCTAAAAGATAGCCACTTCCTAGCTTGTCATGGAAACTGCCTATGATCTCAATGGCATAAGCTTTGGAGACACACCTCAGATAAATTATTTCATAGTTTTTTTTATAGAGGACCCCTCTCTTGATCATAAAGTGAGATGATCTCAGCCTAAGGACTCTTTTCTAATCTCTTTTGAGGTGTGAGGGACCTACTCCATGTAGCAAGTAATAGATAATGTCTTTATACCAATCTCCTTCAGGTATTTGATTTGCTTCGACCTACATAACATCAATGCGAGGATCAATGTTTTCAATGAGTTGGATAAAACCTTGACCTCTAACTAATTTAGAAAATTTTATCTCTAAATTGTATCTTAAATCTTGGTCATCCACTTCTCTCTTCTTTCCCTAAGTTTGTTCTGTCCCAACATTGATTTATTAGCTAGATCAGACACTATGGCGTATGTCTTGTTCCATAAGATGTAGTGTCTACATTTATTTACAACCTTCACTAGTGCATAAGCTTATTTGTCTAGAATATGATAATTCAGTTCTGCATTCTTCAAATTAGTACTCATGAAGGCTATGGGATGCTCTTTATCATCTTATTTTTGTGTTAAGACAATAATAGTATGATCAGAAGTGAAAGAGTATAAATAGAAATCTTTATTAAAATTAGGGCTTATCAGAATAGGGGCTTGAATAATAGCCTCTTTGATGTCTTAGAAGGCCTTCTTCACGTCAACTGTCCATTCTAGCTTGACATCTTTCTTTATCATATAATCAAGTGGTCTCACAATCTCTTCAAAACCAAAGATTTTAACTCTTTTTTGCTATTTGAAACTTCTACCTTTAAAATTGCATTGATTCTATCAGGGTTGATGGTCATACCTTATTGATTGATCACGTGTCCTAAGATTTACCTTTAGTCACACAAAAGATGCTTTTCTTGGGGCTAAAGGAAATACCATACCTTCTGCACCTCTCTAATACTTGTTCTAAATGCATCATGTGATCCTCTCTATTTTTAGAAAACACTGTTAGATCATCCATGTAAATAATAATGCATTTACCTATTAATCTATGGAATGCATGGTCTATTGATTATTGTAAATTTGCTCCCATGTTGATTAGTCTGAATGGCATTCTTTTGTAGGTAAACATCTCCCATTTAGTGGTGAAAGTAGTCTTCATTATATCACTCTTATTTACCATGAACTGGTTGTGGATTAAAATATATTCATAAATGACATCATTCCAGAGCCACTTATCAATTATATGAGTTCATCCAAAGATGACAAAAGGTAATTATCCTTTTTTGAAGACCTGTTTAGATTCTAGAAATCAACACAAAGTCAAATTTCTCCATTTTTATTTTGAACTGGTACTAGGTTAGTAACCCATGTCGAGTGTTGTATAAGAATTATTATCCTTTCATCAAGCAATTTATTTAATTCTTTGTAAATCAGTGGTTCCAACTCTAGATTTATTGGTCTTTGCTTCTACATAAAAAGCTTTCAATATTCCTTTAAGGGGATAGTATGAGTGATCACACTAATTTCAAATATCCTTAGGTCACTATATGATGATGTAATAACATATGTGAACTTGGTCAGAAGGGTGGTGACTTTCTCCAATTCCTCATTAGTGCACACTAGTCCAATGTTAACATTCTACTCATTTTCAAGCTCTCCCAAGTTTACTTATTTGTAATCCTTCCCACTTACTTTGGGTTGCTTGGATTCAAACTCTCATTTATCTAGATCTAAAATTATTTCTAAGGAAATCATGCCTTTAGGTATTCAATTCTCTTTATGTCAAATTACTCCATTTTCATTGTCCTTTAAATCTTATACATGGCTTTCATCTTGTTCATCAATGATATGAGACTCAAACACTCTAGTATTTCATAAGAAATTGATTATCTATCAATCATCATCAAAGACTTGGAAATGAATGATGTTATCAGGAATGGAGGGGCATGAAATTATCTCCATGGTGAATTATTTCAAGTTTAAAGCCTCCAAGGGCACCAAGTTTGCTGTTACTAAAGCTAGATCATCTACCAACTAGTTCTATTCCCTAGGCAAGGAAACAATATTGAATGAGTCAAAGTATTTAAAAGTCCCAAGCTCTAAATTTATACTTTTTTAAACAATAAATTTTGCATTGTTATCTTCTTCGAATTTGATTAACTACTAACTCAAAATCACCTTAAACTACTAGTATGTTTAATTACAAATTGAAGTCCTATGATAAGAGCTTTATATTATGCTAAGTTGTTAGTGTAAGAGAACTATAATCGATAAGAAGCCAAATACTTCTTCCTTTCAAGATTATTTATAACAATTTTGATGTTTGAGACTTGTTTATATCATGCACCATCAAATTATAATGTTCAAGGGCCTTTATTTTCTTCCTTCACACCATCATCTACAACAATGTTTATGGTATCCAAAGTATAGACACCCAAATTAGAGGATTGGTAGTTTACCTTCTTATTCTTGGCATTGTATTCTGTAATCATATATTTCATCTTGGGTTCCCTATAAATCTTGATATGATTGGGGATCCCTCACCAAGGCAACCACATGTGAGAACAATCCATGGACATGTATCCATTCAAATATTTAGTCCAGTCATGACTAAGTAACAAACCATAAGCTTTGGGTATATTGAAAACTTAAATGCAAATAGAATATTGTATTCAAGGATCTTGAGCTAAATGCATATGGATGTTTAGTAATTTTTATATTACCTTTACTCTTGACTTGTCCAATTGCACCACCACCTTCTCAGATTTAACTAGATTTAACCCTAGTTTTTTACATATTCCTATAGGAAAATTATTAGCTAAAGCACCAAAATCAAGCAAGTAGTTATGGAGATTTTTTTTAAAAATTTTAATGGTTAAAATTAATGGTGAAACCTCATGCTTAATCTTGTACATCACCACATTATCTTGGGCTTGTTTAGCCTTATTGGAGCTAGGCTTTTTATTCAGTGATTTCAATGGAAAATCACGTTGTTCAATAATCTATGTGAACTCATGCAATTTTATGTTCACCTTGATCTTCTTCATGTCTTCCACTATATTGTATCCATATTTTGATGTTATGTAGGGGACCTCTGTTATTAGTTCACTCTCCTTACCTTTGGGGTATGGAGGGTTATTGTCTATTCTACTATCAAGGGGTGTGTATGGTTTATTGGGTGGAGTGGAGGTTATCCATGGTGGGTTATAATATTTGATTCTCAAGGCATAATTACTCCTTTTGTACTATTGGAAAGCATGCACTTCTTCAATGTTGTCTTCAGGTTCATTCCCATCTTGGCTGGTAAAGTCATAAGTCTCAACCATGAGGACTAATTCAGGGGCTTTAGGGGCATATTTGGAGTTATGAAATCATTTAACATTGTTTTGATTAGTGGGATTCATGTTGAATCTTTTCATTTAGCTCTAAATGGCTTGAAATACATGGAAAAACTCAACACAGTCAAGTTCCCCATGTCTAGCAGTATTGTGCACTCGATACCAATTAGGCAAGGCCATTTCACAAATATTGATCTTAGGTAATTTGCTCAAAGGGGGATCACTATTGTTTTTAGGTCTATTTAAAGGCCTGTTGTATCTTTGGAAGTTATAATTCTTGTTGGAGCTCTCAGTAGTGTTACCCATCTATTTTTTGAAATCTAAGAAATCATTATATAGTTTTTAGATAATCCTTTCAATTGAATCGAGCTCTCCCTTTGGAGATTATGAGTTCTTATTTAGGGTGGTATCTTGCACATTTATGTTGTTCACATGAACCATTAATTGATTATTCTGGGGGTGAGTCCCAAAATTTTCTTGGTTAAAGAAACTTGGTTGTTGGTTAGGTGAAGCATGGCTCAAAAGCAACTGGTTGATCACTGATAGTTAGTTCAATGTAGGGTGGTTTTGATTAATATTGGAAATGATATTTAGAGCAGGCAGATTTGGGTCAAAGTTTGATATAACAAAGGTAAGGTGTCCTTGTAGGTGCATTTGTTCAACTATATGAATAGCCTCAACATAGGCTAAGGGTAACATATCAGTGCCCATGGCTCTTCCCAATAAGATAACTATCATTGGATCTAAATCATTCTTATATATTTCCAAAGCTAAGCCATCAATAGGTTTATATGGTGGGGATGTTAAGGTGT